>PVHT021183705.1:7120658-7171225 GCA_004024745.2 Catagonus wagneri | reverse complement strand
CCAGCCCAGGGCAACTCCAGTGAAAACTTATTACCTTTCGCCTCCAGGATCCCCTGGAGAGGAATTTGAGAAGCACTGTGTGTGGGGGGAGGCGGGGGGGGAGGGGGAGGGGGGCAGAGCCGGGGTGGAGCGGGAGAACTAACGGGAGCTGAGCACCTGCTCCGGGGCAGGGACTACCTGCCTCTCATCTACTTCGAGGTGATCCTAAAGGCAGATGCAATCGCTCCGTTCTGCAGGTAAGGAAACCAGGACTCTAGGCAGTGAAGTGTCTTGTCCTAAATTACACAGCAAGTAGGCGGCAGAGCTGGATTTCAACACAAGCTGAAGCCCAAACTGCCCCTCCCTGCAGGGAGTGTGGGACCTGCAGGCATATTAAGTATTACTTTGTTCCCGATTTTACTTACTTAGAGTATTTTTGTAACCACAAAGTAAGAAAGGTGAAACCGTGACAATGAACGTTGACTAAACAGGGGTGGCAAAGAGAAAACGGACTGGACCAAGGTCCCCGGGCATGAATTCCCATCTCTGAGCCTCAGCTTCCTCATCTGTTGACAAGGGGGGCCCTCTTGCCCACCGCCCCCCACGTCAGGCGGCACGGGGGGGGGTGGCAATGAGGCCACAGCACGGTACGAGGCAAGCTGTCATGGCACGAAAGGGGTTTATCAAAGCGCCAGATGGGAAGTTACAGCCAAGTTTTACGCCCTCACTTCACAGGGTATCTTTGAATTGATAGCATCTTCACACAAGACATACTATAATGCTCAACTGTTGTTAAAAAAAAAAAATCCACTTCCCGTTTAACCGAGAACCACATGCCTGGGAGGCCAGGAGGGACATCTCCCCTGCCTGCTCTGCCACAGCCATGGAAATTCCAGGGCTGACCACAGAATTCCCCGGAGTGGGTGGGCATCCATGTTTAGAAAGACGCACAATCCAAAAGAGCACCAGCCGACAAGACACAGAGAGGACAGTGGGACCGTAGAGGACAGCGTCTCGTGACTGACCGTGTGCTGATGCCAAATGAGCTTCTGACTCCTCTGACCCAGGATCCCGATTCACACAGCTGCACACGCGTGGGAACGGACACTGAAGGAGAAGCGGGTGGCAGGGACCAAAGACGGAAGTGTGTGAACATACACACACCCAAAGAAAGACACGGACACGTCTGTCTGGTGGCTGTGTCCCCTTGGGCAAATCACTTTCCCGTTTTCTGTGCCTCAGTTTGCTCATCTGTACAATGGAGACCACAGCGCTACCTGCGCGCTCAGGTGAGGATTAAGGGGTGATCCGTGCAGACGCCTCTTAGGGTTCCGCCAACCCCATGGGCTCCAGAAACAGCAGCCAACCCCCCCCCCCACGCCCATTTCTCTTCCTCCTCCCTCTCCCACATCTGCAGACAGGCTTCCAGCTCAGCAGTATGGACTCCTGCCTGGGGTACCCAGCCACGTCTGGATGCAAGGCAGGAAGAAGGAAGGTTGTAAAGCCTGCATGTCAGCAACGTCTCAACAGGACTGAAATGGGCCATTTCCCAAGGTGACACGGCAGCAAAAATGCTGGTCCGACCAGGACACCTGGAGCCAAGAACTAGGTTTTGGGGGGGATTAAAAAATTTTTTTTTTTCCTCTTCATGGCCATACCCATGGCATATGGAGCTCCCGGGCCAGGGATTAAATCCAAGCCGCAGCTGCCACCTATACCACAGCTGTGGCAACACTGGATCCTTTAACCCAGGGCGCCAGGCCCAGGATCAAACTCACGCCTCCACAGTGACCCAAGCGGCTGCAGTCAGATTCTCAACCCACTGCGCCACAGCAGGAACTCTAAGAACTAGCTTTTCGATTGAAGAAGAGACCCAGATAAGAAACTAATGCTTTAATGGTAGTTTTAGCCAATATTTGATAAAATATTGGAACAAATGGAATACAACCTTAAAAAAGTAAACAGCTCACAAAACCAAAATATAGGCAGTCGTATCAGTTTAACTAACCGCAACATAAAACTCTTTAGGAGTCAATTGATAAATTATACAAATAACTAATCAATTAATTTAAATGGCAGTCTCAAATCCTTCTGACCTCCTTGACACTTTTAGAAAAGAGACCCAGTTTCTAAAAACCCCACTCGAGTCTGAAATCCAGATCCCCAACCTCTAAAACAAATAGGTCAAGCGAGTATTTATTTATAGACACACATCACCCAAGATGTGGAACACAGAGACGTCTCATCTAGCAAAAAGAACTCTCTTCTCCATTAAGCAGAGATGTACTGAGAGAGTTTGGCGGCAAATGACTTCTTTCAGAAAATTCCTCCAAGCTTTGATACTTAAAGCTGGAGAGGCGGACGTTCAATCAACATTATAGCCAAGGTGTGTTCTCCAAGAACAGCCCCGTTTCTCGGGGGCCCCAGAAGATGCTGCTTCAGCGGAGCCCGCGACACCCACCCTGCTGAAGGAGAGGGCGTGGCAGCATGGGGACTGCAGAGGAAGCGACACTGGTATAAAGTCAGACAGCTGGGCACAAGGGCTGCCCTGTGAATCGGTTCTACCCAAACGGGGAAACACGCCCCCTCCTGGAATTAACCATGGGGTGGGACCTTTTCCATAAAGATCTGGAAAACCTTCAGGCCTCTCTAGGAAGGTCAGGACTTATTGGAAGAGGGAAGGCTTCGTCCTGGCCTTTAAAAAAGTCTCAGATTTTTAAACTCTGACTTTAAAAAAAAAAGCCTTGTAGCTGACTTTCTATCAAGAACTGCTCTAGTCTGTTCAGAAAAATAAATCCATCAAACCCCTTCTACTTTTTCTGTTTGTTTGTTTTTAAGGCCCCGCCTGCAGCATATGGAAGTTCCCAGGCTGGGGGCGTGAATCGGAGCTGCAGCTGCCGGCCTGCACCACAGCCAGGGCAACACCAGTTCCAAGCCATACCTGTGACCTACACTGCAACTTGTGGCAACACTGGATCCTCGACTCACAGAGCCAGGGCAGGGATCCGACCCATATCCTCGGAGAGGCAACGTCAGGCTCTCAACCTGCTGAGCCACAAGGGGAACTCCCTCCCGCTTCTCCCTGTGTGTGCTTGACCACTGGACTGGCATCTGCCTTGACCACTGGACTCTAAGCCCCGTGAAGGCAAGAATGCCTCTTCTGCTCACTTCTACAATCAGTTCCTAAAGAAAGACAGGCAGAAAGGCAGGCAGGAAGCAGGCTAGACACTGGTAAGTACAGTGCAGTCTTAAACAGAGAATTCCCAATGAGTTGGGGGGAGGGGTTGGCATTTAAAATAGGATTTTCAACTCTGCAGGTTTTCAAATTCTGCCTCTCTAAGATTAGTCCCTATGGCACTGAAAACCCATTTCCTGGCATCTCTCAGGCCTGCGGCTGGCACTGGCTTCCACAGAGGGGCTGTTTGCTGGGCTGGCCCAGGGCTTGCCGGCCCCAGGTTCCTGACACCCACAGAGCCGTTCCCGCCTGCGCGCCCGCCCCCAGATCTGCTGGGGCAGAAGCCATGGCCCCAGAAGGCCTGGCACGGATCTCACCACCCCCCGCCTCAAAAGTACCTCCCTGCCTTTCAAAATTAGCTTTCATATTTAAGAAAACACCAAAATGATACCTCTTAGCAAATTATATGATTCTTATCTGTGGCCAGAGGTTTTGTTTTTTTCCGTTTTGTTCTGTTTTTACCCATTTTCAGCTCTTGCAACCCCCTTCAGGCAAATTTCTGAATATGCTCAGTCTACACAGTTTCTCAGCACACACCACAAAACCCCAGGACTGAGTTCAGGACAAAAGAGAAAAAAAAAAGAAAAAAGAAAAAACCTTCCTCCTTTTGGATCATTTTCATTCCTTTCCTGTAAAGGAAATCTGGAAATGTTTCAAAAACATCAAGTATTCAGAGTTGACTAAGAACCCAAATTACCTTTCTCTTTCTCTTTTCTTTCTCTTTCTCTTTTTTCCTTTTTTTTGTCTTCTCAGCTACTTTCCCTCCTTTTATATTTAAAAGAGATCAAATATCAATTACTCATGCAATTAAATGAGTTCCTCCATTTAATTAATTTGAAGGATTTACTGGGTTTTCTGGGTGGAAGAAACCAGACTTTCAGGTTAAAATAATTGTCCACGGCAAGACAGAGGGCCGGGGCTGGAAGACTGTGTCAACCAACTCTATTCCAGCTGGTTTGGGGGGTGGGGTGCAAGGCACGGTGGGGGGGGGAGCGGTGGATGCTTCTGCGGCTTCTTTAGCTAATTCTAGTTGAGTCTGTCACTGCTACTGCCCGTTTCCAGCCCTCACCCACTCCTCCTCCTCTGAAACTGGCTGAAAGGGACAAGTTTACGTTGTCCCGAAGCAATCTGGGCTGACCTTTATTTTTCTGAATGTACACACACTGGGACTATTTTCATTTTCTAACAACAAAAGAGTTGATGACGCTGCTGGACCATCTTTGGTTAACTCAGTTTTTCTGAGGTTTTCACACCCTTCTTGCAGTTATAAAACCCTGGGCAGACATGAAAGATTATGAACAAATCCCGCGGATGCTTTTCCCAACAAGCAGCCAATAGCATTCACTTTACAATGGAAAAAGGGCATTTCAACCTGGGGTGGGGGGAAGAGGGGGCGCCCTACCTGCACAGCCAATCGCCCCCCTCCCAGGGAGGTGGGTCAAGGCGGCGCCAGCTCCTTCTCAGGGCTGCCTCTCCTGGGTCCCTTCTGCTCCCCTCGCAGCTTTCTGAGACCAGGCAGGGCCCTCTGGCAAGAGCAGCATTGTGTGAGCACATGAGATTCCAGGGAGGAGGGGTTCCCCATGCTGGGCTCACCCCCACACCCACCCCACCCCACACTGCAGGGGCATTTGTAGCCGGAGCAGAGGAGCTGTGTGCTTCTCAGGGCACCTCCGGGCCTGCAGACCCTGGTCCCTAACGATGTGACAACAGCACCCCACATGCCACATCCCGCCCTTATTCCAGGGGTATGATAATGTGCCAAGATTCCTGCAGGCAGCATACTTGAGGTCTAGTTAAAATTCTCTTTGGGGATCTTAAAGAAGAAATTAGGAAAAAATTCCAAAGGTAGCGTGAAGCTCTTAAGACATTTATCTTCCTTGACTATTTTTTTCCAGCTGGTAATTTCCACTCACGTCATTCAGTGAAACCACTGGCACCTTCACACCTGTCCAGACCCATCTGTGCAGTCATCGGTGCTCAGCCTGGAGGAGGGGTGAAGAAAAGGGCTCGCTCCTGCCCTGCCCCCGGAGACCTGCAATCCAGTTAGGCATAGAAGCCTCCAGAACAGGACCTCAGCACCAAACCCAGGCAGCGGAGAGGCCATTTGTTTAAGGTCTTTGTTTCCCGGCTAAGGAAAGGTCCGAGAATCTGCCCCAAATCAAGGGTGACTTTCAAGTCCGACCAACAGGACATTGAGAGGAGGTGGTATGTTGCTGGACAGTTAAGCGTCTGACTGGAAGCCTAAGCCATCAAGCACTCTGAGCAAAGTTCGCAGTCTAAGGTAACAGCTCCCCGAGTAGAGTTGGGTTTTCCAATTTCATTAAAGGTTGTGTCTAAACATGTTAAATGCAAATGATGCATTGAGGCAATTATCCAGATACTTAATGTCAAAACTCCCAGAACCTTTGCCTCAATTAGTGAAATAAGTGAAGCAAAAAATGAGCATATGGCTCATTCCGGGAACAGCTGCCTCTACTTCTCACCTCTTCTGGGGTCAGAGGCTGGGCCACAGGGCTGGTGACAACTGCTCCCCACTGGTGAGCAGTTCCTGGGGAGCAGGGCGGGGGCTACAAGCACAGGGGGCACACAGGTGGCTGGAGTTCTCGTCCTGACTCCGCGGCCTGACCCCACGCCTGCTTCCGTTCCCCGTCTGGAAAAAAGAGGATGAGGATGAGAATGTCTGGTCTGACAGAACTGCAGGAAAGACTGAGACGATCCACGCAAAGTGCCGAGCGAGGCGCCTGGCAGCCTGTAAGTGCCTGACTAGTTGGCTGCTACCTTTATTATGTGTATCATCATCATTACTATTATTATTCCTATTATTATTGTTATATTATTATAGTATAGTATTATTACCATATTCCTCCTCTTAAAGTTTGTGTTTAGCGAACATGTCAGGCGTGTCTGTGGTCTGGCCTGTGTCACACCGCTCTGTTTCATTCTGGCCTCTTCTAGAAAGCCAGCTCCCTGAAATGCATCAGAAACGGATTATTTCACTGTCTGTTGCAACAACGGAGCCTTCATCTTCTAATCCAGAAAAAGAAGATCAAAGCGTACATATTTTAATGTCTTCTAAGCCTGTTTTAAAAGAATCGCTATGCTCTTATTAAAAAATTCTGCTTTCATATCACCTGCCTTGATATCTCTACTCTTTACAAAAAAAAAAAAAAATCAGAAAGACAGAGGAAACAGTTATTGAAATGGAACACTTCACAGTGATTCTTTTAAAAAGACCATATCTTATGAATAACTGCAAAGTATTCCATTTCAATAAAAGCCACAAATTCAAATGGTAAAAACAGGATTATTTTCATTTTTTTTTCTTTTTAGGGCTGCACCTGCAGCATATGAAAGTTAAGTCAGAGCTACAGCTGCTGGCCTACACCACAACCACAGCAACACCAGATCCTCAACCCACTGAGCAAGGCCAGGAACTGGACCCATAGCCTCACGGACACTGTGTCTTAACCCACTGAGCCACAAAGGGAATTCTGGGATCATTTTCATTTTAAATGTTAGGACTGAGGCTATCGGGGGCCCAAACCCACAAAGAGGGCAGAGAAGGAGATAATGCAAGCTAGGAAGGATCTGACAGCTCTGAGCACGTCCCTCTCTGGGCTAAGCCGCAGGCAGGTGTGAGTGGACACGAGCACTCAGGGTGCAGACTCTGTCTCTCAGAGGTGAGAAGACACCCCGTGTCCCGGCACAGACATCCAGCTGGCACCGTGACCCGTGGCCCCTTGGAGGCAGTGAGTCTGAAATCCCAGCTCCACGGGGCAAAGACGCAAACGCCTCACCCTAACATCTGACTTGCTCTCCCACCCTCCATTCACTCCCCACTACGGGGAGAATTGGGCTCAGCTGAATCCTGCAAGTTTGCTGTAGCACAGTCAAGGCCATGCGAGGCCATAAAGACCACCAGGAAACGCAGGAGACTCGTGAAGCTCAAGGTCATCCCTGCAGTTGCCAGATGCCATCTGTGGCGTGGAGGGTGTGACACTGCAGGAGTTATGAGGGCTGGGCCTCGGGGGTTGGGGAACCCAGAGTCTCTGGCCAGTTGAGGGGTGCCCCCACCTCAACAGACGATGGAAAGAGAAGCCCAGATGAGCAGAGTGCAGGGCCTGTGGTCTGGGGAAGCCCGAAGAGGGTGGGGAGTTGGGTATTCCCCAGGCACCAACAGGACCGCGGGACTCCCGGGTTCATGGTTTCAGGCTGTAGAAACTTGAGTCGCTGACTCTGAAGGGCGAGACAGAGCGGAGGCCCCGTCTTGGTGTAGGACCAGTGTCCCACCACCTGCCGAGAGAGAAGCCTGCGCAGAGGCCGGCCGAGGCCCTCCCCAGCCCGCCAGCTCCTCCTGCGCAGCCAGACCCCACCCTCCCCTCCCAGGGGAGCAGACTCCTCTCTCCCTGGCTCGACTTTGACGCTCCCTGTTTCCCGGGCCCGACCGACCAGATTGACACATTAGGTCCCATACGCTGTGAGATGAGGTCACCGTGACAATATCACCTGGAGAAAGGAATTCCCCTGAATTTAAGTTCCCGCCGCACCCCCACCTGCCATTCACCGGGCCACGTGGCCCCACTGGTTTCCTGGGACAACCTGAAGATACTAATGTCACCCAGGGTGCCGTCAGAGCAAATGACAGAGGACGGGGAAGGGAAGGCCTGGCAGAGAGAAGGGCCCTGTCCCCACAGAGAGGTTTCCCTCTTCCCTGCGTGACGGTTACCCTGTCGTCCAAGACACAGTTTCTAGAAGAAAAGAAAACCCCGCACTTAAAGTTATAGACTAGGAGTTCCTGTCGTTAAGAACCCGACTAATATCCACAAGGACGCAGGTTCGATCCCTGGCCTCGCTCAGTGGGTCCAGGATCTGGCGCTGCCATGAGCCACGGTGTAGGTCACAGATGCAGCTCGGATCTGGTGTTGCTGTGCCTGGGGTGCAGGCCGGCAGCTGCAGTTCCAATTCGACCCCTGGCCTAGAAAATTCCACGTGCCACAAATGTGGCCCAAATAAGAAAAATAACATAAAATAAAATAAGTTACAGACTAAAGCACAGGACAGATCCAAAGTTCCTAACCATCCCCATGTCCAGTGCCCATCCGCCGGGGTTTGACTCCAGGGAGGCCAGTCCTCCGACCCCTGGGGGCCATATTTGACTTTCAGATTAAGACCGCACCCTCCAAACTAACCCATTCAAGAAAGATCATTATACCCCTACCACATGCCAGCCCCAGTGTAGAGCCAGGGACAGAGAGGGTAACTGAACAAGGCTGTGCCCAGAGGAACCCGCAGGCCAGCGGTAGAAGCATCCAGAACCCTACAAAGAAGACGAATGTCTGATAGGCTGAGTGCTGTGGGTGAATGTGAGCTGCTGACAGATTGGTTCGCTCATCCGCACGTCACCGCCCGCCATACCTCCCTCTACGGACTCCCACTGTCCCCCCAGAAATGGTGGGGCCAAGGCAGGGAGCAAAAATGAAACCTGATTCACTTTCTGGACCACATTTCTGTAGCTTAGAGTTTGGAGGGGCTCCCTTTCCAGTGGAGTAGAGACTTAGATTAAATTTAATTTAAAAGTCAAGGTGGAATTTTCACCTTGACCAGTGGCTGGTCACGGCCCATCCACGCATGACTGCAGTGCAGATGGGTGTTGGGTTTTTGTGCTGGTACTTTCTTCCTAACAAGAAGCATCATAGCAGATGCCCCTCCCTCCCTCACTCCCTCCCTTCCTTCCTTCCTTCCTTCCTTCCTTCCTTCCTTTTGCTTTTTGGGGTCTCACTTGTGGTATTTGGAAGTCCCCAGGCCAGGGGTCGAATCAGAGCTGCAGCGGCCAGCCTACGCCACAGCCACAGCAACGCCAGATCCTTAACCCACTGCAGATGCTTGTTTCTAAAGGCACCAGCAGAGAGAAGTGGCAGGAAGGACAGAGCCCCCGGACGGCTGATCCTCTCACTGGACAAGGCACCCTTGAGGCCAGGTGTGTCGTGAGCCTGAAACCCCGTGCCCAGGTGAGCAAAGCAGTGTTGGGACCCCAGGGGCATTGCTCATCAGCCCCAATTCCCGGCCCTCTGGCTCAGATCCCAGCAAGGAACGGCAAGAGCCCCAGAGCAGCGGCGCCCAACAAAAAGAGAACGTGAGCCCCACAGCCAAGCATAAATGTGCCAGAGCAAGCCCATTTTCACATATTTTATTCAATATTATCCTTTCAACGTGCATGTGGTATGTCATTAATTACAGCTTGCATTATTTTTTTTTCATACTAAGGCTTCAAAATCCAGTATGTATTTTACATGTCTAACACATCTCAATCTGGATGCTGAATTTTCATCAGAAGTACCTGATCAGTATTTAGATTTCCTAGAATTTACTGTTGAAAATGCAGAGGGGGTTCCCTGGTGGCTCAGTGGGTTAAGGATGTGGTGTTGTCTCTGCTGTGATGCGGATTTGATCCCTGTCCCCAGAACGTCTGCGTGCCAGCGGTTCAGCAAGGAAGGAAGGAAGGGAGAAAGGAAGGAAGAAAAAAAGAAAGAAAGAAAATGGAGAGTTCCATGCCCAAGTAGCTCCAAACATTCTTAAAAGTTTTCCAAGAACTGAACTGCATGTATGTTTTAAATTTTAAACTGATTAAAATTAAATGCTATTCTCTATGCAATAGCCAGGTCATGGAAACTACCTAAATGCCCATCGACAGAGGAGTGGGTAGGGAAGATATGGTACATACACACAATGGAATATTACTCAGCCATTAAAAGGAACGAAATAACAACATTTATAGCAACATGGATGGACCTAGAAATTATCACGCAAAGTGAAACCAGTCAGACAATTAGACAGCAACACCCAATGCTACCACTTACATATGGAAACTAAAAAGACACAATAAACTTCTTTGCATAACAGACAATGACTCACAGACTTTGGAAAACCTTTGGTTTCTAAATAAGACAATCTGGGGGGTAGGGGGAAGCACTGAGGGTTTGGGACACAAACGCTATCAAATTGATTAGTGATGATTTTTTTATACCTGTAATTGAAATAAAATTCATTAAGAAATTGAAATAAAAAAAATGAAATGCTATTCAAAATTTCGGTTCCTCGGTGGTACTGGTCCCATTTCCAGGGCTTATAGGCCACGTGTGGCTTATGTTACCATCTGGGCAGCACCGAGGCAGAGCGTCGCCAGTGTCCCAGAAAGCTCTGTTGCACAGGGCTGCTCAGGACAGAGAGCCGCCTGAGGGTGAGGTCTCTTATTTCCTTCATTCTCCTCCTTACCCAGCTTCCCAACAAAAGGCACTGGAAAATCACTGTTCCCTAGAATCGATGGAAGACTCCCGATGGCACCGGATAAAACACTGCTTCCAGCTCCACCCCAGATCCGCAGAATCTACTTCGGGCAGGGAGAAGAGTGGGCAGGTGACTTTAAAGCCTCAAGCCAATGGCCACAGAAAATTCTTCCTTCGACGTCTCCCTTATCCAGCCATGGCCACTATTGTGAGTCAGGAATTCGATGAAGCCAGGGCAGTGCGTACACCTTGGAACTCAGCCAGGGCCGGCCCCCGTGGGGCTCTGCACGCAGGGACAGAGTCCTCTCCCCTCGAGCTTCCTGTCCGTATCAGGGACACCAACATACCTGTGCTCAGCGCTGTCGTCAACACACGGGGATGCTAGGAAATGGCAGCTGTCTTTTCTCCCTGCTTTCGACCCCCAGTTACCCTGGGCATCAGCCTTGCGGGGAGGAAGGGCTCTCTCCCCACCTTGAACATGGTGTGGAAAAGTCCGGCTGGTCAAGCTACACAAAAGGAGGGAGCGTGCAGAACCGGTTGGTTCAGGAACTGAACTGATTTGCAAGCAAAATCTTTCTAAGTGGTGGCAGCCCCCGCCTCCTCCGGAAGAGAGGAACCCCAGGCTGGCCACTTTCATCGCAAGGATTAGCCTGGAGGCTCTACTTCAATGCAGGCAGACACTCAAAAGGGTGGTGACTAAATGCTGGATTCTGGACTCCTCCCAGACACCAACGAATCCCCACTGCCAAGTTCAGGCACAAAGACTGGCTTCCAGTGAAACGTGACCACGGGTTGCAGGCTCCCAGTAAGGATGGGCATCTTTCTGGGGCATCATAAAGACTTCCTCTCCGCTCATTCCCAGTTTATCCATTCAACACAAACCTGCAGGACAGCCAGCAGTTACCCCAGGCTCTTTCCTTTGGAGGCAAGGGGCAAAGGAGAGTCAGTCTGACTGTATGTTTTTCCAGGCTCTTATTTCATCTTTCAGGAGACTCATATGCTGCTGGTGGGAACTGTATGTGGTACAATTGTGTGGAAAATGGGCCACATCTGCTGAAGTTGAGCCCTCTCATTCCCAAAGGCCAGCATTTCTCCTCCTAGGTATGTGCCCAACAGAAACGTGTCCCGATGCTGATCAAAGGCACATACTAGGATGGGAATGCTCAGCGTCCCAGCTGTAAGGCCAAACTAAAACTGCCGGCAACACCAGGGAAGAACCTCACAAACACAGTATTGAGCACAAGAAACCAGATGCAAAAGAGAACACTCAACAGTGTTCATTTATATAAAGTACAAAGAACAGGTGGAACTTGCAGAAGTGGTAAAGGTCAGGACGGAGATCCCCCCTGACTGTGGACTGGGGGTGATCAGTGAGCAGAAAGGAGCTGGGGGGGGTCTCTGGGGTGCTGTTCACATACTTGACCATGGGGCCGGCTGCACAGGGGAGTTCTGTTTATGTAAATCCACGGAGCTGTAAGCATTTGGTAAGTGCTCTCTAATTAGGTCTGTTATACTCCATGGGCAGGCGGTGGGGGATTCATACAAAAAGAAAGTGTGGGGCTTCAAGGAGATAGAACTCAAAGCCTCTGACCAAGAATAATCTGGCCATTATCAGTGACACACCCATCTCACTATAATGGCCCCTCCTCGAACTTGAGCAACCTGGCCTACTCCTTCCTGCCCCCTACAAGGAAAGGTGTGTGGCCCACTCCTCACCCAACCCTATAGAGCCCTTATATGCCACCAAACAACCAGCAAGTGTATCCTAAGACCCCTCTTTCCCAAACTAATCGTCAGGTCAGCAGGTGTATCCTAGAACCTCTCCTCTCTCCCTGGGCTATAAAATCAGACATGACCATGTGCTCATTGTCAGCTCTCCTTGGTTATCAGGAGGCCGTCCCGCTGGGCTAGCAGTGTTTCTTGTCTCAATAAACTCTTCTTTCTCTTCACCTCGCTATATGTCTGGAAAATTCTTTTTTCAACCCCGTTCCACAACAGAAAGAACAGCTGGTGGTAGGTCTTTGCCCCATCAGAAAACAAGAGAGAAATAAAGCGCACATAAGCAATTTGATGCAGGCATGAATGTGTCAATGAAATTCAGCCCTCTCACCTTGACCACAAAAGACAACACCTATTTCCTTTCAGAAGCACCAAACCAAAGCCACTTCCACTGGCAAACACTTAGCAATTCTATGACCCAGCTCACAGTCCAAAGGCTAATGACCTCCACTTGCTAGGTTCAAAGGGCTTCCAGGGCCTTAAATGACTCTTCTTGGGGTGGACTTGGCCAGGAGGCCACATGCCCCAGTCCTCCCAGGACATGTCATAGGGCCAGCCTGCAGGTTGCTCACATGCTGGGAAAGCATAAGGTCAAAGAGAAGACTATCTCTCACTTATTCTTTTAGCCACTTTTTTTTTCTTTTTTGGCTGCCCCATGGAACATGGAAATCCCCAGTCCAGGGATCAAATCCAAGATGCAGCTTTGATCTACACCCACAGCTGCAACAACACTGGATCCTTAACTCACTGTGCAGGGCTGAGGAATGAACCCTCGCCGCCACAGTGAGAATGCCAAATCCTTAACCTGCTGCACCACAGTGGGAACTTTTTTTTTTTGTCTTTTTAGGGCCACACCTGCAGCATATGGAGGTTCCCAGGCTAGGGGTCTAATCAGGGCTACAGCCACCGGCCTATACCACAGCCACAGCAACGCCAGATCCAAGCTGCATCTGCGACCTACACCACAGCTGACAGCACTGCTGGATCTTTAACCCACTGAGCAAGACCAGGGATCCAACAGGCCACCTCATGGTTCCTAGTCGGATTAATTTCCGCTGTGCCATGATGGGAACTCCCCACAGCGGGAAATTTGATAGTATTATTTTCTTATATCTTTACAGTTTCCTTCCACTGAGGGCATTGTCCAAGAAGGCCAACTCACAGGCCAGAACAGCAATCCAGAACCTCATTCTTTCATTCATTACCAGGTTCCATGCTGTGTGGCCGTGCTGGGCGCACAGTGGCAGACAGGACAGGCGGGATTCCTGCCACTTCAGAGTCTGTGAGGTTTTGCAGAAGGGAGAGTCTGTTTTGCACACTCATCTCTCCTTCCTTCCTTTCTTCTCTCCCTCCCTCTCTCTCTGGTTTGTACATTAAAATTTTTCCCCAATAGCTTTAAACCTGACATGTTATTAAGTTAACTCAGACTCCTGCACCAGGTCATAAAAATACCGTGGGCTTTTTTCCTATTCTTTTCAAAATAAAAACAGTGATTACAGATGTCTTAACAGGGAAAATAAAACCAGCTTTTGTTTGCACACCAAGGTGCTGTAACTTGTCATTTACTGAGAACGTTAAGGACCGGCTGAGAAAACGCTTGAAAGGAAGGATCTGACTCCAGACATCCAGGTACCAAAGACCTTCCGTCACGGTCCTGGGCTCAGCAAGCGCAGCTGTGGCCTCTAGAACCGCCTCATTCTCCCCAGCCAAGAGATGCATAAAAGACGATTTCTTTTCTTTGGGCGTCACAGCCCCATTCAGACCCACCAGCTTGTGACAATGAAAGCAGAGCACAGTGTCCTGGTCCCCTGTGAGCTCACATCCCCAGTGACCTCTGTACGAATGGAGAACAAAAGGCGGGAAATCCAGTGGCGGTCCGCCGTAACTCCCCTGAAGCGAGACAGGGTGCTGAGAAGTCCTCCTTAGGGCTTCTGAGCAGAGCAGCCCCCAAGCCTTGCCCCCAAGAAAAACTAACTTTGATCTTCGTTCAAGATCCGCAGCTCCAATTTAAAACCTGCAAGTCCTGGCTCTCCCCTGCTGGAACCTCCCCTCTCGTTGGCAGCCAGCCCTGGATGCTACTTTCTGCTTCTCCTCTGGCTTCTAAAAGGAAAAAGGCACCCACGGAGCCAGTACAAGTCCCAGCTCAACGCACTGGAGAGAACAAAGACTTAACACAAAGACGGACGGGCCCTTCCAAGCCCTGCAGCCACTTGCTCCAGCAGAGGGACCCTTCGGGTGGCGGAGTCCGTGTCCACCCACCACCCACTCTGCACACTGACTCTCCGGGTTGGGAAAGGACGAGGGTGACCTTACAGAGGCCCTGAAACCCTGGACTCTCTCCAGGGGCCCTTCACTCATGTGGGAGGGCAGAGCCCAAGCAGCGGACACCACAGATGAAGGCCAAGAGGGGATGGGGCCGCCCTTCCAGGGACCGAGGGATGGGGCTGCAAAGAGACACACGCCAGATCCTTAACCCACTGCGCCGGGCAGGGGATCGAACTTGAGCCTCCAGAGACAACGCTAGATCCTTAACCTGCGACACTACAGCAGAACTCCAGTCTTTTACATTTTGCAGTAAAAAAATCACAGACACACACACACACACACACAGTCAGGTGTTCTCTTCTCCAAGCTAAGCTGTCAGACTGTAGGAATTTTGTCCTGTGCCTATCCATTCTGAAGAGCCCAAAAGGTAGATTTTTCCAGATTTATTTTATTATTATTATTATTTTTATTTTGGGGGCCACACCCGCAGCATGTGGAGATTCCCACGCTACGGGGTCGAACCGGAGCTACAGCTGCCGGCCTACACCACAGTCACAGCAACATGGGATCCAAGCCGTGTCTGTGACCTACACCACAGCTCATGGAAACGCCGGATCCTTAACTCGCTGAGCAAGACTGGGGATCAAACCCGCATCCTCATGGATACTGGTAGGGTTCATTACCACCGAGCACAATGAAGACTTTTCCAGATTTCTGATGCATGGAACCTGAGAAAGGCACATGAAATCCCACCAGCAGACCAGGACCATCCCTCCAGGAATCAGTTCGGCTCAGCCAGCCTCTCCTGAGCATATACGGGGGTTGGGAACCCTGTCAGGGCCCGCAGCACTCACCAGTGACACAGCGGCAACCCTGCCCTCCCAGTGCTCACGATTTACTGTTCACACAAGGTGCTGGAGGCCAGGGTGCTCGAGGATGAGGAAGACACGAGATGTCCAGGGCCAGCTCCATGGGCTGCAACCCGTGCAGTCACCCAGGGACCTGGGGCTCGCGTGGGCCCTGCACTTGGTTTAATGCCCTGCTGGCCCCATTTTGAGCTCCTTCATAAGTTTTTCATAAGGAGGGCCTGCAAATTATACAGCCATTTCTGGAGATGCCTAAACAGTTATACAATCCGGGTTAAAAGGAGAGAAATCCCAGCCAGAGAGCTTCTCTTATTCCTGGTACAGCTACAGAATAAAGGCATCCTTAGAGAATGGCATTGTGCCCTGGGTTTAATCCCATCACTGGTCTAAGCAGGGACGTTTCCAGGATCATTTCAGAATCAGTACCTTCCATTACACACCAAGAGTGAAGTTAACAGCAAAGACAGTTTCCAGCAGCCCGTTTATCGCAGTTCTGACCTATAACAGTTTCTTCTCTATAGCACCTCTGCCTGACAATTTTCAAAATATGGGGACCTTTAGTTTATCAAGCTGATGTGATCACACAGCCAGCCCAGCATCTAACCACCTCACAGGCACTCGAGTGGAGGCCTCCCCTGTGAAACTTATGCCCTGAAACTCATGCTCCTCCGGCTCTTTTCTTTCTCTTTTCTTTTTGCTTTTTCTTTTTAGGGCCACACCTGCGGTATACGGAATTTCCCAGGCTAGGGGTCGAATGGGAGCTGCGTCGGCTGGCCTACACCACAGCCACGACAATGCTAGATCTGAGCTGCATCTGTGACCTACACTGCAGCTTGCAGAAATGCTGGGTCCTTAACCCACTGAGCAAGACCAGGGATCCAACCCGCTTCCTCACTGACACTACGTCAGGTTCTTAACCTGCTGAGCCACAACAAGAACTCCTTTCTATCCCCTTTTAAAGAGAAAATCTTTACCCTGGTTAAGGGATAAACTTATTCCACAATTATATAAAATATATATGTATTAGATAGATGATAGACAGATAGATAGATAGACAGATAGATAGACAGATAGATGCCACACCTGTGGCATGAAAAAATTCCCCGGCCAAGGATCAAACCTGCGTGCACCACAGCAGTGACAATGCCAGCTCCTTAACCTGCTGAGCCACCGGGGAACACCATTTACAGACAAGCTGGATTTTAACCTTCCTTTGTAAAGAATGCGAAATCAATTATGCACCTGCTGATCACGCCCCGTATCTCGGCCTGGTGACGGCTCACAGTTAATGCCGCCCATAAGGCTTACAGAGAACAGTTTCACACAACGCCTTCCGGTTATTACAACCATCACTCTGACCCAGAGCTGAACGTGGGGGGTTTAGACGCAGCAGGCTGCATGGGGATTTTGCATCTTTAAGACTTCGATGGTTTAATTAAAACACACCAGGGCATAATTCAATCGCAAATGAGGCTCCCGTCAACCAAATTAGGCAGCAGAAACCTTCCCAATCTTAAGAGCTGAACAAGGAACAGGGCAGAAATTTTACTGAGATCTTTGGAGTGTTCCTTCCTTTATTGATATAACTGTTTTCACTGGTGAGACTAACTGCGCTCAGGGATGGCAGGGACTGGACACATTTTTTAGCCAAGCCCCTCTTGCTGCAGGTGAGAAAAGAGGAGTCCGGTAAGTGGCCCCAGGTAAGTGAGAACTGGGACCAGAGGTGTGAGGGCCTGAAAAAATGACGCTGGCTCTGCAAGGTAAGAGCCAGCAACCTCTCAAGTCAGGCTGCCTGGGTTCAGGTCCCAACTCTACCTTTCGAGAGCTACTAAGACTTGGGCAGGGTGACCCTCTCTAGCCTCAGTTTTCACATCTGTAAAATGGGAGTGTTAATCATGTCTGTGTCAAAGCCTGCTGAGAGTAAATGGAATAATGTCAAATCTAGCATAAAGTACGCAACCATGGTCTACCATGATCAGAACTCAAGCTTCTCAATCCTTTGTCTTACATTCTATTTCACCAAACTGTTCTCTATCTTACGGGCTCCCTACCGCTGAGAATCTCCCAGATCTGGGGGAAAAGGCTACCCGTGTGCACACACCAGGGATGGGCCCCCACAAAGCACCAGGTGGGCACAGGGAAGACGCAAAATGCGTACATCGTGAGTCTTCCAGAATTTGATGATCTGACAGAAACTAATTTCAGTTGATGACCAAATGGAAGGGATCCAAAATCAATCTAAAAGATAAACGACAACACCGAAGTTCATGAAATCCTAAAATGCTTCCCAAGTGCTGCTGCGGATCCCGAGATTTAATGCAATTAAGACGGCAGCAGAATGCAGTCTGCAGCTTGCATTGCAGCAGTGTCCGTTTCCTGGTTTTGATAGTGTCCTGGGGCTATGTTAGATGGTATCACAGTGGGAAGCTGGTTGAAGAGTCCACAGGAACTCTACTATTTTTTGCAACTTCTGGTGTGTCTAGAATTATTTCAAAATAAAAAGCTAAAATAAAATGAGGAAGCAGAATCTAGGAGCCCCAGAAACCTTTGGCAGGTTTTCAACATGTCAAAGCAGTCAGTTTCCAGGCGGTGTGGCCCAACACAGGACTCGGGAAGAGATGCCGAATGAACATCTGGAGTGATTCTAAATCAAGCTCCTCCGGATAAGAACCTGTTTCTCTTTTATTCCTCCGTTTTCTAAAACACAGGGAAATTTATCCATACATTTCACCCGTATTGAAAAATTCATCATACACAACATAAAAATGGAGATGTACGTTGCTATAACCACTGGTAAACATTTACGAGGAAAAGTTCACAACGGTTAAGGATGTCCAGGGAGAACCAGGTAGAGATATAAAGTTTATGACAATAAATGAGAGGAATAACCTGTTAAATACGTCAGGTCAACCAGTTGGTCCTTGGGCACCGTTTTCCAGGAAGGAAAGGCTGACTCTGTTATACAGAGGGCCCAGGTGTAGACAAGGTGGAGCGCATCCTGAAGAAGAGAGCAGGTGGAGGACACGGAAGGCCACAGCACCAGACAGACAGTTCCCATGGAGACCACAGTACCTGGGGGATGGTGGGACCTGCGGTGGGGAGGTGACCTAGGAGGTAGGGAGCTGACTGCCAAGAAAGGGACAACGAACAGCAGGGCCCTTAAGGAGCTGAGGTTCTCACAGACAATGGGAGAGAAACATCTGTGGGTAACCACAGGAAGGAGGAAGAACCACGTGATAGGGCACAAGAAGAAGTCAAGTCCTGAGGGAGGGTTGGGGCTCGGTCAAGGTCACGGGGCCAGGGGAAGAGACCCATGCTCAAGGCAGCGGCCAGACCTTCATGGGAGTTCACTATGCCCCTGTCCCTCTCCAAAGGGTCCCCTCTCCAAAGGGTCCCCTCTCCCCAGACCAGGCCGCTTGGAGTTGTTACGGAATTCAGGTGAACGGTAGCAGGTTCACCTTCAGGATTTCAGAGACGATCTCAGTCTTGTTTCCATGAGTGTGGTTTCAGCTGCTCACCCAAGACTTCCCCCATCAAGCATGTGCTGACTTAAAAATAACTCCTGTTCACAAGCCCAACCCTAAGCGAGAGGACGAGGAGGATGGGGGTTTTCTTTGCTTCTCACTAGCCCTGCTTTTTGAAACTGCAGCAGCTGCAGGCCAGACAGCATGGGACAAGGATTCTTCACCCGGAGCTGAGACCATGAGAAAGCGAAGCTGTAAAGGATAACTTGGAGGATGCAGAATGGAAAAAAAGGGGCATCGACCCAAGCATGCTACAATCCAGGTCCTCGGACCCGCTCTCCCCAGCCTACTCATCCCATCCCAACCCATCAGCTGGTCCCCTGGACATCTTGGCACTGGCCATTCCCTCTTCCCAGGATGCTCTTCCCAAGCATCCCAAGGAACCAAGGTGGTGCCTACTTGTTGTTCAAGGTTCAGCTCAGACGTCACCTTTTTGGAAAGGCCTTTTCCGATCACCCAGACAGTTCCTCCCCATCAGTCGGCACTTACCACCGTCTGTTCTCTGATTTTTGTGAACTCATCCTTAAGAATATACATTCTGTGAGTCCAAAGACCCTGTCCATCTAGTTACTGCTGGATTTCCAGCTCTTAGGACAGCATCAGGCACATAACAGGTCCTCAAACACTGGAGGGTGACTCTTAAGGGAGGTGCAGAACCCAAGTCAGAAGAGCTGAAGATGAAGGGTCAGACTCCAAATGGTCTTAGTTAACAGAGTTGCAGGATCAAGGGCAAGTTGCTTCACCCCCACGGGTCAAGGTTTCTCCGGCTACAAAGGTGGGGGAGCAGGGTAGAAAACAAACCAGACGACCAGCAGGAAGACACTTGTCGTTTCTGAACTCTGGGTCAAGGTTTCCAATTCATCAGTGTATTTGTGCCTTTCCTCCTTGCATCCATCTGTCCAACCATCCGATCATTCTTTCCCATGGGCTGGGTCCTGGAGATATAAACTTGAATAAGACACACTCCTGTCCTAAAGGGACAAACAACCTCTTGGTGGCGGGGACAGAAAGAAGGCAATTCCGGCACCGACCAGCTGGGGGCCAAGAGGCGACTGCTGGGGCTTTGGCTGGACCACTGTGTAGAGGAGGGGCGGGGCCCTTCATGCAGAAAAGGAAACCGGAGCTAAAGTCCCAGAGATGCTGCAGTGATGGGCATCCAGAGAATCTGATCAAGAAACCCAAAGAGAGTCACAGTCGAGGACAGACTGAGACAAGAGGATCGGTCCCGAGACCTCCGTGCAGATGGTCTGTCCTCCATCTTCGCCATGGAAGAACGGGAAATCCTCTGCAGAAGAACAACTACAATCACTGCTACGTTCCATCCTAACCAGAGCTTAACACCCGTGCCCGTGCACGAACACACACGCACACACAGATGCCCAGGGCCCACCCCGGAAGAACTCGTGGAGGACTAGAGTACGTGTACTTCTTTCCAAAATCCCCATGGGGGTTCCCAGGTGACACTCTGGATTTAGAGCGTCCTGCAAAGTTTACTTCTGATTACATCTGTAGAAGTGCATTGTGGGGGTGGTGCCGGTGACAAACAGCAAGAGATGGAGCTGTGACGGTCTTAACAGGTGAATTTTCCAAAGCATCAAGAACATTCCGGTCACAAAATAAAAGCTAGTCTGGAGACACAGCTCCCCGCCCTGGGATGCGCTCCCAGCCCCTGCTTCACGCCCGCCCCGGGGGGAGCTCCCCACTGGAGCTCCCCACACATTTCCTGCCTTGCAGTAGCCCGGCCTGACTCTTTAAAAGACAACTTCATAATGTACCCTGGAGTCACAATCACAGCCCCTTGTTTATGGGCTCGGCCAGATCAGATAAAATTTCATTCTCTGAATTGGTTCCTAATTTAATTACTCCCCGGATCAGCGCTGGCCTCCCGTTGCCGCAGGGGAAGAATGAGGGAGGTGCTGGCGCCAAGAGCTGCGGTTCTTGTTTGGCAGCTGGTGAAGGATGAGCTGTGCTGGGGCCTTTGCAGGTCAGAGGGGGTTAGAACCACGGGCTCAGGCAAGGCAGTCACCCATCAGCCTATATTTGCTGTCCCCAGACAATCAAGAGCGTGACCTGGGGTTTTAGCCCTCAGGGAGAACATTCAGAGTAACTGGGCTGACTCTGAAGACCCAGATTCCATCCTGACTCCATGTGGCCTCGCTGGGCCTCAGTTTCCCCATCTACAAAATGGGGCTGGACCGTGTTTCCCCAAAGGCTCGAAAATTCAGAGATTTCAGGGGCAGGGAAGATCAGAACCTCATCTGAGAATCAAGCCTTTTCTAGGGCCAGAGAAAGAGCATATAAAAAAGTAAGTGAATCTTACTGTTAAAAGCAAGGGAAAATAACTCATCAAATTTAATTCTAGAAATGGAAATGTGTCCACAGAAAAACCTGTAAATGAATGCTTACAGCAGCACTATTCATAAGAGCCAAAAGGTGGAAACCACTCTAATGTCAACAGATGAATGGATAAAAAAAACAAACAAACAAGTCTGTTCATACAATGGAATATTATTTGGCCATAAAAAGGAATGACGTACTGATATAAGGATGAACCACGAAAACATTGTTACGTGAGAGAAATCAGACAGAAGGAACATATGTCATATGATCCCAATCATCTGAAGTTCAGAACAGAGAAAGCAACAGAGATAGAAAGCGGATGCCTGGAAGGTGGGGGCTGAAACGGGAGGCAGGGGGCTGACAGCTGACAGGCACGTGGTTTCTTTTTGATATGATGAAGTGTTTTAAAAGTTAAGTGTGGTTCTGGTTGCACATATCTGTGAACACAGTAACAACTATGCAATTGTATACTTTAAATGGGTGAATTTTGTTATGTGAATTACATCTTGATAAAGCTGATTCATCAAAAGAGTAGCTTGAGTGGGCAAAAAAATTCTATTGCATGATTTTTAAAGATAAATCAGATGGGAGCTGTGTAAAACAAATATATACATATAAATATACATATCTACATACAAACGTGTGCGCTTGTCTGCATGCACGCGTGCACATGCACATACAAACACACATATACGCACCCCTCCCTGAATAGTCCTGCAGCTTCACAACTGGTTCAATGGTACAAAGTTGATTTTCAGTGGGCAGATCTTCTCCTTCCATAAACCAAAAAAAAAAAAAAAAATCCCAAAACCTGCTGACTCAAAAGTGGGAAGACTTGCATTTTTCTACTGATTTATTGCAGCTTTAACAGCCAAAAGTAAAGTTATTTTCTACCATCTAAATGGCAACTGAGGTTTCATCTACTTATTAATACATCGTTTTTATTCTCTGAGCCAAGCCGTGAACAATGCAAAAGATCCATGGATTTTCAACTGTCAACCCCGTGGGCAAATGACTTCTTTTTTTTTCCTGGCCTGGAAGATATCTCTCATGAGGAAGTCACATTTGCTAAGCTCACTCTTTTCTTTTGTACATCTTTCCAGATCTAATTTCTCACCGAAACTGCTATAGAGCAGGTAAAAATAGCTTTTCAAAGTTAGGGCGACACAGATGTCAGGCTGATCCCACTCTCATTAATCGGAGCATTCTTTCATCAGCTCATTTAGTCCTTCTGATAACTTTCATAGGCAAGTTCAATATGTCCTAGAAGCGGCTATTTCCTGACTTTCAAAATAGTGCACTTGGCTTATGGGATTGATGGGAGATTGGACGAGGCCTTCCTGGAACTATTTATCTTTATCACAAACTGTGACAGCATAAGGAAAGGCCACATCATCGTGGGTCAAGCTGCAGATGACCACAGAAAAGGCAACTGCGAGTTTCCCACAGTTCAAGTGCACCCGGGCACAGGAAGAGGGTCCTCTCTCCAGGCCCGCCATTTCTAAGCCCGGACAAGGTTTCTTTTCCACAAGAAAGAGTCACCAAGGGGTCAAAGTTAAGAAGCAACCAGGGGAAGTTCAGGGCTTAATGCTGGGCAGCACCTGGGACAGTGTGGGGGCCACAATCCGGCTCCACGCCTCTCCCCTTGAACCACCACCTGCTTCACGTTCCCCCTTGGGTGGGCCTCAGCACTCTGGGACCCCAAGCAGAGAGATGGTTGAAATTTCTACAGCCAGGACACCGTGTTCTTTGCAAGTCCTGGTCCTAAGGCAAGAGCACACAGTGGGAGAGCAGCAGGCGGCCCCACCCGATAGAGGGGCCTGGGGCTGGCTGGGATGCTGGACAGAGGAGCTCCTGGTACCAGCTCTGGCGCGAGGGTGCCAGTGTTACCAAGACCCCTCTCTGCCCTGGGTCCCCTCTCATTTGTCCTTCAGCCCTGCAATGATGGGGAGGTTTCCAGGCAAGACACGAGCCTGGATGCAAGGCTGCCTTTTGGACCAAGCTGGTCCGTCTCCAACAGATCAGATAACTCCACTCTTGATCTGTTAAGATTCTAGTGAGAGGCTTTCCATGGACCGAGGGCTGACACGCAGAGTTTCGAGGATAAACTCGCCACACACACACACACACACCGTCAGGAGCAGAGACCCTGGCCCCACCCCAACTGCAGCCCCCAATCCCTCACTCCAAAGAAGAGGGCAGAGGCCAGAGAAGCGATAATATCCTGCCTCCAGTAAATGTTCTGGGCTGTTCTTCCCGGAAAATTAAAAAGCTAACCTTCCCCAAGAATCCGGGCGAAGATTACGTCCTGCAGAGGCCCTCAGACCTCAACCTTGAACCAGAAAGGAGACTAGAGAAAGAACGCCGGTTCCCCCAATCTTTCTGACATCTGCCTAAAGCCACAGCAATTCTGAAATCAGGTGTCTGGGTCCATGACCAGAGATGAGCCAGCCGCGGCCAACCCCTACCCGGATTCCAGGAAACTGAGGCCAGAGAAGCCGACCGGTCCCACGGGACCTGGGCCAAAACGACGCCCTGCTTCGAGGCTGCAGCTTAACAGATGGCAGGAGCACAAGCGTCTGCTGGGAAACTCAACTGCTTGGCCCAATTCCCCGGGGCAACCCCGCTTTCTTGTAATCCTGGAGAACCCTTGCTGGCACAAAGCAAACACAAATGTGTGTGTGTGTGTACTTGGAAGACTCCTTATATAAACAGGTTCACAAATCAGAGGAAATAGCCCTCTGTAGACCAATAGTCTGATTTTTGGTTTGGAAATTATGGTCCCTATAAATACATGCCAGGACAGACTTAATATTTGGAATGCAAATATTTATACTCCAAACAAAGGAGCAGGGAACCTAAAGACAAGCCATTTACATCAGCTATAAGATACACGAAAGGCCCCCACATTTCTTGCCTGAGTAAAAGGATCCAGCTTCTATTGCTGAAATACCAACCAAATTTCCATAACATTTATCCCCAAGACTCTCAAGACACACACACAGAAACTGTGGTTACTATAGCCCCAAAACCTAATGTCAGGAAATCCAGTTCTTGCATTAGGCTCTTGACTCCTTCAGAAATTTAGTGACAAGCACGAACTCTCCTGCACCGGGCTACCGGTGTGGGGATCCTTTTTCATCTCCTGGGTGCACCCCCAGAGGCCCACGGGACACCCATCTCAGACCTCGCTCCGGGACACAGCGGCTTTTGATGCATTACTCAACAAACAGCAGTTTCTCCTGACTGCGTGGACCCCCAAGACAATGCCTTTCACCTTTCAGAGGCCTGCGAGGCCAAGGAGAGTGGACCACATCCAGGAAAACTAGAAGGAACATGGTATAAAGTCGGAATGGGGTCAAGGTTGAGTTTAATAAGGTAGAAGCGCAGAGGCTCAGAGGAAGGAAGATGGTAACAGGTGGAGAGACGGGAGAACTGCTGGCAAAGCTTCCTGAAGGCAGCGATGGGGGAGGATGGGGGAAGGTGGGGAAGGGGGAGGGGGGAGGGGGAGGGCCAATAAAGGTTTAGGCCAGGAGAGGGAATCAAGAGGAGGCGGAAAAGCTTCTCCTGCTCGGCCATCAGTCTAGGGGTCAGCCCGAGGCTCCGCCCCACCCACCCTCCTTGTAAATTACACTTGTGCAGCCTCAAGGTCAAAGGCTAGTCATTATCTTAATCTGGCTAATCACTGCCACACTCTGCAGGTAACAGCACCTAGTTGACAGGGTCACCCGGTAACCTCAAGTCCCCCTTGATGTCCTTATCAGCCACATAGCTAAAGTTGTCCGTATCAACTTCACACCTAAGAGGGGCCACGTGTCAGCCCCCCAGCCCCGCTCCATGGGTCAGGCCCCGGGCTCAGCACTGAATCCACTTCTGCGGTTCTACTCTGTCGAACCCAAACTTGACCCCGTCTTATTTGCCATGTGTATGGGAGCGGCACTCTCCCTGCCCACTGGCAATGCACCCTACCTCGCGGAGCGAGCACTTGGATACCACTGCCTGTGTCTACACGACCCAGGAGTGTTCAAGGAGGATGTGGTCCCAGGCCTTTGCCCACACAGAGTAAGCACTGCCCCCTGCTGGCTGCCCCGGGGAGGAAGGGAGTTGGGCTGGAGAGGCTGCGGCTTTGCCGTCACTCTGCCCATGACCGTGGCTCAGGGGAGGTCAGCCCGCCTCGCTGCCCAGTTCCCCCTTTTTTCTCGATGACCGCTGCCCACCGGTTCAATCACATTCTCCAACATCCGCTTCCATTAGGAACAAACTGCATTCTTACCTTCACGCCTCCTCCTCCTCCCCTCTCTCTCCATAGGCTCAGACCTTGGCCAGGAAAGAGGGGTTCGATTTGGGGAACACCCTTGAGCCCTAACTTGTAGGACTGGTACTCAAATCACACTACAAGGTAGAGATTAGGAACCTCCGTTTTCCAGATGAGGAAACCGAAGCACGAGGTGATGAAACCACTTGTCCAGGGTCTTGATGGTGGAAGCAAAGAAACACAGGAGGGACTCGAACCCAGGTCAGCGCAGTGCCCAGGCTCACCCCACCACCTATGCTGCCCCTCCAACACCCAGGCTAAAGGAACATCCAAGTGGTGGGCCCCCAACATTTGACGGACTGGAAAACAAGGGTGCTGGCCCAATTTACTTCATTTGGCCTGAGCGGCCGAACAGGGCTGCCCAGACCTCTTTCAGCAAGGGTGAGGCAGTCCCCCAGAGCAGGTGCATCATGGGCCCAGACCCCCGGGACAGCTCCCCTCAAGGGCGTGGCAGAGCAGGACAGGGTGTCCCCTGAGCTGCTCTGGAAAGGACAGACTCACCACCTCCCAAGGCCTTTCCTTCCCCACTGTCATTCTGACCACAGGGGGCAAAAGGGACCAGCAGGCTCATACTCCATTCCAAGAGAAGATTGTACATCACAGGAAAAGATAATCACACCTGCCCTGTGGTCTTACCGTTTGCCCTGCTGGGGTATTTCCCAGGCACCGGGGTGACGAGCCTGCCTGTTTCAATATTTTTTTCATAAACATAACTCTGGAAAGCATCCCAGTTTCCATTATCATGACACTTTCTGCTTTTGAGGATCTGCCAGCCTGGCTTTCTTCGGAGACCCAAAAGGCCTGGACCAGGACAGACTCTAGAAATGTCGAATCAATGGCAGGGACAGCCTGCGCCAGCAAGAAGGTCCCCTCACACCTGGGGCTCGGGGTGTAACATTCCGAAGCAGGCTACCCCGGAGCATTTCCAAGGAAAGCTGCCCGGTCTGCCCTCGGCTTAATGGCAACCAGGAGGAGCACAGAAAAGCTGATGCATGGCCTGTGCACGGTGTCAGCTGAAAGCATCTCAGAGGGCAGCTGTTTCTCCAGCCCCCTCCTTGCACAGATGAAGAAGCAGCCCAGAGAGGTGAAGCACCCAGTCTGACCAAAATCAAGGCGTCCTGGAGCTTCCGGCCTTATTGGTGTCAGAGAAGCCCTTAGAGGCAGAATATGCTCGCAGTTATCCCGGCCCCGAGAAATACACACATCTACATAAAAACCTGTAGTGCGATTTCAGGGGGAGCAGAGACATCTTTGGTCCCCATTTATGAGCTCCAGAGCTAGAGAATACTACCACAAGAGCCCAAGTTTACTGAGCACTTACTGTATGCCAGGCACCCCAGCAAGCACCTGGCAGGTGGCAAATCAGGCCAGGGCTAAAGTCACCCAGAGCACTCCCATTTCAGAGTCGCTCACCCGGGCTCCCGCGGCACCCTCGGTGGCAGCGTTATGTAATTCTGCAGGTTGTGTCGCCCCCGCTGCTCTGAGCGCTGCCTCTGGGCCCCCACGCACCTGGTTCTGGGCCTGCACCTGGAGGAAGGCATAAAGGCTGCACGGCGCTGCTGATGACGAAAGAGGCGGCTGGCATTTCCTCCACAGCCCTTTCGAAACCAGCAGAGACTGAGAACCTGCTTGCCTCTGGCACCTCCCCCCACCACCACCACTTGCTGATTCACGCCCGCCCTCCCTTTCTAGAACCACGTTTGCGATTCTCCACCCCCAGCCCCATTTCCCTCCTTCCTCCCACGCATCCTGCCTCCTGATGGCTCTGATGGCTCAAAGCTTGGTCCCTGTGATCTCAGTCAGTCTCCCTGCTCTCTGATTGAGACAAACGGGGACACCTGTCAGCCCTGGCTGACAGGGGGCCAGTTGGGAACCAGTAGGGACCTGGCAAATGACTGCTGTGAGGACCCCGTGTCTTCCATCCCGATCCCCATACTTTAAAACCATATTCCATATTGGCCCTAGAAAAACCTTAACTTTTCTTTCTAGATATGGAGACTGGAGACTCACTGGCTAAGTGCCACCTCTAGGTGTCATTGCAGGCAGTGAAGACCTGGGTCTACGCACGAAGCATCCCCCGGCCCCAGCGCTTCATTTGAAAGGAGGAGCGTGGCGGGAAGGAAATCAGACCCTGGCGCTTGAGAACAACACCCAAACACCCTGCGTGAGCCAGTCTCCCAGTGCGTTGTCAGCTGAAGGAGCAGGCAAGCCCTGGCGCACAGCACAGAAACACGGTCACTCAGAGTCATGTGTTGCTGCACACGGATGCACCATTCTCACCCGGGGCTGAAAGGCGCACTTCTAAAGCACGTGCCTCTAAAGACAGGCCCAGTGGCGGAGAGCTCACTCAAGGACACTCCCAGGGCAGCTAATTTAAAAATAGTTTCTGCTTTTAGATTTCTTTTCTTTTTTTTTCTTTTCCTTTTTAGGGCCGCACCCACGGCATACGGAAGTTCCCGGGTGAGGGGTCAAATCAGAGCTACAGCTGCCGGCCTGCACCACAGCAACGTGGGACCTGAGCCGCATCTGCGACCTACACTATAGCTCACGGCAATGCCAGATCCTTAACCCACTGAGTGAGGCCAGGGATCGAAGCCACAGGCTCATGGTTCCTAGCTGGGTTCTCCAGTCGCTGAGCCATGAAGGGAACTCCCGCTTTTAGATTTTAAAGAAACTCCTCTCTCCCACAAACAGGTTCCAAATGACACCTCTGCAATCCTGGATCTGCTGAGGCCTGGGGACCAGGACAGTCTCGACGTGGGGACAGAAACAGAGAACTGGCGGCCACAGCAAGTGTCCATTCATCTGGGAGTTTCCAAGAGGCTCCTGCTCCATGGGGTGGGAGGAAAGCGCTGGCCCAGGAGCTGGAGCTTGGAGATTTCGGGTGACTTTCCACTTCTGGGCTGGGGGACTTCGGACCCACTTCTCCAAGCCTCAATTTCCACATCAGTAAATGGAGACCCTGCCCCCCCGAACCCTCCCCTCGCGGGCACTTTTCCTTGCCTGATTGTTCCTCCCAGCTCTTAATGCAGTTCACTCTTCATTCGTCCACCAGGTACAGGTATTTGCCTGCTCCCTTCCTGCAAAGGCTGGGATTGTCTTCTCACGATTGCACATGTGCTATTTTTGTTTTTTTGGGGGGCTGCAGGTGCAGCATCTGGAAGTTCCCGAGCTAGGGGTCGAATCCGAGCTGCAGCTGTGACCTACACCACAGCTTTCAGAAACACCGGATCCTTAACCTACTGAGCGAGGCCAGGGAATAAACCCAATGTTACGTCAGGTTCTTAACACACTGAGCCACAATGGGAACTCCTCACTCTTCACATGTACTGTTTGATAATTAAATCGTATGCAAAGTTTTGGGCAGAGCATCTCTTTACACACGACAAGAACCCGTCAAGTAGCTATTGACTGGATGCATGACACACAGCATGTAACAGAGCCTGGCACACGGCCACGATACACTGGGCACCTGCCAATTCTCAGTCCCTTGGCCTTGTGGGGATGGGTGGTACCCATGTCCTAACATGGGCCACATCTCCCTGATGGAAGGAACACCCTGGGGCCAGCCTCGATGTTAGGGCAGCCTCCAGCCAGGCCTTAGGTGGCCTCACACCACCACAATCTGATCACAACCCAGCCCTAACCTAAAGCTTCCACTAGTGCGAGTTCAAAGAGCCTGGGGCTCCATGGCCCAGCTGGTTAACTAGGAGTTTCTTTTCTGCTCTTTCTCCAGACAGCCAGTAAGCAGAGTCTACTTCCCAACCTCTCCCAAACTGTCCTGCAGACACTAGGTCTTCCAGCTGCAAGGACAAAACTCTTCTTCAGGCAAAGGGAAAACCAAATGCTTCACCTCCGCAGGCTAGGGGCAACAGCAACACAGGGACAGCCCTCGTGGCAGCCACAGTGACAGTGCCGGGATCCCCGGCCATCTAAGCATCAAAGAAAAGCAACAGACAGGTGGGATCCACTACAGACAAAACTGCCTCTCCATCCCCTAGACAAATACCCTGGATGAATTCACCTGCTCGCTTCGCCCCATGAGGCAGCTCACTGCATGCCGTACCTGGAGAGAAACAACACACATACACACACACACACACACACACACACACATTGTTGGATTCCCTTCCAGAGCTCCGAAGATGGTTCTCCGGGGAAGCTGGACCTTGGAGGGTGAACAAGCCCCACAGCTCCCCTTGGGGCTCACCTGTGCACCGAGAGGGAGACCACAGGGAGCCGCTTCATCTTGCTGGCTCAATTTCGCCACCCAGCAGGAGGCAAGAAGAACATTTTCCTGCCAACTTTTCAAGCGTATTGACGAGAAAAATGTATCTGATTACAAACTACCCAATTAAAAGGTGTTTTCTTTCCATGTTATTTTAAACAAAATCATATATGACTTGTATGCATGTACGATTCCTGATTCAACACACAGTTAGTAAAATAAATGCCACGTTCTGGAAGGGAGGGTACCTGAATTTGCACGTTGGGGTGGGAGGGAGTGAGAAAGCTGGGCACGGAGCATGGTGTGGGAGCTTCTAGAGGAACTTGGGCCAAATCTCCAGGCCTCAGTTTCCACCTGGGTGTCTCCCGGGGAGCAAGATGCCCCCTCGCCGCCTTTCTGCCCCAACACGGGGTGGCTGGCCGCCTAAGAACCAGCTGAAAAAGAGGAGCTGGAGCCCTGGGAACCCCGAATCTCTCAGCCTCACTGAACGGCGCGCTACATCCCTTTGCAGGGCGTCCTGGGGATTCCTAGAGAAACCACTTCATACCCCAAAATGCCATGCCATCAACTCACCCAATGTGAAAACAGCGAAGGGCCTCGGGGAGCAGGAAAAAGGGGGCGGGACGAGTGGGTCTCATTCCAGCCTTTGCCGCCTCCGTCTCCAATCTCCCTACTAGGGGCGCGGACGACCAGCTGTCAACAGTCGGCCACCGAGCCCCTGCCTTCAGTCTACACCCGCCGCTCCAGTCGCACCAGCTGACCCGGGGGCGCAACGTGAGCACCAGGACCGCGACGGGGCGGTCAAGCAGCCGCGCCCAGGACCGTGGCGGCTCCGAATCCTAAACACACACGCATACACACGCGCGCGCGCCGGCCAATCCGTTTGCCCGGAGGAGTCGGAAGGCGCTTCCACACCTCTTCATTCATTCCCGCAAAGGCGACGTTCTCTTCTCCCAGGCGCCTCCATCCTGCTATCCTGGGGGCTCCGAAGGAGCCAACTGCGCCACGACCCGCCCCCCAGCCGCCCACAGCCACCGAGTCCTCTCCACCCGCACACGCAACCCAACAGACTCGCGCTCCATCGCGATCGGCAGCGTCGCCCCCGCGCAGGGGCCGCTGCCACCCCGGCTCCCCACAGCTTCGCCGCCCTGCAGCCCCCGCAGCCCCGCCGCCGCTCAGCTCAGACCTGCAGCGCTCGGCTCGCCGCGCCCAGGCCGGCCGGGGACGCCGCCGCCGCCGCCGCTGGGAAGCGCCAGCTACTCCAAAGTCACGCCGCCTCTGGAGCTGCGGCCCATCGCTGCGAGGGGGCAGTGGGCGGAGGGCGGGCAGGAAGAAGGAGAGGGTGGAGAGCAAAAGTTCAGGCAGCTCCAGGCCTCGCCGCGCCCCCGACTCCTCCCAGGTCCGCCCCCTCGGCCCCCCTCCCGGAACCCGGTCCCTCGGCTTTGGCGCCTGGGACCACCACCGCGACCGCGACGCGCCCCCCCCCACCCCCGCCGCCCCACGGCCTCCCCATCAGAAGTGGCGGCGGAACAGGAGCCGGGGCGGGGAGGTGGCTCGGAGCCCGAGTCGGGGCGAGTGGCGGATGCACACCTACCTGTCCCAGGCGGCGCCTGGAAACTTCCCCGAAGTGCGCGGGGGAGCAGAGCCCGGGGCTGGGAATTCCCCCCGCCCCCACCCTCCCCGCGCTCACAAGGAGAAAGCACGGATCTGTCGGTCCGTCTATGCTCTGCCTGCAGCGCGCCGCCCGGATTCCGACTCCTGGGGCTGTTCTCCTGCTCAGCCGGCTCGTGCGCGCCCCGTGGTGTGCGCCCCCCGCCGGCCTCCTGTTGTCCGCAGCGCCATCACCCCATCGCCGGGTCCCCTGTCCCCGAGCTCCCACCGCATTCTCCCGAGTCGAGGAGGGGGGCGTGCGAGCCCTGGCGGCGCCGCCGCCCGGCGGCCCTTCCGCCGGGGTCCCCTGCGCGCGGGGCACCCGGAGCGCGGGCAGGAACGGCGGCGAGGGGACGCCCTCCGCTGGGGCCGCCGCTGCCTCGCGGAGCCTGGGCCGAGGGTCGCGGGGCCCAAACCTGCCTCGGCTCAGCGCGCTCGCAAGTTCATTGTCTGCCTGGGCCGCCGCCGCCGCCGCCGCCGCCACCGCGCCGGGAGCGCCACGGGGAGTGAGGCTGCGCGAAGCTTCCGCCGGCCCGGACTCCCTACGCCCAGCCCGGGCCGCCCCTGGCGCTGCCTGGCCGGAAAGCCGAGGGGCGCCGGAGCCAGACACCCACCCGCGCCGCTTGTCGCCGCCCGGGCACCCAACTTGTACCTGAGAAGCCAGAGTCCGGCCCGGGAGCCTCTGCGGCTCCAGCTCCGCGGGAGCGCGCCCAGCTCCGCGCCTGGAGCCCCGCATCCAGGGCGCGTCAACCTGACTCCCCAAGCGCAGGGAGGAAAAGTTTGGGAGTGACGTGCGGATGGCGAATGAAACATCCGAAGAGAACCCTCCCCCCGCCCCATGTCTGTCGCGCGGACACACATCAGCTCGAGTCTGGAATGTGAGATCAAGGCGTGTGCGCCCAGCGGTGGGTTTGGTTCCCACCCCCTCTCCTTGCAAGTAAACAGGGTTTGCGCGATGCGCTGATTCTAAATAGAAAGCAAACCGAAACCCCTAAAGCCTGCCAGTGACACCCTGCCAGAGACATTTTTTAAGCAACTTGGCGGTCTGGAGCCAGCCCATACATTGATATTCAAGGCCACGGAGCTGGTGGGTTCTGCGCTCTCTGTTGTATTTTTGCATCCTGAGAAGGCTTTCCCGGGTTCTTCGGCCTATTTGCTTTCACGGTGAGGGAAGACTCAACGAGACCTCAAGCCCAGCCACGGTGGCCCCAGGGTGGCTTGCTCCAGGAAACCACCTGGGCTGCCCGAGGTCAAGGAAGCGGCAGCAGTGGTCGGCTCCGAACCCTTGACGGAACATACGTACAACCAGTTAAAGAAAAGACAATTTGAATTCCGGAAGAGTCAGCTCAAGGTGGCGCTTAGAGCACTAAGGCCAGCCTCTGAGGAAACAGGTCCAAGGGACAGAAAAAACCCTTGTCTTCAGTCACATGAGCCTTTTGCCTGCCGGTGTCCCCATGGCCACAGCCCAGCATCCTGTCCTCAAAGAAACCGAAAGCGGAACTGAAAGTGTTCAGTTAAGTGTCAAGTGATGGCACATTGAAGAGGGATGCTTCCTGAGGGTGTCTTTCCCCCTTTCCTCTCATCCTGGAAAAAAAAAAATGATTTCTTTTTATTGCTTGAGGCTTCATTCTCACCCCCCCCCCCAAAAAAAAACTGTAACCCACCACCCTGAGGTCATAAACCTCTGCTCAGCATCCATGGCAATTAACACAGAGGTCACAATCAGATTATAACTGCAGATGGGAAGCTGGGATGAGAGGGGAATTCTTCAAAACCATATCTTGTTTTCCTGCAAATAATGCCTCTTACATAAAAACTACAAAGAAAGATTAATGCAGCGAAGAGACCAGCCTTAGAATCTCAGACTGGATTGCTTTTTCCATATAGACTCCAATTGGTGGGGTTTTGTTGTTGTTGTTGTGCATTATTATTTTTTTAAACAAAAACCTTTTTCTGAAAATACAATGAGCTGCTTTTTGCAGGGTTCACAATTCCCAATAGATGATGATGCCATTTTTCAAGGTCTTACACATGTTGTGGCTTTGGGGCTTATTTATTAGCTCCCAAGAAAAGCCTGCCTTTCAGTGAGGTTTATATACTCAAGTAATTGCATGGGGGGACACAGTGCAGGGCGCTGTTAAAGAGGACTGGTTGTGCGTGTGTCTGCAAGGAAGGCCCTGGGCCAGGCAGCTGTCAGCCCAGAGTGGGCAATGGGTTTAAACAAACACAGGGAAGGTTCTATGGAAACGTGGAGGAGGAAATCCCCGCCTGTAAGGGTGTGTGGAACATTATTCCGTGGCCACACACACCTCTGTCTTTCCTCTCCCCACTCCAAGTAAATACTCTCGCTCCGCTGTGGCGATGGCACGGGGCCCACCCAGATCCCTTTCGGATTCAGGCAAATTGTTTTTAAGTAAAATCACAGCACCGCTTTGATACCAATTCCACCAGGGACTTTCTAAAGGTATTTATACACGTGCCTGAGATCACCTGGAGCGCGATTTCCCCCCTCAGCATTAATTTCAAAAAATTACCCAAGAATTGCCCTTGAGTCTATTCTTCTGGAGGAAAACCCAGATGCCAGACACATGTGAAAAAGTGGATGGATAGACAGATAAACGTGTAACTGAGGCTGGTGCCAACATGATATTGGCAACTAATGGCTGAAAAAAAAAAATGCAGGTAATTTTAGGAGATGAAGAACTATGCCCTCCCCATATGCACACTTAGGCCTCCATCATTCTTGAATTACATTGTCTGAGTTCACCTCCTACTCCTGATACCTACTAGCCGAGTGACCTCAAACAAGTCGCTTCTCCTTTCTGTGCCTCAGTCTAGTGCCTATAAGAACCCCTAGAAGCGGTAGATTAAATTATTGATCCCATGGGGGGATTGTACTTTATATCCCTTGATTTTGGACTTGGTTGTATGACTTGCTTTAGACCGTGAGATTTTATTTCTTTATGTTTAGCTTTTTATTTTGACATTATTCAGACTTACAAACAGTTGCAAAAATAGTACAGAGGATTTCCATCTATCCTTCACGAGCTGCCCCTAATGGTAACGCTGTACATAACTACAGGGCTTTGTCGAAATCAGGGAGGTGGTGGTGGTAAAATAAGTCTCAAGTACATGCAGCAGGAATTGACAGAACATTGCAAATCAACTATAATTTTTTTTTTTTTTTTTTGCCTTTTCTACGGCTGCACTCGTGGCATATGGAGGTTCCCAGGCTAAGGTCAAATGGGAGCTGCAGCTGCTGGCCTACACCACAGCCACAGCAACGCCAGATTCGAGCCATGTCTGTGACCTATACCACAGCTCACAGCAACACCAGATCCTTAACCCACTGATGGAGGCCAGGAATCAAACTTGCGTCCTCATAGATACTAGTCAGATTTTGTTTCCACTGAGCCACGATGGGAAATCTGACTATAATTTTAAAATTAAAAAAAAAAAGACTCAAGTGTAGAACTTATTCAGATCTCACCAGTTTTTAAGTGTCCTCTTTTTGTGTGTGTGTGGGCATGTGTGTGTAGTTATATAACGTCATACCGCATGCGTAGATTCTAGTAACTGACACCACAGTTAAGATACAGAACCTTTTCATCATCACAGTGAAGCTCCTTGTGCTTTACCATAAAAGCCATGCCCTTCCTCCAAACCTAACTCCTCCAGTTACCAATCAGTTTTCTGTTACTATAACTCTGTCACTTAGAGATTGCTGTACAAAAGAAATCCTGTGGTGTGTAACCCTTTGAGACTGACTTTCTTCACTCAGTATCATAAACAATGGGATTTTAAGTAATGTAACTAAATCAGGGGCTTGACATGTGTTGCCAGTCTGAGACGGTTCTTTTGTGCTCTGGATCCATAATGAGAACCCATCCTAAGAAGCTGCTGCCTCTTCCAGCAAGGCTCTAGAATAAACACAAAAAATAAGCTGGCCTGAACTCAGCTGACAGCCTGGAGCTAAGTTACCCCACCTGCTACGGGACTCAGAGCTGTCTCAGTGGACCTACAACTACATTAGCAAGGCGGGGAAAATGTTTTTGTTACACAGCATTACTGTGGCAGTAGCTGACTGATACGTTCCTTTAGTGGGCTGGTATGAAGATGAATGACACAGTGTTTGAAAAACACTAAGCACAATTCTTAGAGCCTAGTAAGAGCTCAGAAATATTAGCTATTACTAATAATCAATATTATTGAAAGTGTTTTTGCATATCACATAATAACTGTTATTTAACTGGTTAATCGAATTGATGAGCAAGTATGAGCTGAGTAGATTCTATGAGACAGTGAATGCACATCAGAAAATTGTAAGACCTTGGACCTGCTGTGATCCCCAAATTACATTCATTCAGTCACTGCTAGTTCATTCAGCAGGTGACATTCCCTGTACACCTGCTCTGTGCTGCTTCCTGGAGCCACTAGGATGATTCGGTTGTCATACCCTTCTAAAGATGGGGACCTACAGACCACCACCGTGTGACAAACCCTGCTAAGCACTTTCCCATGATCGTCTGATCTTCACCACAGCCTTGTGAGCCAATGTTATTTAATTCCCATTTTTCGGATGAGGAGACTGAGGTTCGTAAACAAAACATCACAGGAAAAGGCCAGAGGCCACTCCTGTACCTTTAGTGTACGCTAAACAAATTCAAGTTAATAGTGGGCTCACCCATTGGTAAGTGGGAGGGAGACATGGCCAGGGCACTACGTATTACATGCCCCAGTTCAAAGGCAGCAACCTTGCCTTCTGTCTTTCCACCACAGACGCGCTGAGACCAGAGCATTTGGAGGCTTTTCAGAGCCTCCCATTAGAACGGAATGCACGTTTTAGATGTCAGAGGACTTACTTTCGAGCTAACACCTTAATTTTCAGTTTTAGCAGAGAGGGGGGCAACATTTCATTCATCTTCACCTTATTCCCAAATTTGAGGTTGTTTCCAAGGGGACAGCGTGGGCCATGCAGAGCTGCTGGGGCCTGTGCTGGGAGGGGCAGCACCTGCGGGTCGTGGGGCCCCTGGGGACCAGGGTGCGGGCTCCCAAATTTGTTTCCGTGGACCTGGCTTCGGGTCTCTTCCACCAGCAACGACCTGCCTCCAGCCCTGTGACTTTGACAAATTTAGACTGCTCGGTAACCTGAAGTGCATTTCAATTTCATGAATTTAAAAATACTCTGGTTAGACAGATCCCTTCTGCAGTAATGCTTCCATTAAGTGCACTTTAAGCCAATTTTGGTATGCTAATCCATCACAAATCGACGTGAAATTTAGGTTCTTGTGAAAATTTCCTACACCCGATCCAAAACCTCAACCGGATTTTGGATAATAACAATTCCTTAAAGCTGCAGACTTCAGCTCTGTAGTGAAATCTCAATGAAGAAAGCAAGGGGGCCGGTTTTAAACAAACATGGAAACATGTATATTTACAGAGGATATTTACGGGGTCCCCCAGGGGGTCGGTTCACTTACTACAGAGATGCTGCCACTGCTGGAAGGTTTTAGAATTCTATTTTGGAGCTCCCTCTGGAGAAGTCTGAGGGACTGTAAGCCCTTTGAGGGCGGGAACCGGATCGTGGAAGCTTCTGTATTCCCAGCCCCTAGCTCAGCGCTTGGCACAGTGCACGCACCCAGTAAATGCCTGGTGACTGACACAGTTGGAATCTCCTGGCTTGATTAGCGACTCTTTCACCAAACTAGTTCCTAAAATCAAATGCTTTCTCCATGCATGAACACTGGGGATCCTAAAGCATAGGAGAAACCTCTGAAGGAAAATCAGATGAGGACTCTAAGTGGCTTTAGTGATGACAGCATCTCTTAGTGATAACGGCATCATCAGAATGCTGAACCTCTTTACCCTGAAGTGTCTGAGGCCAGGAGTGAGCACATGGCCAGTAATGGTGGTACAAAGAAACTACAGGTGATGAAAGAGACATAAAGTCGTTGTTACCACCGCCTAGGACTGTTGCTACCAGTTGTTGAAGGGCAGCGCCTGTTATCTAGATGTTTTTAGCTGCATAATAGACATTTCACCAATAAGATAAAGTTTGCAGCCAGTAGCATTTTCACTTACTTGTTTCTGTCCTAAGATCTACCACCCACCCAACAGCAAAAATGAGCTGTTGACTTGGTAAATTGAGAGTGGCATTGCCTGCCTGAGCTGTGAGGTGCCTGAGCGCTCTAAATAAATTTCGCTTTCCTGGTTCAGTGTTTAATGCAGTCACACGTTACAAAGCTGTGCTCGGGAGGATAATGGGGATGACACACCCACACGCAGAGGCTCCCAGTGGCTGCTGGGGCTTTGTACCCCTTCCCTGCCCAGCGTGGCTGCTGGGTTCAGTCCAGACCTGCTTCACTCGCAATCCCCGCCTCAGTGTCATCCTTAGCTCTCATCTCTTTTACACTTAGCTCTGATTATCCACCACCTGATTATCCACCACCTTCTTCTCGAGCCTTTTGATCTTAGAAGCCTAGGAAGCTTTTAAAAGGCAGATTCCAGAGTTCCCACGGTGGTGCAAGAGGACCGGTGGTGGCCTCTCTGGAGCACCGGGGCGCAGGTGCAATCCCAGGCCTGGCGCAGGGCTTAAGGATCTAGCGTTGCCACAGTTTCAGCGCAGGTCAAAGCTGCAGCTCAGTTCTGATCCCTGGCTTGGGAACTCTGTGTGCCACAGGGCAGCCAAAAGTGGAAAAAAATGCAGACTCCTAGGCCTCAGCACTGGAGAGTTTATTTCTGTGGGTCTGGCGAGAGGCTACAGAATCTGAAACTCTAGGGGTGGTATCTGGGAATCCGTACTTTTTTTTTCTTTTCAGGGTCACACCCGTGGCATATGGAGGTTTCCAGGCTAGGGGTCAAATTGGAGCTGTCGCCGCCAACCTACACCACAGCCACAGTAACATGGGATCCGAGCCAAGTCTGTAAACTACACCACAGCTCACAGCAATGCTGGATCCTTAACCCACTGAGTGAGGCCAGGGATTGAACCCTCATCCTCATAGATAGTAGTTGGGTTCTTAGCCTGCTGAGCCACAGCAGGAACTCATGGGGAATCTCTACATTTAACCACCCCTCCACCCCGTACCATAGACCTGCCTGTTTGGACCCATATCTCCTCTCGTCTCTCCCTTGGGCCTATTGCCGTGGCCTCTAGCTGCTCTCTCTGCCTATTTCCTTGATCTCCACTGAGTCATTTAAAATTCAGCCTAATCACTAAAATCACAAATAAGAAATGCTGGAGAGGATGTGGAGAAAAGGGAACCTCCTGCACTGGGAATGTCAGTCAGTGCCAGCCCTAGAGAAAACAGCATGGAGTTTCCTCAGAAAACTAAAAACAGAATTGCCATGTGATCCAGCAATCCCACTCCTGGGCATCTATCCAGACTAAACAATGATTCACAGGGCTACGTGCACCCCTGTGTTCACTGCAGCACTATTCACAGCAGCCAGGACTTGGAAACAACCTAGACGTCCATTGACAGATGAATGGATTAGGAAGATGTGGTACATACATACAATGGAATGCTATTCAGCCATAAAAAAGAATGCAGGAGTTCCCATTGCGGTGCCTCAGGTCAAGGATCTGGCATTGTCTCTGTGTTAGTGCAGGTTCAGTACCCAGCCTAGCCCAGTAGGTTAAGGATCCTGCATTGTTGCAGCTGTGGCATAGGTTGCAGCTATGGCTCGGAGTCAATCCCTGACCCAAAAACTTCCATATGCCACTGGTGCAACCATAAAAAAAAAAAAAAATGAATGAAATAATGCCATTTGCAGAAGCATGAATGCAACTAGAGATTGTTAAACTGAGTGAAGTAAGTCAGAAAGAGAAAGACAAATACCGTATGATATCACTTATATGTAGAATCTAAAATAAGGCACAAATGAACCTCACAGACATAGAGATCAGATTCCAACCCCCCTCAGCCTCCCAAGGAGATGCGCCAACTGCCTGGCTGTACTGATGCACGGGGAAGGGGATGGGAGGGAGACAGTGGGGCCGGTCCCTCCCAGGAACACAGGACGCTCTTCCGGCCTCCCTGCTGCAGAGACAGGGGAAGAGGGTGTTTATTACACACCCACCTGATGCCAGGCCCTGTGCTGGAAGCCTTGCGTATTCCCTCCCACTGAGACAGTCAGAGGGGACCAGAGGTGGACAGTGGGGAAGCGTGGGGTCTGGGGCACCGTGGCGCACACCCACCCAGCCAAGGAGGCAGCTGGAGGCGGGCAGGGGATCCAGAAATAGGAGTTGCTTGTGAAACTGTTCAATTTTTTAAATAATCTTCGATTGGCAACTAAGAGGAAAAAAATGTACAACGCAGTGGGAACCAGGCCATTCAGAATGCAAGAGAGATGACCGCAGGCTACTGCTTTCTGTAGCTCTGTATCAAAGGCTCCTCACGCTCTGCAAGCTGTTCCTGTGAGGATCTGAGTGGGGCTAAGCAGGTATCACCCCATTTTACAGGTCAGAAAACTGAGGCTTTGGTAGTTGCCCAAAGGCAGACAGCTTTGCAAATGGCATAGCAGAAGATACAGGGACCCACTGCCCCTTGAATCAGTGCTCTGTTTGGGGTACCCCTCAACCCAGAAATGGAACAGATGTCACCTGAGAGTCTCACCCCAGCAGGTTAGCATGCAAAGGCTAGAGCACTCAGTCAAGGGTCTCCTCCACGAGCCCCAGGGACCACCTGTCACCTGCTCCCGATTTGCCCTCTTACACACGAGTAGCCCAAGGAGGGCTGTGAGCATCTTCAGGGGACAATGGTAGGATTGCGGTCCTCAGAGCGGTTTGTCATTTCTGTATGCTCCCTTTGCTGCTTGGCCAAGCTGGCCTATGTCACGATAATGAGACGTAGCTTGCCTCTGGTTGGCCCGCAGGAGGGAGAATTCTAGGAGGGAGGAGGCGTCTGGGACCCGAGAGGCCAAGAAGTGAGAAGGGCATCTCCTGGACTCAGGGACCCTGGGCTCTGCAGTGCCCACAGGCCCGTGGCCCCTCTTTCCAGAGCCGGGAGGACCTGCCAGCTTTGCACCAAGATGAGGGAGGATCTAATTTTCCTGAGTCCACAGGTGCCCACCGGGGCCTACACTGGAGATGAGCCTCCCTCTCCAGGCCCTGCCACTGAACCCCGAGCCTAGTCTGGGCCTCCGTCAGTCCTGGGAGTCTGGCGATGGAGCGGCCCTGAAACAGGCCTCACTCAGAGGCTCCCTCCTGCCTCCCAGAGGCCCGAAAGTCCACCCCTTCGACATTCGCTACAGAAGGAGCTGAGTGGTGCTTCTTCCCCTTCAGGAACCATGATACATCTTGTCCACCAAGCTCGGTCCTGTCCCTTCTCAGGCCGCCACCGGGGCCTGCGGCTGCCAGGCCGGCAGGGCCAGCATAAAAACCACTATTTCTTCTTTCGTCTCAGTCCAAGAGCTGAGGCTGATATTTGAAGAGTCCAGAAATCAAATATTCATAGAAACGACTGCACGATTCTTATTTGGAATGTTAATTATGGGAAGGAACAACAGAACCAGTATTTTTTTTTTTCTTTACGTTCCAGTGAAGGAGCTGTTCCCCGTCTCCGCTAAAAGCCCCACAAAAATAAACAAGGTCCCCCAGGCGGATGACTAACCTCAGGACATACCCCAGGCACCAAAAAAAAAAAGAAAAAGAAAAAAAGAAAAGATGGACACATGAATGCACCATTTTTTTTTCTGAAATGAGTTTTTATTTTAACAATAGGCAGTATTGGCCTTTTGTCCAAATGCACCATTTTATAAAGAAGCAATAGACCCAGGAAGAGAAAGGGTCTCGCCCAAGGCTGCAGCTAAGGAGTGCTGATTGTCCAGGGAGGGTTCAATCAAGGCCAGTGCTTTCCGTGCTTAACTCTCATCACGCAGCAGAAAATCGCAACCCTTCGGAAAGTCCATGCGTCCACCCATTTTATAGACAGGAAACTGTAGCCGAGGGAGCTTCTCCAAACTGCTCCCCCAACGTTCACCACCCATCCCTTCACCCGAAGGAGGCTCCCGGCGCCCTAGGATCCTGATCCATTTTCCCCGGGATCGGGGCCCCCAGGGGGATGGTGTTCCAAGATGTTCTTCAGATCTTGTTGCTTTCCAGCTTGGTGTTTAAAAAATATCAACACCCCAGAATCACAGTACGCAAGGTTTTCTGCACCTTGGCTAATTTCCTGCTGACTCAGCCAGGCTGAGAGAGAGCCAGCTGCGGTAACTTCTCTGGCTGTGTGTGTGCGAAATAGTCACTGTGGCATCCTCCTCTGTTTAACAGAAAGTGCTCAGGCCTTTCTGCGGGGCAGAGAAGCCCCCACAACGTGGCTGTCCTCCCCACGCCCGTCACTTTCATGTGGGCTTGCTCACGTCGAGCTAACTGCTTCCTCTCTTTTTTTTTTTTAATGGTATCAGGGCTTTTGCCCTCTCTCTGCAGAGGCCGGTACAGCTGCGATTTTCAGAAGCCAGAGAATTGCCAGGTCCCATTTTCACCCTTATATGCTCTTCCTTGGTGAGCCTTGCAGAGATTTAACCCTTTTGCGCCTCTGTTTACCCATCTGCAAAATGGCTACAGTAAAATGCAGGTATTGATGGATTTGTAAAGAGCCTGCCTCTGATTCATCTTCGAACAACCTTGATGTTCAGGGCCAGGGGGCTCCTCCCGGAGGCCGAACAGTGGCTCCGCGTTGACTTGAAAAGAGCCTTTGAAATGCCAAAACGCATCAGAGGAAACGCAAAGGACTTGAGGGCATATGAAAACCACCTCTTCTGTTCAATAATGCACGAGGCTTTGATGATGCTTATGTAAATAGCACCTGTCTGCGGAGGCCGGGCTGAAAGAACCAGTTTCAGAAGGGATCCTGTTACTATCTATTGGATTCCAAACCCCAAAGACCAAAGCGGGGGTTAATAATTAACACCAGTGGGGTTAATCATGTTGCAGTCACCTCAAGAGTTGCAAAGAATGCTCTCGTTGCGTTGTGTCCCAGCTGTCCTCTGTGTTAAAGGTGTATTTCCACGTGCCGTGCCGTAATCAGAACTTCGCTCTTTGTCCCCCAGCCCCTCCCAGCCTGTCCCAGGACTGGAGGTGTTCAGACTGGGAACTGATCACAGGCTTCAGAACTTCAGCTTCTGAGATAACATGCAGTGCTTTTTAATCCGTCAGCCTCCCGTTTGCTGTTTCAGGACTGGCTGCTTTCCCTGTCTTCTCTAAGCGGTGCCCAGCAGAGCTCTGTGGATGGCGGGCGGCTGACAGGTGGTGGCGCTCAGCGTGGCAACCAGGAGGTGAGCAGGACGGCTGTGTTCCACGGGTTGACGACTGCTGAGCCCAGGTTTCCCTCCCACATTCTGGAATGTTCTGTTCCCTGACTGGGGCAGAGGCACCACTGAGCTCATGACTTTCCCCAAAGCTGCCCCAGCCTCCTGACCCCAGCTCGGGAAACGACAGTCAGCGGGGGGAGGAGGCTGGCAATTGCCCTGAACTTATTCCTTCTTCGTGAATTACAACTGGTCTCTTGATTCTGTTTGTTGACACCTCAAGGCCCTGTAGCCCCATTTCCATGGCCTCGACGCAGGCCTCCACTCCCCTTGCCCAGGTCACTGCCACAGCCTCCCCAAGCCCCCTTGACTCCAGCCATGCCTGTCATTCTAATATCAGCCTCGCTTTCCAGTGCAGCCACCGGCTCATTCTCGCCACCTCCCAGCCCCCCGCCCCCTCCTTCCTTTCTCTCCCATCTGCAGGAACCCCGATCTGCTCACAGTTTCCCCAACTGTCCCCGGGCTCTCCCTCCGCCTGGAGGCTCTCCCCACCCCACCCTCCATGTCCCAGCCCTCCCTGCGGTTAGATGGGACCATGTGACCATCTGGCCAGGGGACGGCCAGTAGAAGACATGTCATTTCCGGCTGAAGCACAGATGAACCAGTGAGATAAGCATACCCTGTGCTGTCTGGTGAGATGATGGACGCCCCTCCCCACCCAGGCCAAAGCAGCCTCCATCACTGAGTCACTGCCAGGAGGAGGACACCCAAGTTCCAGTCTCTGGACATACAGGGTCTGTGCGTGAACAGGAAACAAACTGCGTGTGTCGACCCTGACCTGTGAGCATTGTAGTGACCGCAGCAAAGGCCTCACCCACCAGATGACGGCCTTGGGAACTCCCTCCCCCTTCCGCACACTCAAGAGTCTCCCCCACCAGAAGCCCCGTACCCAGGTCACCAGTGACACTCAGGTCCCTAACCTGTGCTTCTAGAGTATCCTGTGATTTACCCCAAAAGAGGAACTCTGTCATGACCATCGTTCTGGTCAGTGTCATTGTCACCATGGTCTGTCATTTCCTGACCACTGTCTAATGCTTTACACACACACCACATCTCATTTCATCCCCCTTATCAAGTGTAAACTATTTCTTCTCCCCATTTTGCAGATCAGGAAACTGAGGCTCAGAGAGGTGATGGGGCTTGTTTTGCTGCCCAGGTGCCAAGGGCCGGTGCCACCAAGCCCACGGCCAATGTCGCTCAGCACCCAGGCCCCCTTCCTCATCCACTTCTCGATCCCCAGCACTCAGCACAGCTTCTAGCATACACTGGGCGCCCCGTGAAGTTTATTGATTGAATACATAAAGGATCCTTGCGTTCGGCCTTCCTTTTATGTAGCAGAACTCAGGGGAGAGGCGGAGCGGTCCAGTGGATGCTGGGCGAGTGGCAAGTTAGGCCCAGAAAGTTCCCCATCGTGCCCTCTCCCATCAGGGCAGCTCACACAAAACCCTGGCTCTCACCTCAGTTTGCAGAAGACTTTTGCTTGGGATGGAGTCTGGTTTTCTGTCATTTCGTTTGTTTGTTTTTGGAAGAAAACAATGAAAGGATGGGACAGACACAGTCCTTGTCACTTGCTTCTACCTTGATGGTGGGCTTCAAAGGCCTTGCCCCCCACCCCGTCCCCAGTCCTGGAATAGCCCCTGCCCTCATCCCCTAAATTTGCATAGCCCTTCCCTGTGTGCAAAGAGCACTCTTCCAGTGTCTTCTCTCATCTGGCTCTGAGACGTGGGGTTATTATCCCCATTTCCTAGATGAGAACACTGAGGGTTTGGGCAATTACCCCGACTCAGCCAGCTCCTGAGAAGTCCAGCTGCAGTTTGAGCCCTGGTCCTCCAGCATCAAGTCACGTAATCTCCCAGCCCCACGGTGTTTCTGCTCCTGGGGCAGGAAAGAGGCATGCTGGGCTGGGTCTCCAAGGCCGCTGGTCATGAGCGCTGGGAGGAGGGGCAAGAGAGGAGCTTGCGGGCAGCTCTGTGCCTGTGTCTGGTGTCACCATTATGCTGATTGTCTTCCTTCCTGGGCAAAAAGATTGAACCCAAGGTAACAAGTTAGAAGACTGTTTGAAAGACCCTGGGGAGGCCAGTTCCGGGAGGGAGCCTGGATGCAGGGAGGAGAGCTGCCAGGGGGACAGACAGTTTGTGTTCTGTGCTTTGAGCTGGCTGTGTGATGCCAGGCTCCGGGAGAAGAGAGACTCGGTGCTGTCCACCAGGCCGGACTACGATTGCGACTGCCCTCAGCTGCCCCATCCCTTGGCCTCCAGGAATCGGCTGAAGGACCTCGTTTGTCTTTTTCCTCCAGCCCGGCATGATTGGAGACCCACCGAGACAGCCAGTTGGGTTTAAATTCACTCCTAATTATTGGCTCATGGCCTTTCCCAGAAATGAGAAAATTCACCACCAAAGGCCGTTGAAAGAAACAGAAGGGAGTTTCCTGGTGGCTCATCAAGTTAGGGATCTGGCGTCGCCACTGCTGTGGATCGAGTCACTGCTGTGGCACAGGTTCCATCCTGGGCCAGGGAACTTCCACATGCCAGGGGCTGGGCCGAAGAAGAGAGAGAGGGAAGAAGAGAGGGTCCCCCTTCTTCCTGGGCAGCGAGATGCCCGGAGCAGCCTCTCGCCTCCAGCCCGAGGATGAGGCCATCACGCAGAGCCAGCAGGACCGGAGGAGAACGAGGGCAGGGCCTTGACCTCCAGTCCAGGGCTTGCCCTGCTCTGGGCTTCTTGGTTGTGAGATGACAAATGTCCTTACAGTTGAAACCAGTTTGAACTGAAGCCTCTTATTCCTTAGAGTGAAATCATCCTAAATCGATGCACCACGAGTCTGGGCCTCATCCTGGAGGCAACGGAGAACAGATGGAAAATGTGCTGGTGGTTGGATGGGTGGACGCATGTATGAACAGATGGACAGATAGCCACTGCCTCTTTAAAAGGCACGAGGCTGTCGTAAAGCAGCCTGCGTCTTCTACAGGGGGCTCGGGAGTCGGGAGCAGGAAGAACTGGCATGCGGTAGGAGCTGGAGGCCTGCCAGTTCACACCCTTACCTGGCAAAAGCTTTTGCCAGGCATGCGACCTGGACCAGTTCACCCATCCTCACCGGCAATGGAAGGACAGCAGACCTCCAGTGCCTCGGGGCACCCACCAGAGACAGCGCTGAGCCTGTCGTCAGCACACGGTCACTGGAGAGCATCTTTAATTGAAAGCACAACCACGTGATCACAGCCATCCCCCCCCTTTACCCATAAACAAGAGGAGAAATCTCAGACCGGAAGCCTGGGACGTGCCAGTGTGGGGGTCTTCAGAAAACGGAACGGGTCAAATCAGGGGTTTGGGTCTCCTGCCTGCTACTCTGATGAGCCACCCAGCCTGGGCCTCTCCCCAGCTGTGTCCCAAATGTTCATTAAATGTTTGGTAAATGGGCCACGAGATGCTCAGGGCACTCGCTGGACCTTTGTGTGGAGTGAACCCCAAATCTCTGGGGAGTCTCCGCTGGGGAGGCGCGGGAAACCACACACCCCTGGACTGACATCCCAGCCCTGCGGCTCCCTGACTGGGTGACCATGAGGCGTCCGGCGCCTTACTTCTCTGCACCTCGGTTTCCCCAAACCCTTTTTTGTAAGGGTTGGATCCCCTTCAGGCAGAGGGGAGGGGCGTGGCTCTTTGGAGGAACAGAAGGTAGAGAATGAAGTGGGGGCGGAGGGCAGCGGGGTGGAGGGGGGGACTCGCTGGCTTATAATTAGAAATGACTGTTTTCCCATTTTCAGCCTTCTAAAATTTTATTCTCTCGCGTAGGTCCTCTACTCCACCTTTGAGTTCAGTTTAACCAGTTTGAGGTTTGCAAACGCTCTGAGGATGGCCCGGCTAAGCTTCGGCCCTGCTGAGCCCACGTTACCCCAGTTGGCACCCCGATGGACCCCAGCTTCCTGATGCTCCCGCATGCTCAGCGGGCCATGCAGGCAGCCCGGCCGTTTACCTCTGACGTCGAAACCTTAACCCTCACAGGCCCTTATTGTCCTTTCTGGAAAGTGCTCGTGTGGTCATTTTTCCATCAGCTTTCAAAACTGCCAGGGCACTTCCTAGACCTCAGCCTACGCGGCCAACGTTATAGACGCTCGATGAACCCGAGGCGTGGGACATCCCCACGCCCATGACGGAAAGCTAGGAAGTGCAGAAATTACACTGGTTCTAGTGGAAACAGAACCCTGTTTTCTGAGAAGCCAAGGCCAAAAATGTCTTTGTTCTAGAACATTCTTTCCATTTCCCTTTTGACCCACTGCCCTAGAGTTCCCTTACCCGTTCTATGGAAATGCTGGTCTGAGATCACTGTCCCTATGAGCATTCGGAAAAGCTCCCCATTCCACCGACTGCCATTCCTGGTGACTCCCCGCCCACCACATTCCCTGCAGAGCTAAGAACAGAACATGGTGTGAACACTGAAAAGGGCTGAGGGATGGGGTAGAGAGCGGGTTCAACAACCAACCTTTGTTACACCTGCCCCACAACACACACACACACACACACACACACACACACACACACACACACACAGAGCCTCCACTGCGGAGGGCCTGGCCAGACCAGGACAGGATGTTGGGCGCTTCACCAGGCAGGCAGGCAGGCAGGACACCAGCCCTTGTGACAGCAAGGACACTGAGATGGAAGCCAGCCTTGGGACTGGGCCTGCACCGCAGAGAGGAGGGAAGATGCCATCAGCTGGGCCAGAGGTGCTTCTGGGAGGACGGCAGGGCCATGAGCTCTGGGAGATTCTAGGACGTCCGAGCTCGAGGACGGCTCAGGGTCTCGTACCCCACTGCAGGCCCCAAGTCTGGTCATAAGGCTCGGGGCCAGGCGGCGACCCGTATTCCCAGCAACGTGAACATCACTCACCTTCCCTCTGAGCGGGGTTTTCCAACACTCCCTGTACCCTGGAAGGTGACATGGAGACAGATGGTCAGAAAAAGCCGTATAGATTTCTGTGTCCTTTTAAAGGCTGTTTGTAAGGATGGCAGGCAGGGGCTTCTGATGAAGATGAAAACAGAATGTTACCTTCTGGTTTTGAAAGTATCAGAAATGAATAGCTTCCTGAAGCTAGAAGAATGCTCTGCTGGGTAATATTGATTATCTTTGGGGCCAGAAATTGTTTTGCAGTTGTTCCTGATTGAAAGGTTTTCTATTAATTCCTCCTGGCAGGCAGAATAAGAAAGATCGAGCACCTAATTGCCTTTGAAATAATTACACCCCAAATGTAATATCTTAACCAACGCAACACGCGATCGATGTTTTGCTGAACTAGGGAGTTCTGGGAGTCAGTGGAAGGTCAGCCCTGGGTGGGGGAGGGGAGCACTAAGGCCCTGGGTCATGGGGTTAATGCAGGTCACAGGCCACTTGAGCCCTGACTTCCTTCTTACTGATTCTGGGCCCATCTGCAGAGCTGGTGACTCCCATCAGGGCCCAGGACATTGCCACACTGACTCAGTGACCCCGTGGGCGCCAGTCTGTCCTCTCCCACCCCACTCTGTGTTCTGTCTCCTCTTCTGCCCAAGGAGGCTGACCCACACAACCTCAAGGGGGTTTTATGAAAATCCAGTATGATAAGTGTTTTGTCACCTATGAATTCATCCAGTCACTTTTGTATTTTATTTTATTTTTTATTTTATTTTTGGCCATGCCCTCAGCATGCGGAAGTTCCCTGGCCAGGGATCAAAGCTGTGCCACAGCCATCAACCAGAGCCACAGCAGGGACAATGGTGGGTCCTTAACACACTGAGCTACCAGGGAACTCCCCATTCACTTATTTTAAAAATATTTATTCCATCCCCACTCAAGACCGGCACTGTTCTAGGTGGTAAGGGGGCAGTTGTGGATAAGGCAGACCAAACTCCTGCCCTCGGGGAGATTAATTCCAGGGAGGTGGCAGGCAATGGATAAATGTGTAAGACTCGTAGCATGCTGACGACAGGTGTAAGGAGAAAAAGCAAACCAGGGAGGGAAGACGTAAGGGGTTGGACAGAGAGAACCTGAAGACAGTGACTACGCAGTGTTCTCCAGGAGTCTGGCTGTGAAAGGAAGGAGCAGAATGGGGCGGCAGACGAGGGGAAGCTGGGTCCCAAGAGGAGTTCGGGTTTACAGAAAGAAGAGAGCATGCTAGAACATTGATGGGGGTGAACCCATAGGGAAAGGAAGCCCCAGCGTGGGAGGAGTGTCCTTACAGCAGAATTAGGAGGGGGCTTTGTGCCCAAGGGGTCGGTCCACGGTTCCGGGAAGAAGACAAAGACTGTGAAGGCAAACGGGCGGGCAGGTGGGGAGGGCTCCCGGGTTCCTCTACTTTCTCCTGGGAGCAGGTGCAAGGCCATCGGCAGAGAGGGGAGGTGGGTGGCAGTCGGCCCCCAGCCGGGGCGCTGAGCACTTCCGGGGTTTTCCTGAGGGTGGGAGGGCTTGCTTCCCAGGGAGCTCCGGTCCCAATTCTCCTCCCGCCCACCCCAGGGACGTCGGCGAAGCCGCGTTTGACAGCATCTCAGCCGCGCTGCGGGGCGAAGGCACCCTCCCGACAGCATCGTTTCCTCCATCCCAGCTCGCAGCCTGGAGCGCCACGGGGCGAAGCTGCACGCTTTCTTTTCCTCTGGCGGGAACGCGACCAGCACGGCTAATCGGGTCACCTTGAGCACGTCACTTTCAGAGCACTGGGGGCAGACTATTTCGAGTGACTATTTTAACTGTCCCTAGCTTAGCCCCCGAATACTAAAAAAAAAAAAAAAAAAAAAAAGCCCCACCCTGATAGTCACATGTTCCACAGAGAATTTGAAAAAAGAATAGAAAATGAAACAGCACCTTAAAAAAAAACCTTAAAATTTCCCTTCAGCCTGAAGACTAGGAGGTGGAGGCGCTGGGAGGGAGGGCTGCGGGGGAGAGCTGGGCCCAGGCCCGAGGAAGGCTGCCCAGGGAAGGGCCTTTGGCTGCTGAGACCCAGCCGAGGCATCTCTTCAGATAACAGACTTGGCTCCGATCCACACTGGATAAAATCAACACCCTTTTGTAAAGATCTGCTTCAGGGCTGAGAGCTGGGGGACCGCGGAGGAAGCTCTCTTTCCACTTGGCTCAGCACTGGCGGCTTCAGAGGCGGCCCCCACCCCGCAAGCGTCACCCTCCGAGGGGAAAGTTGGGCCTTCAGGCCAGGGCGTCGGCTGCAGGGACGCAGCCTGGGGAAGGAGGCCTGGCCCTCCCCGGCTTCATCTCCCCATAACCAGCACAGCGGGGGCGGGGCTGCCTCTGTGGCCACCCTGTGCCAGCATCTGCAAACATGGGCCCAGGGCAAGGGCCCGGATGTCCTTGGGGACACACCTGGCATAGAAGGGCCTGAAGGACAGGAGGCGGCCAGGTGCTGACCAAGGTCTGGGCAAACACGGCCCCGACACAGTCAATAGCTTTGGCCCCACCGGCCCTCAGCCTCGATGCCACCCAGAGTCCCCCGATGTCCCTATTTTGGCCTTTTTTTTTTTTTAAATGTGGCATGTGGACGTTCCCAGGCCAGGGATAGAACCTGCGCCGCAGCAGTGACTCAAACCACAGCAGGGACTCAAGCCACAGAGGTGGCAAAGCCCAATCCTTAACCTGCTGAGCCACCAGGGAACTCCTATTTTGGCCTCTTGGCAGCATTAGGCACCTGTGATCCTCCTTCTCCGAGAACTTACCGCTCTCCCTCTCTGCCTGGTTCACCCCCAACACCTCCGGCCCTTCGCTGTCACCCTGCTCCTTCTCAAACTGCTTTGTGAAAGATTTTTCCTGATGCCCTTTCTCTGCTCC
>PVHT021183705.1:6947729-7108344 GCA_004024745.2 Catagonus wagneri | reverse complement strand
TTTTTTTTTTTTTTTTTTTTTTTTTGTCTGCTGTTACTTTGCCAAATCTCTCCAGAGTTACTGATTCTTCTAGTTAGCCTCAGGCTGAAACTTGGAAGCTCCAAGATATTAAACATTAACATTGGCACATGCACTTTTCTTAAAGCAAGAATGAGCTAAAGTAGAGTATTTGAAATTCAGCCATCCTGTGATCCTTTTTCTGGTCCCATGTGGTTCGAGAGCTTGGCGTTTCCATCCATCCACGGCACAAATGTTCGTGGCATGTCCATTACACCCCTGGCTTGGTCTGAAACATAATGGCACCATTTAAATGCGCGGGAATATTTTTACATTTTTTTTTAACATTTGTAAAGTTCCCAAACCACCAGTCAGTTTAATCCCACAATTTGTCATCTCAGAAGAAAGAATGCAAGCATTGTTCCAATAAGAATCACCTGGATGGAGCCAGGCTGGAAAGGAGAAGGATGGGACTGTGGTTTCCTGCGGTTATCAGGGCTGGGTCCCAGCGGGGCGGGCTGGGGCTAGCATGGTGGGAGGCCAAGCTGGTGACCCCCCAGCAAGGAGGGGCCAGTTAAGACCACTGGAGTCATCTGGGCTCAGGTGCCCCTGGGTGGGTCTGGCTGCTAAGGCAGGTGGGCACCGAGTACTCACCCTCCGGGTAACCAAGTGGGGAGCTTTCCTGTGAGAGGAGACACTCCGTCAGCCCATGCCTGGGCACCTCTGAGGCTCAGTCACAGTAAAGGCAAGCTCTGAGGCAGGCACTTGACCCTTCACGCAGAGCGTCATAGTCCCAGCCATACGGGCAAACCTCGGAGATAATACTCACGACACACGCCCCCTTCCAGACCATTGCAATGCAGTGAATATTGCCAAAAAAAAAAAAAAAAAAAAGCGAGAGTTACGTAAGTTTGCTGGTTTCCTAGTGCCCACAGACCTGTTTACACCGTAGCATATTAAATATGCGGTGGCATTACGTTCTAGGTAACCAACGTGCATGTCTTAATTTAAACCTAGTTTATCGATGGAAATACCAGCCATCATCTGAGCCTTCAGAAAGTCTTCATAGTTTTGCTGGTGGAGGGCTTGAAACATAGCGAGAAATGCCAGAATGCGACCCAGAGACACAAAGTGGGTAGAAGATGGTACCAACAGACTTATCCGACACGGGGTTGCCCCAAACCTTCAGTTCCTGAAAACCTCAATTATCTGCAGAGCACGGTAAAGCCAAGTCTGGCTGTCATCATCATAGCTGGTTTACAGGGTTCTGTCAGTTTTCTACTGTACAGCCCCGGGACCCCGTCTCACATACATGTATATACATATATATACATTATCCTCCACCACGCTCCATCACAAGTGACTGTAGTTCCCACGCTATACAGCACAGCAGGCTCTCATTGCTTACCCACTCCAAATGCAGTAGCTTGCATCTATCAACCCCAGACTCCCAGTCCATCCCACTCCTTCCCCCTCCGCCTTGGCAACCACAAGTCTGTTCTCCAAGAAGATGTGGTATATATGCCTGCCATCACTTTTTAAATGCCCTTTTGTACACTAATGACTGATTTTTATTCTACCTCTGGGTTTTAACAGCAAAATAAAGAAAGCACGTATTTGACAAATACCCTTTTGTGAAAAGTAAAGCAAGATGGCGGAACTTGAAGGGGCGACACAAGGAGAGAGGAAAGCTCCCGGACCGGGAGTTGGGGGCCTGGCCTCTCCCCCCAGCTCTGCTCCCAACCAGCCAGGTACCCCTGAGACTTTGTTCCATTTTTAGATTTTTCTTCTGCCTCTGCTTACATATCATTTCACACCATTCACTGAGCCCCTTACTCCACATGAGCTTCCTGATGTGACTGAGTCCCGCCCCCGCCACCTCCTGTCCCCATTGTATTGGTCATAGCACAGAGTCCTATCTGCCACCATGGAGGGCACTGTGCTGGGGCAATAGCCTTGAGGGCAGACCACTCCGCTGTCCTGGGTCACAGAGAGACCAGGACAGATAAAACTGGACACAGTGAGGCAAGGGATGGGATCGCTGCGGATTTCCAAGTGCTAAATGACAAGAGGATGATGTGTGAGGATGGAGCGAGACAGAGCAGGGCTAGATGCATCACTAAATTCTCGGGGACTTGGTTACCCCGTCAGAGCTGTAAGGCAGTGGTACCTGCAAGTCCCTGCGGCGAGCCCCAGCACGGTGTGCAGATGAAACCCCGACTCTGCGCAGAAGGACTGAGTTTTGTTTGACTTTTGCTCATAAAACCTATTTTCAAAAGCTCTTCAAGGAGTCAAAAACTCCAACTAAATTTAGGCAGAAGAAAAAGGCAAGTGGCAAGCCTTCTAAAGAGATCAACTGTTTCTGGTTGCGAGGTAAAACGGAGAAAACAGAATGTCAGCAAAGCGGTCTCCATATGCTTTCTTTTGAAAGTTTTTAGGAAAACTGCCCCTTATTAGGACCTTGTTGTTCCCTTGCTGCTCCATCAGCCAAGCCTGCGGAGGTCAGAACCCAGGGACACCCCAGAGCCGGTGCGGAGACCTGCAGACCCCCACAAGCTGGGCAGTGACAGTCCCTCCAGCCAGAAAATCCAGATGGACAGGAGCTGCCGACAAGGGCTTTTATCCCAGCATCCCAGGGCGCTCACGTGGCCCCGGACGGTTCCTGCAGCACCCAGGAGACGGCCTGTGCACAAAAGCGGTTTCGGCTGAGCAGTAACAGTGGGCAACTGGAGCGTCTGAGGAGGTACCCACTTGGTCCAATACGTTTGTAGTTCTTTAGCTTCCGTCCTAAATTGTCAGTTACTTTGTTTACAGTAGTTGGAGATTCCTTATTTATTTATTTATTTATTTATTTATTTATTTATTTTAGGGGCCTTACCTACGGCATGTGGAAGTTCCGGGGTCAGGGATTGAATCCGAGTCGCGGTCGTTCAGCCCACTGCACTGCCTGGGGATCAGACCCCCAGCCTCCACAGCAACCCAAGCCATTGCAGTAGGATTCCCTTTTTTTTCTTCTTTCTTTGTATGGCCAAACCAGCAGCATATGGGAAGTTCTCGGGTTAGGGGTCAAATCAGAGCCTCAGCCACTGGCCTACGTCACAGCCACAGCTATGCCAGATCTGAGCCACATCTGTGACCTACACCACAGCTCATGGCAGTGCCGGGTCGTTAACCCACTGAGCAAGACCAAGGATCAAACCCACATCCTCACGGACACTAGTTGGGTTCTTAACCTGCTGAGTCACAGCAGGAACTCTCTGCAGTCGGATTCTTAACCCACTGTGCCGCAGCAGGAACTCTGGAGATTGATTTTTAATTTTTGTTTTCGTAGAGAAGAATTCTCTTATTTCCAATATCTATCATACCTACCGACTCCTGTCTGGAAGCAATTAGCAGGTTTTAAGTCTCGGGAACCCATACATACAAGGTGCAGCTAAATACGGAAATAAAACGTTGCTGGTGTTTGTGTATTTTAAAATCTTGTTTTTCTGACTTCTGCAGACACCAGCTTCCCTCACGCAGCATTAGCCAAAGGACACAGCCACCCAAGCACATCAACACACTCTGACCCGTCTGAGGAGGGCTGAGCCGAGCGAGCCGGCAGACAATGTCACTTGGACGCCGCCAGGAAATGAAGAAGCATGGACCTACCCAGTTAATTCCAAATGCTGTCACTGCTGGGATGACACATCTCAGAAGAGGCCATTTCTCTCCCTCTCAGAGTGCAAATCATCCCATTAGTCCTTCCTCTCTGCTCGAGACAGGGCAGCGAGCACTTCTGCAATTTAAACCGCTGGAGGGCCAGGAACACCCCCAGCGGCTCTGAAGCGGGTGGAACCCAGGTCTGGACGCCGGGCGGCGTCTGCAGGTTCCTGTCTCCTCAACACGCCTGGCTGGCATTCTGCTGTTGACCTGGAACCCCGCTGACGGGCCCGTGGTCTCACCCTCCAGTGGCGTCTGGTCACTACTCAGATCCAAGGCCCTGGATCAAGAAGGACCCAGGCCAGGCACACCCTGCCCGCCACTCCGTACCGCGGGGTGTGCCTCAGCCCGGCTGTGCACCACTGACAGTCAGGAGGCACAGCTGCTGGTCTGCTCCCACCCCTCGCAGCAGCCTCTCTGTGCTGGGGCTGCCATGGGCCTGAACTCTGCTCTGAATGAGAAGAAGAAACGGTCTGTCTCCCCTCTTAGATCGTGACCTCTCAAGGGGAGCTTTCCCTCACAACCTGAAGCCCAGCTCCAGGCAGCAGGACTACTGAACGCATAGATGGCAGCTATTTGCTTTATAAACTCTGGTCCGTCCAGCCAGCTAATGTAAGTTTTCAAAGTCAACTTTTGAACTTACCAAGTCAACCGTCCAACTCGTACACTTGACCTGTGTCTCATAGTTAAATGCACGTGTGTTGAGCATCTGTGCTGTGCCGGGTCCAGTGCTAGGTCTCAGATACCTAAAGGAACAATTCGTGACATCTTCCTTCAAGAAGCTCATAGTCTAGACGAAAAGACAGGAGGTGAACAGAGCGTTTCAATGCGGTGCTCTGCCCAGCTGCCTCCTTCTCGTTTTTCAAGCCCCAGCTTCAAGGACACCCCTTCAAAAAGTCTTCTTTTCCTTAGCAGCCAACTCAGTGCGAGCCCCCTGCTCTATCAAAGGGCCTCTCAATGTCCTTCATCGATAATTTTAATTTTTACTTATTTGATTTTCACTTATTTATTACCTGCCCTCCCACTAAAATATGAACACAGAGGCAAGAACACTTACTTGTCCATTGCAATTCTAGTGTCCAGCACCTAGTATGTACTCAATAAATACTTCTTAAGTGAAGGAGTGTAGACAGTGACATCTCTGATCACTGTGTCACAGCTGTGGCCCCTCCTGCTTGGCACCCCTGGGAGCAGGTCTATGCTGTTCCTTTTTATTCTCCAATATATCTTATAACTCATTCATTCATTTAGCTTATTGCCTGCCTCCTCCTACGAGAACATACATTCTGGGTTTGTTGTTGTTATTGTTGTGGATTTTTTTTCCACGCACAGCACGTGGGAGTTCCCGGGCCAGGGACTGAATGCAAGCCACGGCAGTGACTATGCCAGATCTTGAACCAGCTGAGCCACCAGAGACCTCGCAGAAAGTACATCCTCTAAAAGCAGGAATTTTGCCTGTTTTTTTTTTTTCACTGTTGTTTCCTTGCATCCAGAACTGCACCTAGAGGGGACACTCCGTAAATATTTCTTGAGTGAATGAATGTCCCTGCCTCCTGGGAGTTAATGAGGATAAATGTAGTCCATTTTGGCAGAGGGTGGTCACAGAAGGTTTCCTGCGAGTTGTGACATCCGAGATTAGTCTCATGTCCTTAAGAATTAACTCACTGAAATGGACTCGAGTAAACTGGATTCACACTCAAGGAAAAGCTGCTAGGCCTAGATGGTTTTATAGGAGAATCCTACCAAACATGGAATTCTAATCTTATCTAAACTCTGGAGAATAGAAAAGGAGAACCCATTTCGTGAGGCTAATGTAACCTTGATAATAAAACCAGGCAAGGACAGTATGAGAAGGCAAATCCCTGGCTCATGTTTCTGCCAAGTTTACGTGCAAAAGTCCTAATAGGATGTTAGCCATCCAGATTTCTCACTGCCTGCGAAACATCAATGCGTAATCGTCAAGGTTGGTTTCTCCTAGGAATGTGAAGAGGGCTTATTAGCAAACTATTACAATATATAGCAAATTTCTATATTAAGAGATTAAAGAAAAATTATATTAGCATCTCGCTAAGAGCAGAAAAAAGGCAGAAGCAGAAAAAGGCAGTAGATAAAATTTAACACTCAATCATAATAAAAATTCTTAGCCATCTAGAAAAAGGTATATTTAACCTGATAATAAACTAAAAATCTACATATACATCACATCTGGCAGTAGAGCAGTTCAAAGTATTCCTTTTAAAACGATAAATGAGGTAAGAATGTCTAAGATGGCTGCTTTTACTCAACAGGAAAAGTTGACTATAGGAATAAAGGATGGACTATTGGATAAATGTTTCTGGGAGAATTGATTATAAAAAAAAGGGATCACTGCCTCAGATTACATGGATGGGGAAAGACAACAAGCATACATAATAAAAGGAAAATTAGAATAAGTTGACTAAATTTTAAAAAACTTACTAATCAAAGATACACAAAAAAAGCAAACCACAAACATGGAAAAGATATCATCTATAGCAGTTCCTGTCATGGCTCAGTGGTTAACGAATCCGACTAGGAACCCTAAGGTTGTGGATTTGATCCCTGTGGGTTAAGGATCCAGCGTTGCCGTGAGCTGTGGTGTAGGTTGCAGACGCGGCTCGGATCCCGCGTTGCTGTGGCTGCTGTGTAGGCTGGCGGCTACAGCTCCTTTTAGACCCCTAGCCTGGGAACTTCCATATGCTGCAGGTGCGGCCCTAAATAAGGCAAAAAAAAAAGGAAAAAAGAGAAAAGAAAAGATATCATCTATATAATACATTTATATATACATATATAATACATATATATATATCCCAAAAAGATTATCATCTCTAATTTTTTCTGGTCTTTGTAGGGCCACACCCGCAGCATATGGAAGTTCCCAGGCTAGGGGTCCAATCAGAGCTGCAGCTGCCGGCCTACGCCAGAGCCACAGCAACGCTGGTTCTGAGCTGTGTTGTGACCTACACCACAACTCAGAGCAACACCAGATCTGGGTCCTTAACCCGCTGAGCAAATCCAGGGCTCAAACCCGCATCCTTATGGATACTAGCCAGGTTCATTACTGCAGAGCCACAATGGGAACTCCTATAATGTATTTTTAAAATTCCTCAAAACATTAAAAAAAAAAAAATTAACGGGAAAAATGACACGTGAATAGAAGTTACCAGTAGGCATTTCAGAGAAGGAAGGCTGCGGCAGTCCACCTATCATCAGGGCACGTCAATTCATTTTACATCCATTTGTTCTCAAAAATCTTTAAGATGTGTCATTAGAAAGTTTAGGCAACCATGTAGACTGGAGGGAATTTTCTTTATATACCCTGGTGAGCCCATAAACTGCTCCAACCCCTTAGCAACTTATTTGGCAATACCTAGGAAAACCGAAAATGTGCTTTTTCTGTGATTTGGAATTCCACTCCTGAAGGATGCCCTTGAACAGCTCTTGTCCATGAGCCCAAGGAGATGTGTTTATAGTGTTCATAGCGGTAAGGTTTCTGATAGGGTTTGTTTGCTGTGTGTGTGTGTGTGTGTGTTGTCTTTCTAGGGCCGCCACCGCAGCATATGGAGGTTCCCAGGCTAGAGGTCACATCGGAGCTACAGCCTCCAGCCTGCACCACAGCCACAGCCAAACCAAATCTGAGCCACGTCTGCGACCTACCCCACAGCTCAAGGCAACGCTGGATCCTTAACCCCCTGAGCGAGGCCAGGGATTGAACCTGCATCCTAGTGGATATTAGATTTATTTCCACTGAGCCAAAACAGGAATTCCTATACTAGTTCTTTTTTCAGAAAAAGGAAGCAATCTAAATGTCCATCAACAAGAGAACACATTTACGCAGTTAGCTAGAATATCACACAGTCCTGAAAACGAGCGAACTCAGGCTATATGCATCAACATGAAGCATCTCAAAAACATGACACGGGGTATAGACTGCGGGTGTAGGAGTGCACCCAGAACAGGACATTTAGATGAAGTTTTAAAACATTCTAAGCAACAATGCATATTGCTTCCCAGAATATATACCTTCATGGCAAACATGGAAAGACCTTTATAGAAATGATTAAACACTGACTTCAGAATGGTGGTTACCTGGAGAAGAGAGGAGAGAACTAGGACTGGCAAGGGGCACAAAGAGCCTTGGCTGCGTTGATATATTTTATTTCATAAGCTTAGCAGGATCGTCTTTATAACCCTTGGATGCATGCGCTTTACTTAAAAACTGAAGGAGAAAAGCTATGAGTATCAGATGGAGAAGGAAGGAAGGATATTCTATAAGAAAGGAAGAGCAAGGGCAAAAATGCTGAGAGGTAACAGGGCGGGCAAAGTGGGAGACCCACAAGGGCTGTGGTGTTTAAGGCAAACGTGGGGGAGGGGATGGTTAAAGTCACGGCTGCAGATGTGATGGGAGGAACGGAGCAGAGGCCAAGCCGGAGCGCCAGGCTAAGGAGCCGGGAAATTATCCTGAAAGCAACAGGGAATTACTGGAGGGTATTAAGTGGGTGAGTGATTCAGTCCTCCGAGCATTCTGGAAAGGCCATTCTCGTGGCGGTGCGGAGAGTGGATTGGAAGGGGGTGGTGTAGAAGAAGGGGCATTCTGGCCGCAGGGGACCCGGCAGGGGAGAGCGGTCCAGACCAGAAGCCACAGGACTCTGGGCTAGAGGCAGTGGAGATGGGGAGAAAGAAACTGTCTAAATACTAAGAATCCGATACACATGTCAAAAGATTTCTAATGCTCCTGGTGTGCCCACATGAAAATGACTGCTCAGTATGCAGCTGCCTTGAAGTTCGAAACACAAAGGCTCCAGCCTCCCCATGTGTTGTTAGAGACAGCTTAGAATGGCAGGTTCCAACGAGCTTGGCTGAGTTCTGCTGGCCTCCGAGGCCGTAATTACGTGTTGATTGGTATTTGGAATGGATGGTGCGAGCTGCCCACGTTGTCAGGTCATTGCTGAGTCTGAGTGATGGCCTCTCTGTTCCATTTCTTCTTAATGAGCGCACACGCTTGAGCACTTAACAGAGAGCAGTGGCTCCCCAGGACAAATGGCCTTGCAGCAGAACAAAGCACTCTGAGGAATTAGTGATTTCTGGCTTTTATTCATCGGGCTGACAGCTCTGGACAGGGAAATTCGAAACTTTGAGTTATTTCCAAATTGGCTGAATGATGATAATAATTGCAAAGCAAAGTTACAGATACCCAGATATTGAACATCAAGCCCACAGAGAACATCAGACCCCACACCAGGTAGGTCAGTAGAAGGATTTTTATTATAGAGAACCAGTTTCAAAGGTGCAGGAAGAGAAGAAAGAGCAAAAGGATGGTGAGTATTAGCAGCAAGAGGCTGCAGCTGCCAACCCTGGACGGAGGAAGGGAAGGAGGGTGTCTCAGAGCCCAGGAGGGGGCGCCCTAGAGGGAAGCGCTGCCCAGTAGAATCCGGACTACTGGGAGATGGTCCCTGAAGCAGAGAGTGGGGGCTAGAATTGGCTTTGCCCTTCCTCCCGCCCTCCAGTCTGCTGCCAGCACCTGCCAATGCCGGAGCATAACCAGAGGCCAGTGGCAAGTAAGCCTAGAAAATGCATTTTCCCAGGCCTTGTGGTATAGAGCAGGACAGGGAGAAAGAGAAGGGGGCAGATCTTAAGGCAAACGGGCAAATGGCTGGAATAAGAGGCAATACTGAGTCCAGACCCATATGCTGAAAAGAGGGAGCCATGAAAAGAACTGAGGATAGAGAATTCCTACCAAAGGAACACAGAGTTGACAAGGAAGGAATGGCTGCACTGGCCACTGGCTTCCTCGTCACAGTCTAGGCTTGTCACTGGCCCCGGTTGTCCGGCTGAGCCGCCTCATGACTCCCTTTTGCCTGCGGTTCCCTTTCTACTCAAGCCTGCCTCTTTGATGCCTTCCAGGAGCATGAAGCGCTGCCCTTCAGAGAGCTGGGAGAACACGGTGGAGGTGGGGGCTGCCGGGCTGGCGGGTTACACCACTACGTCTGAGCCAATTCCATGACTCATAATTATATGTCTCTCCATTTATTGACTATTCACTCTGTGCCAGAAACTGTGCAAAAACTTCAAGTACATTAGATCGTTTGTTTCTTACAACAGCCCTGTTGGGGGTTTTGTTCCCCCATTTGACAGATGAGAAAGGAGAGGCTCAGATTAGTTAAGTCACTTGCTCAAGGGCACGTCAGTGGCAGAGCTGGGATTTCTTTCATCCTTCAGTTTGCAAATATTTAATAAATGTCTATCAAGGGCCAGACTGTGATTTAAAATGGTGAACAGAACAAGCATAGAATATTGTGTGATAGGAAAGACAGATCCTAAGCAAATAATGGCACAATTACTAGGTAATTTGATAAAATTATTAATATAAAAGCATAATAAAGTCCAAAACCCTGCTCTTGTATTTCTCAAATATAACAATTGATTCTTTTGCTTCATATTTTAAGAATTTCTGCTCTTACATTTATCATTTTCTTCTTTCACATTTTTAGGTCTACTTCAAAGTTTTTTTCTAGATACATGAGTTGAATCCTGAACTCATCTATAGCTAAGGCTATAAATTTTCCTCTGAGTGCTTTATTTTGCTACACCCCACAAGCTGTAATATGTTATTCTTTTATTCTTGTTCAGTTTAAATATTTTGTAATTCTATGATGAGTTCATCTTTTTTTTTTTACTTTTTAGGGCCACACTTGTGGCATGTGGAATTTCCCAGGCTACTACTGGTCAAACTGGAGCCTTAGCTGCCAGCGCATGCCACAGCCTCAGCAATGACAGATCCCAGCTGCATCCAAAACCTACGCCACAGCTTGTGGCAACACCAGATCCTTTAACCCACTGAGCTAGGCCAGGGCGCGAACCTGCATGCTCATGGATACTAGTCAGGTTCGTAACCCGCTAAGCCACAGCAGGCACTCCCTGATATCATCTTTAATGCATGAATTATTTGGCAGAACATTATAAAACTTCCAAACATACTTTTATCTTTTTTACTGCTGACTTTTCACTTAATTACTTATCCTCAGAGACAGACCATGACGTTAACTCTGAGGTATTTGTCAAGACTTTATTCAGTAGGTACCGTACAATAAATTATTAAAACCAACAATACACACTTAAAAGAAGCTATATATTGGTGGCTGTGTCACTTATATATCCTTTCATGAAATCAAGCAGTGTACTAATTTTTCTGTCTGCTTGATTAATAGAGATGTTTTAATCTCCTGCTATGAATGGGAATTTTAAGTTCCCCTTGTATTTCAGTTTTCATTTTATATATATTTCAGGCGTTTTGGGATTTAAGGTTCAACATGTATCATATCGAAACACATTCCTGATGCATGACTGTCTTTGATTATGTAGATTCTCACAGTATTCCTAGTAATTTTTTTTTGCCTTCATTTTCTGTGACTGGACATTACTATTGCTACACATGTCCTTTGGTTGGCATTTTTAAAGTACACCCTTTCCCGTTTTTTCCCTTTGCCTTTTCTGTTAGCAATTGTTTTGCTTTTTTTCCGATGAACAACACATTAGCTAGATTTTTATCTAATGTGACAATATTTCTTTTAATACATTCATTCAATCCATTTAACTTATACTGATTACTAATATGGTTAGCCTAATTTCTAGTATTTTAGTATGTTTCTTCTTCCTTTCTCCCTTCCCCATTCTCTGCCTTCTGATATCCCATAGTTCCTTTTGGCTCTACTCATTTGATAACTTTAAATTAGTATTATTTTTAGTGTCTATCTGTAAAGTTTAAACAAACATACTCAACTACAAATTTTTCTAACAAAGTAAAATTATATGTAGATTTCCACACTCCCCCAGAATACATTCCAGATATTAAGGTGCTTTAGCTATTGCTGAAAACCAGCTTCCTTTGTCTTTGTTTATTAATATTTTAATATTGCTCAAATCTTATCATTTAAATATAAAAATAGGGCTTGGGTTTTATTTTTATAGTCAGATAGTTGACCATGTTCACAAACATTTAAATCTATTTCTATTTCCACTTTTTTTAAATACACCATATCTCCTGTATCTTCTCTTTTATGTTTACTTTTCTTCTTGAAAATACATTATTTGAAAGCATTTTGGTGGAGTTCCCGTAGTGGTGCAGCAGAAACAAATCTGACTAGGAACCAGAGGTTGCAGGTTCGATCCCTGGCCTCGCCCAGTGGGTTAAGGATCCGGTGTTGCTGTGAGCTGTGGTGTAGGTTGCCAGTGTGGCTCAGATCCTGTGTTGCTGTGGCTGTGGTGTAGGCCAGCAGCTACAGCTCTGATTCGACCCCTAGCCTGGGAACCTTTGTATGCCACATGTGTGGCCCTAAAAAGACCAAAAAAAAAAAAAGTGTTTTGGTGAGGTTCTGCAGCATTTGTTGTAGTCCCTATGTTTCGGGATGACTTTATTTTCCTTGCCCTCATCAGTGATCGCTTAACAGAATTCTAAGTTTGCTGGTATCTTCTCTTAGCACTTGTATGACACGACGCCATCGTCTTCTGACCACCGTTGCTATGAATGAGAACTCCCCTGTCAGTCTAATGATATTCCCTTTAGTTAACCTGCCCTTTCTTGGGCAGGGATAGTTATCTGTTTTCTCTTGAGCTTTAATGATCTGCCATCTTCCATAGGACATTTAGAGATTTATTTTTATTTATCTCCCTTAGTTTTCACAGTTCACTTTGGTCTGGGGACTTCTGGCTTCGATCATTTTTAGAAAATTATCTGCCTTTATTTATTCAAATATTTCTTCTCTCTTCTAGTCTTCTGGAGTTCCTGTAATTTACATTGAAGCTTCTAAATATGGCCGCCCTACTTCCTACCTTATAAGTCCTTGCTGCTATAGCCTGTATTCTAAGGAAATCCCTCAGTACAGGCAGACCTCGTTTTATTGTGCTTTGCTTTATTGTGCTTCAAACATATGGTGTTTTTTGTTTGTTTGTTTGTTCGTTTGTTTTGTTTTGTTTTTGCAAATTGAAGACTTGTGGCCATCCTATGTGGTCAGGTGATGGTTAGCATTCTTTAACAATAAAGCAGTTTTTTTGTTTTTGTCTTTTTAGGGCCACCCCCACAGCATATGTAAGTTCCCAGGGTAGGGGTTCTGTCAGAGCTGTAGCTGCCAGCCTAGGCCACAACCACAGCAACATGGGATCTGAGCTGTGCCTGCGACCTACACCACAGCTCACAGCAACACCGGATCCTTAACCTACTGAGCAAGGCCAGGGATCAAACCTGTGTCCTCATGGATGCTAGTCAGATTTGTTTCTGCTGAGCCACGATGGGAAGTCCCCAATAAAGTGTCTTTTAATTAAGGCATGTCCAATATTTTTAGACATAATACTATCACACACTTAATAGACTACTGTACAGTAAAATCACAATTTTATATGCCCCAGGAAACCAGAACATTCACATGACTCCCCTTCTTGTGCTATTCACTCTATTAAGTTGTCTGGAGCCAAACCCCCAATATTTCCGTGGTCTGCCCACAGGAGATTCTGCATCTCAAATTCTCACCCTAGAACTTTTCCTTTCCACTACCTTTTAAAAAACATTTTTTTTGATGACTCCATTTCTACAGTTTCTAATAGGTGCTCTTATATATCCATTAGTCTTTTTATTTTCTCATTTTTATTTGACAGGCTCTCTTGGAGCCTCTTAAACATATTAAAGTTTTCGTCAGACTCAGCTATAAGATTTATTTCATTGGTAATGCTTTGATATTCTGATAACTGAAATTGCTGACTGCCATTCTTAACATCAGAATATGTCATGATTGTAAATTTTTATTCATTTATTTATTTTTAAAATTTGATTGTGCATACTCATTTTGAATCAGTGGCTTCTCATTTTCTCTTTTATTTGTCTGTTGTTTTCTGTCTCTACCAATCTCCTCTGTCCAGGATTCCAAGTTGTTCCCAGCGTAGGATCACCTTTTCTGAGGGTCGTCAAGAGTCCCCACCCCATATGAGAGGTCAAGGTAATCGAAGATCCAGGCACAGGGCCGTAGGGGCCTTAGCTCAGGTCCTAGTCATAGGCTGACCACAAGGGCTCTCTCGGGCCTGATGCCCCAGCTTGCCACATGCCACGGCCCAGGGGGAGGTCCCCACGTGGTGGGGCCTGTTTCTTTCACAGACGCCCAGAGGCCTATTTCCCTTTGGGTATGACCAGTTCCCTTCCCACCTGGACCACTTTCCATCCAAAGGCCAAGCCTCCAGACCCAGAACCCAGAAAGACTGCATAGTCACTGCTTTCGGTTCTGTGCTCTTTGGTCCTGGAAGAGATTTACCTTCGTTTTGAGCCTGGATATGCTTTCTGATTTTTCTTCTTACAGTATCTGCTGTTGCTGCAGAAGTAAAGCCTTCAGGGTATTTGAAACAGAATTTTACTGCACCATCGTGAAGTCTTTCCTTTTGTTGACCACATTAAATGAAATAATAATGACGACAATACCAATAACTTTTTATAAAGGGGGGAGAATGACTTCACAGTGTGAAAACATTTACCAGAAAAGTGAGGCTCCCTCTCACCCCAGACCTAGCCCCCCTCTGCAGAGGTAACACCCATCAAGAGTGTTTTATGTCCCCCACACAGATACACCAATGGCCTCTTTTGTGAATCTTCCCTTTTTCAGATTCCAACTTAGATTTTCTCTGACTGTAGAGAGATGGTTGAAGCCACTCAAAACCAACAATGAGAATCCAACTCTTGGAAAGGCATTTATAGAAATACAGGTTTTTTTTACTTTTTATTGAAGTGTAGTAGATTTACAATGTTGTGACAACTTCTGCTGTACCACAAAATGATTCACTTATACGTGTACACATCCATCCTTTTTCAGATTCTTTTCCCATATACTATCACAAAATATTGGGTAGAGTTCCCTGTAGTGTACAGTGGGTCCCCTTTGTCAGTCATCATATACTACAGTGTGCATATGTCAATCCCAAACCTCCAGTCCACACCCCCCAACCTGTCCCCTTAGATAAAACTATTGCTCTTTGCAGATGACATGATACTATACATAGAAAATCCTGAAGATGCTACCAGAAATGCCGTTTTGAGGTTAGTTCTGTCTCTAAGTTTAAAAACAGAAAGATAAGACCATCATAGAGTTGTTCAACAGGAGACCATTAAGAATTTGACTTCTACAACCTTGAAGGGCAGCAAAAGGCAGAGGCCCCAACTCCAACTTGGACAGAGATTCATTCTTCTGCGTTGCTGGACTCAAAGCTCTCCAACAGTTCTTGGACCTTGCAAAGGACACGTTGGCCAGCCCTAGGTGGGCCCTCAGGGTGCCAGGCTCTGTCCTGGGTATTTTCATATGTCTCTTAATTGCCAAGACATACATCACCTCAGAGAAGAGGGAGGAAAAAAGCCTTGGGGCAGATACATTCTGCGGCTCAGGGCCATGCAGGCAGTGAGTGATAGAGCAGAAATGCAAGCTGGAGGCTTCAGGCAACAGAATCTCTATATTTCCTTCCCCCTGCATTGCTCTGACTCTAGAGCCTGATGAGGGTGCTCTGAGTCTCCACACAGACACAGGGACAGACCACTCTGGCCACTTAGTGGAAGGGTCCTCTGTTCATCCATGTGTGCAGAGCTGGCGGGCACTTGTCCACAAGTCCAGATCTACTCTGACCTGTCAGGCAGCTCCAGTGAAGAAGCCACAGAGAGAGAGGTAAGGATGCTCAGGGGAATGGCTACATTCTGCCAAATATCTCCTCTTTGGCTTAGAAATGCCCAAGAGAGGAAACAAAGTAGCTGAACGTGTCCATTTTCCACAGATGCATCTCGGGTTGATCTTCTCCCGTTATAAACAATGCTGCAGTGAACATCTTCACAGTCTTCCTTGACTTGTCTTTTCTAGGGTTTTTGTTTTTCTAGAGTTTATGTATCCAGAAGAGGATTGCTGGGTCCATAGAATACCAGCAGAGTTTTCTAGACACTGCCAGATGGCCTCCCAAGCCAACTGTACCAATTTATGCTTCCACCAGTGGCAAGTGAGCCCACTATTTCCCCTCATCCTTGCTTACGTGAAACCATCAGACTTTAATGTATTTTGCCCATTTGATGGGTGAAAAACAGCACCTCACTAATTTGCCTATTCCCAGTTATTAAATGAGTTTAAGCTTCTTTTCATATACTTTTGGCTGTTTTCATTTCTTCAGTGAATTTTCTGTACCTACCCTTTACCTGCGTGTTTCTACTTTTCCTGAGTTTTCAGGATTTCTTCATATAATCTGAATGACATCCTGCTTAGTATTTCAAAAACGTTTTCTCCTAGACAGCTGCTTGTTTTAACCTTGCTGAAGGTGGCTTTTGCCATGCAGTTTTTATTTTCATGTAATCAAATTTATCAGTAAATCTTTTCCACTTATGGTTTATGTCTAAGTAAGCTTTCCCCATTCCAAGTGTACAAGATTATTCTTTTTTTTTCTTTTTCTTTTTTAATGGATTCATCCACAGCCTATGGAAGTTCCCAGGCCAGGAATTGAATCCAGTCCACAGCTGCGACCTATGCTGCAGCTGCAGCAGTGCTGGATCTTTTAATCCACTGCACCAGGCCAGGGATGGAACCCTTGTTCCCGCAGCCACCTGAAATGCTGCAGTTGGATTCTTAGCCCATTGTGCCACAGTGGGAACTCCACAATGTTATTCTCAAGAGCTATGCTATCAGGGGTTCACTAGTGTATTCTAGAAATTTAGAAATTACAGTAGTTAGAACAGTGTTGGCAAACTTTTACTGTAAAGGACCAGATGGTAAATATTTTAAGTTTTGTTCTCCCTGGTCTCTTTCAACTACTCAGCTCTGCCATTGTAGCCTGAAAGCAGCCATAGATAATGGGTAAATGAATGAGATGACTATGTTTCAATAAAACTTTATTTACAAACACAAGTGGCAAGACAGATTTGGCCCAGGGCCATAGTTTGCTCACCTTTGATCAAGATCATCTAATTCAAATGTTGGAAAGTTGGCAATTCCCTATGATCTTTGCGGTTGCCCATCAAATTTATGTAAGTGTGGACAACTGTATTGGGAATTACATATGAGAACTGTTATATATGAGGCAGATCTGATTTTATTTCTCTAAGCCAAAACAAACAAACAAACAACAGTCTTTCTTTTGTGCTTCACTTTGAATAAGTCAGCAGGCTAAGTCATGTGCTAATAAGACCAAAGTTGAACACTTAGTTCTTTTGCAAGATAAGTGGTATTAACACAGCTATTAGCACATGGCCATCAGTCTGGCCATTGCCTAGGAAAAGTGTGCTTGCTTTCAGACAGGCTATATCATTTGCGGGGCCCAGCACAAAAGAAAAAACACGGAGCCCTTTGTTCAAAAATGAAGACTTTTAAGATGGTGACAGCCGGACACGAAACCAAGCATGAGACCCTTCCACGCAAAAGGCATTGTGCCCACCCACGAAGCCAGCCCTGTGAGGATCCCTGCAGTGGAAGCTGGTTGAGGGATTGGAGGTCACCCTACATCGTGAACTTTGTAGAAATGGGGCACAGTTTACAGTTTACACTGACTGACTGGCATATCACCAACATCGATTCAGTTTAAGGATCGGGAGGGCTGGGGACCAATTAGTCCCATTGAGTAGTCTCATAAAGCTTGCTGAGTGCTTATTGCAAGTTTTAAAATAGAAGTTTCTGAAACTTTTAATTTTCCCATTTGCTTTTGGCTGTTTGTGGATTTTGCCTCTGCTGAAATCTGAGGCCCTGAGATCTATTTAAATCTACCGTCTAAGTTTTGCAGCAGACAAATGGTGTGTCCAGCGTGGAGGTTTACAGAGGGGAGTTTAAAGAAAAATCTCGGCTCTGATGCAGCTGTCTTTGGTTAGCACATAGCATCCTTGGAAAAAACCTCTGGGGGCTGGAAAGTAAGCGGTTTCTGCTTCTGGGGTTTTGTTCTGAAACCCAGAAAGGAATAAATAGCATCACTCTCCAAACACTCCTGCTCGAATATTTGATCTCAGCCTGGCAGCCACAGCCCACATGCCTACCACCCACACTTTGAGGGGTCTGTCGTGGGCTAAGTAACTACAGGGTTATTTGTAGCCCTTCAGGACTGGGATGACCTTCAAATCAACCAGTGGAACTCCTTCAAATTAGAGCAGAGGTCCAGAGAGGGTAAGTGACTTGCCCAAAGGCACACAGCAAGTCAGTTGCAGAGCAGAGGGCTTCCTGCCTCCTAGTCCACACTCTGCTCTTTCTCCTGCACCGCCTGCCGCCCTGGGGCCTCCCGACCTTCATCCCTCATCGCTGAAGCAGGGTGTCTTTCGGGGAGGGGCCAGGCGGTGGTCACTGGGCTGCTGGACCGCTCTTTATCCCGGCCACTGATCCTAGAGATGTGCTCTAATGAGGCCTCCTGAGAGCACAGGGGGGGACGATGCAGGAGACAGAAGAAAACTTGTCACTTCCTCCTCCTGCTCTCTTCTGTGAGAACCACCAGTGCGAAACCTGAAACAAAGCTCCAGTGTGGTCAATGAGTGGGATCCTCATCCACGTCTTGAAGCACCCCCCACCCCAGCATCCTGGCCGCTTGCATACAGCCTGTGACGGGGAGCTCACTCCAGCCAGCTAGGCTCCACCCGAACTCCGGGTCTGCCCCATTCACCGCATTCTCCCAGCGCCTGGCCCGGGAGAGGTGCTCCACGCATATTTAACTGAAAAACCTTCTCCACCCACCCTCCCTCTTTCGCGTGGGCCTCTACCTGTGTCTGTCCTTCACGTGTAATGGCCAGGAGTCGAGCCAGCACCGGGGTGTACACTCGTGTCTCTGGGTGGCTCTCTGAGTCCTCAGAGGCAGAGCTGGGTGTGGCCTGCATGAGGACTGTCACGCTTGTGTAGCGATTTTGCCACAGAAGCGCTGAGCACAGAGCCTGGCGGCCGGGAAGTGGCCAGCATTACTTAGCCAGCGCCGTCAGCACAAGGCCACCGTTACTTGTAACAAAGGCCACCCTCGCTGGATTTACCCACTTCCCGTCGGAAGGGAGATTGCAAAGCGGGGACTTGAAGGGTACTCACTATTAGGGGCTGAATGCTTGCATCCCCGCCAATTCCTACGTGGAAATTCTAGCCCCTAAAGGCTATGTTCTTCGGAGCTGGACTTCGGGGAGGTGATTAGGTGGCGCTCTTCCGATGGGATCGGCGCTCTTAGAAAAGAGCCCCCACTGCTCCCTGCACCTTCCACCATGCGAGGACACAGTGAGAAGGTGCAGCTGTGAACTCGAAGAGAGCCCTCGCCCAAACACACCGGCTCCCTGAACTTGGAGCCTCCAGAACCATGGGTAACACATTTCTGTTGTTTATAAGCCCCCGCGGTCAGCGGAAGTTGTTCCAGCAGCCAGAAAGGACAACGTCGTCCCTTTCCTGCCACCGTACAGCCAGTAGGGATTCCTGAGAAGCATGTGACCCAGAGTTCTGTTCAGCGAGAGCCCAAATGGTACAGGGGGCATGGTCTGTACAGGGCCACAGTCCATTACGGCCCTGGCAGAACATTCTATTTTCTAGATGAGGAGAGGAAATTGAGTCACCGCCTGCAGAGTAAGGGTGCACATGAAAACTTTTCATCTTCCATTTCGTGACTCTGAGGGATCAAAGGAGAATCCTCTCGAAGCTTGAGCTCACCACTCACAGGCAGCACCGTTTTCACCTTAGCCAGTCCTTGAACAATCCCAGCCGCCCTGCAGACTAACTTAAGAGCCCATCTTTGGGGCAGAGAAAGCGCAAAGGATTTAAATGACCCCTCAGAGTCAAAAAGACCTCAGCAGGTTTGTCCCATTCCAAAACCTGGGCTTTTGTCACTGAGCCCCAGAGGTCACCATGGGACCATGGGACTTCCTGACACACCACCCAACAAAATAAAAACATCCTCAGCTGTCCTTGTGTGTGTGAAGCAATGCACTTCCTGCTGCCAAGATTTACCACCAAATCGCTCCAAATTGGGCAATTAGCAACGTGATTTCCGAAATGAGGAGCAGGATATGCTCTGACCCCTTGAACTTCTTCCCTACTGACCTCTCTGGTTCTAGCAAACTTTCATTTTTTAGCTGGATGGGAAAGAATCCCTCAACCCAAAAGGTCAGCTGTCACTGCTTCCTGGGGACCGTCTCTCTCTGGACGGTCAAGGTTTCAAAGCTGGGTTCCAACAAAATGAAAAGTAGGCAAACAACAAACTGGGAAAAGTAGTCATGACCTTCACCTCAAGAGGCTGCGAGCCTCGATACCTAGAAGGGCTCAGGAGGGGGACAACCAGAAGAACTGCGGGCAATGCCAAGCTGGCAGTTTACAAAAGAGATGCAAATGGTCAAAAAGCACAGGTGGAAGAAATCAGTCTCAACCATGAGCGATAAAAGCGAATTAAAACACAAGGATGTTATTTCTTTTTAAATGGATTGGCCAAGATATATCTAGTTGAGATGAGGAAGCAAAGACACGGGCCCTCTGTATACCAGCACCGGGCGTTTAAATTGGCATTCTTTCTAAAGGGCAATCTGGCAGCCTTTAAGATGTACATAAATCTGACCCAGTAATTATTTTAAGACTTTATCCCAAGGGACTTAGTCGAGATGTAGGCAGGGCTGAATATACAAAGATATTCATTGTGTTGATATTTATAATACTGGAAATTCTGGGGGGGGGGGAACTACCCCAAATGTCCAGCTATAAATTACTGCTCATGAAAATGGTAAATTCGTGTGAACGTCTCTAATGCCGTATTAGAAATTTCACGGCAGTGGAGTCTTGGACTCCAAGCTCCGTGTCCTCCCGCGAGGGGACGCTTCCTCTCAGTCTGACCCCCACGAGCCTTCTCCTTGCTGTGGCTGCTAATCTGCGGGACGGCCGCAGCTGCTAACGCCCATGCAATGATGCAAAGACAGCACTGACGCCGGTCTAGGAAGAACAGGGAATGCGGACCAGAAGTTTCCACTGGCATCCAGTGTAAAGCCACATGTTTTCAAATATGAGGCTAATTAAGTAATTGCCTCTTGCATATTTCACTCTTGTTTACTCCATCATCAGCCCTGCCCCTGCCACTCTGAAGAGGGCATGTGGTCCATACGAGCTCCAAGAGAAAACCAGAGGTGCTGATTCCTGGCACCCGTCTGCTCTGTGACCTCGGACCTCCCAGATCACTAGCTTTGTCCTCTGAGACCACCCCTCTGTTGCAGCCTGGCCTATGCAGGGGTTCACCAAGTGGTTGATTGGCCAGTGAATGGTTTTCCTCTGTGGTTTTCCCCACCAGCCACTTCACACTCGTGGGCTCTCACGATTTACAGCAGTAATAGGATCCCAGAAAGCCTGAGAAGGGACAGTTTTAAAGATGAATATTGGCTGAAAGAAGAGGGAAAAACACTGTACATCCACCTGTCAATCACCCAGTGAGCTTTCGAAGGGAACTTTGACACAGTGACATGGCAATGCAGTTAACCCCAAAGTCGCTCCCCAATTCCAATAGAGTGACAAAGGCAGGTCTTGCAAGCACAGACCACGCTTTTCCTCCAGCCTGGTGGGCTCCCTGCTTTGAGAGTCCTGAGCACTTTCCCACCCTTCTGCATAGTAGTAGGTGCTACTGAGGCCTCCTTCTGGTCCCCTCGACCTGTCCATGCAGTCAGCCCTGAGCAGGGCCTGTGAAAACAGCAACTCACAGCCTCCTCCTTCTCCAGAAGCCTGGGAGGCTCTGCCCCCCTCCCCCCACACCCCGCCACCAGACCAAGGCCAGTGTTGGACAGACTCCTTGGGCTGAACAATAGACTGATATCCTGCCTCAAGGTCACTCCAACACTGAGATACAGTTCCTGCCCCAAAGCTCCCCACTGCAGGATGAGGCAGACGCAAGCCTCCGGCAGAGACCACATCCTTGCTTAGCTCCTTGCCCTGCCCACCAGCTTCCCTCACTCTTCTCCCAAGAGCTGGTTTCCAATAAAGCACTCCAACAGTCATTTCTATGTCAGGCTCTGCTTCAGAGAACTTAACGCTAAGATCAGCTTTCACTTAGCTCTCCTGGAAATTCCTGCACACATCATCTGACTGATGCACCGAGCCAGATACCACTAATTAGAAGCTCTTGCATTATTCTGGGAATGTCTACACATCGTGGGTAGTGTCTGAGATGGTCAGAGCAGAAGGACACCATAGTTAACATTTCATTCTGTAGTTCCGAGATTGCATTCTAAGGTACATTAACCCTATTGCTAGATAGGAAAATGAAAGATATTCTACCTGCCCATACATTTATGGAATTCTGGCTTAAAAGTTAAAAGGATCTCTTTACTGCTCACGGTCTTTAATATTCAAGTAGGTTCTGGGACCCTAGGGCAGCTTTTCTCAGCCTCAGCACCACTGACATTTGGGGGCTTAAAAAAAGACACAATAGGCCCAACATGGAGTCACTTGTGCTCATCCCATACCTCAAACCGAGGCTGAATACCAAACTTGATTAAGGTTTCAACTTCTTCTGGGAATGAAATCTTAGACCAGTCAATCTGGAATTACCTGGTTGGCACTAGTGAGGTAACCTGCTTGGCAGACCCCTGCCACCCACTAGGTGACTTTGCCACCAACAATCCACTCTTCTCTGATAACTTCCTTGTCCCACCCCCATTTACCTATAAGTCTTTTATTGTGCTGAGTTCTTCCAAGCTCCTTTCTGTTTACTAGATGAGATACTGCCTGGTTCATGAACTGTGGATCAAAGCCAATAAAATCTTTTAAATGTGCTCAGGCGTATTTTGTGTTTAAGAAGCTCTGGATTCATCTTTGTTGACGGGACTCTCCTGGGCATGTAAGATGTTAGCAGTAACCTTGGCCTTTACCTAATAGATGCCAACGGCAAACACCACCCCCTCTGATTTATGACAAACAAAAAAAATTGTCTCCAGACATTGCCAAAGGTCCCCTGGTGGACAGTGCCCCCGGGGAAAGGTGTTGTCCACTAGGCCCTTTGGTTCTTTCCTTCTGTTTTTGTTTACTGTCTCTTGGGACTACAGTTCTACAGAACACAGTATGAGAAGACACCCATGGAGACCAACTTCCACTTTACAGCTGAAGGAACTAAGGCCTTGAGGGGGCCAGAGTCTACCTTCTAAAACCAAGTCAGTCAGTAGCAAATCTGAAACGCAAATCCAAATCCCTGACCCAAGGCCGGTGTCTGGTTCCGCTCCCCCAGACGCAAGAAACTTCCCGAGGGCCTCCAAGGCAGCACGGGGTGGAGCCTCAGAAAGGACCCGGTGCAAAAGGAGGGACGCAGCCTGACCAGGGGCCCGCTTGGCCACGCCTTCTCCGCTCTCCCAGTGGTCCGATCCTTTTTATTCCTCTCCAGGAGCAAGGCTGGCTGGTTTGTTTCACTGAGGACCTTTCTAACGAATAATTTCCCGTAGTTTTGGAGAAACCACGGTGAGTAAATGGGAGAGGGCCCCATGAGAAAGTTCTGGAACCCAGAGAAAGCAAAGCCCCCTGGCGGGACTGATTCCTTTGTCCAGACCCATTTCAGGTCACAGCCAGGCTAAGCCGCAAGCGCACACCTACAGTTTTCGGCAGGGGAACATCCTGCAAGTTTTCAATTATGAGGAAGCTTTAACTCAGATCCCAGATGGCCCAAACTCATTAATTTATTCAATCCAGCCTCTCTCGCTTCTTGCTAGATTTGGAAAATTGTCATGCCTTGTATGGGTTCCCCCCGCCCCAACCGCCCCCCAACCAAGGCTGTTCTTTTCAAAAACAGCAGGGTTTTCCTTAACCTACCTTGAAAATTAAGTCCCAGGAAAAGCCAGCATCTAATTCATTTCGCATGCTAAATTATTACAATCGAAAGGCAAAGTCTCCACTGTGCAGCTTTAAAAACATCTGTGTTTTTCTTTTGACTTTTGGGGATAATTATCCCAGCTCATATTGTGATTGCTAATTACTAAGCTAAACTAACCTGCTGAAGGGCTGGGGAGGAGGAGAGGGTGATTTTCAAAGCATTTTCCCCAGAGCATTCAATCATCTGAAAATGGAAACAGAAAATGTAGCAGCATCTGAAGCTCACCCCGCGCTCTTGGGCTGGGCTGGTGTCAGGCCCTGCAGTAACCTCACACTGGGGTTCCCAGATCTGGGGCCAGGGCAGAGGACAGGGCATATGGTTGGGGAGAAATACTGATGTAACCAAACTGCTGGGTGTGGGTTGTTTTTGTTTTTGCTGTTTTTCATGAACAAATCATTGTTTTGACTGAGAAGTTTTACTTTTTGCAGAAATAAACTCAACCAGAATTCCAGAAACTCAACAAACTATATTTTACATTGAACTAAAACCCCAAACAAAGGGTTTATTATTTTTAAATTTTTATTTAAGTCCAGTGGTAAAGTCATTTATATAGGAGTTCCCACTGTGGCACCGTGGGTTAAGAATCTGACAGCAATGGCTCGAGTCACTGTGGAAGGGCAAGTTCGATCCCCAGCCCGGCGAAGTGGGTTAAAGGATCCAGCATTGCTGCAGTGTGGCTTGGATTCAATCCCTGGCCCAGAGTTTCTGGCCATAGAAGGCACGTTCTTTGTCGCTGAGGGTCAAAGAAGGTTCAGGTTCCACCGGCCCTGTGTGAGCAGCCCAGCTGACCTAGGGCCCGGCTGCAATGAGAGCCCAGGTGTGGTGTCCACCCTGTGACATCCTGAACCGCTCTGGGGTGACCCATAAGAGGGACAGGGCCAACCAGGGACGCTTGGAGGACAAGGATAGAATGGCGCAGGGCTCAAGTCTTGTCATCAGTGTAGACGCGTCCCCCAGGACGACATTGCTCCAAGCACCCTGGGTGCATTAATCCTGCCCACCAGCCTGCAAGGAGGGTCCTCAGCCCTGACGCTGCAGGGGAGCCATCTGGGTGGTGTCCGTGGCTCTGCCGTGGCTCAGAACACCCAGGCTAAGTCTCGGGGCCAGCGGTGTCCGGTTCTCCAATGCAGGTGACCTGCCCCCCGCACCCAGTGCCCGGGAAGGGGACCAGCAGGACGGAGAAGCTGGACCAGCATGTCAACACAGCTCTTCATTTCAGAAGCACTTTCCTCCCGTGCCAGTGTAAGGCCACATTCCCTTCGCAATCGGGGAGAAACTGCAGACCTCGCTCCACTTTACATGGCTGTGAAAGCCACTTCTAAAAATAGAGCCTGGCTCCCATTTATAGCTCCCGTATTATATGTCACGGAGGCCCCCTGTTTTACATGTGAGCCAAGAGGGGGCTGTGCCAACGTGTCATTTCTGGAGTGAAGAGAGAGCCTGGGGTCCAGGCAGCCAGGAACACGCACTTGTGGAAAACTGTGGGCTGTGAGGACAAGCGGGCTGCCTCTGCTCCTCGCTGGGGTGACCTCCGCGGTCCGCACTTACGTGGTCGAGGGTCTCATGGCTAAAGCCTTTCTCCTTAAAAACACCCCGAGGAGTTCTTTAACCAGACCCTTACAAGGTGTTATTATAACGAATGCCCATTAATTCAGTACCCACGACAATGAGTGGGCACATCCATGGTCCCAGTTTCTCTGGTCAGGCTCAGTGGCCGAGATGACCGGTCACACGGCTTGTCTGGAGAGAAGTTGGCACCAAAATGAAAGTCCGATGCGGCCTGAGCCTGGTGACCACCACATTAGCCTTGTGTCACTGAAAAAACACACAGGGCGAGAGTGGCAAGTTGCTTTTTACTGGGGGCTTACTGAGAGCTGGGGACCCAGCCTGTCTGATGGTTCTGGGGACCCGCTCCCCAGAGGTGGGGGGGAGGGGAGCGAATATGTGACTTTGACCAAGGATGTACAGGAAATCCAGCACACATCTCAGTAAGAGGTTGCTGCTAGCAGATGTCTCCACTAATGAAATTTTCGTGCTTTTCTAGGTATGAGAAGATGTAAGAAATTGGGTGCATAAAATCTTCTCCTGCATGTACACGTATAACTGAATCACTTTGTTGTACAGTAGAAATTATCACAACATTGTAAATCAACTCTACTTCAGTAGAACTTTAAAAAAATCTTCTCCTACAAATATCTAACTATCGGAAGGCCTGTTCTGCTGGTTTTTCCCGGAGCACAGAGCGCCTCACTCCTGGTCTCTGCCTGGAACTCAGTGTGTTTTGGAGGATGGCAGCTGCACTGGGTGGTGACCTTATCCTTGCAGAATCAGATGGCGAGTGACATTCTCTAGTTGGCACTCGGAACCTGATGCATATGTCCCCCCCAGAGCCCCAGGCATAGAAATGCACAGTGACCATCAGATACAGGTGCCCAGCCTGGTCCCCACAGGCCTGGCACACATAACCGCCTGGCCTTAAGCGGGTGCAGACACTTGCTTTGTGTCACTTTATGGATTCTTGTCTGGACTCCACACTTCTTCTGTGTCCCGCACTGCTGGTGTCAGAGCAATAATTTCGTGGCATCCGGTTTATACACAAATCCCGAAGACCGCGTGGGATCTCCTCCAGGGCCCAGGTCCTCAATGTTTCTGTCCCTGTGGTTCTCCCAGGCTGGTTCCGGCTGCCACCCAGAACCGTGTGCGGCTGAGCAGAAGTCCCCGCTCCTGGCTTATTACAGAAGGTGTTCGTTGCCTCTCTCCTGGGACCCACCCGGGTGCTTCCTCTGTGAGTGGATTCTCTGTCCCCCTGGGAATGGGAGCCACCCTGTTTTTCAGGAATCTCACTTTCTGTTTGGAAGAACAGCCCTGTGTCAACTTTTAAAAATGCACAACCTGAAGGTTGAGAGTTAAGTTTTATTTGGGGGCTTAAACCCTGGAGACAGCACTCCGGTAGCCCGAGGAGGTCGGGGGCGGGGAGCTAGGATATATGAGTTTTGGCGACGAAGGGAAGGTAGTAGGAACCAAAGATTTACAGGTAACCAGGTTACGGAAGAAGACTTACAGAAAACCAGATTCCACGGGAAGATGTGAAGGTCTGGGCTTACTGGACTCACTGCTTTGATACACACCTCGGCTGTGGGCCAGTCTTCTTTGTTTCTTTCCTGTGTTCCCGCAGGGCTCACTGGCACAGCCTAGGGAGTGGCTCTGCTCACAGATGACCGTGACATCTTATGTTTTGTCCACTTATCTGCAGCCCAGGAAGCAGTAATTCAGATAGCTGCGAAATGCTGCCCCAAAGAGGAAAGGAGGAATGAATATCCAGGTCAAAGTCATGAAGGTGAAGGGGGCGGGGCCTGCAGCCAGGCACACGGTTTACAGAAGTTTGCCGCTGGTCTCGTGAAGGTCACTACTAGTCGTGGACATGAGTCATCATTGAAGGATTTTGGTGTTTTTCTAGATATAAGCAGAGGCGAGAATTGGGCTCCTAAAATCTTCTCCTAAAAGTATCTAATTATCTGAAGACCCGCTCTTGCGGTTTTCCCAGAGCACAGAGCGCCTCAGTCCTGCTCTCCAGTCTCAGCTCTGCTCAGCGGGTGCTGCGTGCCGGCCGCTGCAGTGGCTCATGCTTTATTCCGCATAGCGGCTGATGGCAAGTGCCAAACTTCAGTTCACAAGTGAAACCCTTTAACCTTCTAGAAACCACCTCTGGACACTCGGTGAAAGGCAATTTTCAGTCAATCTGATGACATTTAAGCAGGCAAACTCTTGGCAGGCTGAGATGCCCCTCCTGGAAGAGGAAGGCCAGCTGTGTGTCAATCGCAGCCTCTGAGACAGAGAAACCCTGATGGGGACACATTGTGGAAATGAAGCCCACCTTTACGCAAGGCTGGGAGTTCACTCAACAGCCTTGAAATTCTCCTTTTTCCAGGAGAAAATGCAATTAGGCAGATTTTGATTACAGATGAAATTCTGAAGTGGTCCTGCAGCCTCCCCCCAACCCCTTTTTTTAATATATAAGCAAATGAGGGCTCCTCACACCTGGCAGCAGAACAGGAAGAAGCCCCAGAATTTTAACACAGTCCAAGCCCACCAACGTCAACACCAGGGGGAGGGGCGGGAGACTTGGGATTCTGCTGGTATCTGCCAGTTGGTACCCAAATTTCAATCTGGAAACAGTTGACCTTGAGGTGCTTTCAGGAATAAGGAAGAACCCAGAGAAAATCTGTTGCCATCACACAGGCTGCTCTTACAGGTTGGAACAGGAAGATAGAAGTAACGATTTATAGCCTGCAGACATGCCCAGCTTTCTTCTCCTCACCTGCTCGCACGTGCACTTGCCCAAGCCCTGCCCCACCTCCAGAGAGCCCCCCTTCCCCTCTCCTCACCCCCAGCAGGGAGACAGGGCCAGTGATCAGGCGATTATTAGTTGCTACACAAGGGTGTGTTTTTTCTCTCTGCCTCATTCCTTGAGACTTGACCTTTGGAAGGAATAAAGCCCTCATTGAGCACTTCCTCTGTGTCTGATCCCTTCCCTCCACCCACCCTTAACACGTCATGGACAAAACAACTGGGGCATGCAGGAGGGACCTGGAGAGGTCCACGCAGCCCGCTGGAGGCAGGGCTCAAATTCACGTCCTTTGCTGCAAAGCCTCTGTTCTTCCTTCACACCATGCTGCCTCGCCGAAAGAGACTAAGGAGAGAGCACAACAAAGGAAGGACTCTCTAATGGTGAAATTTTGGATACTCTAGCCCTCGCATACCAGCAGGCTCAGAGAAGTTCAGCCTTGGCTCACTCAGATGAGCTCAGTTGTGAGCCCCTGGTCCCGAGCCAGGGCTGAGCCCTCTGAGGGAGCGTGGCAAGATGAGGTCTATGCAATGAACAGCTAACTGCACAGCTTTGCAATTTGCAAAACCTCCTACCTCATCCCCGGACTTTGCACAAAAGCATTGCGGGGCGGGGGCGGGGGAAAGGGGATAGTTATGCCCACCTTGCAGACGAGAAAACACAGGTGCACAAAGAAAACAAGAGTTTGATCTGAATAATTCCATATTCCTCTCCTGCTTCGGCACACCCCCCAAATGACTTCCTGATGAGAACTATCTCAGTACCATTTCTGACCACAGCCGATGAATAATGTTTCCAAAAGCATATTTTAATGTTTACAAGACTGACTGGTTTTAACTCCCAAGGATTCAGCACCAGACATCAAAAAACTGTGTTTTTATAAAATAGGAGGAGGGGGGAATGGAAGCAATCCACTTACATTTTAAAGGTCTGTTGTTTTTTTTTCCCTGCAGCCAAGTGGGAAAAGTTGAAGGAATCTGTTAACATATTGATTGCTTTGAGCACTCTTTTAAATTAGCTTTCCGTTCCCCTCCATATGCTTTTCCATTAAATTTAAATAAATTAAAGTTCACGTTTCTGGAAGAGATAGACTGGGGTCTCTTCAGGATTTGAGATGAGTTTATCAGCCAGGTCTTCACTGTCAGAAATCCATCAGCAACCTGATGAGAGCGGCGTCTGCCTCCCAGGGCCACTTGCTCTCTGAGTACCCGGAACACAGACTTCCGGGGTGGCTCTGGGACTGGCCTGGCCACTGCCTCCACACACTGACCCAGATGGGGTCCCTGGTGCCACTTGTCAGCTGCGTGGCCACACATCTGCTTCTATCACCAAGATGCACAGTGGCCCCCGAGCTCTGTTTGGGCGACTTCCAGGCCCCCATCCCGGACCTGTGGCAGCCGCACCCTCCCCCCTCCCCCATGAACTCACAGTCAGGTGACTGGGAAGAGCTGAGATGCAATAAGGAATATGCTTCCCCTCAAGACTCTTTCCATCATGCGCTGGAAACACTGCTCGGCTGAGCTTTGTATGGGGAGGAAAAGCAGCTTTCCCTGTCCCCTTCTAGCTTCTTGGCTGAGACTCCCCTGTGATAAGAAAGACAGATTAACACGAGGAAAACCATCAGAACTTTAATAACATATGTGAGAATTAACATATGTCTTTTCTATACAAAGGAAGTCGATTACTCCATGTTGTTCCTGCATCGTCTGGGACGCCCTCCTCCGCCCCTCCCCTCTTTCCCTCTTGTCCCAGGAACAATTTGTTTCAAATTAGCCAACCGAGAAGAATGTGCGCCCTGACCTGACCAATGAGAAGGGGACAGGTGTACCGTCTGCGTTAGGGATAAACAGGGGGCGTCTTCCCTCTTCCGCGCGCTTTTTGAGAACTCACGCTCTTCTGTGGAAGTAAAGAGCCCTGTCGAGTTCGCTCCGTGTTCGTGTGTCTCACTGACACAGACGAGCCGAACCAGTCACTTTTCCCCAACACGTATATGCCTCCTAATAATGCTTCCTCCTCCCAGGATATCTGAGCATCTCCCCAAAATGGTCCAAGACAACCCCTTAAATAGCATCTCCAGCTAAAGGCAAAAGATGCTGGGAGTTGGGGGTTGGGATAGGAGACATTTGTGGGAGACTATCAGGCAAAGCACAGGAAACAAGGGTGTGGTTGTTGCTGTACAGGGTTTTTTTAACTTTTTCTTTTTTTTCTTTTTTTTTTGCTTTTTAGGGCCATACCTGTGGCACATGGAAGTTCCCAGGCTAGGGGCTGAATCAGTGCTGCCCACACCACAGCCACAGCAACACAGGATCCGAGCCCTGTCAGCGACTTACACCACAGCTCACGGCAATGCCGGATCCCCAAACCAAAGAGCAAGGCCACGGATGGAACCCACATCCTCATGGATGCTGGTCGGGTTCATTACTGCTGAGCTAAAACAATAACTCCCTGCTGCGTAGGTTTAAGTCCATAACTTCCCCGTTGATAAATTTCCAGCTGGGTCATTCTTCTCTTCCTGATCCAGAAAGGAAGCTACTCTTACAAAATGGTAAATTCTATCCAGTTTTCAGAACTTCTCCTGTGTCTGCTCTTCCTTGAAAATAATCAGCCTAAAATAATCCTTGTGTCAAAATTCTGCTCCCTTCAACTGAGATTAAGTGTCTTGCACAAGACCAGGGGCAGAGCTGGCCTCAAGCTTGACTGCGTCCAAAAACTCACTAAAGGTCTCTGTGTGTGTCTCTCCCTCTCACCTCTGTTTCTCTTTACGAGTGTGGCTCCAGCCTCCCCAGGGCAGGTGGGTCATGGGGTTCAAGTTCCTTCAGGTTGCTATGAGACAAAGGCCACGCCTCCCCCAGGGTCCTCTGTGTGCCTTGGATAGAACAGACCTCCAGCTCTCACAGAACGCTCTGGAACATGGAAACAATTGTCCAGCCACCTTTGTTGACCTACGCGGAACCCTGGAGCCTGGGAGTGAGAACCTGAACCAAATGAACAGTTGCAGGGACACTTCTGAGCTCCTCTCTGAGGGACACAGAGGAGGGTGTCCCTAAGGGAGGTCTGAGGAGGAAAACCACCAAAAGTGAAGGGGTTGACCAGTTAGTCCAAAGGGGTTGACCAGTAGTCCAGAAGGACATGTGACCATTTCTGGACCCAGGAAGGACCTGAAATTAGGAAGAAAAAGCTGTAGTGGAAAGGAACGCCTCGCCTCACTAGGAGCATCCCTCCGAGAGCTGGTGTTGAGAGGAATCTGACCGATGAGGCGGAGGAGGAGCCAAGGCATCGGTGCAGACGGGGTGGGCGACAGGGATCCAGGGCGGGGGCAGGGCACGGGTGCGATCGGAAGAGCGAGCACAGTGGGCAGTGAGCTGCGGGAAGGTGAGAGCGGCAGGGCCGGAGGGGGTGGCATCGGGCAGAGGGGGTGCCGAGCAGGACCTCAGAGCCCTAGTTACACATGGGACCCCGCGGCCACGATGGCAATGCCAGGAGGAAGGGATGGATAGAAGGAGCCCGGGAGAGACAATCTCTCCTGTGACTCCGGGATGTAGAAACCCACCCTGAGACATGAGGTTTTGCTGCAAATGCAACTCATTTTTGCCAGGAGGTGACATTTTTTTTTCCAGACATGCTCAAAATAGTGTTTCGGCGTTACATCTAGTATAACTTGCATGCGTGATTTTTCTAAATGTATGAACCGTTGTTCTAATGGCTCATTCTTTGGAGTCACACCAAACGCGTGCAGGCACGTTTGGCAGATGAAAGGGGGTCTCCACCTGTCCCCAGTGTGCCCATGCCCTGCCCATTTCTGCTGCTGCTGGAGGGATAGTATTAGCAGCTTTCTGGAAGGCTGGGTTTTGCACCCTGCTGTCTCAGTGGGGTTCATGGTCCACTCTGCCTGGGAGGGAGGAAAGATATAAATAAACTATCCCCCCAAAAAAATTACTTAGAGCTCCCATGGCTCTAACACAGGGACCGCTTGTACTTTTTTTAGTTCGTGGTGTTGTCCTTTTCTACACATGCTAATTTTACACCTATCGCTAAGGAGTGAGTTACAGCCTTTCCACACGCAAGGCTGTGGTTTATTTAATATTAACGTTTCCTTAACTTTTCTCTACTTTCCATCGTGTAGGTTGAATAGCTGAAGATACTCCGTTGAGTCCACTAGGCAGATAAACTACAATGTAACTGAGCTCTTTCCTTCTTTGTGAATATTTCTGTCACTTCTGTTTCTCGGGGGTTTTTGCTTTGTTATTAAACATTGTATCATAAATGATGACAGGAAGCTTTCTAGCCTGTGGCTGTTGCTTCCATTTGACTGTTTCCTTAGCACCAAGTTCCAGATGCCGGAATTAAGTACTCAGATTGTGTAAATCTCGGTGGTTCTCCCTTCCTGGCACCATTTTGCCTTTTGAACATATTATGCCCATGGAATAATAAGGCTGGAAGCAACAGGGAATATGCCCATTTCAGCCCGGTCTCAGTGTTAAATCAAAACTGTTCAGGGAGTTCCCTTCGTGGCTCAGTGTTTAACGAATCCGACTAAGAACCATGAGGTTGTGGGTTTGATCCCTGGCCTTGCTCGGTGGGTTAAGGATCCGGCGTTGCCATGAGCTGTGGTGTAGGTTGCAGACGCGGCTCGGATCCCGCGTTGCTGTGGCTGTGGCGAAGGCCAGCAGCTGCAGCTCCTGTTAGACCCCTAGCCTGGGAACCTTGCGGCTCTAGATAAAGGCAAAAAAGACAAAAAAAAAAAACTGCTCAAAATAACACATTCTTCCCTAATGTAAACTGTGGACTTTGCTTAATGATCAATTTGGTTGTATCGATATTGGTTCATCGGTTGTAACAAATGTACCGCATCAGTATAAGATATTAGTGAGAGGAGAAACTAGAGGAAGACAAGTAACAGCGTGTGTGGGCGTTCCACCTGCAGCACAGTTTTTCTATCAATCTAAAACTGCCCTAAAATACACATTCTTAAGTAAGTCCAAAATGGCAGCCGAGCTTCATTTCTTTAGCAATTTGTTCTTCTGCCATGAGCGATTTTTGTCATCTTTCCATGGATATCTTTGGGAGTCCTGTTTTTATAAATTTGAGTGTGCTCATTATATATTATTTTATTATATTAGCTTTTTGTTAGTGATCTTTTGAAAGCCATGTTATTTTCATTTTTGGTGTATTTTCCCAGCCCAGTAGCCCTTAAACTGTTTTCCTGTTGTCATTATTTGGAAGTTTTTTGACTATTCAGCTCAGTCCACCCCTGTCATGAGGCTGCTTCTGCTGCTGCTGAGATGAGCCATTCCCCCACAATCTGATAAATATTCCACTTTCTGTTCTGTTACTTTATCTAAAATTTAGTTTTCTATATTTAATACTTGAATTCGACTGGGCTTTATTGGGTGGATGGTATTCTGTGCATCCAACTTAACCTTTTCATCGGAAAAGCAACTCTCTTTTGTTTTACATTTCTATCTCATTGGTTTGAATCATATTTAGGAAAATGACATCATTACATTAACAAATAGGAGTTCCCGTTGTGGCACAGTGGAAATGAACCTGACTAGGAACAAAGGGGTGGCAGGTTCCATCCCTGGCCTCACTCAGCGGGTTAAGGGTTTGGAGCTGCAGTGTAGGCGGAACCAGGACACTAAAACTTAACCTTTTATTCCAAATGACTATCATGTTGTTCAGCGCAATTTAAAAACACACCTTCTTTAGACCTTGCTTTGGAAAGTGTCCTTTATCGTGTGTTGACATTTTTCATGCCTGCTTCTCTGTCCCATTGTCTGTGTCTCTTTGTGCGGGTGGCGGGGTGGGGGGCAGTTCTGAGATTCTGATAGCTTGGCTTGATCATATGCTTTTGTGTTTGTGTGGCAGCCTCAGGACTTGTGCACACACACAGACACACACACAACTCACTTTGCTGATCTTTTTTTTTTAAATGATTTTTATTTTTTCCATTATAGCTGGTTTACAGTGCTCTGTCAGTTTTGTACAGTACATCAGAGACATCAGTCACACATACATGTATGCATTCTTTTTCTCACCTCATCCTCCATCATGCTCCATCATAAGTGACAACGTATAGTTCCCAGAGCACTTTGTTGATCTTAATTTTAAGAACATCCTTTGAAATTCTCTCCTATTCTTATTTTTCACATGGGACCTCAAAGCATATTGATTTTACAACAACTTCTTGGGATTTTTATTGGAACTGTATTTACTCTGTGTACTAGCTCGGGGAAGAAGAAACATCTATCCAATATTTTATCTTGCTGACCAAAAACATGGCCTATCTGTCCACCGCCTTAATTCCTTTTTAAAATGAGCTGGAATAGGGATTTCCCATTGTAGCTCAAGGGAAATGAACGCACTGAGGATGAGGGCTCGATCTCTGGAATTGCTCAGTGGGTTAAGGATCTGGCACTGTTGCCGTGACCTGTGGTGTAGGTCACAGGCACAGCTCAGATCCCATGATGCTGTGGCTGAGGTGTAGTCAGGCAGCTGTAGCTCCGATTCAGCCCCTAGTCTGGGAACTTCCATATGCTGCAGGTGTGGCAAAAAAAAAAAAAAAGGCCGGAATAATAGTTTGAAGGGCTGTGTTCTGGTTGCAACTCTGCCTCTATCTGGTGGAAGAATTGGGGACAAGCCTTCTTCCTTCCACCCCAGCAGAAGGGGCTGGAACAAGCTAATGGCTTAGAGAAACAGCACAGGCTGGTTTTCCTGCCATGATCCTTGGGTCAAATGCAGATTGACTTCTTTCTTGTCCTCCAGGGACACTTGTTTTCATCTCCCTCCCTCGTGGAATCAGCCTCCAGGGACACTTGTTTTCATCTCCCTCCCTCGTGGAATCAGCCCCGCTCACCGCTCTGTTGGTCCGTCTCTGTCCCTGGAGACCTCTGTGCCTGCCACCATCATCTTCACACCCCAAAGCTGCCATCGCTCTGAACTGTTGGGCGTCCACCTGGGTGAGCCACGTGGGTGGCTTGGCTCAGAGCTCCTCACCCCCTTTGCAATCACTTGAATCTCGGCCACCCACTCTCATCACAGCTCTGAGACCGCATGGCCTCCGAACCCACCAGTTCACACCGCCATCCATCTTTTCAGCCCACTGGCTTACAGGACCCCAGTCCAACCACTCCATGACCTTGTGAAGACCCCCCAAACCACTGACCCCTGCATTGTCTTACTTCCAAGTGGTCCCCTGTGTTCACTCTCCTTACTCAAGTTAGATGGCGGGTGGGGTTTGCTTTGGGGGAACCTTGCCTCAAACATGACCAATCTCTTGCAAACCCAGTGGAAGTTCTCTTCACCAGCTTCCTCTTACAGGAGTGACAGGAGCAACCCGCTCTGCTGTCCCTCTGTGCCTGCAGTTGCCTGATGTTGTCAATGCGAGTGCTCTGGGCTCAGAGGCTGCTGTCTGGGGGTGCCCAGCCTGCTCTGCTCCCATCTGTCCAGCTCTGGATCTACCAAGAGCTGGACAGGCTGTTCCCAAATCTGCGGCATTTGTGTTTGTTTGTTTTGGGGGGAGGTTGTTTGTTTGTTTGTTTGTTTGTTTTTACCCCTCACCCAACATAGAAATTCACAGGCCAGAGACCAGACCTGCACCCCAGCAGGGACCTGGGCTGCTACAGTGACAACACTGGCTCCTTACCCACTGTGCTGCAAGGGAACGCCATGGATTGATTGATTGATTGATTGATTCTGCTTTTCAGGGCCACATCTGTGGCACATGGAGGTTCCCAGGCTAGGGGTCCAATCAGGGCTACAGCTGCTGGCCTGTGCCACAGTCACATCAGTGCCAGATCCAAGCCGTGTCTTCCGCCTACACTGCAGCTATCAGAATCTCAGAACTGCCCCCCACCCTGCCACCCGCACAAAGAGACACAGACAATGGGACAGAGAAGCAGGCATGAAAAATGTCAACACACGATAAAGGACACTTTCCAAAGCAAGGTCTAAAGAAGGTGTGTTTTTAAATTGCGCTGAACAACATGATAGTCATTTGGAATAAAAGGTTAAGTTGGATGCACAGAATACCATCCACCCAATAAAGCCCAGTCGAATTCAAGTATTAAATATAGAAAACTAAATTTTAGATAAAGTAACAGAACAGAAAGTGGAATATTTATCAGATTGTGGGGGAATGGCTCATCTCAGCAGCAGCAGAAGCAGCCTCATGACAGGGGTGGACTGAGCTGAATAGTCAAAAAACTAAGTTGAATACTGGGGTAACACTAGGTAAAGACGAGCTGCTAAAAAGACTATCGAGCAAATGAGATGTGGGTGGCCATCTGCAAGAGATTGGAGAAAACGGTAGAAGCCTGGAAGGAGTCTGAGCTACGTTGCTTCAAAGAACTGATGTTCTCATTCTGCTTAAAAGTCAAGTGGGGAGGTCCCACTGTGGCGCAATTGGATTGGCAGCGTCTTAGGAGCACTGGGACACAGGTTCGATCCCTGGCCCGGCTTAAGGATCCAGCCTTGCCGCAGCTTAGGTCACAATTGCAACTCAGATCTGATTCCTGGCCTGGGAGCTCCATGTGCCAAGGGGCAGCCAAACAGAAAAAAGAAAAAGTCAAATGGAACAAGAAATTGTGGATGGTGAGTGATGAATGCAGGAGGCGTGGGAGAGCACAGGTTCCACTCTGCTCGTGACTTTCCAGACCCCTCACCTGATCTCCTGGGATCTGGGTCGGGAAAGGGTGCATCCAGACCCACACCAGTGTCTGGCTATCATCTCCCCACTCCCCCAGCCTGAGGAATTTTCATCTCCCCTCTGGTTTGGCAAGTAATCATCAAAATCTGTCATTAGGCTGTGGCCTCAGCAGCTGACACTTCCGGGCCGGATTCCTCCTCTCCCACTGAGCCGTGACCCTGGACGTCTGATGTGTGTCTAAATAGGGGGAGCGAGGAGGGACAGAGGAGAATTTTAGACAAGTGTCCCGCCTACCTAGGTACCTTGGTCCCTTCTTCAGCCAGGCCTTCTCTGACTTGCCCCTTGAAAAGCTGGTCCCCAGCGCTGCCTCTCACCTTCTCAGGGTCCTTTGCAGCTCAACTCCCTGTCCCCAGGAGACATCCTCGGCCGCAGCCTCCGGTGGAGGGGACGCGCCCGCCCGTGCCTTGGGGGTGGCCCACATCTGTCTGGTACCATCACAGGCACACGCCCCATAAATCCCACCGGATAAGCCACCAAGTCAGAAAGGAAGGCACCCACCGGCTCAGGCCTCTTGGGCTCCTACAATCCTAACAAGCCTGCGTTTCAGAGGCAGAACTTCTGAACTTGTCATCAAATTTCTCACCGCAGGCCCCGGCTTCTGTGACAGCCATGGAATCTGCAGACAGCAACAAGGCGGGAGAGGAGGAGGCAGGTGTGGGAACAGAAGGAAAAGCTCCTCAGGCCCAGCTTTCTCAGCCTCCTCGGGTTCCCAGCCTTCAGGTCCTGGGCTCTGGCCAGGAGGAAGGAAGGGCGAGGCAGAGTACAGGGCCTGGGTGATCACGGTCCCCTGGCTCTAAAGGGGTTAAAACAGGCCCATGGGGGAGTTCCCTCCGTGGCTCAGAGGGTTAAGGACCCAATGTTACCTCTGTAGGGATGACATGTGTTCAATCCCTGGCCTCGCTCAGCGGGTTAAGGATCTGGCGCTGCCACAAGCTACAGTGCAGGTTGCAGCTGCAGTTCAGATCCAGTACTGCCGTGGCCATGGTGTAGGCCGCAGATGCAGCTCCAATTCAAACCCTGGCCTGGGAACTTCCTAATGCCGGGGGTGTGGCCCCAAACAGAAAAAAAAAGCACAGGTTTGTAGGTCATCTGGCTCCCGGCCAGGGTGAGGGTGCGTTCTGAAGCCGGAGGTGGGAGATGGAGGCAGGTCCCCCCTCTGGGGGGCAGGTCTCCAGCTGTGGAGGTGGGCAAGGGGCTGAGCCTGTGATGAGCAGCCAGCCTGGGCCAGGCTCGGCTAACTCAGCGTCCACCCTGCACCACTCCCATCCCAGCGGAGCCGGGTGCAGCCCGCGGCTCCTCCAGCCCGGCTGAGGTCTGCGAGGCTGTCATCTGCCACCTCAGTTCCTGGGGGCTTCACGCATGGCCCAGTTAAGCACATAGGTTCTTTCTCTTGGGTCTGGGTGCCCCCTGGAATGTCAGCGCCATGAGGGCAAAGACCATGCCCTCCTGTCCTGGTTCGTCTGCCCCAGAGCCCAGCAGGGCACCCAGGGCCAAGTTTACGCTTGGGGAACCCCTACCGAGGGCTCCGCGGTCAGGCCAAAGGCAGCACCTGGTCCACCGCAGTCAGTGACTCGGGGCTCCGGGACGCCAGCCGCCTCCTGAAGCCTGGAGGAACCGACTGTCATTTCCTCTGGGGGCTCTATTGACCCGTGTGGAAGCCCCGACTGTTGGGCCAAGTACACAGCACACCCGAGCCTGCTGTGTAGACTTGCTTTGCCATTTTCCCCATACTGTCATAAAAATTAAAAATTCATCTTGTGAAAAATAAAAGGCAAGTGTAACTAACAGGGGAAGCCTGGCTCAGTTGCCTGAAAGCTGATGGAGGAGCCTCATGGCGCCGCTGGGGAAGTTTCTGGCCACCTCCTCTGTGCGGAGCGCCCGCCTGAGCCTCCTACCTGAAAACCTCAGATCGAGAAGTTTATTTCTGTCCCGCCACCTGCCCCACCAGGCAACAGGCCCCCGCTGAGACCCGGCTTCTTCCTTATCTGTGAGGATGCTTTCAACACAGTTTGCCTGGAGGCGGTCCTTCAAGCCTAATTATCATTCTAACATCACCTCGGTGGCCTCCAAACCATGGATGACGGGGCTGGCTTGAAGAGGCTGCGAAGTAACTGTGCCCACCTCCTCTTGGGAGCTGGAGAGCAGACTCCAAATCACATATGCACAGGGCGGCTCCATGTACTTGGTGATTTCTACCCTGGGGCAGATCGTGTAACATTGCCAATAGCCCCACGACCCTCCGTGTTTCCTCATGCGACCCCATCTGTCCTCTTGATCAAATAATTTCATGACACTCATCTGGGAGTGTACCGATCATCAAGCAAGCACATAAAGGCACACAGGGTGTTCCACACCCACTGAGACACAGGACAGCGTAAAATCACCCTCAAGAGATTGGTGTCCTTTAAGGCCCCACATTCGAGAGATGAGAGGCAGATTGAACCACCTCACCCAGTTTCCACTATGTGATGGCCTCGTGCCGAGCAGAGCACACGTCCCTAACCCTTGGTCATGAGACTTGTCTTGGCCAAGTGGATGTTGGATCAGACCCAGCAAGCGCAGGCCTGAGGTGCCCAAGCACAGAGGGGTCTTCCCCTCTGAAGATCTATTAGGAGAAGAACACACTCCAGGAACCCTGGCTCCTCCAGCCTGGGCCCTGGAATGAGACACATGTGGCAGGTCACGTGCCTTGGTGACTGCAGTCCAAGTAGGATGCAGGACACGTGGGTACAACCCATCCCAAACTGCAGCCTGGACCCTAAAGCCCAGAACCAGGAGCCAAAAGTCCAAGCAGCCCAGCTGAATCGCAGCCGACCTGAAGATCAATGAGTAATTGTCCTTTTTAGGAGATTTTGGAGTGGTTTGTTATGCAGCATCATTGTGGCAATCACTGACTGATACAATAGCCAAGTTTATACAAAGTCTACACAGATACTCAGGTCACACACTGGCACTCCCGTGGCACACACACACACACACACACACGTGTGCGCGCGCATCTTTGCTGTGAACATAAAGGGCCATTGTCCCAGGAGCTAGGATGATCTCTCCCACTGGCCTGTGGTTCTCTTTCTCCCGTGCTTTCAGAGCCACCATCTAGGCGCTGCCCAGTCTTCCAGAGGACAGTTACGTCTGTTGCATCTGTGCAGCTCAGAGCTCTGCACCCTCCAACTTGTCGAGCTGTTCTCATGTCCTTTCCACCAGGGAAGTGTTGCCTTTGAAGCCTGGGCAGCTTGCTTTTCCCCCACTTCTTACCCTGGTTGCTGAACACCTGTCAGACTTGTGACATCCTATCCTCCCAAGGGAAAAAATTATAGCCAGTTGTATGCAAATGAATTCACAGAACACGTATTTCTCATGTCCTCTTGTTGGCTACCCCTCTGACGGGCCCGCCTCTCTGTCATCACAGCTGCTCTGGCAACGGGCTGTAAACTCACCGCTCCTTTTATCAGAGGAGAACAGGTGCCCCCACTCTCGGTCACAGCCAAGGCAGGAAGAAAGTCAGGGCTGGGAAAGGCCTGGCGCCTCCGTCCCCTCACAGCCCAGAGCAGGGGATCCGGGCTCTCCGCAAGCTGGCTGGATGGCCCGGCTTCCCAGCTTCCTGGGGACACGGCCCAAGCACACAGGAGCAGCAGCACACCGGGCGGGGCTTGGAGGGACCAGAGAAAGCCCGTCAGCCCTAGAGACCCCCAACTCGGGGCCCACTCTGCTGAGGAGGGCTGGATGCTGTCTGCACAGGGACCGCATCCCGGTTCTATTGGGAAACTTTTGTGGATTTGACTTCATGCCCAGTTCGGGGAGACGCCCTTGGAAACCAGCCACGACCTCCTGGGTGGTGAGGGCAGGTACCTGGGCACCCTTTCCCCCAACCCCTGGAAGTTCAAGGAGGCCACCCCAGGAGATGATTTTTAACCTGAGTCTTAGTGATGAGGGAAGATTTCCAGATGTATCCTGGCGAAAGTCCTTCCAGGGTGGGGAATGCCTTGTGCACACAGGACAGAGGATGGGAGACTCTGGGGTCCGGGCTGCTTTGCGGGCAGCGTGACCGGCGGAGGCTGTGAGAGTGGGCTTAGGAAGGCAGCTGAGGCTGCGTCATTAAAGCTCCTTTGGGCCGGACTAGTGGGTTTGGGTCTGGGCGTTCTCCAGCTGGCAACGGGGAGCCAGGGAAAGATTTGAGAGGCAGGGATAGATTTTCTTTCTCACCAGATCTTCCAGCCACAGGGAGAGGTGGACCTGGAGGCTGGAAGCGCAGTGACGAAGATTTAGGGAAGAGATGGTGAGGGCCCAGCCCAACAAGGTAGCCTTGGGGACATGGAGCCAGAGTCCTCTCCCTGCCTTCGCCGCCTTGGTTTCCTCATCATCTGTGACGACGAGCAGGTGCCCGTCCCTGAATCAGCTCAGCCTCATCTCCCGGTGCTCCACTCCCCACATCAAGAATGTCACATCCGGAGTTCCCTTCGTGGCTCAGTGGTTAACGAATCCGACTAAGAACCATCAGGTTGCGGGTTCGATCCCTGGCCTTGCTCAGTGGGTTAAAGATCCGGCGTTGCTGTGAGCTGTGGTGAAGGTTGCAGACACGGCTCGGATCCCGCGTTGCTGTGGCTGCGGCAGCTACAGCTCCTGTTAGACCCCTAGCCTGGGAACCTCCATATGCCGAGGGTGCGGCTCTACATAAAGGCAAAAAGACAAAAAAAAAAAGAATGTCACATCCTGAGGAGTCCCCAATGCGGTGCATTGGGTTAAGAACCCGACTGCAGCAGCTCAGGCCAATGTGGAGGCGCTGGTTCCCTGGCCCCACAGTGCAATGGGTTAAAGGATCTGGTGTTGCTGCAGCTGTGGCGTAGGTCTCAGCTGCAACTTGGATTCAATCCTTTGCCCAAGAGCTTCCATATGCTGTGGGTACAACCATTTAAAAAAAAAGATAGAGAGAATGTCAAATCCTGAGACTGGTGATTTCAGCACCTCTTGAGTTTTCCCCTCCCTCTTCCTTGGCCAGCACCTTCACCCGACCCTTGTCACCTCCAGGAGCCCCTGTCTGTGGGGGCTGGACCAAAGCCCGGGTCCTTGGGTTCCCCATTCCCCTTGGTGTCTGTGTCTTTTCCCAGTTTCCAGTGATATTTTTTGAGCAGCATCCCACGTCAGGGCCTTGGGTGTTGGGGGCTGTGAGTCGCGAACACTGCAGAGGGGTCTCTGGCCTCTTGGAGTCGTGCCTCCAAAGGGAAGGCAGATGTTAAACACGTGGCTGCCCAACCAGCAGTTCACCCCTGGGGGAGGGGAGGGAGAGCCCCGTCCAGGGCCGCATCTGTGGGGCACTAGCCCTGAGCGAGGAGCGTCCGGCCGAGGCCCGGAGGCTGCCGGGAGCCAGAGAAGCACGTGGAGCGGAGGGGAGGGGAACAAGCTTGGGGAAGAGGATGCAGAACATGAGACCAGACTACGGCAGGCCGGCAGGGCCAGGGCGCACAGGGGTCTGGGCCATGTGGAGAGTCAGGAATCTCCCGAAGAGTCCCCTGGTGGCCCATCAGGTTAAGGACCCTGCGTGGTCACTGCTGTGGTTTGAGTCCCTGCTGTGATGCAGGTTTGATCCCCGGCCAGGGAACTTCCCCAGGTCACAGGCAGGGCGTGGGGTGGGGAGAGAAAGAAGAAGTCTCCGGAAAAGTAAGAAAAGCACTGTAGGGGGTTGAATTGTGTCCACCCAGAACTTATGTGGAATAAGGGTCTTTGTGGATGGAGTGAAGGTCAAGATCATGACACCAGAGAGATGTGGCCACAGGCCCAGAAATGCCTGCCCTGGGCCACCAGAAGCCGGGGCAGAAGGAGGAAGGTTCTGCCTCTAGGGGCTTCCGAACACAGCCCTGCTGACACCGCAGCTGGGGACTTCAGGCCTCCGGAACTCTGAAAGAAGAAAATTCTCTTTTTGGAGCTACCGAGTTTGAGGCGATTCGCTGCCCCAGCCTTAGGAGGCTCGTCCAGCCTTTGGAAGACTTGTTACCACGGCGGTGTGTAGGAGGGGACCCGCAGGACGTGCCCGCCCAGGCTGAGGATTAACCTGGTAACCCCCAGAGTGCGGAGAGTCCTGCCCGGGTCTGCGGCAGGACACCGGGGCTTGAGAAGGGTCCAGCCTGGCCCGCCCGGGTGTGCAGCGGGGGTGGGCAGGGAGGCGCTGGCGCTCCCCGTTCCTCAGAAGGGGCAGCGGCTGCAGGCGGCCTGATGTGCACACCGCCAGCTGGGGCTCCCCCGTGTCCTCTGGCATCCAGGGGAACCTGGAGTCCCAGCTAAGAAGGACAGCAGTCACAGCAGGAGGAATAATTGACCTTGAGCTCCCCAAAGTGAGGAGAGCACAGCGAGGAAGGTTGAGATTCGGGGTGTGCCCCCCCAGAGCAATCAGAACGTGAATAAGACAGAGGTGCCAGTAGAATTCCTGAGCTGGCTGCCAGCGCTGAGCCACAGGGACTCCAAGGCACAGTCCTCGCCCCTCAAACCCCTGCTGTCTTCAGTGAGGCAGACCCAAAGCTCGCCGAGGGTCCCTCCACACCGGCCCCTGCCCTGTGTCCAGACCCCCAGCAGGGACGGGAGCGGGGAGGCCCAGGCTGTCCAGAGGCCTCGTGGGACAAGAGCCCCTTCAGGCTCAGTTTCTGCGTCTGCAAAATGGGCACGGGACCTCTGACAAGTCCCCAGGGAGAGAGATTTCGCTTCTGACCCACCCACCTCTTCTCCCTCATTTCCCCTCCTCTTAGGCTGCACCCCAGCATCTCCCTGACCCCAAACCTCACCGCAGATGCCTGCTCCTGGCTCCAGACCACAAACTCCAGATCCCACTCGAATCTAGTCAGCTTCACAGTGAGAGATGATTGAGTTCAACAGCAGTTATTTTTAAAATAAAAACACACCAACCACAAATATGTGGCAAGAGCAGTATATTTCACTCTGCCCCTCATTTCCTCAAGAGCCTTCATTACTGTTTCCAAAAATACACCCCCGAGGCTCATTAGCGGTCCAGAGGGAAAAGGGGCCGGGGTCTCCAGTCCCCAGTTCCTCTGCTGAGCAGCGTTGTCGCCCTGTCCCGGCACTGCCGTGGTGACAGGGGGTCTGCTGAGTAATCTGTGTACAGCGCACTCGTGTCTGGTGGGGCAGGAGGCCGGGCTGGGCTCGCGGCTGCTCAGGCTGGAGGAGCAGCGTTCACAGCAGCCGAGAGATGCTAAGATGCTTCCCAGGAGGGGACTCCGCCTGTGACTCTCCGATTTACAGCCATGGCTTTGAATTTTAGTCCAATTTCCACCACCACCACCCCCCCCCTTTTTTTTTTTTTTTTTGATTTTTAGGGCCACACCCGAGGCATATGGAAGTTTCCAGGCTAGGGGTCATATCAGAGCTACGGTTACCAGCCATAGCCACAGCCACAGCCACGCCAGGTCTGGGCAGATTCTGCGACCTATACCACAGCTCACGGCAACACCAGATACTTAACGCACTGAGCGGGGCCATGGATCGAACCTGCAGACTCTTGGATACTAGTGGGGTTTGTAACCTGCTGAGTCACAACGGGAACTCCCAGTCCAATTTCTCTTTGTGCTTCCCATCTCGTAGAAGCCGGCCTGGCCCTAGAGAAGCAGAGCAGCCTTCCCCTGTCCCCTGACACCAAGGATGCCTCTGCTAGCCCCCATCGGCCAGGGGACCCCAGAGCCGTGACCCGGGCCAGGGAAGTCTTGTCTCTCCTCACCATCTGGAGTCTCTGCTTTCTTTCCACTCCCTGCCCCACCCGCAGTGAGGTCCAGGTGGCCTGAATCAACCTAAGAATCTTCCCGAGCCTGCCTGGGGGGCCTGGTGAGTCATTCCCGCGGGAGGGGATCCCAGGACTGGGGGATGCTGCCAAGGGCACCCTTCAGGGTGGTCCAAGGAGGTGTGATTCCTGCCTGCTTTCTTTCCCTTTTTTTTTTTTCTTTCCTTTTTAGGGCCTCACCTGCAGCACATGGAAGTTTCCAGGCTAGGGGTCGAATCAGAGCTACCACAGATGGCCTACACCACAGCCACAGTAACACTGGATCCAAGCTGCCTCTGAGACCTACACCACAGCTCACGGCAACACCGGATCCTTAACCCACTGGGCGAGGCCAGGGATCGACCTGCATCCTCATGGATACTCGTCGGGTTTGTAACCTGCCGAGTCACAAAGGGAACTCCCAAAGTGTGCCTGCCTTTTGTCCCCTCTCCACGGACTGAGGGCCAAAGCCATGGTGATGCATCACACGCCCCCTGACCCAGGCCACGGCTCCTGCACCGGCCTGGCACCCTCTGCCCCCGACCCCGCGACAACCCCCCGCCCCAGGATGCTCAGCTTGAAAATTCTCCTGACTTGCCGCTGCCTTTTCCCTTTAGTTTTCAGACACACAGCGTGCACACCCAGTGTCCACCCCCACTTTGGGGTCCCCTGTGAATGACCTCTGGCACCCACTTCCTGCGCACGCGGGCAGCATCTGCCCCATCTTTCTGGGGGTCTCTCATGCCAACTTGCACCACCATCTAACCACAGCAGCTGCACTCCTGTGAGCACCAGCTCACAGAATCAAACCCTTCCCATTGGGGAGTTCCCGGCATGGTGCAGCAGGAACGAATCTGGCTAGTATCCATGAGGACACGGGTTCAATCCCTGGCCTCACTCAGTGGGTTAAGTATCCGGCATTGCCATGAGCTGTGGTGTAGGTTGCAGATGCAGCTCGGATCCTGCATTGCTGTGGCTGTGGTGTAGCCTGGCAGCTTTAGCTCTGATTCGACCCCTAGCCTGGGAACCTCCATATGTTGCAGGTATGGCCCTAAAAAGAACCCCCCCAAAAAATCCCATTTTGCAGATGAGGAAACCGAGGTCCAAAGTGAATTCACTCAAAAAGCCACCAGCTAGTAAGCGTTGGGTTAGGATGCTCTGAGTTTCATGTGACTACAGAGCTGCTTTCCCTTTGCTGTCCCCCAGAACAGCCTGAGCCCCATGGGCAGGCGGGTGGGCAGGCATGCAGGTGTGCGCGTGCCCCCTGGAGGAGGGCCCCACATGGCTTCTGTTCACGCCTGAGGCAGCACCAGGATTCTGCTCATCTCCGGGCGAGCTGGACCACTCCCAGCAGAGTGTGAATCCTAGATGCCGGCTGCTGCAGCGACCGTGGAGCAGGCCCGCCTCCCTCGGCCCACTTCCAGCCGGTCACAGGCCAGGCTTCGCTCCTCGCCCCAACGCCAACGCCCCAGTGTCCAGGGAGCCTGAGCAAGGATGATTCTGCTCTGGCTGCAGGCTCAGAGCTCAGCGCGCCGGCTCCTGGGCCCATCAGGGGCCTTGGCTGCAATGAGAGGAGGAAATGGGCCTCTGGTTGATGGCTTGGTCTGCAGTGGCTGTCAGAGGAAGTCAAACAGACACATTATCACCGAGGGCATATCCTCTTAGGTAACTCGTGGTGAGGATGTTGCTGGAGGCGGGCAGTTGTAAATCTCAGGCGTTACATTTTTACTCCCATCTATGTGCACTAGGGCTCTTTGGAGGTCAGACGCTTCAGAGGTTCACCCAGTGTCGGCACCTCTGGTCCACCAGGCTGTGTGGGCAGAAGCCCCTCTAACCCTGGAACAGATCTCCCCGTGCAGGGCTATTGGGCTGAAAGGGAGAGCCGGGGGCCCGGAAGCATGGCGCTGAAGGTCACGGCCACCTCCACAGGCAGCAGGGCAGGAAGATCCTATCCACCTGCCGTGGACTCCTGGACCGGCTTCCCCACAGGCTTCCCCGACAGCTCCGTGATGGTCTGTGTGGAATAAGGAGCATTTATTGAGCACCTACTGAGTGCTGAGCTATTTGTGTAGCTGTGTTATTTATGTAGCTGTGTTATTTAATCCATGCCGTAAGAGGGGAACTTGTTTCTGTTTTACAAAGAGGAAAGCTGAATTCGGACAATGCAGTAACTGGCTCAAAGCCACGCAGCCAGTTCGACTTGAATTCAGCGGCAAGAAAAATCCAACCAGTAGTGGCTTAGAAAACAGGGAGCGATTTTTCTCTCACTCAGCTAAGTCCAGAGGTAGCCAGTCAACTGCGGCAGGAAGGCTGGAGGAAGAGCCAAAGGGTGGGAGTCTCTGTGCTTCTAAGCCAAGACTGGACCTGCTTTTCCTGGAGGAAGGGGGTTCTGCCTGAGACCTAAATAAAGTCCGAGGGGTGGTGCCCCAGGTTGGGCTCTGCGTGAGTCATGCCAAAGGGGGCCAGCGGGAGGGAGGACCCACTAGAAGAGGAAGCCACTGAAGAGCTAACCGGGTCTGACATCCCTGGGAAGGTATTTGCCCACAGCTGTGCCTTGAGACCCCTCCCTTCCAGGAAAAGCATCCTGCATGCTGTCACCTTGATGTGCCCAGTTCTGCAGGAAGCCCTTCCCAGTCCGCTTCCCACCCCTCCTGGAAGGGCCTAGCTCCCCTGGTAGAGGTCACACATCCTGCTCCAGCCCTACAGGCCTGGTAGGCAGAGGTGTTTCCAGCAGCCCCAGCACTGATTGATTTTTCAAGCAATCTCAGCAAAGAGGCAGTTCAGATGGGCTACGGGGAACCACGAAAGTCATCGGGAGCACAATTTTTCATTACTTTCAAAAGATTGCATGCATGCCATATAGTAATCATTGAAATATTAAAATTAAGGTAAAGAAATACAATCTTGCTGCCGTACCCACAGTGTGCAGAAGTTCCTGGGTCAGGGATCGAATCCACGCCCTAGCAGTAACCAGAGCCACAGCAGTGACAATGCCAGATCCTTAACCACTAGGCAACTAGGGAACTCCCGCACTGTTGCATTTTGATATGTAGCTTTCTCATCTTTTTTTCATATGTATCCAGACATAGATTTTTTTAAAAATAAAACTGAGATTCTACCGACCGATCTGTTTCACCTCTTTATAGAAGCATAAAATGCATCATAAGCACTCGTCCGTATCACTAATTGTGCTCTTGCGTCAACATTATCCATGACTGGATAGGTCTCCATTGCACACATGCTCATAACGTAGATAACCCACTCCCAATTGATGGCTTTCCGTATATTTTTTAAACTGTCTCACTATTCTAAACCACAATCAAACAAAGGTCCTCATAGGTCTATCTCTGAACGTATTTCGAAATCTTTTTCGGGTAAATTCCTAGAAGTAGAATTGCTGGGTCAGAGGGTTAGTACATTTTAAAGGCTTCAGCGCGCGTTGCCAAATTGCCCTCCAGAAAGATGAGAACAGCTTGTCCTCCTACCAGCAGATGAGACTGGGAAAGACAGCTATTTAAATATTAGCTGTGTTCTAGGCTCTTTCCTATCTTAAAAAAAAAAAAAAAAAGCTAATTTTCCCTCCTGGAATCCTAGAAGGTTAATGAATGTATTCATTTCTTGTGGGTAAATGATTTGTGAAATGGCTTGGAATATTGCAACATCCAAGGACTGTGCCGGGGTCCCAGCAAGCAAGAAGGGAAATCAGGGGCGGGAGGCACTCACCTTCTCTCGCAGACCTAGCCACATGCTTGAAAGGAGAATCTAGTTGGATTTTTCAAATCACTTCCTTTTAGGTGCTCTGCTGGGGATAGTTCCCGTCCTGCCAGGGCACCAAGGCTGGCATCCACTGATTGGATGGGTCTGCCCAGGAGCGAGGGGGTCTAATTTTAGATCCTGAGGAAGGGGCGCCTACAGGGGACAGGCAGGGCTGTCCCTGGGCTGTGGGGCCCTCGGCAAATACTGTTTTCAGGCTTCTGTCTATGTAAACAATTGGAGTCACTCAAAATTAGTGGCCGGGTTGCGCATAACCCGGCAAACAAACAAACAAACAGAAAAGTACCACACCAGAAATTAAAATCACAACCACAATGAAATATCGCCGCATACTTTAGGATGACGATCATCAAAAAGACAAGAGATAACAAGGCACGGTGAGGATATGGAGAAAAGAGAACCCTTAGCACTGCTGGTGGGAATGTAAGTCGGTTCAGCCACTACCGAAAACATGGAATGGAGCTCCCGCAAAACATTGAAAAACGGAACTACCGTTGATCCAGCAACCCCACGACTGGGTATGTCTCCAAAGCACATGAAAACAGGATCTTGAAGAAATACCTGCACCCCCATATTCATTGAGCTTTTCTTAGTTACAGCCAAGATATGGAAACAACCTAACCTTCCATCACTCCAAGATATGGAAACATCCGTCTGTTAGTGGATGAATGGATAAAGAAGATGTGGTGTATATATGCAACGGAATGCTATTTAGCCATGAGAAAGATGAAAATCCAGTCACTTGCAACAAAATGGATAGAACTCGAGGACACTCTGCTCAGTGAAATAAACCACACAAAGTGTCACTTATATGTGCAGTCTAAGTAAGCCGAATTTACCACAACAGCAGGTCATTGGTGGCCAGGGGCTGGGGAAGCAGGTGTGTGTCCATCAAAGGCTACAAGTTTTCAGTAAGGAGAGGAACAAGTTCTAGGGCTCCCATCCACAGCGTGGTGGTTGTATTTAATAATACTGTATTAATGCTTGAAAGTTGATGAGAGACAGATCATAAACATTCCCATCACAGAAAAGAAATGGTAACTACATGATGGAATGGAGGTGTAAGCTAATGCTGGAGCAGCCATCGTTTTGCCAATACGCAAGCATACCAAAAATCAATGCACAATACACCTGAAACTTACACAATATTATCTGTCAATTATATCTCAATAAAGCTATAAAAAAGTACCACACCAGCTAATGGGAATAATTCCCTCTCCAAGCCCCCCACGCCCAGAACTGGAGTCCCAGGGCTCCCAGTCAATGCCAGGGGTGGGGGTCTCAGAGCTCCTGGGGGCATCTGGTCCACCCAACAGGTGTGTACACGGTTGGGGCAGAGGGTGGAAGGTTGGAGAGACCCTCGACGGAAAGCAATGGGGGGGGGGGTCCTTGCCCAGACAGCACTGCTGGCCCCGGCTCTTCTAAGCACTGGAATGAAGATTTTAATTTTTTTGAGCGAGGCACTCCAGAACGCTGGGTGGAATAAAGATGGCTTCCTCTGGGAAACCCACGTTGGGTAAGCCAACTGTCCCTTACCTAAGGGGCAAAGCCAGGCACCAGGACAACCGGTCACCGCATGGCTGGACATTCCCCTGGCCTCCCTCCCATCCTGCACCCAGGAGGCTCACCCCCGTGGTGTGTGTCAGCTGAGGCCTCTTGCCTTCGGTTTGGTCAGTGGGAGGCGCAGGCTGGAGGTCAGAGGGCGGGAGCAGAGAGGGCTCAGCGTATTTTTTCACCCAGTTTCTTCCCTCCCAGGCCACAGCCTGAGGGGATCTGCACTTCTTTTCCCACGGCTCCCGTCCAGCAGCCCTTCTCTAAAGCTGCAGCCCTTACAAGGACCGTCCCCCCACCACCACCGTGGAAGCAGCCGGTCTCAGAAGCCGGGGAGGGAGGGGGGACAGTGGCTGAGGCTGGCCCGGTCAAGGCCAGGCCTCGGGGCTCGCTCAAGCTTCTTGACCGCTGCGATTCTGGGATTCTGGGCCCGCGTGGCCCCGAGACAGCCGGGCTCAAAACACTGGAGCCGATGCTGTCAGTGTGTGGTGTCTGCCAGTCCATCTCCCAGCCCCATCCTCCCAAACCTCCCTCCGCGCCTCCCGCTGTTCTTTAACAGAAGTCCATCTCATCGGTTCCCGAATCTTGTACTCTTACCGAAAATAAGGCCAGGGCGGCGGGCCCCTGAGAAAGGGGGCTCGGGGTCAGAGGACACATTCCTGCTTTCGTGCTTCGGTCTAGCGCTCTGGGGAGGGGGCGCGCGATGGGGTTGGAAGCACCCATCAAATCTCCCGCATCCAGGAGGGTCGGAGGGGCTGCTAGAGGGGACCCCACGCGGGTGCTGGCAGCGTTTCAGCGCCTTCCTTGGCGTCGTTCCATCTTGGGGCTTGTTGCCACCTCCCGGCACACAGCCCTCACAAAAGGCCTTTTTGCTCTCGCCCAGTCTCCCCGCAACGTCAAACCACTGACCGATATCACAGCGGTCACCTCTCTCGGGCCTTCATCATTTTTCAGTTTTCCCAGCGGCTGCCACCTGCACGGTATCCGACAGAGGAGGACAGAGATGCGTGGGGGATCTGAGCGGCTGTCCTCTCAGCCGAGGTTTGTCAGGGTCGCTCACGGCCAGGTCCGCTTAGCCATTACCATGCTTCTTCTAGAAGGCAGTTGACCAAGAGAGTTCAGTGTGCAAGTGCGGGAGTGGAAGGGACCCGGGTTTGAGTGCTGGCTCTGACACCGGGAAAACTTACCTCTTTGGCCTCAATTTTGTCATCTGTAAAATGGGGATAATGAAGTAAGGAGGTGGGGAACCTACCTCGTGGGGTGATGTGAAGGCATTGTGAGATCCGGCATTAGAAGTGCTCAGCCCAGAGGGAGAATGTCAGTTGTTTTCATTATAACCGGTAATACACTTACAGAAAATATTTTCATTTTTTTAAATTATAGTTGACTTACAGTGTTGTGACAACTTCTGCTATACAGAAAAGGGACCTGGTCATACATATACACACATTCCCTTTCTTATATTATCTTCCGTCCCGGTCTGTCCCGAGACTGAATATAGTTCCCCGTGCTGTATGGCAGGACCTCATTGCTATCCACTCTAAACATAATAGTCTGCATCTACTAACCCCAAACTCCCGGTCTATCCCACTGCCTCCGCCTGGGCGACCACAAGTCTGTTCTCTACGTCTGTGAGTCTGTTTCTGTTCTGTAGATAGGTTCATTTGTGCCTTACTTCAGATTCTGTATATAAGTGGTATCATGTGGTATTTGTCTTTCTCTTTCTGACTTACTTCACTGAGTATGAGAATCTCTAGCTGCATCCATGTTGCTGCAAATGGCATCATTTCATTCTTTTTTATGGCTGAGTAGTATTCCATTGTATATATGTACCACATTGTCTTAATCCATTCCTCTCTCGACCAAGAGTATTTTTTGAGCAGGGATTGGGGAAAGCATTTTTTCTTTCTTGACCCTAGTCAGGAAGTTACTCCTTAGGCCAAAAAGGGATCAGCCCCCAAACCCCACCCCACCCTCCCACCTCTCATCACCATCACTTAGATTCACACGGACGGAAGGTGTAGCCTGTTGGTGGACACTGAGCGGGGAGCGATGGGGTAGACAAAGGCAACAGGACCCCTGGGGAGAGAGAGAGACAGGTGATGCATCAGTAACGGGTGCTAATAAGAGAGAATTACCCCCTGCACCCAAGGTGAGGTCCAGGATCAGGGCAGGACAGGGAAGGTCCATGAGACGGCACAGCCTAGTGAGGACAGGGATCTGAAGTAAGGGAGGTCCCAGCAGAGCAGTTAAAGCAATGGAGGCATTTTCCACGTTGCAGGAAGGTGTGGAATAGCTTCGCTAAGAGCCCGGGTTCTGGACGCAGACAGCCCCCATCATAGCTCAGCTCCACCACCCGCCAGCTGAATGATGCGGGGAACCAGCTTGGACCTCTGTTCTCTCTCTATGAAAAGAGTATAATATCAGAGCCTTTCTCGCAGGACCACCATCAGGACTAACTTAGCATATGCACATGAAGCTCTGAGCACAGCTCCAGGCACAGCCCTACATGGAGCCAACAGGCACTTCCAGGTGGAGGTAAGTCACATCTTCCTCTTCTCTGACACCAAGCTCCTCCCTGGCCAGTTCATTCTGCCCTCACTTCCCAGCCAACCTCATCCCCAACCAACTCTACCTGTGCTGCTTCCCATTTTCTGTTCTTCAGCCTCCAGAGTGGCAGATGTGCTCGAATCCTCACATTTTAACCAGCCATACAGTTCCATCCCCACTATAACATGTAAACTGCCGAGGGAGCGTCTAACTTCTACTAGATCCCCTGTGACAGAAACCTCACTACCTTTTCTAGTGAGTTCTAGAAAGTTCTAGAAAGGTCCATCCTCTCTAGCTTTTGCCCACTGGTTGAAATCAGCTCAGCTGAGTGGCTGCTCTGTGCCCAGCCCTGAGCTGGACATTTACTCACAGCAGCAACTGCAGACGCAGCCCCTGTCCCCGTGTTGTTCACAGTCTAGAGCAGAGGGCAGCCCACAGCAAACCGAACACTGCAGACGGTGCTGAGGGACTTGAACAGAGGAGGCTGAGGTTATAGAAGCAGAAAACTCAGTCTCAGTGGACCGGTTCATTCATTCCAGTAAAGACCCCAGGAAATGTGTGGTAAGGAGAGGGAACAGCAGAGAAGGGAGCCCGGGAGTGAGGGCCTCCGACATAGCCGAGGACTGAGTGGGCTCTGGGAAGGAGCCCTGAGTAATTCAGGAGAGGTGCACTGGGTCCGATCTTTCCCAATCAAGAGAGCTTGGAAAGTTGGTGAACTTAACTCTGGGCCCCAGGAGCCCGTGAGAACTGTTGGTGGACTTGGGACCTGAGCCATCCCACTGTGCTTAGAAAATCCTAAAAGGGAAAGGGGTCTGGGGGGTGCAGCTGTGGCAGCTGGAGGGAGGTGGGCTCACTCTCCACCAGGGGACAGGTGGTGGCTGGGGCCTGGGGACTAGGACCTGGGGAGGGAGCAGAGGCGGGACGGAGGGACAGGCAGTAAGAAGCGTCGCAGGCTATGCTCAGCCCTGGAGGCAGTGGATTCCCACTGGCCATTCGCTGCCACCAGAGCAAGGTTTATTGCTGCTACGGGCACAGGTCCCAGGCTCAGGAGCAGCACCCGGCCCTCCAGGCGCCTCCAGCTCTTCCCACCAGGACCACTCCCCCTGCCCAGACAAGGCCTCCCCACAGCTGGGCCCTCCTGGAGGGCGGGCCTGGAGCTGTCTTTCCATCGCCTAATTCTGGCACAGCTTCCCGGGCCCTTCAGGAGCCCCTGGCCACTTTAATTGAAAAGATTAAAGATTGCACTGGAAACCACAGGGCACAAACGGCTCTGGGTGCTGCTGGCTTTGCATTCTGGGGTCCCTCGGAACAGGAGTCAGCCGATCCAGGCCTGGAGACTAAAAGAGTGTCAGCCTTGTTTCCTGTACAGTGGACCAGATGCCTCTCCTACTGGACCAGCGGGCCACGGAGTTGGGCCCTGGCTTTACCCTTGGTGCTCTGGTGTGAACCCCAGTTTCCTCACCTGTAAAATGGGATCTCCAGGGTCCCTTCCAGCGTGAGTGACCCCACAGCTCTCTCCAAGGGAAAGCCATGTGGCCCCTGATTCCACACCTCCGTGCCCTGCCTGGGCCCCAGCAAGGCCTCCAGGGCGGCCGACCTTAAGGGAGAGGGGGCTGCTCCAAGCCCCAGCCACTGACCCCGTGTTCAGCTGTGTCCGCATCCCAGTGTGACCTACGGCACTGGGGAATTGGAGCGCGACTCGCAAAATGCCGCAGTCCCAGGCCCACTGCCGTACTCTGCACATCCACGAAATGGACCGTGGCACACGAAATAGCACTTTTTAATGGTCTGCGGCATCAAAGACAGAATAAAGAACCATTCCTGTGGCCGAGGTGGATTAACTCTTTCCCGCCTGATGTCGTCCGGTTGAAGACGCTTGGGAGGGAGCGGGCAGGGCCGGGGGGCAGCAGAGATTGTCAAGACAGTCCGGTTCTAAAGTTAGTAACCGGCTTACAAGAAAGCTTCTGGGGTTTTCCTTTTTCTCCGGTATCTGTCAATATGCAGAAATGACTTAGCCTTTTGATCTGATTCAGCTCATTTACCTTTAATGGACACCTTCAAAGTCTACTGGGAGGTCACCTTCACCCCCTTGGTGCTACCCGGGCCCAGAATTAATACCACTCTGAGAATGAAAACCTCGGCTGTCTGACATCTGGGCCATGTTAAAGGAGCATCCTTCAGTCACTTAGAATTATTGCTCCCATGCAGACTCTGGGGCCAGAAGAAAACCCAGAGACCACCTGCTCCCCACAAGGTCTGGAGAGAAGAGGACACTCACTGCCCACCCAAAGGTCAGCGTGGATCAGGGACCAGAGCCCCAGAGATGTTACTGCTCCCCAAATGCCCTTCGTCTCTGGACACCACCCCCCTCAGGGCCAGATGTCCCTTCCAGATCAAGTCCCTCACAACGACCTGTGGGCAGGTGCTTAACAACCCATTGGGTGGGGCTGGGAGGTCATTGATTTGTAGCATTTGCCAACTTCTGTGGTGTAAACACTCCCACCGTGGTCCATTTCAACATACCAAGATGAGGTCACTGGAGCAGGGCTGGGAGGGAGGCTAGCAGCTCACACTGCGTAGTAGTCTCACCACGCAGCTACAAGAGATATAAATAAGCTCAAAACACACATCAGAGTAAAACAATTAGCAGGAGAATTTTTTTTACTTTTAATAGGATTTAATTATGCTTATAAAGCATGGCTCTTTATTTTTCTTTCTTTTTATGGCCTCAGTCATGGCCTATGGAAGTTCCCAGGCAAGGGGTCGAACTGGAGCTGCAGCTGAGACCTACACCACAGCCACAGCAACACAGGATCCGAGCTGCATCTGTGACCTACACCACAGCTTGCGGCAATGCTGGATCCTTAACTCACTGATCAAGGCCAGGGATGGAACCCACATCCTCATGGACACTGCGTCGGGTTCTTAACCAACTGAGCCACAACTAGAACTCCTATATAACTTAATTCTTAATAGTGACTGTGTTTAGTAATCAGCTCTCCAAATCCCTGGAATTTTCGAGTTGGCTCTCATCAGGCAGTATGGGTTTGCTTCCACACGTCACTGATTCCACAGCTGAAAGTCACTGGCCATATGTCACTTTAATTAGTCTGGCCGTACCTAGAAAAGTCCATTGTACTGACTCCCTGGCCCCGACAGACTCTGCTGCAGACAGGTGCTGGCCGGAAGGAAGAGCCTCTTTCTCCAGCCCAGCTGTTTGAAGAATCTTTTTTTTTTTTTTTCTCCTCATTAATTAGCCCAAGCGGTGGCTCAGCTCAAATGCTAGGATCTCTTTTGCTCCTTCCCCCGGTGCCATCTGGTCCCGAATGCTCTGTTCAGCTCCCTATAAAAAGGGAGATTTAGGAGTTCCTGTTGTGGCTCAGTGGGTTATGAACCTGACTAGTATCCATGAGGATGTGAGTCCGATACCTGGCCTCACACAGTGGGTTAAAGATCTGGCATGTGCACAAGCTGTGGCAAAGGTCTCAGGCACAGTTCAGATCTGGCGTTGCTGTGGCTGTGCTGTAGGCCGGCAGGAGCAGCTCTGATTTGTCCCCTGCCTAGACTGGGAACTTCCGTATGCTGCAGGTGCAACTGTAAAATGGAAAAGAAAAAAAGAAAATAAAGGTGGGGGGTGGGTATTTGGACACTAGCCACTCACTTTATGGTGGCCTCTTCCCCTGGTAAACTCCAAGATGGTTCTTTGTCAAATAATAACTCCATCCCACCGACTCAAGGAAACTTGTGTGTCCATGTGGCACCTGCAGCTTAGACTCTCTTGGCCTGAGGGTGAGAAGAGAACCCCGAGACACTCTCACTGAGGAAGGGGAAGAGCCTGGAGGATGAAATGGGGCCGGATCTAAGAGGGTCTCCAGTGATTCCAGCTTCCTGATAGCGATACCCCGTATAGGTCCCCCCTCTGAATCATGTGGAATAGGGTATTATGAAGATGGCAGAGAACTTCTGAGACTACAGCACAGAAGATGTCGCGCTTCTGCCTTGCTTTTTCTCACCCCAGTCTCTCTGAGAGAAGCCAACCACCAAATCATAAGGACCTTCAAGCAGCCCTGTGAAGATGTCCATACAGCGAAGGACTAAGGCTTTCTGCCGACACTGGTACTCGCTTGCCAGCAATAGACGTGAGTCGCCTTGAAAGTGGGTCCCCAGCAGCATCCACTCAGCGACCTTCACCACATGAAGCTTTGGGGAGGTAACTATAAAATAAGGCAATGTCTCCGCCCTTGAAAAGTTGTCGCCACAGGGCTTAAGTCAGTTAGGACCCACTTTGGGTGTGTGCACAAGTCACTTTGGTTGCTCAGTAATGACAGCTTAAACAAGATAGCCTTCTACATCTCTTTAAGATCAGAGGTGGACAATCTAGGTCCATCATGACACTCCACCAGGTCAGTGGCCCAGGCTTCTTTTCTCTCATTGCTCTGCCATTATTAGCATGAGATGTCTACCTCTTGGTCCAAGATGGCTGCTGGAGCTCCAGCCATTATGTCTCCTCTTACCCAGAAGGAAGAAAGAGGGGGTCTCCTTCTGTTGGAGACAATGAGCAGATGTTGCATACACCCTCATGCTTCTGTCCCTTGGGCCAGAACTTAGTCATAAAGCCAGTTTTCACCTGGGCCATGTGGGCCCAGGTAAAACTTAGGGATTCTGGTATTAAGAAAGGAGAGAATGAGCATGTGGGCAATGAGCAATTTCTTTCCAGGGCCTGGTGGAGGCCTCACAGTTCTTCAGTCAACAGATACACCTACCTGATGGGTCTTTTTGCTACTCTCGACAGTTGGCTAAAGAGCCAGAGTTCTTTCCAAACATTTCGTCTAAAGCATAGCCCACCCTTATTTTCTGCCTAGCATCCTATTTAGTGTTTACCTTTTTTTTTTTTTTTTTTTTTATCTTTTCAGGACCGCACCCGCAGCATATGGAGGTTCCCAGGCTAGGGTCTGATCAGAGCTGGTGCCGCCGGCCTATGTCCCAGCCACAGCAACACCAGATCCGAGTCACGTCTGCGACCTACACCACAGCTCAAGGCAATGCTGGATCCTTAACCCGCTGAGCGGGGCCAGGGATCGAACACTCCACCTCATGGTTCCTAGTCGGATTCATTTCCGCCGCGCCACGATGGGAACTCCAGTGTTTACTTCTTAATTATCTGTCACTCCCACTGGAACGTAGAGTCCATGAGGGCAGGAGCCTTGCGTTTCTGGTGCTGCTTTGAATCCCTAGCTACTGAATGTTTGCTGAATGAATGAATGAGCCAAGTACAGACCAGACCCTTGGACACACCCCCTGTGGTCAATAACCGGTTCACACAGGTGCTCCTGATAAGGAAACCACTATTCAAACATTTGCATGGCCTAAGCTGAGATCATTTCCGGGGCACCTGCAAACCCCTCACCCAGAGCTGTGTGCAAAAATAGCTCCTGAATATTTGCTTTGGCACAAACACCTGACTCCAAGGAACCACTCTATTTTGTCAGCCACAGATAATAGTAATATTAGGCTGGATAGTCTTATGAAGAAAAGGAAACAATGCAGAAAAGACAACTGTTTTGAGAGCCCTTTCACTTTCCCCAGGAAACCCCAAACTGTGCGAACTCAACACCGAGGCCCCAGATGACGCATAAAAAATATAATCAACCATGTCAAACAACTGTCTGAGGGTTTTTTGTTTTTGCTAAACTGATTTAGAGGTCACGGAGATGCAGACAACTCAGCGGTGTCTAAAGAGTTGTGAATACAAACCACATGTGAAAGAGAGAAAAGGAACCCCTGCTAAGCGTCTGTGCAAAGTGCTTGTGCTGTGAGGGGTGATGGAAGATTGTTCCTCCAGCACCACCGCTAGAAAAGCCAGTGATTCTCAAAGAAACACGTAGGAATAGTTCTTAACCTCAAAGGGAGATGAGTAAAGGGAATAAACAAAATTCAGAGAAACAGAAAATATGAAAAACCCATTCAACTCCGTTAGTCATCAAATAGACTATTTTCATCTTTAAAACAGCAAATGTTTTTAAAATAATATTCAGTGCTAACAGATATGTGGGGAGACGTTCAAAGCACACATGGCTAGAAGAATGCACATTCGCACACTTTTCTGGATAACAGTTCGGAAATGTGCATCAAAAATCTCCAAAATAGTTCCCGTCGTGGTGCAGCAGAAATGAATCCAACTAGGAACCATGAGGTTGTAGGTTCGATCCCTGGCCTCGCTCAGTGGGTTAAGGATCTGGCATTGCCATGAGCTGATGTGGCTCAGATCCTGTGTTGCTGTGGCTGTGGCGTAGGCTGGCAGTTGTAGCTCCAGTTAAACCCCTAGCCTGGGAACCTCCATTTGCAGCAGGTCATGGCCCTAAAAAGCAATAAATAAATAATAATAATAATAATAATAAATTTAAAAACCCTCCAGAATGAGCAGAATCCACTGATATAATCATTCTACTTTTAATAATTTATTTTTAAAATATGTATTCATATATTCAGTAAATCATTTTTGATTGTCTGCTCCCTGACATTTGCCGTGCTAGATAATAAATATTTGTGGGTAAATAAAAAAGACATATTTCCCATCCCTTGGAGTTTATAATTTACTGAGCAAACAGATAATAAATAAGTAAACAAACCAGTAAATAAGTAAGTATAAATAATCATTGCCAAGAAGGACATTGTTAAGTTCTGTGCTAACGGAATGACTGACTAGAGGCTCAGGAAAGCTTTCTCTGAGAGGGTGATGTTTAAGTCAAGGTCTGAAGGATCAATAGCCAGCCATGAGAAAAGAGGGGAGTAGGGTTCCAGGTGAAGAAAATGGCATATGCAGGGAGTTCCCCTTATAGCTCAGCGGAAATGAACCCGACTAGCATCCATGAGAACACAGGATCGATCCCTGGCCTCGCTCAGTGGGTTAAGGATCCAGTCTTGCCATGACCTGCAGTGTAGGTCACAGATACAGCTCGGATCCGGCATTGCTGTGGCTGTGGTGTAGGTCGCAGACGCGGCTCGGATCTGGCGTTGTTTGGCTGTGGTGTAGGCCGGCAGCTGTGGCTCCGATTCGACCCCTAGCCTGGAAACCTCCGTATGGCACAGGTTCGGCCCTAAAGAGCAAAGAAAGACAAAGAAAATGGCATGTGCAAATGTCCTGAGCTTGGAAAAATCCTACAGGATTCAGGGAACCAAAGAGAGGCCAGGACGACTGGAGCCTGGTGACCAGAGGGCATGAGAAACACCTGGAAAGGAGTGAGAGCCAGGGAGAGATGCTTGAATGTCTGTTGGATTTTACACTGCGGACGATGGGGAGGCTTTGAAAGTGCTTGAGCAGAGGTGTGACAGAATTAGAGTTGTATTCAGGAAGCTCAGTCTAGTCCTTTCACAAAATCAAAGAGGCCAGAAAGACCAGACTAGAAGTCGGGAAGTTTTTACCAGGTGGTCATTGCCATCCATGACCGGGGTCAATGGGGGGGGCAGATGGAAGAGGCATTTTTGAGGAAGAATCACGTTATTTGGCCAGTGGTGGCTGAGTAGCCAAGAAATGGGAGGAGTTTGCGCTCTCACCCTACCTGCAGCCTGGATTCCCGGGAGAAGAGTGGGTTGATGACTTGAGGGAGGACACAGCGGGATGAGAAGGTTTGGGGAGAATGATAAGGAATCACCATTTGGGAGTTCCCGTCGTGGCTCAGTGGTTAATGAATCTGACTAGGAACCATGAGGTTGTGGATTCAATCCCTGCCCTTGTTCAGTGGGTTAACGATCCGGCATTGCCATGAGCTGTGGTGTAGGTCGCAGATGCGGCTCGGATCCGGCGTTGCTGTGGCTGCGGCGTGAGCCAGTGGCTACAGCTCCGATTAGACCCCTAGCCTGGGAACCTCCACATGCTGCGAGTGCGGCCCTAAAATGACAAAAGTCAAAAAAAAAAAAAAATCACCATTTGGACCTCTGGAGCCACAGCTCACGTGCTTCCTTTCTAGGCACCATCCCCAACGCTCTCCAAACATCTGGGACCTTCCTGCACCTCGACGTGCTCACACAGGGCAAAACTGAGTGTCTCACGGGTGAATCCAAGGGAAAGACCGAGAATAAAACAGGAAGCCAGTTTTCTTTCCTTCCCCACGCTTTCCTTGATGTTCATGATTTCAATGACAAACTTTGTTGTGGTCAAATCATTTCCTCAGGAAAATTTCTAGTAAATTTTCCCATTGAGTAGTTCCCCCTGTGGCACAGTGGGTTAAGAATAGGACTGCAGTGGCTCAGGTTGCTGCAAGGGCGTGGGTTCAATCCCTGGGCTGCTGCAGTTGGTTAAGGATCCAGCATTGCCGCAACCGTGGCATGGGTCATAGCTGCAGCTCGGATTCAGTCCCTGGCCTGGGAACTTCCATATGCCACGGATGTGGCCACAAAAAAAAAAAAATTGCATCAAGAGCCCTCTTCTCAGTCCGCTTTCCCAGTTCAGGAAGAGCCACTTCTAGAAATCTGCTTCAAAATGTAATTTTCCTGGAGTTCCCACTGTGGCTCGGCAGTAACAAACCCAACTAGTATCCACGAGGATGCGTGTTCGGTCCCTGGCCTCACTCAGAGGGTTAAGGATCCAGCGTTGCTATGAGCTGTGGTGTAGGTCACAGACTTGGCTTGGATCCAGTGTGGCTGTGGCTGTGGCCGGCAGCTGTAGCTCTGACTCAATCCCTAGCCTGGGAACCTCCATATGCCATGGGTGTGGCCCTAAAAAAAAATTTATTTATATATATATATATATATATATATATTCTTTTCCTGAGACACTGCAGAATCTCTCAAGGTCTTTTTTGGCAACCCCAGCCTAACATGGCATTTCTCACAAAGGGTCACCTCACATTTACTAGCAGTTCTTTCTCAGAATTAACAATTTCACCAGCACCTAAAGGCTTTTTTTAGAGGGCTCTGGTGGGGGCTTTTCTTCGGGAAGGAGAGAGCCAGGACGAGGAGTCCTGGAGGCAGAAGTGGCACCGCCGGGCCATCCCCTTCCTTCTGGCATGTCTGCCTCTCCTTCCCACATGAAATGGGGTGTCTCGGGCAATGCTCATTTCTCTGGAATGGAAGCACCTGTAATATAGGCAAGCTCACACGTGTCTGATGGCTGGGCTCACATGAAGCACGCTTCAGAAAACAAGCACAGCTCCTCAGAAGGGAAACGCAGGCAGCAACCAAGCCCGGGCCTCCTCCGGGGCCTTCGCAGGAAGGTGGTGATTGTGAGAAACCATCATGGCGTCGAGCTGGGCCGCTCCCCGCAATGAAAGCTTTTCCTCATAGAGGAAAATTGTTCTGAATGAACCAACTCAGTAACTCAATTTTGAAACTGTTTTCTTAAGTCCTACTGAAACGGGAGGTCTCGGGACTGCACAATAAATCAGTTTATGAAAATACAATTTCCTGTCAGCTGTTCTAAATAAGGGTCTTTTAAGACCGTGGTATAGTGGGCTTTCGTTTGGAATTTGTTGGGCGCTTTTTTTTTTTTCCTGGTGATTTTAAACTCATGGATGGATGTAGAGTAAGAAAATGAGATGTTTACAGCATCTTGAGAAACAGGGTTTTAATACCGTGAAACCCTTTCTGTCACAAATTCAGGCGACGGCAGGAAGATTTCATTAAACTCCGAATTTCACCCCGCCTCGTGTCTGCTTCGGCATGGCTAAGGACACCCATTCAAAGAAAAGAAATCTTCCCACTCCAGCTGCCGAGATAGCTGCAGCGTCTTTAATAGAATTCTTTTCCACAGAAAGAACTCCAGGCTTCGCCTGACAGAGGCCTCGCCGGCTTACTCTACCCCAGAACCACATGAAAAGAAATCAAAACGTGCTATTTTCAGGGGAGTACCCTGAAGCAGTGGAAACAGCTCTCTTCTCCTTTTCCTTTTCTTTCCTGTTTAATTATGAAACATTTCAAACGTGTAGAAAGGATAGAGAAATAGTACAACAGCCTATTTATCTCCACAAAGATCAAACCTTTGCCATAATTGCTTCAGATCCCCCCTTTTGCTCTTTCTCTCTCTGAAATGACTTAGAACTAGTTAAAGCTACATGTTTCTTTTTTTTTTTCCCTCCCTTCCCCAGAAGTAATGCATGCCCTGACATGGCATGAGTCCTTCATATCCTGATTTTAGTTTGTTTGCTACAAAGATATAAATCCATAAACCACAGGAACTACTGTTTTGGGTTTTTTGTCTTTTTTTGCTTTTATCTAGAGCCGCACCTGCGGCATATGGAGGTTCCCAGGCTAGGGGTCTAACAGGAACTGTAGCTGCCAGCCTTCGCCACAGCCACATAAACGCAGGATCCAAGCCGCATCTGCGACCTACACCACAGCTCACGGCAACGCTGGATCCTTAACCCACTGAGCAAGGCCAGGGATCGAACCCGCAACCTCACGGTTTCTAGTCGGATTCGTTAACCACTGAGCCACGATGGGAACTCCAGGAACCACTGCTTTTGTGTGTGCTTAACAGTTTATTTAAATACTAATCATCTCATAGGTATCCTCTTGAAACTTGCTTTTTCTCTCAGAATTTTATTTTGGATGAAGAGACATAGCGTGTTCTGGGCTAAAACGGCTTGTCATCCTAAAGACGTCCGTGCAGCCTAAGTTAATTTACAGATTTAATGTACTTCCAGTTTTGAAAATACCACCAGGTTTCTCTCTGAAGATAAGCCAGTTGATTAAAAAGTTTATACTTAAGAACAAAAAAAGCAAAGAGAACCAGAAGGGCCCAGAAAAAGAAGAGCCATATGGGGGCAGAGCTTTCTGCCATTAACACAGACTGTGACGCCTGTAATGAGGAGTTTGGTGTTGGCACATGAATAAACAGAAAAACCGACGGGACCAAAAGAAAATCCAGAAATAGATCCAACGGCATCTGGAAAGTTACTATAAGAGAAAGCATTTTCACAAATCTGTGTGGAAAGGTGATTAAAAAAAAAAATCGGTGGTGTTGAGATAATTGCATCGCCATATGGAAAAAATCAAACCTGGAACTCACACCACACATTGGAGTAAAACCCACGGTGGAATCAGAGATTTAAATATAAAAACCAAAACCCCACATACTAGAGGAAAATGCGGGTATGAAGGCCTATAGAACCCGGGTGTGGAAAAAAACTTTCTTAACCAGAAGCAATAAGGGGAAAGACTACCATGTTTGAGCACATTAAAATATCACATTTCCGCGTGGCGAAACCACCCCAGGTGACGTCAGGAGTCATGACGCTGGGGTGGAGACCTCATGGGGTCAGCGTGGATCACCTCTGGATCAAGGGGCGGCTGGATCCACTGTCAACACTAGAAGCCACGGAAGTGGCCCATAGCTGAGCCTGGGGGTCCCTGGTCTAGTTACCTGTGTATGAATCTGGCTCCACCACTTCCCGGTCACATGACCTTGGGGAAGTTGTTTCAACTCTCTCTGGACTTCAGTTTTCTTATCTATGACAAAGGGAGAATGTCCATACCTAGTCCTGGGGCATAAACGAATCTCTTTGTACAGAATGCTTAGCACAGTGTCCAGAACATCCTAGAGCCTTATCTAATGTTAGCTGCCACTTCCAGAGACCCATGGCTTACAAACTAAAACTCAGGCAGGAAGCAGGCTGCAGGGTTTTCCCCCCAGCCCTCCCTTACAAGCTGGGAAGCCCGCCCTGTTCCCCAATTTTAAATAGCCAGTCTGGTTCTGCTCTCCCACCTCACAAAGACTCTTGTGTTCTTATTGACCCACGGTAAACAAACTCTTGGCTGCCACAGCCATCAAGCTGAACCTTTCTGACATTTTGATGAGAAATTCTTAATATTGTTTATGGGTGTTTTCTGTCTCTTTTTTCATTATTCCATCTTGCCAGAAGTGTCTTTATTTTGTTAGGTTGTTGTCTTTTGGTCTTGGTTTTTTTTTTCTTCATTAAAGAGCTTTGGGTTTTGTTGACCCTTTCTATTACTTGTTTGTTTTCTGTTTCATTCATTCACTGTTTTTAATTTCCTCCTTTTTTTTTTTTTTTGCTTTTTAGAGCCACACGGGCAGCATATGGAAGGTCCCAGGCTAGGGGTCGAATTTGAGCTACAGCTGCCAGCCTACACCACAGCTATAGGAACACCAGATCTGAGCCACATCTGTGTTTTTCACCATTGCGCATGGCAATGACAGATCCTTAACCCACTGAGCAAGCCCAAGGATTGAACCCTCATCCTCATGGCTACTAGTTGGGTTTGTTACCACTGAGCCATGAAGGGAACTCCTGTTTCATTCATTTCCATCTATCATTTCATCATTCACTTCTACTTTCTTTGGAGTTGTTCTGCTTTATTATTCTTCTGGAATGGACTCCTAGATCATTTATTCTTAGCCATTCTGCATTTAAGTGCATATATTTTTCTCAAACCATTGCTTTAGTTGAATCCCATATTTTGATGGGTTGTGGCAGCCAGTACTGCCACTCGCTGGCAACTGGAATCTTCCCGCCCACAAGAGGATTGTATTTCTTCACTCCCGTCTAATTCAGCCTGACCAGGAATTCCCGTGGTGGCTCAGCAGTAACGAACCCAACTAATATCCATGAGGATGCAGGTTCGATCCCTGGCCTCACTCAGTGGGTTAAGGATATGGCGCTGCTGTGAGTTGTGCTATAGGTCGTGGATGCAGCTTTGATCTGGCATGGCTGTGACTGTGGCATAGGCCGGTAGCTACCATTCTGATTCGACCCCTAGCCTGGAAATTTCCACACACGGCAGGTGCAGCCCTAAAAAGGCCAAAAAAAAAAAAAATTCAGCCTGTCCATGTAGGAATGTGGGTATAAAGGACTAGGGCCACTCAGGTTAGCGTATTTAGCAGCTGATTCAAGAGTCTCCAGGGCTCTCCTCCCTCAGCCACAGGGACTGGTGATGCTTCACTTGGCTGAGACTCCATCAGCCTCATCTCCGAGTAAAGAGGATGTGAAGCACAATGTCTTCTTCGCCAATGACAGACGTGTAACAAAAGGAAGAAACAAACTTCAGGTGTGTAAGCCACTAAGACTTGGGGCCTGTTTGTTGTGTCAGCATAACTTAGCCTATCCTAGCTGACACACATAGTGTTTTCATTATTGTTCAGTTTCATGATTTCCTTTCTCATTTCTTCCTTGTTTCATGAATTACCCACTAACCCTTTTTATTTCCAAGGATATGGAAAGTTTTGATCTTTAATTTTATTACATGTGGTCAGAGAACACAATTTCTCAATGATCTGACGATTTGGTATCTGTTGAGAGGTATTCTATGGCTTGGTTTGGGTAAATATGAATCATGTACTTAGAAAAATATGTATTTTCTAATTGGTAGGTCCCGGGGTTTTGTATGTGTTGCTAGATCAATATGTTGTTCACTGCACAGTTCAACTTTTCTACAACTTTGTGACTTTTATTTACTTATCTATCAGTTGCTAATAGAAGCATGTTAAAAGTTGCTGTGACTGTGGATTCGTCCGTTCTTCTTTGCATTTCAGTCAAGGCATGCTTACTATCTGCTGTGCTCCCTCTGGCTTCCAATCTCAGAACCGTGGAAGGGCAGCTCTGGGGAATCTCACAGTCTCACCTTCACAGTTCAGCTTGGCCAGGGGGTGTCTCGTTGGGTCTTGGACTGCCAGGAGTACTTACGAAAGTTAGGAGCCTGCTCCATATATTTGTATATGTGATTTTAGAGGTTTTTCTTTCCATGAAAGCTTGATACCCCAGAGTGGAAGTTTGGGGATTATCATTTTTGAACCAAAAATTAAAATATGTAGGGCGACAGAGGATGTGAGAAACAGAGAAGATGAAGGAAATGCTTGACGTCTGGACCACATGGTCACTGCATTGGACTGGGAGGCTAGATCAATACACTGGGAGGTCACCGCTCTCTGGTCCAGACTCTGTCCCTAACCTCAGCCATCTGTCTAGGACTTCCCAGGCATGGATGGGGACCCGTGTGCCTCTGAGACGCTCTCATTTTGAAAATGGGAAGATAAAGGATCCTTGCTTGGGAGCGGGAACGGGCAAAAACAGGGACATTTTCCTGGGAACCTGATGCTGGGGATGGCAGTGGAGGTCATGAGAAGCTGAGGGCTTGCTGTCATTGTCATGAGGAGGGCAGTAACTGTGCTGATGGAGGGAACAGGGGAGGAGGGATCTGGGCAGGCAGTGGGCACGTACAGAAGAGAGCATCCTGGAGACCTGTTGGAGTCAGGTTTTGCAGGCGGATGGGGGCCTCGAATGCTGCTCTGAGAAGGCCACCTTTAATCCTAAAGGGAGTAAGTTGCCACTGGAAGTTTTGGAAGAGACCCACAGACATAAAGGGGTAGAAACCTAAGATGGCAGCATCTGTGAATGTGAAGTGGGCGTGTGGACAAAGGAGCTTGTCAAGAATGATTGGGCAGGACTCGGTGCCTCTGTGGATTTGGGAAGGGGGTGGAGCTGGGCATCTGCAGTCCAAGCCGTCAGCGCACAGGTGCCTGCCCTGTAACACGTGTTGTAATGACTAGAGCATAACTACCTTCAGGCTTTCAGCACCCTGCAGAACAGCTTACCAAGCAATTTATTCCTGAAATTGTATGTGGAGCACATTATTATTCATATTTTATAGATGAGATGGCTGAGGTAATAAGAATTTAGCATCAATTTCCTGAATCCAGCAGCTCAATATAACACAGTACTTAGGAGACCAGGATCTGGGTTTGAAGATCAGCCCTGTCATTGCTTGCTGTGTGACCTTGAGTAACCTTCTCAGCCTCTCTCAGACCCTATTTGTAAAGATCAAGTTGAAATAACATGTGTAAAAGACTCAGCGAGCACCAGACGATAAGCATGTTATTGTTGTTACTATTATTGTTATTGTCAGTATTATTCACACTGAACAAAGATTGCACAACCCAGGTCAGAGCTTTGCCTCTGTCACTTGATAACGCGGGCCTCCTGAGCCAGGGTCTCCCCAGTGTATGGGAGCATATGCCCTCCGACCCCATAGTCACTGATGTAATCTGTAGATCACTGAAGAGAAGGGCCAGTTTTCTAATCACCAGGGATAATTAACTTGCAAAGCTAAGTCTAGCGTAACATCTCTGTCCTGCTGGCCCTGTGGCCAGCAGCCCTGGCTCTTTCCACCCCGAGATGGAATCAGAAACAAATCCTTCAGGAGTTTACATGGTGGCTCAGCGGGTTAGGAACCCACCGTAGCATCCGTGAGAGTACAAGTTTGATCCCTGGCTTCACTCAGTGGGTTAAGGATCTGGCGTTGCTGTGGCTGTGGGGTAGGCCTGCAGCTGCAGCTCCCATTCGACCCCTAGCCCAGGAACTTCCATGTGCTGAGGTGTGGCCCTAAAAAAAAGAAAAAAGAAGAAGCAAATTCTCCAAACAGCTTTCCCTTGGCTCTGCACTAGGAAGAAAATGGCTGTGTCTTAAGTAGACGGAGCCAGGGCTCCGGATTTTGTTGGGTGCCAGCCTTTCCCCACCAGGGCTCCCTTCTGTTTGAGCTGATGCAGATTCCAGACTTTAAATAGAAATGATAAATTATTGCCTATTGCGGTGATTGATTCTCAGACTGTCTGCTGACCACCAAATTGCTCCGCTGGTCTCCCGAGCGAAGATTCCATAAGTCATTAGCGTGAGCCCACCGGCATCCGTCACGTTAACGATGCGGCTGCAGTCCCTCCTTGACACTAATTACCTTTCCTGACTAATTCTGAATGTGAAATTTCGCTAGTGACGGAGACCCACCGCAAAAGGCTGTTTTCTCCGAGCCTTCTGTAACCCTACGGCACGTCCATGCCCGCACCACCGTTGCTGACATCGCACCCCGTCCTGGCCCCTCTCCGTGTGTCGGCAGCCTTTAAATAGAGAACTCTTTATCCCAGGATCCTCGGCATAAACATAATTTTATCTAGAGAGGCCCCTGAGAGTGAGTTTCTAGAGAAACAGAGTCTGCATGGAGCGATTTCTAACTTGTAGAGGCAATCGCAAAGAATGGTTAACCCACAGTTCTTCTGGGTGGGGGAGCGGAGAGCAGGGGGCTTGCGAGATGAAAGCGCTGTGCTTGGCTCTTTCACACCTGTTACCGTGTGTTATCCTCCTGTGAGACAGCTGCCGTAAGCCCGTATCACAGACGAAGGATCTGGAGCCTGGAGATTTTAAGGAGCAGCTTGCAAACAGTGAACAGTAGAGACTGCAATCATGGGGGCCAACATTCTCGTGGTCTCTCAATGACCCCCACCTCCTAGTACAATGCCCTTGTGTGTGGATGGGACCCAGTGCCACTTTGCTCTGAGCGGAATATGGAAATCGTATGGTAGTTCTATATTTGGTTTTCTGAGGAACTCCCATACTGTTTTTCATAGTGGTTGTACCAATTTTCATTCCCACAACAGTGTAAATTTTCTCCACACCCGCTATAGCATTTGTTATTTGTAGACATATTAATGATGGCCATTCTGACCAGTGTGAGGTGGTACCTCATTGCAGTTTTGATTTGCATTTCTCTAATAATTAGTGATGTTGAGCTTTTTTTCATGTGCCTGTTAGCCATCCATATGTCTTCTTTGGAGAAATGTCTATTTAGGTCTTCCGCCCATTTTTTCAATGGGGTTGTTTGTTTTGTGTTGAGTGTATGAGTTGTTTGTATATTTCGGAGATTAAGCCCTGGTCAGTAGCATCATTCTATTTATTTATTTATTTTTGTCTTTTTTGTCTTTTCTAGGGCCACACTCGTAGCATATGAAGGTTCCCAGGCTAGGGGGTCTAGTCGGAGCTGTAGCCACTGGCCTACACCACAGCCACAGCAACACAGGATCCAAGCCGCGTCTGCAACCTACACCACAGCTCATGGCAACGCCAGATCCTTAATCCACTGAGCGAGGGCAGGGATTGAACCTGCAACCTCATGGTTCCTAGTCAGATTCATCAGCCGCTGAGCCACAACAGGAACTCCCAGGAGCATCATTTTAAAGAGCAGCTTGTGAACAGTGAATAGCAGAGATTTGGATGGTAGAGGGCAACCTCCACGTTGATTCTCGAGGACCCCCCACCTCCTAGTATAATGCCTTCCCCTTGAGTGGGAGTGGGGCTCAGTGACACTTGCAGCGAACAGAATACAGCAGTTGTAAGGGAAACTTATTTCAGAGATTCAGTTACGAAGAATCTGGCTTCTCCTTGCTCACTTTCCCAAACTCTCTCTCTTGCTCACTGGATCTGATGATACCAGCTGCCACGTTGTAAGTGGCCCTAAGGAGAGGTCCATGTGAATAAGGAACTGAGGGTGCGCCCCTGGCCAATAGCCCTCAAGAAAATGAATCCTGCCAACAGCCACATAAGTGACCTTAAAAGAGCACCTGCCCCCAGCGGAGCCTTCGGATGAGACCACAGCCCCATCGGGCATCTTGATTCCAGCCTGTGACAGACCTTGAACTAGACAACCCATCTAAGCCATGCCTAGATTCTGGACCCAGAGAGACTATGAGGTCATAAATGTGTGTGAGTTTACGCCCCTGGGTCTGGGTATAATTTGTTATGCAGCAATAGATAACAAACACAAGGATCAAACATAGATTAATATCAAAGGCCTTTCTCGTTGGCTTCTCTCTGTGTGTTTTTTAAATCACAGAAGTAACATTATATTAATATCAATACAGTCTTCTGTATTAATTCTTTGTTGAGAATTCAAACAAAAATGTATAAAATTAAAATCAGAAGTTCCTCTTCACCCTTCTCCCTCCTCCTTACTGTCTATTTCCTTCTCAGAGAAACTGCTGCTAACAGTTTTCTGTATCCTGTCTGAGCTTTCCTATATATTTACATACATGTACATAATTTTAGTACATCATAAATAGGTCTATAATATCTATAATATCATATCTCATATAGATATTAAAATATACGTATAATATCATGGGTCTCCCATACATACTTCTCTGTGATTTGCTTTCTTCACTTGATAGCATAACATGGACCACTTTCCACGTTGCTACATAGAGCTCTCCTTCATTCTTTACAAGTTCACCTCCATGAGCCTTCCACCCAATGAGCACTCTGCCAAGCTCATTCCAGCATCTTCCAATTTTCCTCCAAGCCACAAGGAGCCATTCCAGCTGCTTACTAGGACAGTTTCTGGGTATCCCTGCCATGGCGTTAAGTCCTGAGTCCTGAGAGTTGCCCCATGTGATAAAGTCCCCCTTATCCAGCCTTGCATTGCAGGCTCCTGGCCCGGCATCCTGGTCTGTCCCTGGATGTGTTCTCCTGGGTCATCTGGTGCCTGTTAACCAGATGCTGCAGCTCCTGGTGAGTCCCCCACACACACCCAGGCAGGTCAGCACTTACCCAGTCAACTCCTGAGCCCCGGCCTTTGTCAGTGGCCTAGAAGCCACAAGCGGAGATGGGCTGTGCTGACAAAGCAAAACCTTGTCTCCTGAGGCCTTTGAATCAGAAGAGGCCCCTTTGTGGTCTCGGGGCAAGGGGAGGCGAGGGGGAGCGTGCCCTGGCCGGGATGCTTCAGGGTCACGTGCGGGATGAAGGGCTGTTCCTCTGGGTCTTGCTCCTTCCTTCTCACGGCCCTGACTTTTGCACAGGAGACTTTCTGGGGCCAGAAATCTGTATCTTCCGCGATTCTGCTTCACCGTCAGATTCTTGGCCCAATTCTCAGCACAATGTACCCCCGATTTCAGGGCTGAGGGTAGATAATGCTAATCTGAAGGACACCCGGCTTTTCCACCAGGCTCTGTGCTGCGGGTGGCCAGCCTGAGCCTGACATTTCCACCCTTCCATGTTTGATGGTCATAAAGCTGGGGACACGAAGGGAGGATTCCGGCCCTTCTGCCCGAAACACAGACACCTCTCTCTCATAGGGTGAGGATTTGCTGGTCTCCTTGAAGGAGTCTGGCCTTCTTTCGCCAGCAAGCAGGGTCAGTCTCTTGAAAGGTGGTACATGTCACAACCACACACACTCCACCCGCAGCCAGGTGGGTTGGCGAGCCAGTCGTCCTGCCCTCGAGCCTGCCGAGTGAGTGTGTCACTGTCTGCTCCCTGGTCTCGGCCACTCTAGGCTCGAGGGCGTGCACTGTAGGAATCATATTCCAGGCCTCGATCCCATGCATCTGCTCACCCCTCCCAAGGAGCCCTGCACTGGGGGGTCTAAGATGCTTGCCCAGATGCCGAGAAGATCAATCCTCATTTCTCAATTGGCAATGAGAGCCCTTGTCAATGTGTTCACCCAGGAACGGTGTCTTTGGCAGGAACCCGAGGCGGAGAGGGGCAGGATTCAGACCCAGCACCTCTCTCACACTCTGAAAGACCACTCGGATTGTTAGCACAGAGCAAGCGCTCAGTGCATGGCTGTGACGGCAGCAAGGACCTCTGTTACTGCTATTTCTTCCACTGTTCATGGGTATTTGTGGAATTGAATGGATAAGTGACAATTGCAGCCACAAGCATGTTTCCTTTTTTGGAGCTTGTTGGGTATGGAAGGGGGAATATTTAATTAATTCACAGGGCAAGAGGAGTAGGAAGGGGCATTAGGTTTTGCCTTACATTAAGAGGGAAGCGGGGAGTTCTCGTCATGGTTCAGTAGTAATGAACCTGACTAGCATCCATGAGAAAGTGTGTTCGATCCCTGGCCTCGCTCAGTGGGTTAAGGATCCAGTGTTGCCATGAGCTGTGGTGTAGAAGTGGCTTGTATCACCACTTGGATCACTAGCATATTCCTTACTTTAGTGAAGGGACTGCCAGCTTGTGGGGGGCGGGTGGTTCTCTGTGCACAGGGTACCCAGACATTTGCCAAAAGCATTCTGGGGTGTCGATGAGGGTGTTTATAGACAAAACTCATTTTGACTTTTTGTCTTTTTGCCTTTTCTAGGGCACACCCGCGGCATATGGAGGTTCCCAGGCTAGGAGTCTAAGCCGACTTACACCACAGCCACAGCAACGTGGGATCCGAGCCATGTCTGCAACCTACACCACAGCTCATGGCAATGCCAGATCCTTAACCCACTGAGCAATGCCAGGGATCAAACCCACAACCTCATGGTTCCTATTCAGATTCGTTAACCACTGGGCCACAGTGGGTACTCCTAGACAAAACTCACTTTGAATTCGTAGACTGAGTAAAGCAGATTGCCCTTCCCATGTGGGTGGGCCTCACCCAATAAGTTGAAGGCCCGATTAGAACAAACAGCTGAGTAAGAGAGAACTTCTCCTGCTTGACTGCCTTTAAACTGGGACAGTGATATGTTCTTTCTTGCCTTCAGATCCCAATTGAAACCTCGGCTTTTCCTGGGTCTCAGGCCTACCCACCTTCAGACTAGAACCACACTGTGGGTGTTCCTGGGTCTCAGCTGGCCAACTGCAGATCTTAGGACTTGTCAGTCTGCATAGTCCTGTGAGCCAATTCCTCAAATACCTATATAAATATATATATAATGCACATGTGCCCCCCACACACACACACAAAATCTTCCAGTTGTTTATGTTTCTCTGGAGAACCCTGATTAATCAAACCCCATTCACATGGGGAGAATCTGACACCTAGAAAAGGAGTTACCAGACCCAGGTGTCTTGACCCCCTTGCCAGTTGGACTTGCTTCCCTGGTCATTTATTCCAGTGTGAACTTAGAACTCAGAACTACAGGAGTTCTGGCCTCTGGTCTAACACGCATGAAGGGGCCCCAAGTGAGCCAGATCTTGGCACCTGAATTTTCTTTTCTTCAACATGAAGGTGAAAATGTTCAACGTGAAGAATACATCTCTGAGCCAGGACTAGTCCACAGCCCTCATCCCTGAAAAGACCTTCTTCAGTCACACGTAGGAACTCAAAGGAATGTTAGGTTTTACTGGCGTTCCCACCATGGCTTAGCAGTAATGAACCTGACTAGTATCCATGAAGATACGGGTTCGATCCCTGGCCCTGCTCAGTGAGTTAAGGATCCGGCGTTGCCATGAGCTGTGTGTAGGCCACAGATGCTGCTCAAATCCCACGTGGCTATGGCTGTGGTGTAGGCTGGCAGCTGCAGCTCCAATTTGACCCCTAGCCTGGGAACTCCCATATGCCATGGGTGTGGCCTTAAAAAGAAAAAAAAAAGTTAGGTTTTATTTAAGGATTGATTTAAAGATTGATGTAAATTGCCACAGAAAAATTCAAAAATACTACAAGGAACCACACTTTTAATCTGTAAGACTTTCTAACCCACAGTCTAGCTGGTCTCCCCACCTCCAGCCCCACCCCACCCCAGCCCCCACCCCACCAAATCCATACAATTTTCTGAACGTTTCAAGGCTGGTGATTCCTTTGGTTGGAGCATGAATGGTCAGTCATGACAGCCCAGTCACCCCAACTCTTTCACGCAGGCCAGTGGAACCTGATCGTATGATTTGGTAGCAAGGCCCATAAAGTAGGAGAGGCTGGGCAGAAATACCTGTTTAACCCCCGCTTTCCAAGGGGTTGTTTTTCCACTCCAGCCCCTTCAGTCCGAGAGTAAATTACAAGCTGCCATGATCAGCTTCCATTCAGCGGGCAGCAGGCACCATCTCCAAGGGCAGCCTCGGCATTGTCCTGCGGTCATTCGCCCCTGGGAATCAGCAGGTCGGTTTGAATTGTTCTTCAGGTTGTTCCTGATAACAAACCACCTCCCTCTCACCCCCAGAGTCCAAACATCTTTAGATTTGCTTCCATTAAAGTCCCAAAGCGGGGGGGTTCCCATCGTGGCTCAGCAGTAATGAACCCGACTCATATCCAAGAGGATGGCAGGTTCAATTCCAGGACTCACTCAGTGGGTGAGCATCTGGCGTTGCTGTGGCTGCGGTGCAGGCCGGCAGCTGCAGCTCCGATTCAGCCCCTAGCCTGGGAACTTCCACAGGCTGCAGCTGCAGCCCTAAAAAAGGAAAAAAAAGGCCCAAAGGGATAACCCCCCAGTTTGAGATTCAGCTGCATTAGCTGCTGAGACCCGTTGGAGGTGAGCTGCTGGCACATGAGATGAAGCCTGCGGTTGGCTGTGAAATTAATGAATTTCCTTCCTTAATCTCCTGCGTTCATAATCTTCCCGGTCGTTAAACAATCAAGAGCCCAAAGGAAATGCTACTGCAATAAACACCCGGGGGTAATCGTGAATCCTGCGTTCTATCTGGATGAACACATTTAGAAAAAAAAATACACTTTAAAAATGAAACCTTGCAGGATCAGGACTGTGTCTTTCTGGAGAAGTCAGGAGGCTGAGTTGAACCTCTCAGGTCCTCAGCAGCGAAATCACTGACAGGAGCGGGATGGGGGCAGGATTCTGCAGGTTAACCCAAGGCTCTGAGCGATAAGGCTGAGCTTCACTCCGGCTGATCACACTCCCAAGGTGTTTTGTAGCAGGTGGGCAGAGCCAAGCTCTCCAGCTGAAGAAAGAGTCCATGGGGGATGGCAGAGGAGGGAGGGCTCAGACCGGCCCCCCACGCTGGCGACCTCAGTGGAAGCTTTGTCCGAGATGGGGAACCCAAGGGCAACCCCAGCCAGGCCAATGGAGGCCAAGAGAAGAACCAGAAGGATATTCATTTATTAAGGCCCGATGTGCACCATAAGTTATTAATTCTTTCTTTAGCACACTTAGCTAATGAGGAGAAAGTGTTCCCTAGTGCCAGGTACTGAATTTAGCATTTTACATACATCTTTCTCCACGGCCCTGGGCAGACCTTCCAGATTTGCTACCTAGAAGGTACCCACAACAGCCTTCCCCCGCCCTCCTCAGCTAAGGAGTCTAGAGGCCAAAAGAGTCCATTTTCCAGACCCCATTGATTGTAGGGGGATCATTCACCATGATTCCAGCCAACAAGATGTAGGCCACATGCCACAGGGCAGGCCCTTCTTCTCGGCACAGAATCCTTGTCCTTTTTTCTGACTAGAACCCCACCAGAGTCTGGAGATGAAGCAGCCATTTTGAGGCCATGAGGCAGCAAACATGAAGACAGAACCGCATACTAAGAGGGGAAAAGAAATAAGTAGAAAGAATCTGGGAACCTTTGTAATAACCCTGGACCATCTACCCCAGACTTACAGTAAGATTTAAAAGTTTAAAAAAATCCCTCTTCATCTATGCCAGTGTTGGCTGAGTTATCTGGTACCCCAGTGAAAAAGCCATTTCTAACCAATAGATTCCCATTCTACCTATCAGGAAACTGAGACTCAGAGAGGAGGTGACTCACTGACGTTCCCACAGGAATAAGCAGTGGAGCTAGGATTCGCTGTGACCTGGTCTTCCCTCCAGAGCCTGGAGCCCCAGCAAAGCATCGCATGCGTAAACGCTGCAGGTGTATGCAGTTCACATTTCCTGACTGTGTTGCCCCAGGGACAAGTCTCAAACCATCCAGGTATGTAATGGACAGCTGCAATGAAGGCGAACGACCATATTAACCCTGATAATAGCTCACATGTATTGAGTACCCACAGGCTGTGCCCACCTGTCACATTGAACCTGACAACAGCTCTCTGAGGTGCTACTGTTGTCATCACTACATTTCACACGAGGAAGCACTGAGTGGGCAAGTGACTCACCTAAGGTCTCAGCTGGTCAATGGCTGAGCCAGGTTTCCAAGGCTGGCTCAGAAGCCCACATGCTCAGCACAGCGGGTGCAGACAGAGCAATCCTAGCTGCTCACGTGTGCATCCCCAGGCTTCAGGAACGAAGCCCTTTGACTGCCCTCCTCCGCCACCCCCAGGGTTCTGCCAGGCACAGCCACCATCCCGTGGGGGCTCCTCCTGTCTGCAGTGTCCCACGCGCCCCTGCACAAGGAGCCCCCTTTCCCTCTGCTGGGAGCTCCTCTCCGTGGGACAAGAAACAAGTAAATCAAAAAGCCAGTGTGGGCATCTATCCAGAGAAAACTCTAACTCGAAAAGATACGTGTACCCCTGTGCTCACTGCAGCACTAGTCACAGTAGCCAAGACATGGAAGCAACCTAAACGTCCATCGACAGAGGAATGAATGAGTCAAGAAGATGGTACATACATACAAAGGAATACTATGCGGCCATGAAAAGAACCAAATAATGCCCTTTGCAGCAATACTGATGCAACTAGAGATTCTCATACTAAGTGAAGTCAGAAAGAGAAAGACAAAGACCATATAATATTGCTTATATGTGGAATCTAAAATATGGCATAAATGAACCTATCTACAAAATAGAGACAGACTCAGGGACATAGAGCACACTTATGGTTACCTGGGGGGAGGGGGGAGGAAGTGGGATGCATGGGGGGTCTGGGATAAGTAGATGCAAACTATTACACCTAGAATGGATAGGAAATGAGGTCCTACTGTACAGCACGGGGAGCTATGTCCAGTCTCTTGGGATAGAACACGATGGAAGATATTATGAGAAAAAGAATGTGTGTGTGTATGTATATGTGTGTGTATGACGGGTCTCTATGCTGCACAGCGGGAATTGACACAACACTGTAAATTAACTACAAAATATTTAAAAAGAGTGAAAAAAATGCCATCTGCAGCAACATGGGTGGACCTAAATATTATCATACTGAGTGAAGTAAGTCAGACAGACGAATATCATATCACTTAAATATGAAATCTGATAAAAAATGATACAAAGGAAATTATTTAAAAAACAGAAAAAGCAGGGAAAAAAAAAAAAGGAACAGGAGTTCCCATTGTGGCTCAGCAGTTTAAGAACCCGACTTAGTCTCCATGAGGACTGAGGTTTGATCCCTGGCCTCGCTCAGTAGGTTAAGGATCTGGCGTTGCTACAAGCTGCAGCATAGGCCACAGATGCGGCTCGGATTCGGCACTGCTGTGGCTGTGGCACAGGCTAGCAGCTGCAGCTCGGATTCGATCCCTGGGCTGGGAACCTCCATATGCCACATGTTCTGCCATTACAAAAAAAAAGGAAGAAAACAGAAACAAACTCACAAATTTCAAAACTGATCTTATGGTTACCATAGGTGAAACCATTGGGTGCAGGGGGAGGGAAAAACTGGGAGGGTGGGAAAAACATATACACTCCACTGTGCCGAAGAGATGATTAACGAGAAGCTGCTGTAGAGCACAGGGAAATCTACTCAGTAGTTCCTAACAACCTATGGGGGAGAAAAGAACGGATATATTTACATGTATGTCTGATTCACTTTGCTGTAAACTAAGACAACTAAATCAACTATATTCCAATACAATTAATGTTGTTTTAAAAAGGCAAAAAAAAAAAAAAAAAAAGCCAACATGAAAGAATTTGAGGAGAGCTGAAGATGAAAAGCAGGTGGAGAAAAGCATTGTGGGTTCTAAGTGCACAGAAAGCCCCTGGGCTCTGAAAGGTCCCCCAGGGCCCTCTCCTTCCTCCTGCGCCCCCCGCAGGGGTGGCTGGGGTCCTGCATCACCATCCACTCGCCCACTGACTGGGGCTTTCACAGGAAGTGGGCAGTGAGGCTGCCGCAAGGTCCGACTGCAAGTCAAGCTGCCCACATTCAAACCCTCGTGCTTCCTCGTGTGGCTCTCTGCCTCGTCACCCCATCTGTGAAAAGAATCCTCATGGTACTTGCCCCACAAAGTCGTGGGGAGAGTTCACTGAATAATTACATGCAGATGCATTTGAATGATGCCGAGGAGCTTTGAGATACAGCTGCTGCTTACAATGTACAGGGGAGAGGGAACGGGGTACTCTTGATGCTAACAACGGAGGAAGGACTTGCCACCCCAGCTTGTAAAGATGGAAGCTGACCTTAAGTGAGTAGCCTAAGGTCACACAGCTAATAAATGTAACACAACTGCAACTCAGACCAGGTCATCTGACTTACATCTCCTGTCCTTCACGGAGTCCACAAACAGAGTTGAAGAGTAGGGTCCAGGGCTCCTGGCCTTTGCTGAGAGGGTCCCCCAGGTCCCCAAGGTTCAACCCAGAACTCAAGGAAGCCTAAGAGAACCTCCCAGGACACCCAGAATGGATTCCACTGGCCCTCACTGGCCTCTGCCCTGCCTCCACTCCATCTCTAGTATTTTTTGGTGAGCTGGAAAATATATGTGGGTGGCACAACGCTTACCATCCTGTATCCTGTTGACTATACCATGATATACGCCCTTTGTGGTAAGGAGGGACATTTCACAGCATTACAATTCTGCTGTCTGGGGACATGGAACAGAACAACTAATCCTGCGTCAGGTCAGGGCTGATCCAGGCCAGGCAGGCTGGAGCAGTGCAGAGCGACAGCCTTCCACAGTGGCCTGTTCCCACCCTAGATGTTTGTTTGCCACCCTGCTCCACCTGTAAGGAAGCACTCTCATCTGTGTTTCTCTGAAGCCAGGGCAATTTCTCAAGGTTTACTTTCTTTGTTCTATTAAAACAATAGGAGTTGATTTTTTTGTTTTCCAAATATAACGTAGCATTCAAGTATTGAATATGCTGACTTGAAAAACACCTGTCACAGCTTCCTTACTTCCTGATGTTGATATTCACACAGATGCACATCATTGGTTGACTTGCCACCAATGAGCAGATATCCTCAGGATGCAGTCGGTACCCCGTAGATGGTGTCGTAGCTGTGTGGAAGACCAGAGCCGAAGCCAGCCTTGCTGAGGAGCCCATCCTGTTTGCAATGAACTTCCTGGTCAGAACCAGGGCCCCAGATGCCGCAGAAGGCACCATGCTGGACTCTGGTCCATAATGGAGATTAATGTACTGGTGGTTGGAGGGGCCAAGAGAAATGAGGAGGCCAGCTCCGTTCCCAGGATCCAGACTCCACCATGCCTGCAAAAGTGCAGCCCAGCACATGGGGTGGAGTCCAAGCACCAAAGCAGGTGGACAGGTTGCCCGGGTGACCATCCCACGGGCTTCCGGCTCACTGCCCTGGGTGAGGGTTGGGTGCTCAGCCTGTCCCTCAGAGAGCCCTGAGCCCCCTTGGCTCCTTGACTCAGAGGCTCCGTCTCATGGGGGTGAGTCTCACGTCACTAACCCCGGGGCCTCAGCCCAGGACAGATGAGCCGTTCCAGTCATCCTGAGGCCCCTCCCCCAGGTCCAGGGACATCCTTCCAGTCAACGTTCCAGCCGTAAGTAACCGCCAGTGTCCACTGTGATCTAGACCCTCGGGGAGATCGAGTAAGAACTTGTCCCCCGTGCTCCCCAGCCTGGTCCCTTAACCCAGCACGCTGTCCGAGACACGCCAGGCCCTCAGAAGCCATCTGAAGGGAGTTCCTGTGGTGGCTCGGAGGGTTAAGAACCCGACTCGGATACATGAGGATGAGGGTTTGATCCCTGGCCTCGCTCAGTGGATTAAGGATCAGGCGTTGCCGTGAGCTGTGGTGTAGGTTGCAGTCGCGGCTCGGATCTGGCGTTGCTGTGGCTGTGGCGAAGGCCGGAAGCTGCAGTTCCGACTGGACCCCTAGCCTGGGAACTTTTATACACCATGCGTGTGCCCCTAAAAAGACAAAAATAAAAAAGGGAAGCCGTCTGAAGCAGCACTAGTAAATTAACTCCTCGTGTGCCACACCTGGACAGAGGGGACAGCGAGGAGGAGAGAAGGGGCTTCATGCTAGACATTCAGGGACATCAAAACAGCACATGAGATGGGCAGACACCATGGCCCTGTGAGCTGCCGGAGACTTGGGAGAACGTGTTTGGTTTCAAGTAACAGAACCCTAATCAATTACCTTAAGCCAAATAAATAAACAAACAAATAAATAAATAAAAGGAAAACAATTGACTGGTGTAACAGGGCAGCATGGATCTCAGGTATGGCTGAATCCAGGGTCTGAAATGCTGGTGAGCCTCGGGCCTCCCTTCAGTCCCCTGGCGCATTGTTCTTCTCTGCTCCTTGACCCACCTCCCTCCACAGGCTCTGTTTATGTGGCCAGACAAGGCAGCTGGCAGCCTCTCGGTCCCATCCTCCAGCTTCTATGCCAGGTGGCAACACACTTCCCCCATCAGTGCCATCTAGAACATTCCAGGAGAAGCCTTGGAGGTGGCATAGAGGGAAGAGGATAGTCTTGGACCAGGACTGTGCCATGTGATGGCTCTATGGCCAAGCGGATTGCTCTGAAATTTGTCCGCTCCCACTTATCCACCAGGCCAGATACCACCCTCTTTTTGCCCAGAGGCCTCTGTGCCCCTCTCTCGCTCCTCCCCCCAACCCTTGCTCGCTGCCTATCTCCCTGTCTCATAAAACTGCTCCCTGTTTCCTCCTGGATTAACACAGAATTAACACAAACTATAACAGTAGCCCAGGAAAACGGTCCTTGAGGAAATGATGACACTCAAAACGGCAGAAGCTGCCATTAGTAAAGTTGGAGATGGATTAAAAAAAAAAAAAAAAACAGATTTATGAAGCAAATGTCCTCTGTGAAATTCTAAATGCAAAAGAATTGATCTCTAAGAAAATAATTTCAGCGAAATGGGATTGGAAATATCGGAAATGGTTTAACTGAGCTGTATAGAAAATTGATAGAGGGATTAAACTGGCTTAATGGAGTGCCCTGTGGAATTCTGGTACTTTCTAGACGAAAACTCACCACTGCTGGGTAATTCTGATTAAAACACTTGCGTTCTAAATGGCTTTGGGGTCAGAATGTCCGCAGGAGCCGAAGAGCTGGGCCAGTGTCCCCGGAGGCAGGGGGTGGCAGGGGCAGTGATATTCTGGATGAACACCGTGGAGGGGACCCGGCACACACCAATTACAGGCCTTCCCTGCTCGCCTCTGCTGAGGCCGGAAGGTGGGCTGGTTCCCGCAGACAACCCAGACCCCTGGGTCCCCTCGGCCCAGCGCCCCCCACTGCCATGCGGAGGCCCGAGGCCCCCACACAAGTCCCTCCAGTCTCTCTTCAGGGCCCCCGTCCCTCCCAGTCCAGATCAGAGAGCACACGTGCTCCGCAACGTCTGCTTTTTCTACGTGGGGCTGTTGGTTCCGGCTTTCTGACCGCAAATACAAGGCAGCCCAAGGCAGAACTCTGGGAAAACACAGAAGAGCAAAGAGAAAAGCATCAGCTCCGAGCCCACAGCTAAAGGACGTCCGCTCCTGACACGTGGGGATGTGGCACCTGCATGAGCGCACAGAGTGGGGCCAGGCCGGCCACCCCGAGGGCGCGGGGGTCTTGGGGAGGTGGAGCTCCGGGGGCCGGGGGGTGGGGACTCTTTTCTAGGAGCAGGGACTTCAGAGAAAGGTGAGGTTGCCTCCTGTTCCCCACCCCCACCCCCAGCACAGCCCTCTGAACCTCATTCCCCTCATGGGGGAAATGGGAGCAACCACCCTGAGAGTCCCATTTTACAGATGAAGGAAATGAGGCCAGAGAGGCGGCGGGACTTGACCGAGATCTCATAGCTGCAAAGTTAATACAACTGAGACGCACACTTCAGTTTGCGAGACCCTGGAGCTCCTTTAACCGCCCGGTTATGAACGGGGGGAGGGAAGGAGTCAGAGGGTGAAAAGCAAGAAGGCTCCATGTGACACTGGTCACTGCCCACCGCAGGGCCGCACGCTGTGACGGGACGCCCGGCACCCACACCGTTGCTGGGGGGTCCTCCAGGATGCCCAGGAGAGAAGATGGGACCCTGATCCTGCGCCCCCAACCCCGTCAGACACTTGTCCTCCCAAATCAGGAAGCCGTGCTCCACAGTCTAGGAAGCAAAACAAGAACAGCTGCTATTTTTGAAAGGGTATTTTTGTAGAACAATCTCTGGTTTCCTGCAGGAACTTCAGCCCCAGGCCCCCGGTGATGCGGTTTCTGGAGAAGTCAGCGCACATCCTACTGGCCACCCCGAGGCTGTTTACTTCCTCCCCTTTGTTTCTGAAAAAGCACATCCTCGTCCAGCAACTTCTCAAACCCGACTGTCTACTTGAGCCTGTTTTCATCAACACCTCTGAGAAGCACCTGCCGGAAAGTCTGGGGACTCAAGGACACAGAGAAGCCAGTGTCTGCCTCCGGGAGGTCACGGTCCATTGTGTGTGTGGCAGGGGGGGAGACCCAGAGACTGACACCATGTGCCCTGTATTTGATGGGGACCCGTGTGCCAGGTGCCACACTGAGGCCTGAGGAGGACTCTGCCCAGCGCCAGCGGTCCTCAGGCTGCTCACCGTCCAGGTGGGACCACAAGGCAGGGCCGGTGGCCCAGCAAAGAGGAGGATGAACAGATGCCTCCTGAACAGAGCCTCAGAGTAAGCCTCGTAGGGATCCAGGCACACACATGGATCCTGAAGGGACAAGGTCAAGCTCATCAGGTATGAATGGTCCAGGTAGGGGACTGCAGCACAGACAGAAAACAGGAAAGAGCTGGGGAGCTCTGGGCGGTTTAGCTCGTCTGGAGGGCAGTGGGCCCATGAGTGTTTGCTGGAACACCATTTAAAAATGTTCAAGGGAGTTGCCATTGTGGCGCAGTGGAAACGAATCTGATTAGTATCCCTGAGGATTTGGGTTCGATCCCTGGCCTCGCTCAGTGGGTAGAGGATCCGGTGTTACCGTGAGCTATGGTGTAGGTCACAGATGCTGCTCAGATCCTGCGTTGCTGTGGCTGGCATCTGTAGCTCTGATTTGACTCCTGGGAAATTCCATATGCCATGGGTTCGGCCCTAAAAAGCAAAAAAGCAAAAAAAAAAAAAGAAAAAGAAAAGGAAAGGAAAAATGAAAAGAAAAGAAAAAACTGTTCAAGGTTGTCCTCCCATCCAGCCCTGAATGTCACATTCCAAGGAACTCAGGCCCATCTTTTTAGCCAAGAGCTGCAATACCAACTATATTCAGGGCCACCGGCAGCCAGGATTCACCCACTTTCATAGCTTCATAATAATAACAGCTAAACATGTTGAAGGGTTCATTGATGCAATAACGCACTCTTCCAAGCTAATCAGTAGCAGAATCCAGGTTCAAGTCCAGGGAATCTGTCATTCAAGGCTGTACTTATAACCCAGGGTGGGCTTGTCAGGGTGTTCAGGGTGCGTCATTCACCCTGTAGACCTCACACACACAATGCACAGCTGGGTGTGAAGTTCTGGGCATCCTGGCCAGTCTGCGGGGCTGGGGAGGGGGAGAAGCCCTTCTGAATGAACCCAAGCAGGTACACAGGCTTCTGTACCAAGAGGAGCACAAACACTCACTCACTGGCCCACAGGTGGGCACAAAACTGCCCATCACTTCTGGACGTTCCCAGGTTCTCTCCCCTGCCCCCTCACTGCCCCCTGAGGTCTGACCTGCACTTCACTAGACTAAACCGGACTCGATCGCTTAGGTGCCCAGGGGCTGTGTGATTGAGCAAGAGGATGGGGTGCGTGTGTGTGTGGGGGGGGGTGTGTGTAGCTTCTGCCTGCCAAACTTGCACGGCATCACACCCTCCACAGCCCTGCCGGGATTCCTTGGTCAGCTTGGGTGCCTGCCCTGGGACCTGGTTCATGTGGGGCCAGGACTCCAAACTGATGTCTGGAGGGAGCCAGGTTCCCATGGACCCAGGAACTGGACAAGGTCCGGCTCGTGCTGACTGAGCCAGAGGAGCAAGGAGTCTTATCTCCATGAGCAGCGTGGGCCAGAGAGGACCAGGCAAAACCAGAGCCAGGCTGGGAGAGTGACCTGAGGGACAGCAGAGTGTCCCAGGGAGAGAGAGAGGACAGACACAGGGTGGGGTGTGGAGGAAGGGAAGATACTGTGCGTCCTACAGAGGACCGGCCGGGGGAGGGGCCGGGGTTGCTGGGAGAGAAGGAAGGGAGGGTGGAAGCCCAAGGAATCTGAGAAGCGGCCATCTGGTCAACCACAGATCTCTGCTCAGCTCTTCAGAGCACCTTACAGAAATCTGAATTCATTCTAGCCCTTAAAATTTGGGAGGTCTCATGCACACAGAGGCTTATGTACATGCGTGCACACCGGGGTTTTTTCTGTGACAATGCTGGGCACCTTACCCGTTCAGAGCTGGTGGATTTGTCTTGTTTCCGTGGGCCCCACTCAGGAGTTGCTGGTCCTGTCTACTCTGCTTTCTGGTCAGCAGCCTGGACCTGCAGTCAGCTTGGTAGCCCTGGCCCCCAGGGCCATGTGGGGTCTCATCCTGTGCTTTAGACGGTCATCCCAGGAGACCCAGGCAGCACCCTGTGTCGCGCTTCTCGATCCAACATCCTGATGAAGGGGTCCTTCACCCCGGCCTTGGTGATGATGGTGTCATCGCTGTGACCACGTCTCCATCAGCCCCAGGTGTCCCTGGAGCAGATGTCAGCCCCTGGAGGACTCTGGCAACTGGAGACAGGCCACCTGGGGCCCCTTAGTCTTGGTTCTGGCACCTGAGGGAGTCAGGGTGGGGCCACAGGGGGCACCTTTCCTAAAGCCAGCAAGTCATGGGCTGGAGGCCTCACCAAACACCCCCCGCCCTCCCTTTGTCACCCAGATCTTGTCTTCTGCCTCTGCCATGACCCCGGAGAGCCGCACGTCTTCAGGGCTGGGGATCCCAAGCCAGTCAAGCTATGAGCATCTCTAATTGGAAAAATGATTGAAGCTGAAATCACTCACCCAGAAGCATTTGGCCTGCACTCTTGCTTCTCCTTTTCCTTGAGATTCATCAAAATTTTGTCATTTGCAAAATGGAGATACTAATATCTGCCCAACTGGTTCCCCGTGGCCTGGTAAAAAGTCAGGTCAGAATGTCTGGAAAATCGTTCATTTTCACCCCCCCGAGAGAGCTCAGCAGCATTGTCACCAAGATGCACCAAGAGCGCCAACTGTTTATAAGGCCCTCACTCATGCATGAACGTCCTTTGTTCCTTCCACAAGCCAGCAAAGGAGAGAGGGTTACACCCATTTTACAGAGGAGGAAACTGAGTTTAAGGAGGAGGACCCTTTACCCGTAGACTGAAATCTGCTGAGCAGCAGAGCGCAGCCTGGAACACCGGCCTCTCGCATCTGTGCCTCAGGCCAGGCAGGACTTCGGGATGGAGGGAAGCCCAGACCATGCAGGGGTTTACCTGGAGCAGCAGGTCTTGTGCTTGAGAAAACCCAGGCATCATGAAAGCTCTGGATGTGCCGGCCATCTGACCGCCGCGGGTTGGCCTCTGTCACCTGTCTCCCTGTGGTGGTGGCCCCCTCTTCCTTTCCTCCCTTCCCGGGGTGGAGGACTGTGCGGGAGCTGGGCGGTAACCTTCAGGTGGCTTGCTCCTCGGGCCGGGCCCCCCTTGTCCGTCCCATCCCAGCCACGGGTGAGGAGCAAGCCCAACGGGAAGGACTTGGGGAGACCGAAGATGCTCCCGCAGCCAGCAACGTCCCCGCACCAACGCCAGCAAAGGCTAACTACGAGCCGGCGCTGCGCCGCACGCTGCTGCCGCATCGGTGCGTTTGTTCCTCAGTCCTATGAGGTGAGAAGCACCTCGTCCCCACTTCACAGCTGGGGGACCTGAAGCTGAGAGATCGGGCTTCTTGCCTAGGGTTGCACGGGGGTGAGGCCTAGCCAGAGTTCCAGCCCAGGCAGCGTGAGGCCAGGGCACGCTCCCAGCACCTGGCCGGGGAGGTGCTGGAAGCCAGGGAAGGCAGCGAGCCAGCGTGGTGTGGACAGGCCAAAGCCAGACCAGGGCGCCCCTTCTTAAAGACGCCCAGACTTTGGCAGAATTTTCTTCCTGCCTTTCCTCCTCCGGGGACATTTGACCCTGGACCTGGGGAATTTGGCAGTTGGCAAAAGCGATGACACATTTCTTCAATTTCCTTTGCCTGGTGCCAGCCAATAACACTCTTGCAAAGTGTAAGGAATAATTCCCGAGCTTGGCTCAATCTCCTGGCTAGAATGTTCCAGAATGTAGGCAAGGGACGAGGGCAAGTGAGGGGCAGACAGATACAAATGGCACTGCTGACAGAGCCACACTCGCTGAGCCTGGCTCAGCCAAGGCGCCCACGCCCTGTGAGGGTGAGAGTGCTTCCCGGGCTCCGCGGGCGTCCGAGCGCGGGCGTCCAGGCTTGGAGGTGGAACATGCAAGACAGGCCCACGGAGCAATGACAACACACAAGTGACCTGCCAGGAGGTGGACGGGGCTGTTGTGAAAGCTTCTGATGGGGTTTACAAGCTCACCCTCCCTCTTTTGTGGTTGAGAAATCCCGACTCTTTTCACACAGATTTCACCTTCTCATTGGCCAGTGTTTGTTTTGTTTTGTTTTTTCCATTAGGACACTCATATTTAATATATATATTCCTTATGTTATTATATGCCTGCCACCTGTGACTCAGAAATGTTGTCTGACCCGATTTGGATCTCCCATCCCAGCTTTAACGACAGCCGCAGTTGGGAGCAGAGACTCCCATAAGCCAGGCATCCACGAGGGAACTCCCTGAGTGCTTGCTCGATGGTACCAATCAACCTGGCTTCCTTCATGAGACCCAGTTTCTGTCGGCCTCCATACACTGGCGCCCGACTGACAAGTGAGGCTCAGCTCCAGAGGCTGGGAGGAAAGATCCCTAAGCCCCTGGAGCATTGAAAGTACAGTGATTGATTTCATTGGCCAGTGTTTTAACTCTTCCTTTAAATTCTCCACCAACATGGATGCATACACATGCACACACCACACACATACACACACACACACGTATTCACACACTGGTACTCCAGGCTTCTCGAGCCCCATCTGTATCCATCCAGTGACGTGAGCACTTTTAATGGAAAAATCTTTTTTCCCAGGGGTGGGATCTGGCCCTTGGTCCCTTGTTGGGGAGTTTAAGCACTTCCCCTAAAAGCAAGATTCCGCCTGAGCTCAGCAAGGAGGCAGCGCTCCCAGGCTCGTCAAAGAAGGCAAATGGTGTGGCGTACCAGCCGGGGGAGGGGATGGAAGGTCCCGGCTCCGGCTCTTTCCATGCTGCAGTGGCCACCTCGGTCCCCACGTGGCTGTAATGACGCGCTTCCTGCACCACATCATGGGGCCAGGATCAGGCTCCGGAGTTAAAGGAGAAGCTGATGCACACAGGCTGAGGACCGGTGTCCCCAGAGCCCAGAGGGACTTCCAGCCTGCGCGAGAGCCCGTGGGCCTGACTCTTCCCAACACCGGCCTTACGCCCAGAGATGCGTATTTGGAAGAGATGCAGGATGGAATTTCTGGGAGGCCCAGCCTCCTTCCCAAGGTCACTGACTGAGCCAGAAGCAGAGGCTCCCAAAAGTTCACAGCCCACCCCGTACCCTTTCCTGGGCATTGGCTCATTTCATGCAGGCTGAGGCCATTTCATTTTTTCTAAGTACAGCCTAGAGAGACAGCTTCACCTGGAGAGAAATGTGCAAACTTTGCAGACACAGACAGCTCAGAAAATAGGTCAAACCCAATTTGTGCATCCACGGCACTGCCTTTTCCAGCATTTCTCTCGAAAATTAAATTAGCAACGTATGCAAATGAATTGCAAGAATTCATTATGTTAATTTATCTGATTTTGGAGGCAAACCTGAAGCAAGCAGCACTTTCATGCCCCAACACTTAGGGCCTCACAGAGTATTGATTTCTGAGTTTTATTAGCCTTGCACGAGGGCCCTTTTACAGCCCAAAGGCATGAGATTGTCAATTTCCTCATGAATACAAATGTCCCTGCTCCCAGGCCCTGGATGTAGTTCTCCAAGGTCATTTCCAGGGGTGACCCACAAGCCAGACCACCCAAAGCTCAGGGGATGTGGTGGGACTGGCTGGCAGGATCATGGGCCATCTGTCCCAACAAGACCAGTGGTTGCAAAAGGCGAGAGGTCCTTGCAAGGGCGTCCGCGGTTCTGGGCCGCAGGATTGAGTTCATCGCCGACTTGACTGCGTGGCTTGCTTTGGCCCATAGGACTTGGGTGGAAGGGACAGGCTTTAAGGGACGTGGCCTGTTCCCACTCTGCCCTTGAGGAGGAACACACGCCCAGCCCCGTCTCTTCATCCTAGACCCCAGAACAAGCCCTACCCACTGCCCGATCCTGGCGCCCAGCCGAGCCCCACAGTCGCCCCTTGATCTGGAGCAGCAAGACTTGCTTTTGGAGGCCACTGAGTTGGGGCGGGGAGAGGCTGGCTTTGCAGCATTTTGAGGCAAAGACTAACTCAGTAGATACTTGAGCACCCTGAGTTGCGTCCTCTGCCCCAGTTGCTGGCCGCATTTGACTTCCAGCGTTGCTCTGCTCATGACATCTCCCAAGCACGTCCCCATCTTTGGGCTCCACCTGCTGCCCCAAACTGTCCCCGCTCGCTCCTTCCCCAGAACCCAGACCCAGTGCCCTGGTGCTCCCGCTCCTCCAGCTCGGCCCTTTCACCTCCTGGCCTCCGTCCTGCTCAGCCCCCACAGCAGGACAGCAGAGACCAGGTGACAGACAGCCTTAGCAGAGAGGGGGGTGGGCACGGTGCTGGGCAAGCCTCACTCACTGCTTTCTCAATCCTGGGAGTGGTGGGACCAGGATTTGAACCCAGGTCCATCTGGTCCCGGAATCGGAGTTCGTTTCGCTCTGCAGTACAGTGGCTGAAATTCCAGCTCCTCTGGACCGACCTTCCTACAACACAGAGCCCTCATGCTGGGAGGGGATTAGGCAAGCTCCGCAGTCCAATAAATAGTAGGTGAACCTTACAAAACGGCCATTTTTGTGGGTCAAAACCATCCAATATTGGCAATTTTACAGAGTTCCCAGAATCACGGCTGATTGAGCAACCAAACTCAGTTCTGCCTCATCTGGCCAACTTTCAGTTCACACTTCCCTCTGCTTCGGGAAGATTCGAGAGGCACTCCAGTTGCCCTGCCAGATTCTAAAATAGCCCCTGAGCGGGGTGTTTTCCTGGGACTCTGACCGTGACCTCACACCTGCAGGAAAACAGCGTTGCCCTGAGTTGCTGCTGGTTCAGTTACGAGCCCGTGGAAGGAGAACCAGCCCTCGGCTCAGCCGTGCAAGTAAACAAATAAGAAAATAATATCCACTAAACCCGACTTCGTCACGGGCTCCACTGTCTTTTCTACCTGTTTTATAATGTGTCCCAGAATCCGTGCCAACGATGAACTCAGTAGAAAATACAACCCATCCCTCTCAGATTTTGAAAACTACCTCTTTTCCTTTCTTACCTATCAGGAGAGGGAGGTACCAGTGACCACGCCTGCTCTCTGACCATTTCTAAAGACCGTCCCCACCTAAATCCTTTCCTGTTGGCCTCCACCTTCAGGCCTGTGGATTTCCACTCTGGCTGGAGTCCCTGAAGATGGACACACTCCAGTCCCAGCCCAGCCCCTTGACGCTTGAGATGCCTTTATCGGGGAAGGAAGAGACAGAGGGTGCAAATAAGCATTGACTGAGCATCTGTGAAAAGCCGGGTACTAACCCCGACCCGAGCCCAGGAGGAACACGGGTGCTGCTGACCCAAGCCCAGCAGACTCTCATTCCACCCCGTCTTCAGGAAGACACCCAGGTTAGCCATGACCGGAGGGTCCTTCTGCAAAGGCACCCACCTCCTTCAGTGCAAGAAAAGGCCTCTCTCTTCCCGCTGAATCCGGCCTCTGCTAAACCAGATTGCCCTCCTGCACTGGCCACTGGCCTGGAAGTAGGTGGGGGCGTCGCAGTGGAGCTGCCAAGAGCAGTCTGTTCCTAACAGGGCCTGGTTCAAAAAGTCACGCAGCCATGTCTTGCCCTCTGGTCCAGCTACCTACACGCGCTTCCTGCCTTCCTTCCCACGCTGGGAGCAGAGCATCCAAAATTAAGCTGCCAGAAATAGATCCACTTGGACCAGGAGTGGCAAGAACTGCCCCAGGCCTTCTGGAACCTCAGCGCAGCCCTGCTCACCGTGGGGAACTAAAGACAGCTAATTACGGGCAGTCGGCAGAGGAGGGGACTAGAGAGGTGGCTACCACAGAAGTTTCTCCGTCTGCTTCCCTCTGGACCCTGGGGACCCTTGGGACTTCCTGGGGCTGTGCGCTTCCTTTGCAGGCTGGCTCGACATGGCCAGCTTCCGGTCCGTTCAGCAGAGCTGGCCGTCAGGGTCCAGCAGTCATGGGCCTGAGTTATTGCGCTTCCCCGCACACTGCCTCCCGGGGACCGCTGACCTCGCGGTGCACTTTCTGCAGCGACTTGCCCTGGGCAGCAGTCAGGAGACGGGGCCGGGCGGAGGTGAGGCTGGGCAGAGGCTTACCCGCCAAGGATCACCAGCCAAACTGGCAGGTCCAGCTTTGGATAGAGGCAACTATGTGGCTTCATAAGGCTGCCGTGTTACAGGTGCAGGCAGCACTGGGGGCTGAGAAGCGGAGGCCGGTGGCGGCCGAGTGCAGGTGTGGCGGGTCCTTGCGCCCCTTCCCCCTCTGGCCAGCCTTGGTGCCAGAGGAAGAGACCCCCCCAACTCCCGTTCGGCTTCCCATAAGCCCTCAGCCTTCCCGAGAGCTGGGCAGGCCGCAGCCACAGGGCGGGTGGACTGGTCCGCAGTGGATCACGGGGGTGGGCAAGCTCTCAGGAAGTTCACGTGGACCGACACCCCCAGAGCCGGGCACAGATGCCAGGGGTCCCCAGAGCTGTGAAAAAGCAACAAGGACGGCGGCGAGTGAGTGGGGGCAGGAGGTCGGGGAGTGGGTAGGACTTGGGGTACAGGGGGCCCCGCAAATCACAGGAGAGAAACAGCCCCTTCCCTGAACCCAGAAGCTCCCGTGAGCCTGTGACCTGAGCAATCGCACAGGGCCCCACGCTCCGAGGGCCTCAGGCTGACAAGGATCATGCACGCGACTTGATGCTCTCTGTTGCCATCTTGAAATTCTTAACTTTTTTAATGGCAGACAGGACAATGGCACACGCCCGCAAGCGGAGGGGCACACCCAGTATGTGTGTCCACCACGGTTCCGCGTATCTCAGTGTCCCGTAGCGTGGTCCACGCTCGCTGCCAGCTGCCGGAGCCCGCTCCCCTTGCATCTGGGCCGCGCTCCGGAGGGCTCCACACTTGGCTTAAAGTTCTGCTATCTCCATCTCAAGATTCTTAAACCATTTTCTCTTTGAACTCGTATTTCGCAAACGAAATCCAACAGGATATTGAAACACGCCCATGAGCAGAAGAGGTACATGCCTCATGTGTGTCTGCGGTTCCCTAGACTCCACCAGCGCGGGGCCCCTGGGAACACACCACGTGTTGGCGTCAGTGTGAGTGAGGTCATTGACTCAAGAGGCCACACTTTCCATTCAAACAAGAACACACACACACACACACACACACACACACACGGCATTCTGAAAAATGAGGGCCAAGGAACTCTGCCTCATCCTTCCTAAGTCACATTACGCACTTGTGTTAGGCAACCGATTATTCTGGAAGGTAGCTCTGCTCACCACTATACCGCCAACGCTCAACCAATTGTTCTGAAGACGATGGCACAGAAGGAAGAGAGAAGGGACAACCACAGTCTCTTTCCGTCTGGTCCCTCCTGACTCAGCAGTACAACTAAGGCAGAGAGTATGGGGAGAATCCGATTTTATCAGAAAAGCAAAACAAAAATTTTTGAGCATTGCTGCTTTTCTGGTAAGAATGAAATACATGTGCTTGCCAGAGCTGTGAAATATGACTTGTGTCACTTCAGTGATTCTGTGTATGAATTAAATGCTCTTATATTTCCATTTAAAACTGGCATCCGGAGTTCCGGTCATGGCTCAGTGGTTAACGATTCCGACTAGGAACCATGAGGTTGCGGGTTCGATCCCTGGCCTTGCTCAGTGGGTTAAGGATCCGGCGTTGCCGTGAGCTGTGGTGTAGGTTGCAGACGCGGCTCGGATCCCGTGTTGCTGTGGCTGTGGCTGTGGTGTAGGCCGGCAGCTACAGCTCCTGTTAGACTCCTAGCCTGGGAACCTCCACATGCCGCCAGTGAGGCCCTAGATAAGGAAGAAAAAAAAAACCCAAAAAATAAATAAATAAATAAATAAATAAAACTGGCATCAGACAATATAAAGATGAATGATAAATGCATGCTAAGGATTTGAATTTTTAATTTTTCTTTATTTAGAGCATCAATAAATAGCAAATAACAAAATATGTCGAGAGAAACTGTAAAGAAGGAAAAAGTTTTATATTTTAGTACCTTTAAATGGCACTTTTCCCTACCTTTTGTACAAGAGGTCCAGCATTTGCACTTTTACTGAGCCCTGCAAATAAAATAACCTTTCTTGTCTGGCCAGTTCCCTCTCATTCATCCTGCAAGGCTCTGCTCAGGCACCCCCTCCTCCAGGAAGCCCTCCCTAACCCCTCAAGGAGGGGGATATGGGTGCTGCCATAACAAACAGCACACCTCCCACCCCTGTGCTATAATTACCTGTTTATCTGATCAGCTCCTCTGCTGGCTGGGAGCTCTAGAATTATAACCCTATTGCCAGGTTTGTAACAGCTTTCTGCCTATCCGCAGAGCCAGCCTAGGGCCAGGTATATAACAGATGCTCTTCCCCAATCCATCAATCAGTCAATGAAAAGAAAGTGCCATGTGCCAGAACTGTTGTCGGTACTTTACCTATACTGACTGGTTAAAGGAATGGATGGTGGCACCAAGTTGGCCAAGAGTCCTACCTCTCAGGCCGGGCCCTGCCCTGACCAGCGAGCTTCCCCTGTGTGGCTGTGGGAGGTTGAACAAGCTTCAGGCTCTTGGTCCTGGCCCCCTCCCTCGGCCCCTCTCCTGTCCTTTCCCCCTCGTGTGCGGACAAAGATGCTGGCCAGTTGGCGAGTTCCACGAGGGTAAGAACCCCAGCTCATCTGTATCTGAGCCCTAAGAGCAGCCCGGAGTTTGCACAGTCAGTCCCCATGACTATTAGTGAATTTATGAAAAGAGCAGCTAAGAGAGGACAGTCTGACTGAGGTGACTTGGTCCCTGACGAGTCCATTCCACGCCAAGCCACAGGCCAACCATCGCTTCAGAATGCACCAGCTGAAAAAGAATTCTTGGTATTCTTTAAAACACACTTCTGGGAAATGTCAGTATTTTTTTTCACAGAATTAAGAACTAAGGCAACAGAGATTGGGCATTTGGCAAGGTTACCCTCGGGGACTGAGGAGAGACAGACCGCCGACCTTCAGGCACGGCTCGGCCACTGCACATCAGAGCAGGCTCCCTTCCAGACCCAGAGCGCCCTTCTGCAGGTGCATCGTTGGCAAACGGGGGTGTTCATTTTTGGGGTGTTCCCCTCTCCGTGTGTGAGGAGCGCAGACTGGCTGCCACCCTATTTCAGTCACCCTATTTCTTCCTCCAGGCACGAGGAAGACCACATCTCCCAGCTCCCTCGTGGTAGGATGAGAGTTTAGGACTGGATTCTGGCCAATGAAACATCAGGAAAAATGACACATGGCAGTTACAGGGTCTGCCATAAAGTCGTGGACATGGTTGTCCATGCTCCTCTCCCCTTCCATGGCAACCCTAGAGATCATGCGGAGGAAAAAAGCAATGTCACAAGGTGGAAAGAGACTAGATCCTCGAAGGGGCAGCACTGCCCACCCATGTCAGACTGTAACACGAGTGAAAAATAAAATTTTATTGTATTGAGCCGTGAAATTTGGGGTACATTTGTTATAGCACCTAACATAATTTATCCTGACTAAAATAAAACACTATGCAAGTATACATCTTATTAGGAAATGCCTTCAAATGCAAGTAACTAAAAAGCCAAACAAAGTGGCATAAAGAAATCTAAATTTGTTTTCCTGCCTAGCAAGCAGTCTGGAAATAGATGATGCAAGGGTGGATCAGCTGCTCAAATACACAGACTCAATCTATCTTTTTGCTTGGCCATGCTTGATTGTTGGCTTTTGTCTTCAGGCTCGTCAACTCATAGTCACAAGATGGCTGCTATACCTCTGACATTTTACTTGCATCCCAGGCAGGAAGAAAAGAATAGGACAAAGGGCTAAAGAGACATGCCAGCCAAATCTGTCCCATCTATCCAACTTTTACCCACGTTTTATTCACCATAACTGCATCACCTGCCCTCCTCTGACCAATGAATGATTGGTCCATGGGAATGATATTATTAAGCCTGCTTTAGTCCATTGGTGACTCATTTCCTGGGACCGGGGTGGGGGTTCATACTCCCTTTGATCATGAGTCTACATGACTGCCTGAATCAACTGCAGCTCTGTCGACAGAAGGGAGACTAGGATGGAATAGATGGGTAATCATTAATGGCCTCTCTGGTGGTTGGCATCCTCTTATTCTTCCTTCCTTCCATCACATCCCTTTCTCCAGAAAAGATTGCCCTTAAGAGAGACCAAAGGCTTTGCTGTACAGCAGAAATTGACACAATATTGTAAATCAACTATATCTTAATTTAAAATTTTTTAATTAAAAATGAAAAAACAAAGAGATGCCTGGCTGGAAATTTTGACCTTTAAATCCCTGATAACAGGCTATTAGCGAACCAGATAGCAGCATAGTTCACACCGAAGGATAGAGTTTTCCCAGGACTTGCCACTCTACGGTAGTGTCTTTTTTTTTTCAGGAAATCACTAATTACCCTAAACTGGCCATCAGATATGAGCAGAGCTATTTAAAAATTAGATTGCTCAACATCTGAGAAGGTGTGAAGGAGTGGGCTTGATCATCGCTTTCCTGCAGGTGGGGGAACTGCTGCCATACTTTCAGAAAGCAGCCTAGCTCTAAATATCATGAGCCTTAAATATATTCAAACCCTTTGATCTAATCATTCTACTTCTGGGAATATCTCCTAAGGAAATAATTTGAATATGGAAAGAAGCTTTTTGCACCAACATTCCTGGCAGGATTACTTATAGTAGCGAAATCCTAGAAGCAGCCAAATAGCCAGCCAATGGAAAACAGTCGTTGGAACAGACACATTAATTCTTTGTAGAATCAATATATTCTATGCATTGGAGGAGCAATAGATGAATGGATGGATAGATGGATAGATAGATAGATAGATAGATAGATAGATAGATAGATAGATAGAATAGGAGGATGGATGGATGGATGGATGGACGGACAGATGGATGATAGGGAGACAGAGGGACAGAGAGAAAGGGAGGAGATCCAAGTCAATGAACAGTTATGTTAATTAAAGATGATGACTATGGAGTTCCCATTGTGGCTCAGGGGTAATGAAACTGGCTAGTGTCCATGAGGACGCAGGTTTGATCCCTGGCCTCCCTCAGTGGGTTAAGGATCCAGTGTTGCGGAGAGCTGCGGTGTAGGTCACAGACATGGCTTAGATCTGGTTTGCTGTGGCTGTGATATAGGCTGGCAGCTGCAGCTCCAATTCAACCCCTGGCTTGGGAACTTCCATTTGCCACAAGTACAGCCCTCAAAAAAATAAAGGAAGAAGATGATAATGACTGCAAAGGGTTTATAATGGGAAAATGTATTTGGATAAAAGACTTGAGTTAAAATAATCGGTCCAATATGATTGCTAGTATACGAAAAAGTCTGAAATGAAGTTCTCCAGAGTGGAACTGTGCATGGTAAAAGCACAGATGATTTCTGTTCCTTCTTTCTACTTTAGGTACTTTTAACTTTTTTTCTTTTATAAGCATGTGCTGTTTTCTACTAAAAATTATTTGAGAAAAATATGAGGTTGCTAGGTGAGGGTGGAAATTGGATGGGGTTAAGGGACAGTTTGTTCAGCTGGGGCAGCATTTGGCGAAGTCCCCGTCCGGCTCTGGGCCCCCTTTCTGGTGACTGCAACACTTGTTAGGCCAACTTTAGGGTCTTTCTCTCCTGGCCCCTCCCCCTGGAGCTGGCTTCTCTCCTCCAGCCCCAGCAGCGCCCTACCAGCACCACTCCCGGGCTCTCCAGGCTTCAACTGGATGAATGAAGACGTTCTACAGGTACTTGCCATTCTGTTTATCTTGACTCAACTTGGCTGTGCTCCAAGCTCCAAACCCACCCTAGGGTGGTACCCCTGCAAGCGAAGACTCACCCTTCTCTGTTGACTTTTGCTCATCTGTTCTCAATAGTGGTGGCCTTTGGCCGAACTTGCCCCTAAATATTAGGAGAACTTTTGAAGTCCCCTGGATACTGACTAAGGGGATAAAAATCTTGCTTTTATTTTCTTAGATTGATAAGATTCCTCCATCATTTTATTGCTTGCCCTTAACCCAGTTTTAGCGCTTTATCGTATCGCCACGTGCAAATACACCACCATGTATTAATTGTTCTGTTTCTGTTACCAGGATTTGGGCTGTTTCCAATGTTTTGATCCAAGGAACGATGCTTCTAAGATGATTCTCCCACATACCAGGGAGAACTGCTGGTATGTAAGTTTGAGAAGGCTCAACTTGACGGTGCCAAACTCTTTTCCAAAATAGCCATATAATTCCAGGGGTGGGGGGTAGTCCAAAATGATTATACAAACTCTCTGTATTAGCCTCTCAATTTTTCTGTTAATCTAAAACTGTTTTCAAAAAAAAATCTTTTTAAAAAATTACACAGCATAATACCCTTTTTAAAGTGACTTTAGATGTGATAAAATGACAAGCAAGGAAATGACAGACATCAGGTTTAGGGAATCAGTTCCCTTGGGTGGAGGAGGAGGGTTCCGGGGGGAGGGGTGTCCCAGAGGGAGGGGGGCTCCGGGGGGAGGGAGGCCCCTGAGGGAGGGGGGCCCCTGGGGGAGGGGGGCTCCGGAGGGAGGGAGGCCCCTGGAGGAGGGGGCTCCGGGAGGAGGGGTGCCCTTGGGGGAGCGGGGTTCTGGGAGAAGAGTGGTGTGACAAACAGTCCTCAGTGTCCAGCTTCCCTGCTGGATGATGATGAACTGGGGTTTATTAGATTAAAATAAAGCAAAGGCGGACGCGAGGGCAGCAAGAGGAAGAGGGTCTTGTGGAGAGTTCTGGAAGGTGTCATAAACGAGGATTATGCGTAATCCCATTCCGTACACCTGGGGCCCATTAAACAGCAGGCGGGAAGGAATCTGACAGGCATTCACGCTGGCTTGAGAGAGAGGGAAGGAGCTACTTTGTCAGATGGGCAGCGTGGCATGTGCGAGGCCACCAGAGGCCCAAATGCCAGCCGCACTGGCCAGGCACACGGCGTCACCCACGGGGAGGGTCTGCCCCCTGAGTCCCAGGCCAGGCAGCAGTTCTGCACCCAGCTGCCCGCTAGACGGTCCATCACCAGCCTTGCCTACAGTGAGCCCTCCCCAGGCTCAGTGTTCTCATCTGTATAATGGGGCGAAACAAGTAAGATGGCGCATGCAAAGTGCTGACTGAGAGCAAGGACCCAGTGCATGTCTATCATCTCCCCCTCCTCACTGTGTGTGTGTGTGCGCGCGCGCGTGTGTGTGTGCGTGTGTGTGTGTGTGTGTGCACACGTGTGTGTGTGTGCCTAGATTCCCAGATCCTTGCCCTGGTTCCTGTCCAGTACGCGGCCCCTCCAGGCCAGGCCGGGACGCAGCCTGCCCCAGCCCAGGCTTGAGCCGGGAGCCCTGGCCCTGAACCCCCAGGGGGTCTGAGGCCTCCCACCTTCCCTCTCCCCCATCTCCACCCACCACCGCTCAGGTCACAACCAGGCCCTCCCTCATTCCTCTGGACCCCAAGGCCCCTGAGGAAATATTGCTCAGATGTCATCAGCATTTGTCAAGCCCCCTCCCCTCCTTGGCCTTCAGGGGCCCACAGCCCCTCTGCCCTGGGCACCCCCTCTGCCTCCTGCTGCATCATGAATCCGACCACATGAGGCCCCTGCTCCAGTCCTGCAGGCGCTCCCCGTGTCCTTTGCGACGCAGCCCGAGTGACTCAGCTGGCATTCAAGGCCTTGACCTCCCTCCGACTCCAGCCCCATCTGGCCTCACTCTGTCACATGTGCCCCGAGTCCAGTCCCAGCCTCTCCCCAGCACGCCCCACTTCCTCATGCCTCTGTGGTCTGGCAGATGCGGTTCCCCTGCAGGGATACGCTTCTTCCCCTGAAGAACACCCCTTTCCCCTTTAAGACTCGGGGGTGGGAGGGAGGGGGGAGCCTTCCACCTCAGGCCCCAGATCCCTCAGTTCAGTGCATCCCCCCTTCACGTGCCCAGGACATGTGCCCTTCACGTGTCCATAGCAAGTATCTCTCCTCTGGACCATGAGCACCCTGTGGGCAGGACACCCCCAAACCTCATCACGTCCCAGTGCCGCATAAAGTATTCAAGACGTTGGACCTCCCACTGCAATTACATTTTCCTTCCCTGATTCAAAAGCTTGCCCTGCCTGGGCGAGGAAGGAAGGACAAGTGGGAAACATCTGTCTGCTGGGCTGACACTTGTGGGGATGAAGGATGGAAAGAAATCTGGTGAATCCTGTTTACCGTGGATGCTGAACTTGGAAGGAAAAAGTGCAGCCACAGCAGGATGGCTGAGTGGAGACAGCTGCCCCTCCGGGGCCAGCCCAGGGCTGAACCAGCAGACAGGGACTCGGGGGCACCAGAGGTCTGCCGGGCCCTGGCCTTCTCTGGACTGGTCCCGGCTGGCTGTTTGCTCGGACACTCTTTCTCTACAGGGACATTCTTTACCTTCCATCTTTCCAAGAGGGGTGGAAAAAGGACCTGTCCTGGACCCTCTGCCAGGGGCAGTGTTCCTGTTGGTGGACAACTGTGTGCTTAAAGGAATAATAGGATGTTTACATGGGGACGGAGCCGGTCCTTAAAGTACCTTGCGAGGAGAAAGACGATAAACATGTGGAGCCAAGAGGTCTCAGCCCGGACCTCCAGTCGTGGTGGGAGCCCTCGGGCTGGGTAACCCGGCATCTTTCTGATAGGGTTAGGCCAGTGCCTGTGAAAGGCTGGGCAGCTGGAGCCAGGACTCCCCAGGATTATGTCCTTCCTTCAAAGGCCGGCCTACATGACCCCCAAAGACCAGCCAACCTGTCCCCAAGCACCAGCCAACCCGTGTCCCAACTGCCAGCCACCCTGTCCCCCAGGGCTCTCCGGCAAGCAGCTTCCTTCGCTCTCTGACCGTCTAGAGGCCTCTGGGGGCCTCCCCGCCTCATAGCTCTGCAGAGGGCAGGGCTGAGAAGGACTTGACACAGGTACTTGCAGGTCAGCTCTGCCCTTCTGTAGGTGGGAAAATGGTCCTTACGAGAGAGAGGAGGGACAGTCAGATCCAGAAAGGCGATATGAGATGGAAGCAAAATTTGGGGTGGTGCAGGCCAGCCCCGCTCTTTGTCAGAAGGTGTGGGGTGTCCTTGCCAGCTCCCAGGCTCCCGCCAGCTACTGCTGTGGCTTGAGGCTGAGAATTCCCATGGGTCCCACCTCACCCTCCTTCAAGTGGGTGATTCCTGAAACCAACCACATGGCAGCCCAAGGCCCCTTCCAGCCCTCCCCTCCTGGAGTACAGACTGCACGGTCCCTGGTGTGGCCGGGACCTGCCCTGCCACCCTCCCCGCCCCGACTTGCGCCTGCCCAGCAGTCCTTCCTGCTACCACGCTTGTGTAAGGGTCAGTCCCGCTCCATCCTCCCCTCCCCCGCCTCGTGCCCTACTCCCCACTGTGATTAGGTGTCCCTTCCCATCCCACGGCACCCACACAGGCCCGTACATCGCAGCCCTCCCCGCCAGGGTGGTCCTGGACAGTCAATCAGCCAATGAATATCCTCCAGACCACGGTCCCCAGCAGGAAGAGCCACGCCGTCCCTGCCTGGACACTTGGAGCCTACACAGCTCCAGGCACCCACTAGGTGCTTTGAAAATGGCTGAATTAATGGTCATGCAGGGATCAAGCTCAGAAGTCCCCACCTGCCACCTGCACCTGCCAGAGTTCTTCCCATAAACCCTCAGACTCATAATATGTGGTCAGAGGTCCCCGTGGGCAGCTGTTTAAGAACCTCGGCCTCATGCCAGATCTGCTGAGTCAGAACCGAATTTCAAGAAAATCCAGATGAGGAGTTCCCATTGTGGCCCAGTGGTTTAAGGACTCAGCATTGTTTCAGTGAGGCTGCAGGTTTGATCCCTGGCCTTATTCACTGGGTTAAGTATTCAGTATTGCCGTGGCTGCAGTGTAGGTCACAGGTGCAGCTCTGATTTCACCCCTGGCCCTTGAACTTCCATAGGCCACAGGTATAGCCAGAAAGAGAAAAAAAAAAAATCTAGTTGATTACTACTCACAATTAGGGTGGAGAAGCCATGCTGGAGGCAACAGGGCCTCATTGCAGGGTGGGAGGTGGGCCTGGGACATTTAGTCAACAGCCCAGAGAGGGGAAGTGGGCCCAAGATCACACAGCAGAACGCTGTGCACTGGAACCAGAGCCCTGGTTCAGGCCCCAGGTTCACTGCATGTCTGGGGGAAATGACTCCCAAAGGAAGAATAGGAGGCTGCTCTCCCCCGCCCCACCAGGCTACTTGCCTCTTCTTCCTGGCTGGGACTTTCGCTATGTGCTCAGGGAGCTGGGAGCCCATGTTGGGTGGGCTTGGGGGAAGGGAGGGCCCCACCTGCCTTCCTGGAGGGGAAGACTTGCCCCCAGCCCCCAGCCCCCAGCCCCAAACCACCACCGTGGTCAGCACGCTCAGGGCCAGAGGATGGACGGGTACTGGGGGGATGGGGTGCTGGGGGGCTTCTGCCAGAAACACGGGCTGAGCCACAGGGAACCAAGTCTAGGCCATGGACTCGGCAGAGCCCTTTCTCCCCTTCATTGAGCTGGGGGACATGTACCTGCAGCCCCTCAGCTGCAGGGCTCCAACCACAGGTTTCCAGGCCAAACCAGATGCTCTCGGGCTCAGTGTGGTGGCTTCCTGTGTTTTTCAAACCGGGACATGGCCCCTCACCTGCCAACCTCAACGGGGTTGCTTTGGAAAAAAATCACCACTGCGTTTCCCCTTGATTCACACACTCACCATACTTCTGACTCGGGATGTGTGAGTTTTCCACACATCAAGCAATTCTCTGCAACCACCTGGATGACGTCCCATGACTCGATTCAATTCCAGCACTAACCAGGGTTAGTCCAGACCCCACTGGTGTAGGCTCCATCCCACAATACTGCCCCCACTTCAGAGACCAGTGGCAAGTCCCAGGTGGTCACCCTTCTTAGTACTCCTAACTAACAAGTTATCAGTCAGGGTTTTCACTGATTTGATATACATCAGGTGTGACCACTTGCTAGGACAGTTCGCAGAACTCAGAGAAAGACTGACTTACATTTACCAGTTTATTATATGATAAAGGGTATGATAAAGGATACAGATGAACATCCAAATGGAAGAGATGGAAAATGTAAGATACAGAGAAAGGGGCGAGAAACTTCCCTGCCCTCTGGATGCAAACCCCCCCCCCACTCCACTTGTTCAACAGCCCGGAAGCTCTCCAATCCTCCACGGCCCCCATTGGGAATTTGATGGAGGCTGCAGCAAACAGACATGACTGATCATTAATCCAAACTCCAGCTCCCCTCCCTTCCCTGGAGAAGGGGCATGGGGAGGGCTGAAAATCCCCAGCTTCTAACCAGAGCTTGGTCTTTCTGGTGACCAGCCCCCATCCCAAAGCTGTGCACCAAGAGTCACTTCATTAGAACAAAAGACACTCCTTTCACCCAGGTAGCTCCGAGTGTTCTAGGAACTGTGTACCAGGAATCAGAGGCAGGGACCAATAAACATATTTTCTGTAATTCCACAGGAACATCACTATCTCTCCTGACAGAAATCCAGGCACTGTTGACCCTGGAGTGACTTCAGAGATGCCTGAATCCAGCCCTCTGTGTGCGAGAAGAGGCACTGAATGGGGACGGCCCTCAAGCCCTCCAACCTTCCACAGGACTTCAAGGAGTTTGCTGGTCCAGGACCAAGAGCAGCCCCAGGCTCGGGGACTGGCTCCACCACCTAACACCCTGGTGCCTCTGTTCCCTCACCTGTAAAGTGGGACTCGGAATAGCCCCATCCTCATAGAAAGTTATAGGAGAATTAAGTGAGACTTTCTTTTAATGCTTTGAACAATGTCTGGTACAGTGTGCACTCCAAAATGCTACACACCTCTCTTACTGCTACTGACATCCTCATCAGCAGTTCTCTAGTTCCTAAACTGGAATCCTCTCACCCCCACCCACACCCCCAGACCCTGTAACAGAAGCCAAGTCACTGTGCTACCCTGAGGGGTCGCAGCTGCTAAAGCAGCTCCCCCACAGCCTCTCCCCCTGGGAATCACATCCTGAAGGGTGGGCTGATCTTAGCGACTCACTTCCGTGACTAGAACTCAGCAGAAGAGGTGGGACATCACTTCAAGATTAGGTTATAAAAAGGTTGCGGCTCCCACCTCATTCTCTCCCATCACTTGTTCTAGGAGAAGCAGCTGCCATGTCACCATGTCACTGGACAGCTTTGTGGGGAGGCCCCTGTGAATGAACTCCCCAAGCCCCCCCATCAAGTCTTAAAATAACTGCAGTCCCAGCCAACCTGCTGACTGAGCCTTGCGAGGACCCTCAGAAACTGGAATATAATAAATGCATGTGAGCGGATTTCCAAGACTTAGCACCACAAAAGGAATATAAAGTATCTCATTAATACTTTTATGTGGATTATATGTTGACATAATTTTTGAGTACATGAGGTTAAATAAAGCATATTATTAAAATTTTAAAAATTAAATAAATGTGTGTGAATAGACGCGAGTTCGGGGGTACTTCGGTACACAGCACAGATAAAAACTACACCTCGGTGAACACCCACTCATCATTCAAGATCCAAGGGAAATGCCACCTCCTCCGTGCAGCCTACCAAGACACTTCATATTCACCCCATGATCAGTTTCTCCCACTGCTTGCAATGTCAGTTTACAGGACAAGCCTGCTCCCCAGTGAGACTATGAACCCCTAGAGGGACATTTATTAACCATACCTGGATTCTCTGGGCCCTGTCACTCAGCTGGTCCTTGGTCAGAGTTTTTAAAAAATAAATAAGTAACTACTTAAGCAGCAATCGCCACCCAGTAGGCCTCCAACTTGCGCACTTAGCCTCTGGCTCAGGAGCTGCTTAGCTCTCTCCATCCTGGGTCACATGCTGGCCAGCTGGCGGTTGGACCCAATTCTCTCTTTTCTCTCCCAGAGAATGTGACAATGATTCCCGGAGCCACACCAGGGCACAACTCACCAGCCCACCAAGCCAGCACACCCACCACCACTGGGTGAGAACGCCCAGGGCAAGGCTCAGAGGTGGGAAGAAAGGGGGTCCCCGGTTTCGTGTGTCACTTCTGGCCTAGTCACCACCCAAAGGCCCCACCTGCCAGCACCATCACCTTTGGGGGTTAGATGTCAACACACGAGATTTTTGGGGAGTGGTAGCATATGACGTCCACATTCAGTCCATCCCCCACCCCATGGCTGGGCGAGGTCCTGAGGCTGAACTCCAGGCTGCTGGACATCCTTCAGGCTTTTCACAGCACAGCTGTCAGGAGTTGAATGGTGACCCCCAAAAGATAGTTCATATTCCAGACCCTGTGTTGTGACCTTATTTGGAAAAAGGATCTTCGAAGATATAATATAAGGATCTCAAGATGAAATTATCCTCAAGTAGGATAGGACCCAAATCCAATGACAAGCATCCACACAGGAGAGAGAAGAGGAAATGCACGAGCAAGCCCACAAGAAGAGAGAGGCAAAGCGGGACTGGTGTGGCCACAAGCCAAGGAAAGCCAGGGGCCACCAGGCGTGGGAAGACTGGAAGGAGGCCCTGCCCCTTAGAGCCTCTGGAGGGAGCCCAGCCCTGCTGACTCGTGGATTTTGGACTTCTGGCCTCCAGAACTGTGAGAGGAAAAATTTTTGTTTTGGGGTGTTGTTTGTTTGCTATTCTTTTTACAGCCACGCCCTCGGCACATGGAAGTTCCCAGGGGTCAAATCGGAGCCGCGGCTGCACCACAGCTCACAGCTCACAGCAACACCAGATCCTTAACCCACTGATTGAGGCCAGGGATCCAACCTGAGTCCTCAAGACACTATGTCATGTTCTTAACCTGCTAGCCATTACAGGAACTAGAATTTTTGTTTTTTCAAGTTTGCGGTAATTTGTCGCAGCAGCCGCAGGAGTAATACAATGGCTTATATAGAAAAGGAGTCTCCTTCTGCAGCTCGGGTTCAGAGGCATTGAACACTGTGCGGGGTCAGTGTTAAATCATGGGCCCATGGTTGCAGAGACCATGTCACTAACATGATGTCTCACATTATTAATGGTTGGTTTCCCCCATTAGCTTAAAGCGGTGGTTTGGAGGAAACAGCCGCCAGCAGTCAGCAGACACTGTAGTGCAAGTTCACTGGTTTAGAAGACGTTGTCACAATCTAGATGACACAAGAGGTGGCGAGGCCAACCGGCCTTCCCAGTACAGGAGCCCCCAAATCTGAAGGCCAAGGTCCCTTCAGGCTTGAATAAGACGCGCGAGCCACAGCCCACCTCAGAGAAGCCTCTGGGTCCCCGGCCATGGGAACTGGGGCTGCAGGTTTGGTGGAAGAAGCTGAGGTGAGGAAACCACTGTCCGTGGCGTCCTGATTCCTCACCTGACTTCACACCTGGAGACCAGTTTGCCCCAGAACTGAAGACACTGGTCACAGGGGACAGCAGGACGGCTAAGGAGCTGACCTGAAATGACAGTGGCCACAACTAAGCTCGAGCAAACAAGAAATCACGTGTACAAAACCTTCCCCTTTTAAAGTGGAGGAGTGAGGAGTTCCTGTTGTGGCGCAGAGGAAACGAATCCGACTAGGAAACATGACGTTGTGGGTTCGATCCCTGGCCTTGCTCAGTGGGTGAAGGATCCGGCATTGCTGTGAGCTGTGGTGTAGGTCGCAGATGCAGCTTGGATCTGGTGTTGCCATGGCTGTGGTGTAGGCTGGCAGCTGTAGCTCCGACTGGACCCCTAGCCTGGGAACCTCCATATGCCGCAGGTATGGCCCTGAAAAGCAAAATAATAATAATAATAACAATAATAATAAATTAAATAAGTAAAAATAAAAAATAAAGTGGAGGAGTGGGAGTTCCCATCGTGGCTCAGTGCTAACAAACCCGACCACTACCCATGAGGACTCGGGTTTGATCCCTGGCCTCACTCAGCGGGTTAAGGATCTAGCCTTGCCATGAGCTGTGGTGTAAGTCCCAGAAGTGGCTGGCATCTGGTGTTGCTGAGGCTGTGGTGTAGGCCAGCAGCTGAAACTCTGATTCAACCCCTAGCCTGGGAACCTCCATATGCCATGGATGTGGCCCTAAAAAAATGACAAAAATTTTTTTTTAATTTAATTTTTTAAAATGTGAAGTGGAGGAGTGAAGTTTGCTGGGGACCAAAGTGTGTTCCCCCAAATCTACGTGTTGTAGCCCAAAGCCTCGGTGGGGAGCCAAGTGGAATGGGGCCTCTGGGAGCTTATTAGGTTCGGGTGAGGTCACGAGGGTGAAGTCCCCGTGGTGGCATCGCTGTCACGTAAAAGAGACCCGGGTTCTCTCCCCACTGTGAGGACAGAGCAAGGAGGGGGGCAGGCTGAAGGCCGGAGAGCAGCCCTCACCAAGATCCCCGCCCTGCTGGCACCCTGATCTTGGCCCTCCGGGCTTCAGAACTGTAAGAAAGAAATGTCTATTGTTTAAACCCCCCAGTCTGTGTTATTTTCTTAAGGCGGCCCGAGCTAAGACAGAGGTGACTGTAGAACAATTCTTGGGACATTTGACGCTTTTCTGTTCAAAAAGCACTGCTGTCTATGAGGTCACCTTGCGATCAGGCCTATAAAGAACCATAGCAGGTAGAAAACTGTCCCTGGATGAGCACCCTTCCCCACTCCAGAGAGAACATTCTGGAACCTCTGTGGGATGGTGGGGGCCTCTTCATGTGTGAAAGCCGGCAGCATCTCGCACAGAGCCAGCCTTGACGGGAGAGTGTGGAGGGTGGGGAGGGTGAGGGCAGGTGAGTAAACAAACTGTTCCATCCCTGACATTCCCAACTGACTTCTCAGCAAAACTTAGCCAGGTCTTAAGATTTTTATCAACTACTGTGGGCTCCTCAGAACGCGCGCCCACAGAAGCGCGTGAGGAGCATCAGTATTCAGCCAGCACCTCCTCCTTACCTGAGTCCCTCTCCCAGCTGCCTCAGCTTGCCCCACGCACCCAGCATGAGCCCCCTTTGTCCCAGTAAACAGCTCTTTATGAGGCTCTGAAAGTCTTCATTGGTTTGTTTTGGCTACCAGGCCCCCACTCCATCTCCCCCACCCCCGCCCCCTCACCGCCAGAACCGGGGCCACCAGCTAGGTGACCTCAGAGCCTCTGGGTCCGGTCCAGGCACAGGCCTGGTTGTACAAGACTTCAGGGCACCGGGAACCCTGTAATTGAGAAAAACACGTTAATGCAATATTCTAAAAAATCGAAACGAACCCCAGTGTTCATTGCAGCACTCTATGCAATAGCCAGGTCATGGAAACAACCTAAATGCCCATCGACAGAGGAGTGGATAGGGAAGATATGGTACATACACACAATGGAATGTTACTCAGCCATTAAAAGGAACGAAATAGCAACATTTATAGCAACATGGATGGACCTAGAAATTATCATGCGAAGTGAAACCAGTCAGACAATTAGACAGCAACACCCAATGCTACCGCTTACATGTGGAAACTATAAAGACACAATGAACTTCTTTGCAGAACAGACAATGACTCACAGAATTTGGAAAACCTTGGTTTTTCAAATAAGACAATCTGGGGGATGGGGGGATGCACTGTGTGTTTGGGACACAAAATTTATCAAATTGACTTGTGATGATCTATGTACACTTATAATTGAAATAAAATTCACTAAGTTAAAAAATAAAATAAAAAAAATCGAAACGAATGCCAAAACAATGATGAACGAAGCATCAAACTTTAAATAGGAGTCTAAAATAAGGCATAAAATGAAGCTCTCTACAAAACAGAAATGGACTCACAGACATAGAGGACAGACTTGTGGTTGCCGGGGTGGTGGCGGGGGACAGACGGACAGGGAGTTTGGAGTAGGTAGATGAGAACTATTGCACTGAGAATGGATCAGCAAGGCGCTCCTGCTGTACAGCACAGAGAACTCGATCCAATCTCTCGGGATAGAACACTATGGAAGACAGTATAAGAAAAAGGATGTGTATGTACGTACGACTGTGCCACTTTGCCGTAAAGCAGAAATAGGCACAACATTGTGAATCGATTATATGGGAGCTACCCTCGTGGTTCAGCCGAAACGAATCTGACTAGCAACCAGGCGGACACAAGTTTGATCCCTAGCCTCGCTCAGCGGTTTAAGGATCCAGCATTGCCCTGAGCTGTGGTGTAGGTCGCAGATGCCGCTGGGATCCTAAATTGCTGTGGCTGTGGCGTCGGCTGGCGGCTACAACTCTGATTCCACCCCTAGCCTGGGAACCTCCACATGCGAGGGTGTGACCCTAAAAAGAAAATAAATAAATAAATAAATAAATAAACAAACAAATAAAATCTACTATACTTTAAATTTTTCATAAAAATTTAAAAAATATATTTTTAAAAATTAAAAAAAATGTTTTTTTAAACTAAAAACATGATCTTCCAGGTGCAACGAAGGCACAAAAATAGTCCCCTCCCAGGCCAGGTGAGCTGGCTAGAGCCAAGCCTCAGAGCCAGGCTTAGGGCCCAGCCAGCCCTCCCTGTGTTTTCTTCTCACGGAGATGATTCCTGGCAGTCAGGGGCCAGGAATCAGCCCCTGGAGGAGTCCTAGGACGTCTACACTGAAACGTCAGGGAGCCCCGGTCTTAGCTCTTAAAGCATCTACGGCGACAAGCCACTGTGCTTTTGGCTTTGAATTTCCAGTGCATTACAGATTGATACTTTGTATAATACAATAAAAAAATAAATTTCTAGGAAAATGACATAAAAAAGACATACAAAATGTAAGCCAACTTTTCTACTATATTTTCTTGTAATAGTATATGGTGTATTATTACATTCAGCAATTACTCATTCAAATGCCTCTCATTTCCTGAACAGCTGCTCTAAATTCCTCTACTCACCTGGTCAGTGACAGCCTGTGTGTCCCTTCAGTCCCCGGGCCACATACTGAGGACCAAGGATCTGTCTCTGTTCGCCCAGCCCAGCTCCCCTTCCACAAAGCAGGGGGCTTGATTTGAGGCCGGTGGGAGGGGGCTGTCTCAGGCTTCAGTGGGGGCAGAATGTGTTCCCAACTCTATTCACAGGCAAATCAGGACAACTGCTTCCTCTTCAGCAGTCTGTGCTCAGTGAGGGAAGGTGCAGCGCATGTGACTCCCAAGATCAAGGACATGGAGACTGAGGGCTCTGCGGGGTCGGGCCCCCCTCCTCACCTGCACTGACTCCTCCTCCCTGCCCACCCAGAACCTACTGGTTAATTCTGGAAGCCCTGCCAGGCCCGAGCCCAGATCAGGTGACTCTCCACCTGCAGCCTCAGGGGCTCGAGGTCACCTCCTTGTCACCCACAGCTGGAGCTGCTGGGCACTTGCCCTTGGGCTCAGCCTTCCAGGCAAGGGAGACCCTGAACTTCTACTTCCCTCAGCAGAGGCAGATGCTCACAGCTGACGTGCCTGGAAGGTCTTTCTACGAGATCAGATGCCAACAAGGGGCCTGTGATTAATGAGCACAAAGCGCTCCCCCTAGAAGAACAGCCGTCTTTCACTGAACACTTAACGTGAACAGGAACGGCCAGATGCTTCTAGCAATGATCAACTCTCATCCTCAAGGCTGCGAGGTGGGATTTAGGATGGCGCCCATTTAACAGATGAGGAAATCGAGGTATACGAGACTTGCCCACTCGGCATGGAAGTGACAGAGATGGAACCCTCCCCGTTTCCCCCTCTGGGAGGTCTCTCCCCCGAGCAGAGCCACGTGGGGCCGGCCAGGGGACGTCCACGCGAGAGAGCTATGTGCATCACCTGCGTAGCTCTTCTCCTGCTGACAGCCCCGGCTGGCAGCCCAGGCCCTCCAGTGGCCTCTGTGTCCCCAAGGCACCGGCCACCCCAATCCTGCTGCCCTGCGCACCAGTCTAAAGATGATGGCTTTCCCTTCGGTGTGACTGTCCCAGACAGGAAGAAAGTTGTGCAGGACGACGAGAAAGGCTGCGTGTCCGCTTGTGAGCCTGGAATACAGGCGGAGGATCTCAGCCTGCCTGGATCCCAGGTGGGGGGGGAGGCATAATTTGGGCTGTGCCTGCGACAGCCTATGACATGAGGAGAGATGGAGCAGAAAACAGGAAGGCAGGGCCCAGGTGCAGGGCAAGATGCGGCCTGAGTCTGGAGGGCAGGTGGGGGGCGGGAGGCATGGATGGAAGCCCGGCCATCTCAGGAGGAGTGGCAGGTCCTGAGGCTGAGGGACAGACAAGCAATAGTCCCCTTCCAAGGGCCTCACTAAAACCCTGTTCCCCCCAACTTCCACCCTTTTCAGGCTGGTTTCTTAACCACAAGGGATGTGAAATCACTGTCAAAAACCATACTGCCCAGTTCAACCTGCCTGGCGACATTCCATCAGGCAGCCTGCGGCAGGGTGGCAGGCAGAGGAAATGTCACACTAAGAGGCCCCCTGCCCCACCCCGTCAATAACATGCCATGCCCAGGGAGTTCCCATTGTGGCTCAGCAGTAAGGAACCTGACTAGCATCCATGAGGACACGTGTTTGATCCCTGACCGCACTCAGTGGATTAAGGATCTGGTGTTGCTGTGGCTGTGGTGTAGACAGGCAAATGCAGCTCTGATTTGACCCCAGCCTGGGAATTCCATATGCTGTGGGTGTGGTCCTAAAAAAGACCAAAAAAAAAAAAGAAAGTGCCAGGTGGAGCCTTACTGGGAAGTGATCCTGGGGTCCAAAGGCCGTACACATCCTCAGCCACAAGGAGGGGCTGGGCCAACACATCCGTGCAGAACATTTCCAGATATTGCTTCATGTGGTTCTCACTGCAGGGGACTGATTAACCCATTTTAAAGATTAGGAAACTGAGACCTACGGAGATTAGCAATGGATGACGCAGAAGTAAGAATCAGAGCCAGGACCGAGCTCCGGTTCTTTAAAGGCCTAGAAAATTGTTCTCTACTTTGGAGTTGGGTTGTCCACTGCACACAAAGCATGCTGGCTTTCTCAGAGGTCCTTTCTCCTGGAGAATGTCTCCGTTAAGTTAAAACTGAAATATGAAATCCTACACATGCGCTCACACGTCCTGGGCAGAGGGGAGACTGGCCTTCTGAGAAGAGGAATCCGCATGGGAGGAGACACCAGCCTCGTGTTGTTCAGACTTGACCGGGCTCCTCCAGAGTCCCCTCCTGCTGGCACATGGAGGGCTTGGGACAGCCTGCCTGCCCCGCCCCGCCGTGGCCAGTTCCAACGTGCCCTGTGCTTTCTCTGCTGATAAACCAGCGGGGGGCTGCTCCCCACCCCCCAATCGGGGGCTAAACAGAAAGACGAGACGGAATGAGCAAATGTCACCTCTGAGAGCGGGTGCCAAGTTGAGACCCTGGGGACTCTCGGGAGATGCTGGACCTAGAAAGGGAGGGACAGCCCTGGCGTGTGGTACACAGAAGTGTTCTTAATGGGGAAAATGCCAGACAGTGGAAAAGAAAGCCACTGTCAGGTTTCCTGTGAACCGAAGGCCAAGAACTTGGAAGGGGTGATCCTGGGTGCAGCAAACAACAAGAATAATTTGTGAGATAATTCCTAAAATGGGACTGGGGCAGAAACGGAGCGTGTGACTCCCAAGGCCAGGTCATGGAGACCTACTGACCTCCCGACTTCCCTCGGCTCGCTTGCGCTGGGGACAGGCAGCCGCCACGTTGTGAGGACGCTCAGGCGGCCCCGCGGGGAGGAGCACGTGGCAGGCGCTGACATCTTCCGTGCGGCCATCTCGGACATCGGTGCTCCAGCCCCGGGCAGACCTTCAAAGGACAGCAGCCTCTGATGTGACACCCTAAAGCCAGAGTCACTCCCGCAGTCCTGACCCGCAGAAACTGTTGGAGACTGCAAAGGTCTTAGACCACTGAATTGGGGGGTGACTTGTCACAGTGAGAGTAACCAGTGCAGCATTACATAGCAACTGCTCTTTGAGGCCACTTGTTGGAAGAGAGGTGGTTAGGAGCCTCTGATCTCCCCATAGCTGACTTAGATGGGTCCAGACTCCCAGACGAGAACGTGAAGGGCTGGCCAGGCGGCAGCGCTGGGTGAGAGAGCGTGGCTGAGATGCAGCTGCTTAAATGCTCCTGCACAGAAAGGAAGGCAACGGCGTGAATGATGTCAGAGTGTCCCAGCAGAGAGTGCACAGCCAGACGATGGCGACCTACAGAGAACGGAAGCTAGAGTGTAGAAACAAGAGTGGTATTTTAAAACATAATAATTTCCTACACTTATCACGGTGTTCACAAGACCCAGCCAGCTGTCCGGGGCACTGTTCCAACGGAGGAAGGAAAAGCCCTGCAGGATGTCACAATTCTAAGCAACCCCCACCCCCCCAAAAAAAATATATATATGCAGGAAAGAAAGAGTCTGAGCATTGGCCTTGGGCCCCAGTGGGACAGGACTCCAGGGCCCTGCGAAGTAGCACGTGGCCTCCGGGTACAGAAGATCCTAACGCTAACATGGACTGCAGGTCTCTGAGCCTTGATTTCCTCACCAAGCAGGACTGCAGTCAGAGTTCCACCTTAAATATCACTTGACTGTGAAGATTAAATTAGATGAGGCATATGAAAGTGTGTTTTGGGGAGTTCCCATTGCGGCTCAATGGTAACAAACCTGAATAGTATCCATGAGGATGCGCGTTTGATCCTTGGCCTCGCTCATTGGGTTAAGGATCCAGCGTTGCCATGAGCTGTGGTGTAGGTTGTAAATGCAGCTCAGATCTGGCATTTCCGTGGCTGTGGTGTAGGTCGGCAGCTGCAGTTCCAATTAGACCCCTAGCCTGGGAACCTCCATATGCCACAGGTGCGGCCCTAAGATCCAAAGAAAAGAGAGAGAGAGCGAGTGTGCTTCATTCGCAAACTGGAATGTACCTACAAATAAAATATATAAATACAAATACTTACCAAATGTACCTCTACCCACTATCAAGGCATCAACTGTCTTAGGGATAAAATGAAAACTGAAAGAAAATGCATCAGGCCAGAAGCAGGGCCAACACAGAGATTGCATGTCCTTACCAGATTCCAAGGACCTGACTATAGTTCCCAGTTTTGGCTTGCCAGCTATGTGACCTTGGGCTTGTCATTTTCCTCATTTGCAAAACAAGGAAGTAGGAACTGGAAAACCTCCAAGGTCCCTTCTAAGCCAAAAGTTCTCCGATCTGTACTCTCTGCTACCTGGAGAAGCTTCTAGAAAGAATGCATCAAGGATTTTCCATGAAATCACCGAGGGTTAGCTAGAATAGCTTTACATATTTGCTTTGCAATTTCTTCCCTCTTTCTCTGTTGGAGTATTGTCTATCATACGAATAGAAGATCAAAACAATATAATTAATAAAGTTAAATTAATAGGGAGATGCTGAATTTTGTGCCCCACAAACAGATATGGGGCATTTTCAAAAACTTATCACATACTTACTTATCCAAAAAGATAATTCATCTAAACTACAAAGAACAGAAATTGTAGGGGCCATTTCTCCAAACCACAAAATCTAACAAAAACTAGACCCAAACGCCAAAAATTTGAAAACCAAAGATAGATAGATAGACAAACAGACAGACAGACAAACAGACAACTCATGTGAAAACTAAGATGTCCTTATTGGGTTCAAAAAATTAATAAAACATACAATAGAAGATTAGGATACGGGAGTTCCCATCATGGAACAGCGGTTAATGAATCCGACTAAGAACCATGAGGTTGCGGGTTTGATCCCTGGCCTTGCTCAGTGGGTTAAGGATCCAGCGTTGCTGTGAGCTGTGGTGTAGGTTGCAGACGCGGCTCGGATCCCGCGTTGCTGTGGCTGTGGCGAAGGCCGGCAGCTACAGCTCCTGTTAGACCCCTAGCCTGGGAACCTCCATATGCTACAGCTGCGGCCCTAGATAAGGCAAAAAGACAAAAAAAAAGAAAAGAAAATTAGGATACAACATTAAAACTTAGAGCACATCATCAAAGCTGTGCTGGGAGGTAAATTCATGATATACAGCTGCCTTCATTATTAAAATAAAACAACACAGTTTTCACTTCAGGGACAACAGAGTGACTTCATGGACCACCCCTAGTGAAAAAGCAAAGCTGGCAAAAACGATTTAAAAAATAAACACATAAACATTTTAAGTCTCTGGGAGCTGTCCTAAGGGCATATGACAAATGAAGAAAGAGCACATCTGTGGCACTGCAGCCACCACCCGCTTTCACCCTCCTTCACTCCAGCTCAGCTTGACAGAAGCCTCACTCCACGTAGATGTGGCCAAAAAGCCAGGGCTCCCTCACCCCTCGAACCCTAATCAAGGCTTACGTATCTCCCCAGGAGGGACAGGTCACCAGTCTGTCTCACGCCCTGCACCCTCGCTCCAGGTCGAAAAGGCTCAATTTCTGGTGAGTGTGACTGAGAGGTCAAGGCGACCTTCCAGCCATCGCCAGAGGACAGAGGCTCTACCCCAGGCAGGACAGGCCAAAGGGACAGACGGGCCGACCCCCATCCTGCCAGCCTGCTCACAGGGCACAGTTTCCAAGGAAGAGACAACCAAGGAGACCAGAGGCACCCGGAACCAGAGCACCAAGGATCTGCACAGAGCCCAGCAGCTCAGGAGAAAGGAAAACGCTCTGAAGTGCTCCCAAAAGAATGGACTCTATTTAAAACAGAATGCGGGCAAGTTCATGCTCAAGGGCGCTCTTGAAAACAACAGCCCCTCTTAATTAAGAATGAGGCGGCAAACCCCAGCTACCCAGTTCACTAGAGAGAACCGGGAAGACAGCCGAGGACAGCCCCCTCTGGGCTCCAAACAGACCTCAAAGACCCGCCTCGAAATCTCCCCCTGTCTAAATTTAATTGGATCGGACTGTGGAACAGTGCGTGCTCTGGGGCATTTTAAAAACAATAGGGCAATCTGCAGGTGGAGTCTGTTACCTACTGAAACTGACAGCTTAACGGAGAAATCAGGAAAAGACACAGTCAGAGACAGCTCTGCTGAGACCGCTGTCACCCCAGGGTGCTGAGCTCATGCTGCTGGGTGTACCCCGTGAAGATAACGCAGGCTCTAAAATCGCTTATGGTGGTGGATGCATAACCTGGAAAGTATGTAAAGACCAGTGAGCTGTGTATTTTAAATGGCTGAACCATGTGATAGGTGGATTGCCTGTCCACAAAATCATTAGTTAAAAAAAAAAAAAGAATACCAAAAATACATGACCGACATATTCATCTCAATATTATTTCAAAAAATCCAAGCTTCGGGAAGAAGTAAGGCAATAAAAACAAAATTAAATGCCTTGGACAGTTGACAAGATGATGGAGTTAATTTTAAAAATTAATCTTTGGACACCGGGCCCCTCCTGTTTCTCTTTAAAACAGCCCAGCTTTCTGCGAAATGCTTTCAAGCGCTCCCTGGAAAACTCTCATTTTGAAAGATCCATCTTCTCTTATGTGACTCTGTGGCCTTTGGACAGACAAGAGCCTCCGCAGGCTGCCCCTAAGAAAGCGTCTGTGCCCTCGGGTCCTGCTCTGTCTTCTTCTTCTAAGTCCCTGCCAAGTGCCCCTGGAGTGTGGCTGCCCCTCCTGGGTTCGCAGTTTCACCATGGATACAGCCCACACCCAGAGGGGGCACAAGTGCAGCTCCCCTGAGAGCCAGGGAGAAGCCAGCCCTCAGCTCCGAAGGCTTCTGGCCAGACCCCAGCCCTGGGAAGGAACCTCACTTTCCCAGAAGTCCTTTCAGCAAGGTCACCACCTGCCACTATGTGCTCAGAGGGATGTGGCAGCCACTCGCTTGAAGAAGAAATTCTGTCATGCAGCAACCTCATGGTCCATTAGTTTCTGCCAATTCTAGGCAGGTCACATGGTCTCTCTGGCCTTCAGTCTCTTCATCTATGCAGTGGGCCTACTGTTGTACAGATTAAATAAAATATTGTTAGTGTTTGGGCCTTACCTCCTTTCTTCCTCAACTGTCATGGGCCAGGGGCTCACACCAGTCTCCTGTCCACCACCCCCCCCAGCTGCTTCTGCTCCTGTTGGGGAGGAAGGAATTTTCCTCTCCCCTTCTAGGTTCTTCCAGCTGGTCTAAGCATGAAATTGACAGGAGTCAGATTCAAAGGAGAAAATCACACCAACGTTTACTAACCTGTAGACATGGGAGAGACCCAGGAAAACGGAGTGACTGACCAAGATGGCCAAAGCTCTCCCCTTAAATGTCCCCTTCAGCTAAAGACAACAAAAGATGTTGGAATCAGGAGTTTGGGACTTCAAATAGGAAGAAGACGACACTCCTGCAGGCCGAGAAGCAACAGTTTGGTAAATAAATGTCTGCTGGGCCTCGCAAAGACAACGGACACAAAGGGGACTCTGATCTCTGCAAGTGTTTTCCCACCACCCCGACACATATCCTGGACAGACATCCTTGTTATAGGCCCTCCATCTAAATTCTTCAGGCAGTTGGGGGGAAGTTCAAAGTTTCTTCCTGAGTCTTTTGGGCATTGATCGTTTTTCAGCTTGAAATAACCAACATGGTAGAGACACTTGGGGGTGACAAATTTTGTTCCCTACACGCCAAATAGACTCCATCCTGGGTTCCGAGGAACCCCAAGGTCCCCAATTAAAGGTTCCTTGGGTCTGACTTAAACCTAAGTTGGACCAAAGGTGGGTGGCCCAGAAATTAACGACTATGTCCGAAGAGTGGTCAGGGACCACTGGACTGCTTTCTGGGTTATGGAACCCAACCCTGTAGCCAGCCCCGGTGAAAGATGATGGATGCCAGGAACTGGATAACCTTGACCAAGCCTGACGCCCACTGATGCTTATAAACCCAGCTTCTAGGAGTTGTCCCTGCAAAGTCAAAACGGTGTAGCAGCTTGATCTCTGGATTGAGCAGCAAAGCCCAGAGGCCTTCCCAGAGCCCACCCAGAAAGGTTGCCCCAGCAAGGCCCCAGGTGCCTGGGGAAGCAGGGAAACTGGGAGTCAAGGTCAAGTCTTAGAGCAGGGAGCATGAGGGCCACGCCTCCTGCTACTGATGACAGGTGGAGCTTGAGCCCTGAGACCAGAGGCCACTGCACAAGGTCTAAGCCGGCTTCTCTCTTGGGGAGGTCCTGTCCCACGAGGGGTGTTGAGTCCCTCAGTCAGCCTGATTTTCTCTCCACGAGAGGGAAAGGACAGTTCCTCAGGCCCACAGCAGAGCCTGGCACCTCTGCAAACAAGAGAAGAGAGGGGGCCTTCGATGCCAAAGTGTCTCTGGGGAAGGTGAGGTCCCAACGGGATGTGAGCCCTTCGGCTTCTGATGCTCTGCTCCGGGGCCTGGTCCCTCGGGGCTCCTCCCTCCTCTGACCCCGCCATGGATTGAATCGTGGCCTCCCAAAAAGCTAGAAGAGCAGATTGTGGGCAGAGACCCGCAGGGAGGACACCACGTGACAATGGGGACGGCAGCTGCAGTCCAGGTAAGGTGGGCCACCACTGGGAGCCGGGAAGAGGCTAGGGCTCTCCCTGGAGCACCGCCCCACTGACGCCCGAATTTCCGACTCCCAGCCTCCAGGACTCAACACGGATGGGCTCAGCCCGCCTCTCCCACTGGGCTCCAGCACCAGCCTCCAAGTCAAGAGACTCCTAGTTATTTCTACTTTTCCAGCAGCAGGAAGGAAAAAAACAACTTGGACCTGAAAAACAGAGGGAGAATGAAGAAAGTAAGAGAACGGACTTCTGTTGTCTTAAGCCATTCAGGACTTGCGGCTTCGCTATGGTTTACACCAGCCCCGAGTTCGGAGGGCCAATCCCACCCACCGCCTCCGTCCACGTCTCAGAGGGGCCCAGACGTGGGGGCCGGAGATGCTGAGAATCCACGCTGGACGCAGAGCTCAGCTGAGGCGTCGGGGAGGTGGTCCAGGGGTGCACAGGACAAGAGAGGGCAAAGAGAGAGAAAGGGGGGTGCTGTCTCTTGACAGCAGAATGGGGTAGTCAGAGAAAGTCTCAGATCCTTTCCAGATGTTAACTCTGCCATGGCTGGGCCTAGAATCTAAGTGAGTCTCCTCTCATCTTTTTTGAAAGCCTGGGGTTCCTGCCAACAGAAAAAGAATAAAGCCCCAGACACACCTAGTTCCTATCTCAGCATGTATTTTTGATAAGGGCAGGGCCTGTACTGCCCCAGCCCGTAAGTGACTCCCCAGGCCCCCGGCCAAGGTCACCCCAGGCTCAGTGCAACTCACTCACTGGGTCCAGCATGATCCTCCGACCGAGTCAGGAGAATTCCAGTTAGTTCTACTTTTCCAGCAACAAGAAGGAAAAAAACAACTTGGATCTGAAAAGCAAAGGGAGAATTAAGAAAGTGCCTCTGCTCCCGGCATCTTTTTTTTTTTTTAACCACTGACTGGGTAATGAATAATTTATAGTCAAGAATGTTTGTGGGGGGGATAAAAATGTTGACAAGTCAAGAAAAACCTCTTAGCAGCCTAGCAGGGCAATCCATCTTCAAGAAACACGTTTCAAATGCATAGTTTGTGAAGATGCTGGTTGAAGCTGTTTCCTTCCTCTCTTTTTTTTCTTCTTGTTTTTTATCTATATGGAAATCGGTGGGTGCTGAAATGTGTTTCACTTCAGCACAAACTGGGGCTGAATGATATCCCAGGCAAGAATTAAATCATGGCTTCATACCCCGAGAAATAAACACCCAAGCAAGGCGAAGACCCTTAGCGCCCTCAGAGGAGGGGTTTCTGGGGACCTGGACAGAAGCGTTGCTATTCCAAGCGGCACCACCCTCCTGCTTCTGACGAGATGAAGCCGGTTTGATGCACGGGTACCCTGAGGGGTACACGGCACCTGAGCAGCTTTGTAACTAGGACAGGGTGGGGGACTTGGTCCCCCAGTCCCTCCTTCCTCCCCTACTTCACCCGGCGGAGAGGGGGGCCCTTCAGCCCAGCCACACAGGTAGCCTCGAGGGTGCTCCCCCCAAAGAACAAGGGGTCGCAACCTGGGACACAGAGAAAGCCCCAGGGGCAGATGGATGCGGTCAGGACAGAGTTGAGTAGGAGCTGGAAACGAAAAGAGGGCTGGGCCGGGCCAGCAGGACCCCCCAAATCAGAACCCACGAGCAACACTCAGGCTCAGGTGATTTTCCATCAATGGCTCCTTCGTGGCATATTTCTGCACCCCCACCCCCACCCCCCGCCAGCTTCCATGCGACACCCTGGCAGGGTGATGTGATTTGGGGCCCCCAGAAATTTGAGATTCAGTAGATCTGGAGGAATGGAATCTTTGTTTTAATATATCACAGTCATTTTGATGCCAGCCGGGTTAAAAAACCCCTCCTCCGGAAGCAAAGCAACTATCCACCTCCAATTTTCTGATTCAATCCCCATTTCACAGAACTCAGCAATGCCAGTGATTTATACTAAAACGGGGATCATTCTGTTTTGCTACCTCTTAAGTCGTTGATAAAATTAATTTTTATGTCTAAAAACCTCTTGCTGAATCTCGTGATCCAATTTGGGGCTTGCAGTGTCCCACCACCCTACGCCAAGAATTTCTTGATTGTTGAAAAGAAGATAGAGAAGATCAGCTTCGGAAGGATTTCAAGAACGAACCGTTATAATGGCTTCTTCCAAAATAGATTTACATTGACCCTATTCATTCATTTCGTCTCATTTTGCTTCATACGAAATGGCTTCAGAGTCTATGGGACAAGCTAGAGAATTAGGCCTGAATATCTGATCTCCTATTAGACGCAGCAAGGACCACGTCTGGCGTCGGGGCTGGTCCTGGTCACATTTTCATCCTCTCCTCTAGACCAGCCTCGGTGTGACAGCGAAGGCCCAGCCTAGGTTTTCTCCCCGTTAGGCACTTCCCACTTGGCACAGAGCCTGGCACACAGGAGACACTGAGGGGTAAGTCCCCTTGCGACCCCCGTCGGGCCTCCCTGGACACCCGAGGTCCCTCTGGCATGTGACAGGGCAACCGCCCCCTCCTGACAGCACACAAAAGCCTCAGAGGAAAGAGCACCACGATCCTCCCCCAACGGTGAGCTCTGGGAGCTGGTCTGGGTCTGACCTGGGCAGCAATGTCCACCCTCTGAGAACACGGTCCCACCATGAGGGGGCTCAGAGCATAAACAACACACCCTCATTCCCTAGAGTCCTCTCAGGTGACCGATACCTCCCAGCTGGACAATGGCCGGCCAACTGCACAGCCAAAGAGATGACCGACTACGTGCATTTCTCAGCTGGCCCCCAGGAGGGGCTCTCCAACCCCGCCAAGGGCTTCGGGGCCTCAGGCCTCCCCCACGGGGCCGGGGGACATCAGAGTCTGCAGGGGGCTCATCTTCATGGTCATGGCCGAGGGATGAACCTACAAGATGCAGAAAGGTAAGGGAAACCTTTGGAAGAGGGAAAGTCAGGACATATCCCCGCTGAAGTCATGTCCTTGATCTTTATCTGACCTTCAACTGAGTGGCCGAGCTCGCTGCGCAGCCCAAGGGAGCCTGAGACCTCAGTCAGTCTTCCTAGACCTGCAGACCTTGACTGCTGACCACACCCATCTGTCCCATCTCAGAACCAGCCTGGACTACCTCCCAGCCAATGTCTCTTCCAGAACTCTCCAGAACTCTCCAGGGCCTTCCAAGCTGGACCCTTTTCTTCTTTAGATATACTCCCTGTGAAGAGCTTCTGTTTTCCTGAAAAGCATGTGCCATGGTCAGGAGTGCCAGTCACAGAGGACAAGTGGCACAGACCCGCTGCTGGTACACTGCGATCAAGGACCCTTACCTCCAGCAGCCGCCAGGGAACGCGTGACTCCCCACCCCCATTTTCTCCCCTCTTGAAATGTTCTCCTGGGAGCTCATCAAATGAAAACCCTGGTTCTGAGGTGGAAAAGCCTCTTAGAAGGTTAATAGCGAGTGGATAGAGCAATAAATGTAATGATTCAATTCTTCAAGGGTGGCTAAACAGGCTGCTGTTTACCAAAGTCTTAGCAGATAATTACTAGCAGATGATTACGAAAAGCTGCCCGATTGCCGCGGCCCCAGAAACGGCCACAGCCCAAATCCGCACGGGCCACTTTCTTGGAAGAACCCAGGCAAGCCTCCACTGCCCTCTCTTCTTGCTCCTGCCCAGGCTCTGCCATCACTGGAAAGCTGCCCGGGTAAATACCATCTCCCCAGAGAGTCACCACGAATCTAACCCGGCTCCTTCCCTGCTTCCCTGTCCAGGGCAGGTTAGCAGACCAGGGGCAGTGGGACGTCTGCTTCAGTAGCACAGTTCTGGGACAAGTTTTGATGGAGGGGCTCGGAGGTACGTCTATGGCTTGAGCCCTCCCTGGATGTCTGGGCAGGTGCAGGGAGGGCTGCGGGTGGCCCTTAGCGAACACTGGTCACCTGCCCAAGCAATTGGTCCCAGAGTCTAAGAAAAGAAACAAAGTGTGTAACCCATATAGAGCATGGGTGTCCTTGGGCCCCCCCGCTCTCGCCCCAAAGTTCACACCATCTCCCACCGTGTGCCTCCTCCCCCAACTCCAAACACCCCTAGAGAGAAGTCCAGCCCCCAAAGCATTGTCCGGTCTTGCAGATCTTACTGAAACTGGGGAGGGGCAAAGAGACAGCCTACAGGCTGGGAGAGAATATGTACAGATTATACAAACAACAAAGGCTTAATTTCCAGAACATACGAACAGCTCATACGACTCAATGACCGAAAAGCCGACAGCCCAGTTCACAGGGAGGTAAAGGTCCCCCTGTGTATCTCAGTGCCAAACGCCTTCAAATTCTGGGTGTTAGCGCCTCTGCTCCTCCCCCCAGTTTCTCTCCTGCCGCAGCCTGCTCACCCCTGAGAGCCTTGTCTCTCCTCCTCATTGCAGCCTTGCTAACTCCATCTGCTCCCACACACACACACACTGCCGCTATCCTCCAAGTCCCCTCAGCCACAGACGCCCCCACCAGGACAAGAGCTTGCAAGAGACGTCATGACCTGTTGTGGGCCCTCAAGCTTGTCCTTGGGGGGAGCTCCCCATCTTACCAAGGGTCTCTGCACCAAAGGCCTCACCTGCCTGTCCCATGGTTCACAGGCCCATCAGACTCTGCAATATGCTCATGTTCACGGTCATTCCTGCAGCTGCTCCTGCCTTGGCATTGAGTACTGCTGTCCGGGTGAAGATTCCCCTCTGGACATGATCATTTTCAAGGTCATGGCTTGGGGCTCTTCCTGCCCTGGGACTAGGTCTTTCTCCATCCTTGAACTATTCAAAGTCTGATGTGTGTGTGTGTGTGTCTCCATCTAAGCTGCTAAGTGCTGGCCTAACCCAGGCTGGCTGGGCATGGGGGGCGGGGGTGGTGACCTTGGGTTCTTGCCTAGGGTTCTTGTGCTGGAATCCAACCAGCTGGATTATGGACATGGTTCCTCTGCTGCCCCACCCTGGCCTGGCCCTTCCTGCCACAACCCTGCCCTCTGATAACCACACACCCCCACACCCATGCCTGACCCCCAGCCCCAGCCCATCAGGGCTCCCCAGCTGGCTGCTCCAATCCCAGTGCGTAGCTGGGGCTTGGCCCTTCCCAAGGCCATGGTGGAGACAACCCATGGCCTCAGAGTGTCTCTGTGGAGCTTTCCTGGACAGTGGACAGAGCACACACGTCTGCTGAGGACACGAAGCACGGCTGAGCAGGCAGCCAGGAAGCAGCCCTGTGTGACAGGCTGAGAACAAAGTACCGCCTCACAGGAGCCCCTGGTCAGGGACACTCTGGTGGCCGCAGGGAGATGCAAGGAATTCACCAGATTTTGTGGGCATGCTTTCTCTGCAACACAGCTCCCCAGAGGTGGGGAGCGTCTCGTAAGCACGCATTCCAGAAACACCGAACAGGAAGAAAATCCTCCGACGAACCTGGGCAGCCCCTAGATTATAAGAGCCATTTCAGCAGGCCTGGCAGGGCTCGGTTTCAAAATTTTGATGAACATTTTCATGACCACATTAAAAACAAACAAACAAACAAAAAAAAAAAAAAAAACCGGAATTACTAAATCAGCTTCTATGGGAAAAAATTCCAGCTTGATTTTCTAACTTAAGGTTTTTCAAGTCGGATAAGATCCCCCAAATCTGGAGGCAATGAGGAGTAAAGCATTACTCAGACTCTTCCTAGGAATGTTCTAGTGCTAGAGCCGGCTTCCTGCTCAGGGAGGGGGTCGGTGGGGATCAGGGCCCCCAGACCACCTTGTCCAAAAGTGGCCCTTTTACAGCATTTTCTTCCAAGGCGACATGAGGCGACGATAGTTATTAGACCACCATGCCCGGGAGAGGAACTTGGCAGAAGCAAGGCTGCCGCAGAGGCGGGTGGGCTTGCTCTGTTCTCCCCCTCCCTGGCTGGAAACCGTCACCGCGCCCTGGGGACAGGTGGCACTGGCAGGCACCCCGGGCCCACCTCGGACTCTGCTGCTCCTTGGGGGGGCAGTCAGGTGATCTCCCGCTCCCCTGTCCCTGTGTGTACATGGCCCCACATCACCCTCCTGTCGTCCACCTGGGCCAAGACACAGCCGGGGTGGCCGGGGCTAGCCCAGGGCAGACCTCAGACGGCCAGGGAGGAGCTGGCCGGTGAGCGGGGCCTGCATCATCTTTCCTGTGGTCAGCCCGCCCCTGCCTGGAAGACCTGGTGGAATCGGGTCTCAGGGCCCCAGCCGTGCCCTCCTCTACCCAGGCTCACTTTTCTCCTTTTCCGTTCCACTCGCCTTCCTGCTGATTCCGGGGATCTGCTCCCGGCAAGCCGGTGGGCCCCCACACCCTCATCTTGGCCTTGCACACCGGGAGCCCCGCGACCCCCTCACCATCAATAGCCACAAGATGAACTAAGGAAGGGTCTGTTCTGCGCCTGGCCACGTGAAGTTCCTTCCAGGGCAGTCACACGGCAGAACTTACATGAGCTGGGTTTCCTAACGGCCTGACTCCACCCTGCCAGCCCCGAGCTGCATCTCAGCCAAGCACAGTCGCCCTGAGCCAGCAGCACCCACGGAGCCCGCAGCATCAGTGGTCCTCCATGGCGCTGTCCGCGGGCCCCACCAGGAGGCTCCGAGAGGCCAGAGCTGGCCCTTGGCCCGCGGTTCTCAGTATTGCCGCCGCCACCAGGCAGGCTTATTCCCGCTCCACCAGCCCGCAAATGGCTCCGTGGGGAAAGTCAGAGCCATAATTGCTTTCTGCCCAGCCTGCGTCTGGGTGCTCAGACACGGCTCCCTCTGGGGAGACAGGGTCACACAGGTCCACGTCAGACGGGGGCGACGCCCACCCCCTGTCACCCTCCCAAACACCTTCCAGAAGAGTCCACTGGGAAGAAAACCTGGTCGCTTGGGGACCAGGGAAACTGGAGCACACACAGGAAGCAGAGGGCATGCACAGGAGCAGGAATGCTGGCTGGGGTCCTGAGCCCAGGGCCCCTGGGCACCCTGCCTGGAAGTCCCCTTGTCTCTCCAGGCCTCAGTTTGTCCAATAAAGGAATGAGGGGCTTGGGGAAGGCACCCTCCAAGAGGCCAGCCCAGCTCTGACCTTCACCCGCTGAGCCATGACCCCTGGGCACCAGGTCTGGGAGAGCTCCTGGAAATGGGGTTTGTTAGTCCAGGATCCTTGAAAAATCCTACACATAGCCCCTCTTGGAGATGGCCGTGGCACTGCTAAGGGTCCTGAGAAGGCCTGCAACACAGAGCGCGGAGCTCATACGGAGCTCGGAGTTTTCCTAATTCATGTGACCACCAAAAAAAGTCTTTCTCCAAAGACTGCCATGACTTCAAAAACACGTATTATGAGTTGACGATCCGAGCACTTGACCTCGTTACCAAGGTTCCCCTGGGGATTCCATCTCGTTGGGATGCGGGGTCTGATCACAAAGGCCCCAGCGCAGAAAGACAGCTGTCCCCAGGCGTGAGTCCAGAACAACAGACCAGGAACAAAGAGAGGAAAGCCCTGAGACCTCGAACAGCGACTTGTTCCTGTTTGTGGCAGCGGGTGGCCAGAGGCGGGGGAGCAGGAGCCTCCAGCTGGCCTTCTCGGCCTGCAGGTCCCTTCTGCCATCGCCTCCGTGTGTGAAGATGAGATCCGGGGCTTGGGGACAGGGCAGCCCGGCTCTGACCATCGCCTCCTGAGCAGTGACCCCTGCAGGATAGAGGTGGGCTTGCTGGTGTCCAGCTTGAATCTTACCGTTCCGGCCCCAAAGCCCTCCCTCCTCTGGGGTTCCCCTCTCGGTGAAGCCCAGCACCGTCTCCCCACTTGCCCCAGAAATAAAGATGTCACTCCTCCTCCTCAGCCCCCACATTGCTGCGTCCAGTCTCCAACCCCTGTTCGTCCCTCTGAGCCTCTGCCTCCGCCCCCACCCTCTGTCATTCGACAGCAGATCTTCATGGAGCGCCTCCCCCAGGCGAGGGCCCACCGCCTTCAGTCTTCCTCTCTTTTTGTGTCTTTTTAGGGTCGCACCTGTGGCATGTGGAGGTTCCCAGGCTAGGGGTCGAATCGGAGCTGTAGCTGCCGGCCTACACCACAGCCACAGCAACGCGGGATCTGAGTCACATCTGTGACCTACACCATGGTTCGCGGCAATGCCAGACCCTTAACCCACTGAGCGAGGCCAGGGATCGAACCCGCATCCTCATGGATACTAGTCAGATTCTCGACCCGCTGAGCCACAACAGGAACTCCTGTTCCTTGATTTCTATCACTGCCGGCTCCCTCCAGTCTCCTCAAGCACAGCCCAGGATGCCCTCCCTGGTGAGACACGGAGCCGCCCCCCACCCCAGCCCACCCCCACCCAGGGCTGGAGTCTTCAACACTCCCCCACCTGCACCCCCACAGGGATGAGCTGTCACTATGGGATGTCGCCCGGAGAGGGTCCCGGGCCCTGAGGGTAGTGAACACCCCCCATCACAGATCTCAGCAGGAGCACCTGCTCCCGGGGCGGCCCCAACCCCCCGCCTTCCAGGAGGCCGCTCCGGTGCATCAAGGCTGGGGCTGTGACGGGGCCGGGGCAGGGCCTGAGCCCCTCTGACCTCCAAGGCCTTTCCAAGGCCGACACTCAGTCACCCCCGACAGTGCAGGGGAGTCTGTTATTTCCAGGAAGGAAGGGAGCAGACTGGTAGCCCCGGCCCTTCCGTCTAGATTGTGCGAGGAGACCCGGCCCGCTCTGAGCCGGGGAGAGGCAGGCCACGACCCTGGATGGGCCCAGACTGCGTCCCCACGGTCCTGCCGACCTCCCGCCTCCCACCCACCGTGGTCAGTGTCCTCGCTCTCGCTGGGTGGCTCACTTGCGGCCCACAGGATCCTCCTGTTTGTTTCTAGGACCGCAGACTGTGACCACGGGTGACAGCGAACAGCGCAGCTCCAGGCCTTTCTGCCTTGCCCGTGAGCCACTGGCTGGCTAATCTGCCCAGCCAGGTCACTGGCTGGGGACGCGGGTCTCACTGGGACAGGCCCGGGGTCCTGAGTGGGTCTGAGAGCGGGCTGTCATGGTGGCTGAGCGGAGCGTCCCCGTGGCCTAGAGGAACAGGTGTGTTTCACCCTGGGGAAGGGCTCTTCTAGGGGCGGCTGGTTAAGGCTTACATCTGGAAGGCAGCGTATCTATTAACAATGCTTTAGCTGCAAGTAGCTGAAAATCGCACTCAGAGTGGCTTAAAGAAACTGGGTTTTATTTTCTCACATTTGCAAGAAATCTGAAGGAAGGAGTCCCCCGACACTGGTTCAGTGGTTCAACCGCTTAGCCTCCTGCTTGCAGTTACAGAAGAGCTGTTGTGGGTCCGGGAACCAGCCCGAGGAGGAGAGAGTAACACGCCAGCCCCGGCTGCAAGGGAAGCTGGGAAAGTGGGTACCGAGATTTTCCATCCTCCGTGCTGAGGCTGGCCTGGGACCGGGTGTCAGGTCAGCCGCAGACATAACGTGAGGTTCCTGAACCCACGAAAGCTCTGAGGCCAGAGCAGGTACACGGCAGGGGCCACCTGTGCACAAGCATCGCGTCAGGTGAAACAAGGAGGCTGCACCTGGCACGCCGCCTGCGGCCACACGAGCCCTAAGAGAAATCTGAGGCTGGCCTGGAAATGCCATTCTTGGGGTGCTTGTGTCGAGAGAGGGGACAGGATGGCAATAGTGTCCTCCAAGTGGGGTAACAGGTGACTTAAGGACCGGGACCGTTGCCTCAAGAGAAGACTGCTGTGGGAGAAAGTGGAAGGAGTAAGTCTTTCTTCCAGGATCCCTCCATGATGCCGGCAGCACAGTGTAACCCGGATGCTTCTGAGGACAGAGGCCCTGCTGGCTTCTCCTCTTAGCCCGGCACAGGCGTGCGGACACCGCAGCTGTGCTCAGGGCCCCCAGGAGAGCCACGCCAGGACCCAGGGGACCCTCAGCTCTCCGTACCACATTCTGCTGCAATTCCACTGCCCGGTTGGTTCGTCTACACTGCCTGCCTCTCTCCCAAGTTTTGCAGGACCCTCCACCATCGCTCTGCCCTGAACCTCAATTCCCTCTCTCCTTCCTGTCCTCCTGTCCTCTGACTAGTCACAATTAAGAGCTGTCTTCAAACTCCCCAGGAGGCGTTCCCATCGTGGCTCAGTGGAAACGAATCTACTAGTATCCATGAGGACACGGTTTCGATGCCTGGCCTTGCTCAGTGGGTTAAGGATCTGGCGTTGCTGTGAGCTGCAGTGTAGGTCGCAGGCACGGCTTGGATCCTGTGTTGCTGTGGCTGTGACGTAGGCCAGCGGCCACAGCTCTGATTCAACCCCTAGCCTGGGAACCTCCATATGCCACAGGTGCAGCCCTTAAAAGACAAAAAAAAAATTTTTAAAAAGAGGTGTCTTCAACAATCTGGGGGGTGGGGGGATGCACTGTGGGTTTGGGACACAAAATCTATCAAATTGACTTGTGAGGATTTTTGTACACCTATAACTGAAATAAAATTCATTGTTATGAAGAAAAAAAAAAGAGGTGTCTTCAAATTCTCCAAGGATAATTACTCAGAAAGAAGTAGAAACATAGTAAAGATGAGGCAGGAAACCCAATACACATAGTTGCTTTTTCTTACTCTTTAAAGACATAAACCCTTGAGGACCAAAAAACAAAAAGAAGGTGGAGAAAAGAGAAAACGGCCACTAAATTTTAGAAGCTGGAATCAGGTGGATGAATAGTAAATAACTTAGCAGATCTCAAGTTCTGAATCCTCAGCCTACCAGGAAAAAAGACAAGAAGGACCCAGTTTAACATCCCAGGACCCTCAAAAGTCTCATGAATTGGTGGCAACAGCTGTCTCTGGAAGTGGAAGGAAAGATGGAGCCAAATTTGGAGATTTATTAAAAGGCCATTTAAAGAGCTGTTAGGACAAGCGCCCCCCCCCCCAACCCAGTTATTGACGTCACTCCATCACTTCCCTCCCCTCATGGTGAAAGAAGCCTGAAAGGTCATTCTTTGGCGTGGTGAACTGGGCTTTCTGCAGTGGGGGGGCGCCAGGCACAGGGTAAGAAACGGACCCATGCAGGCTTGACGCTGAGAAGCCCCCCACCCGAGCCCCCCTTCCTGTCTCAGTTCCAAGAGGAGTGAGAGCCCGACCTGCACCTTCAGTCACGAGGTTAGGAGATCCTTCTGTTGGAAACTGTGTGTGTCCGAAACCTGAGACTCCGACATCTGGAGTTTTCCAAGGTAACAGCCCAACCGGCTCAGTCAGCGATGGACAAACCACAGCCAGGGGCTCAGAGCATCCAGTCAGCGGTTTATTCCTCAGCTCCTAATCGTGAGCAGATGGGCAGGGGTTGCCAGACAGCTGAATAAAGCCTGTACAGCGGACTGCAAAAAACAAAGCAAAGAGGGAAAGCAACTCGAGGAAGACACAGACTAAGCAAGGAGAAAGATTTAAAGCTATTATTAATATCATCAGGGAGTTAAGAGAAGGTACTGAGTCTGTGACACAAGAACAGAACACTGTTTAGAAAAGGGAGAGGAATATTTAAAAAAAAGAAAAAAAGCCACTTCTTTGGAGTTCCCTGGCAGCCTATCACTTAAAGAACCCAGGCTGTCACTGCTATGGCTCAGGTCACTACTGTGGTGCAGGTTCAGTCCCTGGCCCAGGAACTTCCCCATGCCTCAGGTACGGCCAAAAAAAATATATGTGTGTATATCTTTTTTAAATTTTATTCAAACTAAAAAACCTCTTGAAATTTAAAAATAGAATAACAGAGAGTTCCCGTCGTGGCTCAGTGGTTAACGAATCCGACTAGGAACCATGAGGTTGCGGGTTCGATCCCTGGCCTTGCTCAGTGGGTTAAGGATCCCGCATTGCTGTGGCTGTGGCGTAGGACAGTGGCTATGGCTCCGATTCCACCGCTAGCCTGGGAACCTCCATATGCCGCAAGTGCGGCCCTTGAAAAGGCAAAAACACACACAAAAAAAAATTAGAATAACAGAAATGAAAAACTTGGAAGTTCCTATTGTGGTTTAGCAGTAATGAGCCTGACTAGTACCCATGAGGTTGCGGATTCGATCCCTGGCCTCGCTCAGTGGGTAAAAGTCTCTGGCGTTGCCGTGAGCTGTGGTGTAGGTCACAGTCGCAGCTCAGATGTGGAGTGGTGTAGCCGTAGCTCTAATTCAACCCCTGGCCAGGTAACTTCCATAAGCTGCAGGTGTGGCCCTAAAAAGCAAAAAAAAAAAAAAAAAAAGAAAGAGAGAAATGAAATGAAAAACTTAATAGAAATGTTGAAATGTAAAGTTAAGGAAATTTCTCAGGAAGTGGAGCAAAAAGACCAAAGAAAAGAAAAGCAGAGTCAAAATAAAGTATTAAAAATGGTCCAGGAGTTCCTGTCGTGGCTCAGTGGTTAACGAATCTGACTAAGAACCGTGAGGTTGCGGGTTCAATCCCTGGCCTTGCTCAGTGGGTTAAGGATCCAGCGTTGCCGTGAGCTGTAGTGTAGGTTGCAGACGCGGCTCGGATCCCGCGTTGCTGTGGCTGTGGCAAAGGCCGGCAGCTACAGCTCCTGTTAGACCCCTAGCCTGGAAACCTCCATATGCCGCAGGTGCGGCCCTAGATAAGGCAAAAAGACAAAAAAAAATGGTCCAGGAGGTCCAACATCAAAACAGTAGCAGTTCTAGAAAGAGAGAACAGAGGAAACCATGGAAAAAATCATCAAACACAATAAATGAAGGACATACATTTCCCAGAGCAGGATGAGTTTCCAGACTGAAAAGGCTCACGGAAAACTTAGCAAAAAAAGATAAGTTTGGCCCACACCTGAGTGCATCATTGTCAAATTTCAGAATACTGAAGTTGCTGAAAACTTCCAGGGGTAGGATGGGGCAGAGAGAATACAAAGACTGAGGAATCAGAACTTCTCTCACTGTACATTAACTCGCATTTTCTAGAATTTTATATAAATGGCATCATACTCTTTTGTCTGCCTTCCTTCACTCAGCATAATGAATCTGAGATTTATCCATGTTGTTGCATTATCAATAGTTCATTCATTTTTATAGTTATACAGTACTATACTTTGTACATTATACTATAAATCTATATAGTATAGCTAAATAATATTTTATTGTATAGACATACCACAATTTGTTTTTCCATTCACACGTTGATAAAAATTTGGATTATATCTAGCCATTGACTGTTATAAGTAAAGCTGATACAAATATTTCATACACATGTTTTATAGATATATGCTTTTATTTATTTTATGTTTAACTTTTTTTTTTGTCTTTTTAGGGCCTCATCCACAGCATATGGAGGTTCCCAGCCTAGGGGTCTAATTGGAGCCTACGCCACAGCCACATCAAGGCCAGATCCGAGCTGCGTCTGCAACCTACACCACAGGTCACGGCAACGCCAGATCCTTAACCCACTGAGTGAGGCCATGGATCAAACCCACAACCTCATGGTTCCTAGTCGGATTCTTTTCTGCTGTGCTACAATGGGAGCTCTGTGTTTAACTTTTTAAGAAAGTGTCACACTGTTTTCCAAAGTAGCTGGACCATTTTATTTATTTATTTTTATTATTTTTTTATTTGTCTTTTTAGGGCCACACCTCTAGCATATGCAGGTTCCCAGGCTAGGGGTGGAATCGGAGCTATAGCCACTGGCCTACACCACAGCCACAGCAATGCTGGATCCATGACCCACTGAGCAAGGCCGGGAATTGAACCTTCATCCTCATGGATGCTAGTCAGGTTCGTTTCTATGGAGCCACAACAGGACCTCCTGGAGCATTTTACTTTATACTACATCTAGTTCTTTCCCATTCTTGCCAACATTTGAGTCGATGAGTCTTTTTAATTTTAGACATTCTCAAATATGTGTAGTAGTGTCTCATTGTACACTTATTTGCATTTTCCTAATCAATAATGGTGTTGAGTATCTTTTCATGTGCTTACTTGTTATCCATATATCTTCTTTGATAAAGTTTCTATCCAAATTTTGGGCTATTTTTAAATAGGTGGTTCGTTTTCTTATGATTGTGTTTAAGGATTATTTATAGATTCTGGTTACAAGTCCTTTATCAAATAAATGATTTAAAAATAAACTTCTGCAATTTATGGTGGTTTGCTTTTTCATTCTGTTAACAATGTCTTCTGTAAAATGCAAGTTCTTATATATTTATCAATTTATCAATTTTTTAATTTTACATATTGTGCTTCAGAGGTCACATCTAAGAAATCTTTACCTAACCCATGACTGCAAAATTTTCTTCTCATGTTTTCTTCTCGAAATTCTATAAGTTGTAGCTTTTATCCTTAGGTTCCCTTTAAATACTCTATATGGTGTATGGAATGGATTGCATTTGTTGTCTCTTGTTTTGCATACGGACATTCAATTATACCATCAGCCTTCGCTGAGAAGACTATCTTTTCTACACTGAACTGCCTTTTCACCTATATTGAAAATCAATTGACAATATATACATGGGCCAGTTTCTGGATTCCCTATTTTTTTAAAAGTTTTATTGAAGTAGAGTTGATTTACAACGTTGTGATAGTTTCTGCCACACAAGTTGATTCAGTTATACATGTACACACACTCACTCTCTTTCAGTCTCTATTCTTTTCCATTGATTTTTATGTCTGCTTTTATGCAATATCCCACTGTTCAGATTATTTGAGTTCTATAATAAATCTTTAAATCTGATAGTGTTATTTCTCCAATATGCTCTTTTTTAAAATTGTTTTGGCTATTCTATAAATTGCATTTCCATATTAATTCCAAACAGGAGTCAGCTTATTCATTTCTATGGAAATCTTGCTGAGATTTTTATTGAGTTAAATATATAGGTCAATTTGGGAAGAACTGACATTTTAACAGTGTGGAGTTTTCCAATCCACCAACATAGTAACACTTTCCATTTATTTTCTTCTCAACAGTGATTTACAGTTTTCGATGTACAAGACTGTCATATCTTTTTGTCACATTTTTTGATAGGCAGAATAATGCCAGTACCTCAAGATGCCTACCTCCTAATCTTTAGAACCTGAAAGCATGTACATTACACGGTAAAGGATTTTGCAGATGTGATTAAATAAGAATCTTGCAGTGGGGAGAGTATCCTGGATTACTTGTGTGGGCCTAGTATAATCATAAGTGTTCATATAAGAACGAGGAAGGAGAGCCAGAGTCAGAAAGATGAAGATGTGACATGGGAAGCAGAAATGGAGATGAGGGGTCATGGACCACAAGGAATGAAGGCAGCTTCTAAAAACAAAAAGGCAAGGAGCATTCTTTCCTAGAGCATCTGGAAGGCACACAGCCCTGATGACACCTTGATTTTAGCCCACTGAGACTAATTTAGGGCTTCTGACCTATGGAAATATAAAGTAATAAATTTGTATTACCTTAAGCCACTAACTATGCAGTGTAATCTGTTACAGCAGCAATAGGAAACTTCTACAGATTTAGGTACCAGAAATAGAATACCATAGTATCAGTACTTAACATTTTGGAAGTGGCTTTGGAACTGGACAATGGGCAAGTGGTAGAAGACTTTCGAAAAGTATTATGGAAAAAGCCAAGAAATATGAATGTCAAAAGTTCCTGCTGGTAAGAGCTCAGAAGGAACTGAGGAATATGGCAGAGAAAACCTACATTGTCTTAGAGAACCCTTAAATCATCACAAACAGACTGTTACTAGAAATATGGGTATTAAAAATGCTGCTGCTGGAGGCTCAGAAGAAAATGAGGAATATGTTAATGGAAACTAGATAAAGGGGATCTTTGTTTTACAGTGGCAGAAAGCTTAGCTAAATTGTGTCCTGTGGTCATACAGAAAGCAAAGCATATATTCAAGAAATTCAACTATTTATTTGAATAGATTAAAGTGCAGCCTGGCTTCTTGCTGCTGACATTAAAATGTAAGAGGAAAGACTGGTTGAGGGGAGAAATGCTAAGCAAAAGGGAACCAGAACTTGAAGATGTGGGAAATTATCAGTCTATTCAGACTGCAAAAGATATGAAAACTGGGAAATCTGCTGTCAGGAAAATCATGCTCCAGAGAGAAGGGAGAGTATAACCGGACAGCCTTTTCGTAGGGCCTGGAGAGGAACAAGAAGTCACAGTATTCAGTCCCACAGAGAGTTCTTTGAAGAGACTAATCTTGTGACTCACGAGTCCCCTCAGTCAAAATGGAGATGAGAGTATCTAGGAGCGACATGTGGAAGAGCCAGGTCTAATGGAGTGAGTCCCTGTGATGGGCACAGGAGAACCACAAGGTTAAGAACTTATACCAACAGACAGAGCCATCCTAGACTGAAAGGGACAGATAAAGGGCAAAATGAAAGAAGGATGTCAGGATCCCAAAATTATATAGGCAGGAAACAGACTGATAAAACTCCCCAACTTCAAACACACGTTACCCTTCACGATGAAGGAAGGACAACTCCAGACAGAGCCTTGAGCCCTGAGGATGGAACTGCAGGACCAAAGGAGCAAAAACCAAGACACTCTTAACTATTCCCTGATCTCAGAACCTCATGGTGTTTGCCTGGTTAGATTTTGAAATTGCTTAACGCTAGGGATTTTTTTCCTTTTACTTTCTCCCTTTTGAACAGATGTGTCTTTAGCTGGTATCCTATGCTTGCCTCCACCTCCCCATTGTATTTAGGGGGCAGATAACATGTTTTCTGGTTACACGGGTGCACAGATGGAGAAGGATCACCCCCGCCCGGATCGATCATACCAGAGTCTCAGCCACATTTAATTTAGATGACTTAGAACATAAGATTTGGAAATTCTGAACAGATGAAATTTAGATGAGATTCGTGGCTTTGAGCTAGTGCTATATAATACATTGGAACTTTGGGTGATATTGAGATAGGCTAAATACGTTTTGCATGTGTGATAGTTGTGAATCTTTGGGAGTCAAAGAGTAGATTGTGGTAGGCAAAATGTTGGTTTCCAAAGATGTCCGTGTCCCAGTCTCTGAAACCTGTGAATATGCCAACTTACATGGTAAACAGGACTTTGCAGATGCGATTAAGTGAAGAATCTTGTAGGAGTTCCCTTCGTGGCTCAGTGGTTAACGAATCCGACTAAGAACCATCAGGTTGCGGGTTCGATCCCTGGCCTTGCTCAGTGGGTTAAGGATCCGGCGTTGCTGTGGCTGTGGCGAAGGCTGGCAGCTACTGCTCCTGTTAGACTCCTAGCCTGGGAACCTCCATATGCCACGGGTGCGGCTTTACAAAAAGGCAAAAAGACAAAAAAAAAAAAAAAGAATCTTGTGATGGGGAGATCTTCCTGGGTATCCACAAGGGGTTAAAATCATCACAAGGATCCTTATAAGAGGGAGGCGGAAGGGTCAGAGTCAGAGATGGAAATGTAATGAAAGAATCGGAGTTCAAGTTTATGGAAAGCCAAGAGCCATGGAACAGCCTCTAGAAACCAGAAGAGCAAGAAAATGGATTCTTCTCCAGAGCCTCCAGAAGTAGTGCAGCCCAATACCTTGATTTTAGCCCATTGAGACAAATTTTGAACTTCTATCCCCTGTAACTGTAAGACAACATGTATGTCTTGTTTGTTTTAAGGCATTAAATTTGTGGTAATTTTTTACAACAGCAATAGGAAACTAATACAATCCTCTAAATATTTCATTTTGCTTTAAATCATTTTCTCTTCTTTTTATGGCTGCACCTGTAGCATACATAAGTTTTCAGGCCAGGAGTCAAATCTGAGCTGCAACTGAGGCCTAAACCACAACCACAGCAACACCAGATCTGAGCCACATGTCATGTCTTGCGGCAACACCAGATCCTTAGCCCACTGAGCGAGGCCAGGGATCAAACCCACATCTTCACGGAAACAATATCAGGTCCTTAACCCATTAAGCCACAACAGGAACTCCTCATTTCATATTTTTATCCTATTGTAAGTAGAAATTATGAAGTCCAATTTCCACTTTTTCATTTCTAATATGTAGGGGTAAATGATTTTTACATATTGTTCTTACATCCAGTAACCTAACTAAACTCAGCTATTAGTTCTAGTACCTCTTTTGTAGATTCCATAAGACTTTCTACAGACACAAGTAAGTTGTTTAAGACTAAACACAATTTAACTTCTTCCTTTCCTATCAGGATACCATTTATTCTTTTTCTTGCCTTATTGCACCGGCCAAAACTAACTGCTTAACTGGCTACAATGTTGAATGAAAGTGGTGAGAGTGAATATTTAGACTCTGTCTTGAAGTCATAAGAGGAAGTAAAATGCCAGCTCTAGGTTTTCCACAGACGATTTTATCAGGTGAGCAAGTTCTTTTCCTAGTTTTCTGAGGGTTTTAATTAGGAACAGAAGATACAGGATCGAAGTTCCCATTGTTGCTCAGTGGTTAACGAATCCGACTAGGAACCATGAGGTTGCGGGTTCGATCCCTGGCCTTGCTCAGTGGGTTAAGGATCCGGCGTTGCTGTGAGCTGTAGTGTAGGTCGCAGATGCGCCTCGGATCCCACGTTGCTGTGGCTGTTGTGAAGGCCGGCAGCTACAGTTCCTGTTAGACCCCTAGCCTGGGAACCTCCATATGCCGTGGGTGCAGCCCTAGATAAGGCAAAAAGACAAAAAAAAAGGAAGATACAGGATCTTGAATTCTGCTTTTTCTTAATCCATCGATATGGTCATGTTTTATTTAACCTCTTGGTAGCATGAATTACAATTGTAGAATTCCTGCAATTTTAAACACCTTACATTCCTGGGATAACACACTTTAGGTCATGATGTATTATCTTTTTAATATATTCTTGAAATATCAATTGAATAGAATACTGGTAATTTTTGCATTATGAGGAATGCTGGTCTATAGTTTTCTTTTCCTCATTTTTGCTCCCATTCTGAGTTGAGATTCCTCTGGTAAGGATGGTGGGCAGCCTCCTAAGACATGACAGGCTGAGCTTTTACAAGGGGGTCGCTATAGTTGGGACTCTTCATTCAGAAGAACTTGAAGCTGGAAGAACGGTCACAGGGACTTGTCTTTTCATCCTTCAGTCCAAGTGAAGAAAGCAGGTGACCCTTTCCCCCAGGGCAGCATCAGGGGCTTTTCTAACATTGTGGTGGGCTGGTGGAATTTGGAGTCTTGTAATTTAGATCGAAATAAGAAATATCACTTCCTAATAGAAATAAGATATTTAAAATACCCTGTGATGTCTCCATGTCTCTTGGCCTCAGTGGACTCACACCTCAGTCAATAGCTGCTCTCGTATGACCAAACACATAAGAGTTTGGAGGGACGAAAGTGTTCATTACCTTCCCCTAGGCTTTACCTAGAGAGGAAGAGGAAGCAAATGCCTGAATAAGTACAGTTATAGGTGCTGTTTCCTCAAAAAAATTTACTCTCACTTTAGGGCTATCTCAAAACTTTGTAAAAAGAAAAATAATCTCCTTGGCACATAGTAGGCACTCAATAAATATTTGTTAAGTCAATTAGAGAATGGATAGTTGAGTAAGGGAACAAAAGGATTGTCTTAAAGATGTTCCCCTTGGGAGGGGCAGGTGTCAGTCCATGAACTTTCCCCGGGAGCCATGAGAGGCTCGGGGAGTCGGCAACACCCACCTCCTGTCTCCCAAACGAAAGCAGTGTGCAAGTGGGACTATAAGGATACGTGCAGTTTCTAAATCCTCAGTGGGGTCCTTGACCCAGAAAAGATTAAGAATCATTTCCTCAAGGCCTTCAAAAGCACGGATGAATGCAACATGAACAATATTAATTTACTTCTCATGGCCAAGTTCCTGGCTTACAAGGATGATCAGACTCTCAGGACAGCCTTGATGTCTGCACAAGAGCGCTCCCAATCTCTGAGCCCCCAGCAGAGCTTCCTTTATCATATCTCCAAGTGCACAATTAACTCCCCAGGCAGAAACCCTAATGAAGCAAACCGATTATGGATCCATTAGAGCCTTGCAGAGGCCATTAATCGTCCCCACAGCCGTCCAGCATCCCAGAGAGTATGTGGCATTTTCCCGAGGAAGGGACTGAGCCTGGAAACATTCATTTGTTCCCTTCAGAGCCCTCCAGCCCCAGTGGTCTCACCTTCCCAGGCTGGGGTGGGGGCAGGGGAGGCCACACGGGTCCCTGTAGGATGTCACAGCAGAGGAAGGGAAAGAGGAGCAGGGCTGGCCTCCCATCAGCTCTGTTCATCACCAGAGGTCCATGGAATTTCCTTAGTTTCCATTAAATCCTCGAGTTATTGAGAGTGCAAGAAATACACTGGGCTCTGAAAGGAATCCAAAATGTGGACCTATCTATTCAATCCAAAGAAACATATTGTGTTCTACTGCAACTAAAATGAAAGATATGGACAGTGGAGACAGATAAATGGCTTCCTGGGATGTGCTCAGATGCCCTGGGAGGCCATTAGAGTGAAAAGGCTCCCTCCTTGACCTCTTTACCCTTAACAAGCTGGCCAGAATCTCTGCTAAGATGTCAGGACACACGCCCCAAGACAATTTGCAGGAAATAGGCTGTGTATTAAAAAACTGTCCACACTCCCTAGATTGACTTCCCTAGAGACAGAGGCTGTACAGTCAGTGAACCTGGCCAACAGCAGCGTCCCCTGATGATAATTAATCTGTGAGCACGCCTCCCTGCTGGGATGGTAGTGGAATTAGGCTAAACTTTCCAGAAGGCACAAAGGAAATACACATCCACAGGGGTGCACCTACCCTTTGTACTAGTTATCTATCGCTGCATGATAGATCATCCCCAAACTTAATGGCTTAAAACATAAATTTTAGCTCACAGCCGCTGTGGGTCAAGCATCTAGCCTTGGCTGGGATCTGTACTTCTGTCTCAAGGTCCCTCACAAGGCTGCAATGGAGGTGTCAGCCAAGGCCATAGTCTCATCTGAAGGCTCAGCTGTGGAGAATCATCTTCCAAGCTCGCTTACCTAGTTGTTGGAAGGACTCCTCACTGGACATTGGGTCAAAGGTCTCGGTTTCTTTTTGGCCATTGGTCAGAAGTTTCCTTCAGGTCCTTGCCATGTGGGCCTAACCATAAGGCAGCTTACAACGTGCAGCCTGCTTTGCTCAAAACAAGCAAGCAAGAAGCCAGAGAAAATGGAAGTCACAGTCTTCTGATACCCTGATCTTGAAAGGGACATCCTATCACTTTCACTGTATTCTATTCGTTAGAAGCAAGCCCCTAGGTTTCGAGTCTCACTCAAGGAGAAGGGATTATGTAAGCACCGGAATACCAAGAGGTGGGGATTTGAGGGCCAACTGACAGGCTGCCTGCACACCCTTGAGCCCTAGAGCGCCACCTGCTGAAAATTACCCTAAAACAAATAATCAGACAAGTACAAAGATGTATAGTCAACCTTGCTGTTTATTTTTTTTTTTTTTTGTCTTTTTGCTTTATCTAGGGCTGCACCCACGGCATATGGAGGTTCCCAGGCTAGGGGTCTAACAGGAGCTGTAGCTGCCGGTTTTCGCCACAGCCACAGCAATGCGGGATCCAAGCCGCATCTGCAACCTACACCACAGCTCGTGGCAATGCCAGATCCTTAACCCACTGAGCGAGGCCAGAGATCGAACCCGCAACCTCATGGTTCCTAGTCAGATATGTTAACCACTGCGCCACGACGGGAACTCCAGCCTTGCTGTTTAAAAGTGTGCAAGTGGAATCCATCTGGGCTGACTAATCCCATTACGTGTTCCAATGACAGAATACCACGCACTCACTAAAACATGATGGGGACAAATATTTACATACATGAGAAAATGCTTACATTATAATATTCAGTTAAAAAAAGCATAACTCGTGGAGTTCCTGCTGTGGCACAACAGGATCAGCGGCATCTCTGGATGCTTAGATGCAGATCCCTGGCCCGGCGCAATGGGGCGAGGTTGCACAGCTGCAGCTCAGATCTGATCCCTGGCCCAGGAACTCCATATGCCCTGGGGCAGCCAAAAAAAATAAGGGAAAGAAAGCAGAACACAAAATCACAGGCAATAGAATTCCAGTATTCAAATATGTAAAGGCAAAATATGAAAAGAAAGCATTACTTTTTAATACTTTGGATAATACTATATATACTATACTCTGGGTAATAGGACTATGCATGATTTTCATATCTTTCTTTATATTTCCTTGCATTTTTATAATTTTCTATAATGAATAGGTATTAATTTTATCATAAGACAAAAGAATGCTTTTTTGAGATTTAAAGGCATTGAATGCTAACAATGTTATGCTTTTCACATCCGCTCTCCTCTGCAAACCTAACTGACAGAGGAAGAGACGGAAGATGTGACACAGCAGCCCAGCCACCTGAAAGGGGCTCTGAGGCTGAGTGAGAGCACAGAACCTGGCCTCAAGCCACTGCTCGCCGTGCGCCGTGCCCTGCCATTGTGCACGTCTGGAAAAGCACCCCTCTGGGAAGACGCAGCCCTGGGATCTTGGTGATTTAGAAAAAAGTGCCTCCCTCTCTGAGCAGACACAGCCCGGATCCAGGATGCACTCCATGGCCAGCAGAGCGTGCACTGGCTTTCAGCCCCGCCCACATCCTCAGCCAGCCACCTTTTTTCTTATCCTCTGGGGCCATGCCTACCTCCAAAACACACCAAGCTAGAAAGGTCCCCATCCATGAAGATAAGAAACAAGTGGGCAACATCGACAGAGGAGTGGATAGGGAAGATATGGTACATACACACAATGGAATATTACTCAGCCATTAAAAGGAACGAATTACCAACATTTATAGCAACACGGATGGACCTAGAAATTATCATGTGAAGTGAAACCAGTCAGACAATCAGACAGCGACACCCAATGCTACCGCTTACATGTGGAAACTAAAAAGACACAATGAACCTCTTTGCAGAACAGACAATGACTCACAGACTTTGGAAAACCTTGGTTTTTCAAATAAGACAATCTGGGTGGTGAGGGGATGCACTGTGGGTTTGGGATACAAAATCTGTAAAATTGACTTGTGATGATTTATGTACACCTATAATTGAAATAAAATCCATTAAGAAAAAAATTAAATTAAATTAAATTTAAAAATTATTAAAAAAAAAAGAAACAAGTGGGCAAAACTCCAGCTTCTGGGTGTTGCAAGCTGGCACGTCCCATTCTCACAGCTCAGCTCACCCCCATTCCTGCCCTGTGGGCTGCTATTCATAAATCAAATGCCTGAGTTCCCGCTGTGGCACAACGGCATCGGTGGCTCTGCAGCACGGGGACACAGGTGGGATCCCCAGCCCAGCACAGTGGGTGAAGGATCCGGCGTTGCTGCAGCTGCGGCATAGGCTGCAATTGCAGCTTGGATCTGCTCCCTGGCCGGGGAACTCCATGTGCCACTGGGCAGCCAATAAATAAATGTGCCAAACGTCACCACTTCCTAGACCTGGGCGCACCGGCTAAGTTGCTGCCCCAAGGCCACAGAGCCAGAAAGGAGAGGAGCAAGTCTTCCCCTAGCCGGGAACCTCCGTATGACTCGGGTAAGGCCCTAAAGACAAAAAAAAAAAAAAAAAAAACAAGGCTGGGGGACAGAAAATCCACACTGAGTGTGTTTCCAGGGACTGGGAGAATCGGGAAACTAAGCTGACCAGCAAGGCACAGACCCTTGTGGGGGCTCAGGCCTACAGACCTGGATTCTTAGAGACAGGAAAGGTCACCTCCACCACGTGTGGCTCTTGGGATCCAGAGCACTGTGGCTACGACCGGGCCGCTTGCCTGGCTACTCTAAGTCCCAGGAAATGCTTTCAGACCTCTCGGCCCACAGCCCCTACCTGAAGCTGCAGCCCATCCCTGCCACAGGCAGCCTGCCTCCGCTCAGAATGTTCCAGGACGATGGAAAGTGCCTGACGTCCGGCAAGAGAGAGATGGGTCAGCTACCACCTGGTCCCAACCTTAGAGGTCATTACCTGCCACCGGGGCCTCTGTCCTGGCTTCCCAGCATGCTCTGGGCCCAGGAAAGCAGCCCGGCTTCGAGGGCGGCTGAAGGCGGTGGGAGGGAAGGAGAAAGAGGCAGATTTAAGCACATGCCGGGCAAGGTGTTTGGTTCACTTTATCTCGCCACCCTGCAAAGCAGGCATTAATGTTCTCTCCCTTTTCTGGAAGAGGAGACTGTGAGTCTGAGACAGGAAGATGTTTGCTGGTGGTCACGTGGCCAGAGGGAACTGGGTTTAGAGCCCCTCAAACTTATCACCTGCATCTCAGTCCTAAGAGAGTATCCACATTCGCTGGGGGGTGAGCTTCCAGTAAGCTGAGCCCACCCTGACCTTGAAATAGGCTTCCCTGCCCTCACCTGCTGGTCCAAGGACCCCCACAAGCCCGGCTTTTCGGCTCCTGTTTCCTGTTCAGGAGCCCACCAGTCCCAGCAGCTCACCAGGCCAGGGTAATAGCCGCCCCTCCGAAGACTCGGGTCACAGGGTGCCAGGTGCAGAGAAAGGCCTTGGCGATCGCTTCAAGCAACGCATGGATGAGCCCATTTCACAGCTGAAAAAATGAGGCCAGAGCCAGGGTTCCGCTGTCCTGCTCCTGAGGCACCCCGGACCCTCAGCCGCCCCATCACCAGGGCTTCCCTCCAACCCCCGTCTGTTCTCCCACCCTCAAGATTTTGAAAGGCAAGCAGTTCACTTTTTAGGAGACAGTCAGCTACCAACTGCAACGATTTTGTATCTCTGAGGACTTAGCCTGAGCAGCTCAAGAGGCACGCCAACAGCACAGGCCCGGTAAAGAACACAAGGCTCCTTTGTGGACTCTCGGACGCCCCCATCAGGAAACGCCAAAGCACCACCAAAGGCCCCGGGGTTGCTCCAAGCCCACACGTGGGCTCAGAGCTTAAGGTGACAATCTGCAGGGGAAAGCTTCACTGCAGGGAAGCAGAGCTGTGCAAAGCTGCCTGGATCCTACCTTATCCCGCCTCCTCACCTCACCCACGGGGCAGCTGCGCCCAGGAGCACCCAGTGTCGCAAAGCCAGTTAGGATGAGGTCCCCCCATCCTCTGACGACAGGGACCAGGACATGGTGCTGGGATGGGCCAACTCCCCAGGCTCTGGTGCCCCCTCAACAAGTAACGGCTCTGGACTCGGGACAGCCTCTCCCTCTACTGCCCATCGCCCCGGAAAACTGTGCAGGTTAAACTGCATGTCCCTGCAGCCTGTAGCCTCGGCGTGCCACGACTCTCCTTCATTCTCAAAGGTTGGTGGCTCTGAACTAGATTGGGATTAATCAATTTTCCAAAAGGCTCGACCCTCTAAATTCTGTTCTCGGCCATCCGCCTCTCCCGCTGCCTGTCCTCATCTGAAGTTACCACTCACTGAATTACCAAGGAGAAGGCCAGCAGGTCAAGAGAGAGGAAACAGCAAAAGCCAATCTTAACGTATCTGAGCTCTGAATAAAATTTCATCCCCTTCCCACTGGCAGACTTGGTCATTTTTTATTTAAGCCCAGTGCAGCCTGGCCGGTGGACAGGAGTGCACTTTTGCCCCCAGCTAGAGAAGAACAGGGGCCCTGGCACCGCAGCCCCCAGGAGGGTGGAGCGCCCTCCAGAGGCTGTGAGGGAGGGCACAGAGCAGAGCTGGTTCCGGGCCACCCTCTGTGACGCCTGAGCACCCATCATCGGAAGGAGTCTGGGGAAATCGCATTTAATGACAGCAACAACAACAGCAGCTCCCAGTTCTTGAGCACTGTCATATGCCTGACACCCACCATCTCGCTTAGTATCCTGCGAGGTGGACACTCTGGCTATCGCCATTGTACAGATGAGCAAACCGAGGCCCAGCAAGGATTAGCAGCACGCTGAGCCCACGTAGCCAGTCGAGAGTAGAGTGGGCTTGAAGCCTGCTCCGTCTGACTCTGATGTGCGTGCTCCTCACCCAAGGTCACTGGCCTTTCCGGAGAAGAGCCTGATTAAGGGTCTCTGGGCTATACATACATTCTTTTTTTCACATTATCCTCCATCAGCTATAATTAAAAACTATTTAAAAATAAATAATGTGTGGAGTTCCAGTTGTGGTTCAGCACTTAATGAACCCAAATAGCATCCATGAGGATGCGGTTCAACCCCTGGCCTCGCTCAGTGAGGATCCAGCGTTGCCGTGAGCTGTGGTGTAGGTCGCAGACGTGGTTCGGATCCCACGTTGCTGTGGCTGTGGCGAAGGCCGGCGGCTGCAACTCCGATTGGACACCTAGTCTCGGAACCTCCATATGCCGCGGCCCTAAAAAGATAAATAAATAAATAAATACATAAATACATAAATAAACAAACAAACAATGTGATACATAAACAATGTGATATTTGAAAAAAAAGTCTTTGGGCTCAGGGCCCCTGTGAAAAATCAACCCGTGAATTCCTTTAGCAAGCAGGACATTTGCTCACGGACCAGGTATTAGGGATTGCCAAGGGAAAGCTTAGGCTGGCGTTGACACAGCTCTGTGAGGAGAGGTCCAGGATTTCAGAAGCGTCCACTGGACTGTGAAGCAATGGTGAGACATGGTGCCCAGCTGCTGTGAAATCCTTCAGGGACAAAGAAATTAAATAGGGCAAAAAATCTTACTAATGATTGAACCTTAATAATCACTATACAGGGCTTGAAAACATTCATCAGTATATGGTTTTTGTTTGGTTGGTTTGTTTTATAATGATTTTTATTTTTTTCATTATAGCTGATTTACAGCATTCTGTCAATTTTCTACTGCCTCAAAGAAAATCATAAGTATATGTTTTAAAATACTTATAGACCATCATTCATCATAATGGAAGCACAAATCAAAACCACAATCGAATAGCAGCTCATAGCCATCAAGATGGCTACTATCCAAAAAAAGAAAAGAGAAAAAAAAAAAAAACAGAAACTAGCAAGTGTTGGCTAGGATGTGGAAAAATCCAGACCCTGGAACGCTGCTGGTAAATGCAAAGTGGAAGAGCTACTGTGGAAAACAGCATGGCGGTCCCTCCAAAAATTACAAATGAAATGAAATGACCACATGATCCAGCAATTCCGCTTCCAGATCTACATCCAAAAGAGTTGGAAGCAAGTTCTCGGAGATATTTGCATGCCCATTTTCATGCCCGCGTGATTCACCGTAGCTAAAATGTGTAAGCAACACGCATGGTCATCCTCGAATGAATCAATAAACAAAGTGTGCTGTATCCATACTCATGGTCTTGAACAGGAAGGAAGTTCCGACACAGGCTATGATGCGGATGAAACTCGAGGCCAATATGGTCCATGAAATGAGCCAGTCAGCAAACACAAATATCATGTGATTCCACCGATGTGAGGCACTTCGTGGAGTCATGTTCACAGACACGTAGAATGGGGAGGGCCAGAGCCGGGGGGCGGGGGGAGGAGGAATGGAAGCTGCTGTTTACTGGGTACAGAGCTCCGGTTTGGGAAGATGAAAAAGTCCTAAAGCTGGACGACGGTGATGGTTACCCAGCAATGCGAATGCACCTAATGCCACTGAACTGTACCCTAAACACAGTCAACATGGTCTGTCTTAAGTGTAATTTATCACAATGTTATTAAAGTTTTAAAAACTCACTCATAAAATGAGCCCTGAGGCCGATAGCCGTGCGCGCATGGAAAATTCTCCAGAAGTTGTTTGCAATAGAAAAAAGGCAAACGTAGTAAGTAGACGCGTAGGAAAAATTCTGCAAAGACACACAAGGAGCTACGGGCCGTGGTTTTCTCTGAGGAGCAAGACAGGGGTGGCTGGGAAGTGGGAAGCATAGGGTTTCTCTTTTATAATTTGTTATGCTATTAAAAAAAAAAAAAACTATGTGCATTACTTTGGTGATAAAATAAGTTTTTTTCTCTACTACAACTACAGCCCCGGAATAAGAAGTCATAACCAGCCCCAAGTGTTAGCAAGGACCGTGGGACGGATTGTCCCTGGGCCGCTGGCCCTGGAGGGAAGAAGGGGATGGCTCTGTATTTGGGCATGTTGGAGACAGAGAGGTGGGGGTTTTGAGGGGGCTGGGTCTGAGCAGGAAGCCACGTGAGGCCTCTTCGGATCCTGAGACTGCTCATGCGAGGAACGGCTCTAAAGTGTGGGACAGGAGCAGGCACGGAGGGTACCGGGAGCGTCTGGGGCAGCCCCACCTGAGCATCAGGGCAGACAGAGTGAGACACAGCCCGGAACCCAGATTAAAGCTTCCCTGGCAGGCCAGGCCCTGCAGTCTCCAGGCTTGGGATCCAGCCCGAAGGCATTTCATTGCTCAAATATAGTCATATCTGCTCTGAACATCACCAGGATAGTAACAGAATTGACGATGGGTCTGGAATCTGGCCTAACCACCATGTTACAGCGGTGCCTCTCAGTGGAGATTACAGGACTCAGGACGCCACTGGAAGGAAGTGACAAAAACCAGAACAAACAAGCTCAAGTTCAAGTATTAAAGAAAAAAAGAAAAGAAAGAGGGAGAGAGAAAGAGAGAAGGATGGAAGGAAGGAAAGAGAGAAGGAAAGGAAAGAAAAGGGAAGCAGGAAGGAAGGAAAGAATATTTTGGATAATGAAAACGAAAACTCCAAGGGGAAGCTTCAGGCACAGCTTGATCCAGATGCTCAAGTGACATGTGGAATTCACTTCCCTCGATTTCCCGCTCTGCTTTTCCCAGGTAGGTTCTATTCTCAAGAAATTTTTCACCCAGGTGGCAAAGAAGATCCCAGCGCTTTAGGCTTAGGTTCCACCAGTCTGACAACCCTCACAGAGCAAAGATTCCTTCCAGAAAAATTTCCACGATAGAGTCTCACTGGTTGGGCTTGGGGCACAGCTCCTGTACCCATCTCTGTGATTTGAGGGAAGCCTGGTCTGAGAGAAGAGGAGGGGTGTTTCTCAAAGGAAAATTAAGGGACCATTTCCAAAGAATCAGTAATGGCTCCTGGTCAGGTAGATATATCAACAGTCCTTTACACGTGGAATTGTATAGAATTCTGCCAGACAGGGTAAGACAGGGGAATTATTTCTACAGGAGACCAGAATGTGCATAGCATCTGCCACAAACCCAGACTGAGACCCTCGGGTCCACAGAGGGGCTTGGCAGGAGGTCACTGTTTGTCCAGCATCACCACACACATCTGCCAGTCTCAGAAGGAGCCAGAAAGCAGCATGGCTCTGCAGTCCTGGCATCGGCCTTTCTTCCCTGCTTCTGGCACGCCCTGGCCATCTGGCCTTGGAAAGTGACCCTAACGGTGCCTCGGTTTCCTCATCTGGAAAATGGGAACCATAAAGCCTCACAGGTAGGCTCACGGCAACGACTGCAAGAGAAGAGGCTCTGGGACAGGTCAGAGGCTCAGCTGATGATTTTTAAGAGGTCACCTGTCAGCGGGTGTCCCCACTTCTGGAAAGCCCTTTGAGCATCTGAGTTGAGCACCAGGGGATATCAGCAAAGCAACTTCTCTTTGCTTTAGCTTTTGGCAGGTTTTAACAAAAAGAAATCAAATAAAAGCCAAAACTGGGAATTTCTTAAGTCTTTTCCAAGGCATTTGACTCAGCAGTGGTGAAAATGCAAAAAAGAGTCAGTCCCGCCAAGGCAATGGATGGCAAAGATTAACTAGAGAGTCCCAGGGCCCGGAGCCTGGGACGCACCCCCTCTGGGGTCTCTGAGATGTCGGGGAGCAGGAAAGAGAAAGGCCATTCACCCACGGCAACCGGCAGTGTGGGGGCTCTCCCAGCGCCGGACCTGGGGGAGAGGGCGCAGGCCTCAGCCTCAGCTGCAGAGTACATTGTCACCTGCAACGTCACATCAAGGAGGTTCCTGAAGAGGGTGCCAGAAGAACCTGAAGCCCTTGGGGAGCTAACAGGTGCACAGTGCCTTCTGGATAATTTGAGCTCTGGAGAAAATGTGGCATCAAAATATTAGGAAAACCTGCTTTTGTGCAAAGTGTGATCTCATGCGGATCTCTCCTTTCAAATGTTTAAAATGTATTATGAATTGTGTGACTGCGAATTTGCCTCTGAAGGAGTCGTCACCTGGGCTTTGGTACCGCCGTGTCCACACGAGCCGAGCACGTTGAATAACCACCTCCTGCCATCCGTCTTGCTGCGGGAAGGCGGTCTTGAATTATTCACGGGGTGCAGGGGGTCACGGTAGCTGAAAGAACAGGTCCCTGGGCGAGAAGCATAACCACCCTGATGTGGGAGCAAGCGCCTGTGCTCAAACTTGCTCTCGGCACCCACCAGGCACCCAGGAAACACTGTGGGGAGGGGCAGAGGGAGATGGTGGTTTAAATCAGGGGTCCCAGGCCAAATCCAGCCCGCTTCCTCTCCGTAGATAAAGCTGTATTAGAACATTGATCTAGGTACTGGTTTTGGCTTCTTCAACGAGAAAGCAGCTGAGTGGAGTCATTGCAACAGATGCTTACAGCCTCCAAAGCCCCTGGTTCTTTCCAGAAAAATTGGCTGACCCTCGGGTTAAATAAAGTCAAACATGCCTCTTTCCCGGAGGACATCTCAAGGGCCTTTAAAGTGTTATAGATCCAATCTCTTGGGATAGAACATGATGGAAAATAGTATGAGAAAAAGAATGTGCTAGTCCACACACACATGTATATATGACTATATGTATATTTATAGTTATAGTTATACATATGACTGGGTCACTATGCTGTAGAGCAGAAATTGATAAAACCCTTTAAATCAGAGTTCCCGTCGTGGCTCAGTGGAAACGAATCCAACTAGGAACCATGAGGTTGCGGGTTCAATCCCTGGCCTCGCTCAGTGGGTTAAGGATTCAGTGTTGCCGGGAGCTGTGGTGTACGTCGCAGACGCAGCTCGGATCTGGCATTGCTGTGGCTGTGGTGTAGGCTGGCAGCTGTAGCTCCGATTAGACCCCTAGCCTGGGAACCTCCACATGCAGTGGGTGTGGCCCTAAAATGACAAAGGAAAAAAAACACTGTAAATCAACTATAATAAAAGTAAAATAAAATTTTAAAAAACAAAATCAAAGACAGTGTTATTAGACAGTGTGAGTCCGCACACAAGGGGTTTCCCAAACTCATTAAATGGCGAACCTTCTCGTCCCTGGGGCATCTCACCAGCCTGTGGTCCCCAGGCCATACTGGCCACGTGCGTCCTGCCGTGGTCTGAGCCTGGTGTGCTGGGGACTGCGGTTAGGGGCAGGACGATGTCGTGATGAGTGCCCCAGAGTCCTTGTGATGGAGTGGAGGGCTCTGAGATCCCTGAACTTGCCTCTCCATCCATCCTGCCTCCCCCGACCTGAGCTGGAGGACACCTGGGTCTGTGTCCCCACAAACCTCAGCCCCACCCACGAGAGCCAGGAGGAGAGCGCAGCCCAAGGCGGGAGAGCGAAGGCCACTCACCAGGGATGCCCACCAGCAGGGTCCTGCAAAAGGAAGCCCTCATGCTCAGTCAGCTGTCCTGCCAGGAGTGTTTGCAAAACGGGACCATTCCCCAGGGGCACCCTGGGATCGTGAGTCAGTGCTGCTTCCAACAACCAGACGAGGCCACAGACCCAGACACCGGCTGGTCCCTGGAGCACTGCTTGCGCACCCAGGGCCTCGGCCCCACCTCTCCCAGCCCCGGGGCACCCAGCCGGCTGAGACCGGCAAGTGGAAGCAGCTGCTCCTTCTTCCAGCCTCAGACCTCAGGCACGTGCGGACACGCGCCACACCCGGTGCAACCCGTGCCCACGTCCTTGCTGTGGGCCAGGGCAGCGTGGCAGGAGCGCCCACCTGCAGGGGCACTTGATTAGGAGACCCACCCTCTGCATCGCAGGGCTCATTAGCTTAGGTGAGAGGAATCACGGGGGAACTGGCCATGTGCCATGAAAGAGGGGAGATCCAGGAAGACTTCCTGGAGGGCAAGGCTTCTGAGATGGGCCTGCATAGAGAGTATTGACCAGCGGCAGCCACATGGATGCAACTAGAGACTCTCAGACTGAGTGAAGTAAGTCAGAAGGAGAAAGACAAGTACCATATGATATCACTTGTATCTGACATCTAACACATGGCACAAATGAACTCATCTACAGAAAAGAAACAAACTCATGGACATGGAGGGCAGACTTGTGGTTGCCAAGGGGGAGGGGGAGGGAGGGACTGGGAGTCTGGGGTTAGTAGATGCAAACTGTAGCATTTAGAGTGGATCGGCAATGAGATCCTGCTGTATAGCCCAGGGAACTGTATCTAGTCACTTGTGGTGGAACATGACAGAGGATAACATGAGAAAAAGAGTGTGTATATACGTATAACTGGGTCACTTTGCTGTTCAGCAGAAATCGACAGAACATTGTAAATCAACTATAATTTTAAAAATTAAGGATATCCCATCGTGGCGCAGCAGAATGAATCTGACTAGGACCCATGAGGTTACAGGTTCAATCCCCGGCCTCGCTCAGTGGGTTAACGATCCGGCGTTGCCATGAACTGTGGTGTAGGTCGCAGACTCAGCTCTGATCTGACATTGCTGTGGCTGTGGTGTAGGCCAGCGGCTACAGCTCCAATTAGACGTCTAGCCTGGGAACCTCCATATGCTGCAGGTACAGCCCTAAAAAGTTAAAAGAAAAAAAAAATTAAAAGGAAAAACCAGAGTATTGACCGGGGAGACTCCAAGGGCAGAAAGAAGTATCGGAGGCAGAGCGGGACAGACAACCCAGCCACGGGGCGGCAGGCACCAAGCCTTTCTAGGAGCGTTTTATTGCAGGCTGCTCAAGGGCGGCCCTGTGCAGGCTGAGAGAGCCTCGGCTGGGGCGCCTGGCTCGGGACAAAGGACTTGATGACAGGAGGGCAGCTGCCCCTGGGAAAGTTCCCTGTTCAACCCACAAGTGCAGAGGGTGTCAATAACCATAATGAGAGCAAGGTGTCCGCTGCCGTTTGTGCACGCGCGGTGTGCCAGCCGCATGGCAATGCCGCGTGTGCACTTTTTTTTACCCTCACAATGCCTTCGTGAGGCAGGTATGATGCTTAACCGCGCTTTCTCAAAGAAGCAGAGGTTCAGAAGTTCTGGTGGGGAGCAGCAGGCTAAGGATACAGCATTGCTATAGCCGCGGTGCAGGTTGCAACTGGCTCAGGAATTTCCACATGATGTGGGTGTGGCCAAAAAAAGAAAGAAAGTAAATATTTTTAAAAAGAACAAGGAGAAGGAGAAGCAGAAGCAGTAGCGGCTGCGGCTCAGAGAGGTTAAGCAACTTGCCCGAGGACACCCAGCCAGGAAGTGGCCAGGACAGGCATTTGAATACAGGCTCTTGATTGCTCTTTCTTAACCTCTTCCTGCGGGGGCAGAAAGAAGGCCCAGTGCATGGGCTACAAGCTGTGTTCAAACGCCTGCTGAGTCATTTCCTCCAGACTGGCCGGCGCACACTAAGAGCTCTGGGAAGGACCCAACCCCCGGCCCCCCAGCTGTGGTGATGCTCCTTGGCCAGGCTGGGGGCCTCCAGGGAGGCACCAGTGTTGTGGGCCTCAACCCCAGAGCCTGGACACAGCCGGGCCCACAACAGGCATTCAGCAAATAACTGTCCAGTGGGCCGACGGCGGATTGGCTGTTTGTAAGTGACCAGAATACACTCCATGGCAACCAGCTTTCCTTTTGAATCTATGTTAAAAGACAAAATGAAGCTCTCCAAATATTTGCATGATCATAATCCGTCTTGAAGTTGAAATATGTTCCCCCCAATCACCCACCGTGTCTGGTTTCAAAGAACTAATATTCATGCAGACTTCAGCTTCAAGATGGAGCATGTCAGATCCCGACGGTCAGAACAGGAGGTACTCCTGCGATGTCCAGAGACAGCGGCCCGCCCCTGCCAGCTAGCTCCCCTGCCCCAGGGGAGAGGCCAGTGGGGAGCAGCTGGGTGTCTCCTCCAGGCTGGTGGGGCTGGCACGGTGGCACCAGCTTCCTGGGTTTCCCCACGAGCCAAATATTCTTTCCGCTAACCCAGGAACTGAGGCAATAAATCTCATGATTACTGATGGTTCCGCTCCTCCGGGTGTGGGCTTATTGGCCAAGGATTAAGCATCTTATTCAAGATGATCTAACTACATCCTCGAGAAACAGAAACAGAGAAGAAAGAATGGAGGCCACGGGCCACAAACCTCAGGTCATCCCTGGAGGATAGACTCCCGGGAGATTTGGGGGGGTTTTTGGCCATGCCCCTGGCCTGTGGAAGTTCCCTAAGCCAGGGATCCAACTTGCATCGTAGCAGCATCCAGAGCTACGGCAGCGATAACACCAGATCCTTTACCCACTGGACCACCAGGGAACTCTATCCTGGGGGATTTTGGTTTCAGGAAAAAAAGGTCATGTGTTGCCAGGGACCTGCAACTGCCGCCCCCCTCTTCCCGAATCCAGCGGTTCAGCCCAGCTGTGGGACTTGGGTCGGACAGGACCGGGGTTGGGAAACAAGGACGAGCAAGGCTGCTGAGCCCATGACTTCAGGACAGGGGGAAAGCGGGGAGGCTGGTGGGGGAGGGGTGGACATAAGACCAGGGACAGGAGACAATGGGAGGTGTCCCCTTGCTAATCCACCCAGGTTGGGGACACCCTCCCTTCGGGTCCCCCGTGTCCACCCCGCTGCCCTGGTGGGACCCGTCTCCTTCTTCCCTACAGGCTCCTCTAGGGCAGGAGCTGGCTCTGCAACTTCTCCCTCTCCCCTGCCCACCCCAGGGTCCACACAGCAAGAGGGTCCGGAAGTCGAAAGGGAACAGGAAACAAGGCCAGCACTGACACGGGATGCCTGGTGAATTGTGCATTTCAGATAAACATCAAATTAATTTTTTGTTGTTGTTTTTTAGGGCCACACCCACAACATATGGAAGTTCCCAGGAGCGCTATAGCTGCCGGCCAACGCCACAGCCACAGCAAGGCCAGATCTGAGCCACGTCTGCAACCTACACCGTACACAGCTCGCAGCAACACTGGATCTTTAACCCACTGAGCGGGGCAAGGGATCAAACCCGCGTCCTCATGGATACTAGTTGGATTCATTTTCACAGCGCCACAACAGGGTCTTCCTAATGTTTAACATAAGTACGTCACGTGTGGTATCGGGGATATAATTATGCCAAGAAAGTAACCATAGCTGATCTGAAATGCACATCTAACCAGGTACCCTCTCTTTTCCCTGGAGGCGTCACCCCTCACTCCCCACTACCCCCAGAAGTGCTGGTGGAAGTTCAAGGTGGGATTTGGGGCCCATACTCACACCTCTCCCTACCCCAGGTCATGGTGACCCAATATAATCCCCTAGAATGATCTGCAGGGATGAAAGTCATGGCTTTGTGAATATTATCATGAGATCGGAGAAGAAGTGCTGGGTTTGGAGCAGAGTGACCCAGCTTGACAGCAGCTCCCATCCCTGGCTGGGTGACCCAGCCATGTCCGCTAGTATCTGAGCCTTGGCTTCCTTTCCTGCAACTTGGGGCTAATATTGAATCTGCCCACCTGCCTCCAGAACTGCTGGGAGGAACAGCCCCCTACGTTCCATGCAGAAGGGCTCTCGTGAAGCCGCGGTCCTAGCCAGCATTATGATTTATTCCCCTCACTTTAATAACAATACATGAGAACACTGATTCATCACCTGACTTCAAAATTCTTCCCCAGCTCTCTCTGCCAGACTAGTTCTCCGCATGTACACAGAGTTCATGCAAACGCTGCGTTCCGGACGTGGTTAAGAAAGAAGCACAGCCAGAGCAGATGCGATTTACGTTCCTAATTCCATTTGAAATGACTTCGGCAGTAAATAAACCGCTCTCTTTGATTCTTTAAAATCAGCCTATTTCAGCAGCAAAGCGACATCTTGGAAGCGACAGTCTGCTCCACCTCACTCTGTTGGCCCAGGTGTGTCCACAGGGAAGGGACACAGAGGCCTGGCCCAGTGCCCGGCCACCGGCCTCTGCAAGCATCGGGACTCCCCACTGCCAACCGCGTAGATCCCTGGCCCGGTGGGCAGGACCCCCCAACTGCACGAGCCTGCCCCTGGTCTTGGCCTCCCTTGGCTCCCCCGTGGCTCAGGGCCCCCATGGAGTTTTCCTCTGTGTTGAGCCTGAACTGATGTGGAGCGTCCTGTAGGGTGCTGGGGAGGGACAGGGGGCGCGGGCGGAGACACCTGCTGAGGCAGGATTGCAGGACCGGTATGTGGACCAAGGGTCCTGGTCTTTGACCCAGAGATTATTGCTGGCTCAAGGATACTGTGAGTTCATGGGCACAGTTACCCACCGGGCTCCGGGGTCAGCCGGGATCAGCCTCTTATTAGTCAGAGTGGTTGTGAGCCCCAGACCTCTATGGGCTCACCCGGGCAATGGGATGATGGGGGCGACCGCGCCCCCTACCCAGCTCTCAGAAGGACAATCTCACAGCATCTGCCATCTACTGGCCTTCGAAGGACTTAAACCAGGGCCTGGCAGCTGTCAGCTCAACGTCCCCGGGAGAGAGCACTTCTTAGCAGTGGGCAGGACACCCAGGAGCTCAGAGGAGCTACGCACATGTGCACACATGTTCTGACACCCAGAGAGCCACAGACACACACACGTAACCGAGCAGGACCCTGCAAGTCCTTCCCAGAGGGGACCCCCACTCACATCCTCCACCTGCCTTCTTATCAACAGAAAAACTTTAGTCAAAGAATCAGTTTAATCAGAAAAATGGGAAAACACAGAGAAAAAGGAAAACAGTCAAGCAAGACAGAATAACAGTAGTTTAGCCAGCGAGTTCCCTTCATGGCTCAGCGGTTGAAGAACCACCTAGGATCCACGAGGATGAGGGTTCGATCCCTGGCCTCGCTCAGTGGGCTAAGGATCTGGCATTGCCGTGAGCTGTGGTGCAGGTCGCAGAGGCGGCTCGGATCTGGCATTGCTGTGGCTGTGGTGTAGGCCGGCAGCTACAGCTCTGAATCTAGCTAGCCTGGGAACTTCCAAGTGTCGTGGCTGTAGCCCTAAATAAAAGCAAACAAGCAAACAAAAAACCCCAACAGTTTAGCCATTCAACAAAGTCAAGCACCTTGAGTTCTCCCTCAAGGACTAGAGATAATATTCTGAGCCATGGCCTTGGAGCTGTTTTGCAGGAGCTGAAGCCCCACAGGTGGAAGAAGTCAACTGTGTGCTGCCCACAAGCCCGCAGACCCCAGACCAGTTGGAACCAGAAGGCTGAAGATGCTAACTCCCGATGACCTCACCAAGCGCCAATCAGGAAAATGTCCACAAGCTGACCACGCCCTGCTCCTCAAACACGCAGGACTCCTCAGTACCCGCTCCAAGGGGGACACAGGCCTTAGGACACTAGCCTGCTGGGTTCCCACTTTGCCTGGCAATTGAAACCACTTTTTCTGTTTCCTCCAACTCTGTGTCTGCATTTCTATTCGGCATCGGTGCACAGAGGCAGCCGAGAGGTCGGCAACGCACACACGCACACACAGACACTCAGAGGGTTTGGGGTGAGCCCCTGGCACGGGGATGTTTGCTGTGCTTGCTGCAGCCCAGGCGACTGTGACCAGAGGGAAGGCTGGGGCCCCGTCCTCAGGGAGACCGGGGCTCCCCAGCCCTCGGCAGCATCAGAAACACCTGGAGAGCTGGGGCCCCAGGGTCTGCGTTTCTAACAAGGCCCCAGGCGATGCTGAGGCTGCTGGGCAGGGGACCCCCGTCTAATGGGGGAGTGACTGCCACAGTTCCAGGGACAGACAGAGCCAGAGCTGGCGATGTTTTGGGGAGGGAAGCAGATATTGGCCACTAGGAGCTCCTCCACCTTCTGGACACCTCCACCCAGGGTCCCACAGGTCCCTCCCGCCCAGCAGGTAACAAAGTGGTCCAGAAGCCACGGGGCCTCTCTCACGCCTCCGTCCGCCTCACCCCTGCATCTGGCTGCTCACCGCGTTCCTCTATGCCAGCAACTGCCGTCATGCGGCCTAAAATCCTTTTATTTGATTCACGAATTAGATTCTACCACCGGGAGTTCAGGCAAGGCATCGGAACAGCTCATCTCTGCTTCACGGCATGTGGAGCCTCAGCTGGGAAGACTCAAGACCGGAATCTGGAATCATCTGGAGGCATCTTCACTCGCGTAACGGGCAGCAGATACCAACATCAGCTGGGACCTCAGCTGCGTCTGTTGAACAGAGCACAACGTGTGCACGTGGCCTCTTCGCGTGGCCTGGGCTTCCTCCCTGCAAGGCAGTCTCCGGAAGGTCAGAGTTTTCTAAACAGATGTCAGGGTTCCCAAGAGAACCAGGACCTAGCCTCCGAAGTCACGCTCTGTCACTTCCACTGCATGCTGGCATCTAGAAGATCAGCCCAAACTCAAGGGGAGGGACATCTATGCCAGCCGTCCATGAGAAGAATGTCACAGAATTTGCAGACATGTTACAAACCCACCCACTACCTCAGAAGTGTCTCCAGAACGCATGCTCTCCTCCACCCCCGGCCTCCACCTTGGTCTGGGGCCTCTTCATCTCCCACTTGGGCTTTTGAAACACCTGCCTTGTTGGTCTCCCCACCTCCAGCCTTTCCCTCCAGGCCATCTGTCCCCAGCAGGATGGTCCATAACGAGAACAGACCTGATCTCTTCCTATCTGGCCTCATCGGGCAGAGCCAGGGGTCTGATGGGCAGATTTCCTCTCGCCAGCCTCACAGCCTCCCTGCCACTGCTCCAGTCACATTGCATTCCAAACCCTCCACTCTCCTTCCTGCCCTGCTGCCTTCACACACACGCTGGTTTCTCCACATGGAATTGCCCTTTCTTCCCCTGTAGGGATCCTAGCAAACTCTTATTCATCCTTCAAAACCCAGCTGCAATCTCACATCCTCTGCGATGCCATCTCCAACCCATTTATGATTATAATTAGGTGCAAACCAGTGGTCCTCAGTCTTGGCTGCACACTGGAATCACCTGGGGAGCTTTAACATGTATTGACACCTGACTGCCCCCCACCCCGAGACTCTGATTTAGTGAACTGGGTGCAGCCTGGGCATGGGGACTTCTAAAACTCTAAGGTGCAGTTGATGTTAAGAAGTGCTGGTATAGCAGTGCCCTTGTGGCTCAGCCCGTTAAGGATCTGGTGTTGTCACTACTGTGGCTCAGGTCCTTGACCTGGAAACTTCCACATGCCACTGGCACAGCCAAAAAGAAAGAGAGAGAAAAGAACTGCTGGTGTAGACCAATGGTTCACAATGTGGCTGCACGTGAAAATCACTTGGGAATTTTTTTTTTTTTAGGGCTGCACCCGTTGCATATGGAAGTTCCCAGGCTAGGGGTCCAATCGGAGCTGCAGCTACCAGCCTATACCACAGTCTTAGCCACACCAGATCCAAGCCACATCTGTGACCTACACTGCAGCTCGCCGCAACGCTGGATCCTTAAACCACTGAGTGAGGCCAGGGATTGAACCCGCATCCTCATGGAGCCACAATGGGAACTCCCACCTGGGGATTTTTTAAAAGCACGCTTTTGCCCCAGGGCCTCGCCTCAAACCTATCAAATCGGAATCTATAAAGATGGGACCCGGACAACAGATGGATACTTTACAAAATCTCCCCAGATAATGTAACGCGAAGTCAGGATGGAAACGCACCGGGAAAAATTCGAGCTCTCACTCAGACATTGGCGTTATGGGGCATGCTCACAACCTCAGTCTAGTTTTCAATTTGTAGATGATCTTTGTCCTAGAAGTGAACAAGATCACAAGTCTGTTCTGGTTTTGCTGAACACGTCACAAAGTCCTTCCCAATTTTAAAACCAATAAGTGAATGCAAAATATGAATAATTTAAATATCAATTTAATGTACCTAATAGGTCCTCAATAAATATTCATTGAATGAATTAATCTTCCCATCAATCAATACAGTCCTAGCTCTGGAGCTGTCGCCCCAAATGCTTCTATGCCTCCCCCTAGACTATGAGCTCCCGCAGGGCAGGCCTGGGACCCCAGCCGCCCAGCAAGGACACATGATAAATAAAGCAATGAATCTGCACCCAAAGCAAACGGGCCGTGAACGTCTGTGGCTGTCTCTGTACTTTCTAGGTGTGCAATGAACGTCTCCATGAACAAAGGGAAGCCGGTATATCATTTTTCTTGAAAGGGTGACAATGTCATAATTTAATTATGGAAATAGCAGCTAGCAGAGGTTATTGTGCTTTTGCGGAGGCCTGGGAGGAAGCCCAGATGTGGCTTTTCAGCTCAACGGGAAGCCAAAGGCTCATGGGAGCCCCCAGCCATGCACGCACTCAGGTCAGGTACCCAGCGCTGCTCCCTGTGCTGTCCCCACCCCTTAGTGGCTCAGCCTTTCCTAAGATGAGGGCGTGGCCTCTGCTCCACGGCCGGGGGAGGGTGGCTGGTGGATTCATGGCTTGTGCAGCAACCCTGTCCTGTGGCCTCAGCTGAAGTGGCCCCTTAATTGTAAGAATATTCCTTCTCCAGAGGTCCCACTGGCATGGAGCTGCCACCGAGAGGTAAAAAGCAAGGGACCTCAGTCAGACACCCGGGGCTCATTCCTGTGCCTGGCCCACCACCTATTAGCTGCGCAGCGTGGCCAAGTCACTGAGCCTCTCTGAGCCCCAGTGTCCCCTCCATTAGACATCATCAGTGCAGTACCTGCCCCAAAGGTCACTATGAGATGAAACTGGAGCAATGTCTACAGAGCCTAAACCCCAGGCCTGGCGTGGCCAAAGGGATCAGGATTTGGCAGGTGACAGCACAGAGGCTGAGCCTCAGACCTCAGGGCTGCCACTTAGTCACTGTGCCGCTCAGAGCAAGTCACTTACAGTGGTAAGACTCAGTTTTCAAACCTGTAAAATGGGACCAATAAGGAAACTCGTCATAACATCACTGAGATGAACCCGGGCCGTGAAGGACAAGTCACAGTCACTGGCTTACACCGAACACTCGGTAGGAGCTGCCGGAATTCTTTCCACTTGTTTAGAAGTATGGTTATTAACACCTGCCATTTAGTACAATAATGAGGAGCTGACTCTTCTCCCAGCAAGGGTCTGTCAGGTTCCAGACACTTATCGACAGCTCTCCCCCAACCAGAACTTTGCTGAAACTGTTTTCTAACCAGGAGAAAGGCATGTGCACAGTTCACAGGAGGTCGGTGGAGAGAGGAGCTGCATGTCACAGGCACGCATCTGCCCTCATGCCACGTGCCGCCACCAAGGCTGGAGGGAGGGACAAATTCAGGTGCCCGTAGGGGATGACGGGTCCTGTTCTCATGTATAACCTGGGCCAACCCAGCAAACAAGCCTCACACTACCCCAACCCCAGAGTCCGCATGCAAGCTTCCTCTGGGTCTACCCCAGCCCCCGCCTTCTCTTCGCATGCCCCAGAGGCAGTCTGGGGCCAGGTGGGACCACGTGCCCAGGACAAGGTCTGGGTCAGGGTGAAACAGACCAGGCCAGCTACAGCCCTGGCTGGACGCAAGACTCCTTCCCAAATGCTCACACGATAAGGTAAGAGAAAGCAAGACATAACATTCTTTGGCAAAGCGTGGCATTCTCCACCAACCTGTGTGCGCTCAAGTGGCAATGTCCTTGAACAAAGGCCAGAGGGCCACCTTCTCCCATCTCTTGTGTGGACGTGATCAGCCTTTATCTGCAGTCAGGACCATAAAGCAGTGCCACTGTCCAGCAAATCATGATTTTCCTAAAGCAGCCAAGGCCAGCGTCCCCTGGTCCCAGGCAGCCGTGGGAGGAGCCCAGGGCCCAGGAGGAGCACGCGACGGAGATAAGCTGGCAGTAGGTGTCTGAAGACACGACTTCCACCTGGGCCAAGCATGGCTCGCTGAGGTGACTCTGATGGCTTCGCCTCTCTGTGCCTGTGAAATGCGAATAAGGTAATTAATGCTGGACACCTCCGTGTGCGGGGAGAGTAAATGTGCCCATGCAAACTTTAGAGTGCCGGCAGGAGTCAGCGATGATTACCGGCCCTCCCGCTGGCCCTGGGGGAGCCCCTGCTGAGGACAGGAAACTTGAATCTGGGCTCCTAGGAGCAGTTAACTCAGAGAAGCTCTCCAAAAGTGCGATATGTCTCTGGTATCTCTTATTTGATCTTCAGAGTTCACGCAGACTCTATGTTTAATTTATAATATCTTAGTTTGTTTTAATAAAATAATGTTGTAAATTAGTTACCATCTGGGAGTTCCCGTCGTGGCGCAGTGGTTAAAGAATCCGACTAGGAACCATGAAGGTTGCGGGTTCGATCCCTGGCCTTGCTCAGCGGGTTAAGGATCCGGCGTTGCCGTGAGCTGTGGTGTAGGTTGCAGACGCGGCTCGGATCCTGCGTTGCTGTGGCTGTGGTGTAGGCCAGTGGCCACAGCTCCGATTAGACCCCTAGCCTGGGAACCTCCACATGCCACGGGTGCGGCCATAAAATGACAAAAGGCAAAAAAATAAATAATTAAATAAATAAATAAATTAGTTACCATCTGGAAGATTGATGCAGCTGGTAAATCGATGCTCCAGGAAGTTGTGACTGGGCCAGCAAAGGCTGTTTGGACATGAGAGATGAAAACCCAGGGCTGCCTCTGGCAGCTGATCCCCCCAGCTACCCTCTATGGGCTTGGCTGCCTGTGGGTGAAACTCTGAACAGCCTCTCACCTGGATTAACCTGAAAACCCAGCCTTGTGGCTCAGCCTGTGGGAAACATCTTTGGCAGTGGCGGGCGGGGGAAGGGGGTGATCCGGACACGGGGTCCAGGAGACGATCAACCTCAGCTCACCTGCCCTGGAAAAGGAAACTGAGGTCACCAGGTCTGTGCCTTCTCTGCCACTCCTTGCAGGTGGTCCCACTGGGTCTGAGCCATAGCCTGGCTGAGAGCACTGGGAGGGCTGGGCTCATGACAGTTTATGGGAAAGGGGAGCTGGCTCAAGTTGGAGGCGGGCTCCCCAGCCCTTGTAGCGCCCCCTCCAGGTCCCAGGTCCAAACACACCCTGAGAGCAGTGCTGGCCCCCACAGCAATGGAGCAGCTTCCTGTTGGCCTGTGGGGAGAAGTCCTAGAGGGCAAGGTTGCCTGGAACGTCCTCATTCTGCTGCTGGTACAATGGCCCCTGTCTTTCAAGAGACATATTTGGGAGCCAGGCAGGCCTGGGTTCAGATCCCAGCATGTGGCCTTGGGCTTGGCCATCAGGTCTCTGCCTGGGCAGAACTCCGGGAAAATTACCAGATCCCTGGGTCGGACCCCAAACCAGATCCGGGAAAATTACCAGATCCCTGGTGAGCCCCTCAGGGTGGGGTGTGGGCAGCCCACTTGTCACCAAAGGAAGGTCTTCACAAGATGGACAGCATCACATGTCCCTCTAAGAGCTCCGCTGACTCTCCCTCCTTCCCAAGTAGAATCCCAACAAGGCCGCTGTGAGCGCTCTTGTGAGCTATGGGCCCAGCCAGCCCCCTTGGAGGGAAGGCCTAATGCAGGGAGAGCAGGCCACATATCTGGAGCCCTGAGAAGGAGGCAGCTTTGACCTCCACAAGTCAAAAGTTGACCTCGAGTGTGGCCTGCCAAGATGCCAGAGCTGGTAGGATCCCTATGAAGATGGACGAGCTGCTCCTCAGCTCAACAGTATCAGCTTATCACCACCATCCTCATCACCACCATCCTTATCGCCATCATCCTCATCACCGCCATCCTCATCACCACATCCTCATCACCACCATCTTCATCCCCCTCATCCTCGTCACCCTCATCTTCATCCCCCTCATCCTCATCACCATCATCACCACCAACCTCATCACCATCATCCTCATCACCATCATCTCATCACCACCATCCTCATCACAGTCAACATCATCACCACCATCCTCATCACCATCGTTAGGGATCCTGCATCCAGACTCCATCAAAGATGAGCCTCTACTCCTGACCCTTGCTGGGCCTCTCATGCTTTTTAGTCCCCTTTTCCTATCCCAGGGCCACTTCATAATTGTGGAGCCCCTTGCTCAAAATGAAAATATGGGACCCCTTATTCAAAAACCGGGGGGGGGAATGCCATTAAAGTCAGTAAAATACTAAGTTTTTCCTGTGTTCCGTGTATATCTCCCTCTGTCTCTGTTTCTCAGCTTGTCGTGGTATTTTTATTTGCTATTTAATGCTGTTCTAAGCACAGAACAATTAAAATTTTTAATTACTAACATGAATTTTACCATTCATTATATTGTTCAAAACCAGTTTTAA
>PVHT021183705.1:6923849-6946729 GCA_004024745.2 Catagonus wagneri | reverse complement strand
GGGGGGGGGAATGCCATTAAAGTCAGTAAAATACTAAGTTTTTCCTGTGTTCCGTGTATATCTCCCTCTGTCTCTGTTTCTCAGCTTGTCGTGGTATTTTTATTTGCTATTTAATGCTGTTCTAAGCACAGAACAATTAAAATTTTTAATTACTAACATGAATTTTACCATTCATTATATTGTTCAAAACCAGTTTTAAAGGCAAATACTAGAGAATTGAACTCATATGCGGAATAACTGAAATTACATGGTACTTTGTACATGCATGTGTAGCCTTGTCCCTATCAGATCAGTGGAAATGCAGCACAAAACACAGTGGGCTTTATTTAACTCCTTGACATTATGCCCACACTCTGCGCCCCAGGCTCACTGCTGAGGAAGGAAGGACAGAAAGAAAAGGCACTGTGGCTGTCCTGTTTCCCTCCCTCCTTCTGTATCATCATCTTCAGTACAAGTGGTTGACTAAGGGATGTAACCTGAGGAAGAAAAGATTCGACAGGGTCGCTTGGTCCCCTCACGTTTCTGCCTCAAAGCCAGTTCTGGTTTGAACAGAGAGTGTGGCCTCCCCAGGAGATAAAGGCCCTCGCCCACCCAGCCCTTGATGTAATGTGCGTCCCTTGTACTCACTTGGGGTCACGCTGAGCTCCCGTGCCCCCGGAGTCCCCTGGAGTTCTGTGTTCTCGAGGCTTCCAGAATGCTATCTGCAAGTGCGGAGTGAGGAAGAATGACATGAATGCTGCACGGATCTGTTCTGCTTACATGCGAGCTCCGTGGTCCCCTCAGATGTCGCTCACAAAATCTAAGTTCAAAGATAACGTATTCGAATTTCAAGAGGGGAGCCGAAGAGCATCGAACAAAACACAGGCCCTTCTGAGCCCACCTCTACTGGAAGATGGGTGGAAGCTGCTTGGGTCTGCCTGCCCGGGGGCTGGGGGTGACCACGCACAAGTGAGGTGATGGAAAGGCGTTGTTCGTGGCAACCCCCCAGCCCACGCCGGGCGGTCGTGCGCCCTGGACAGAGGCCGGCGGGTACCCCGAGCACGGCCCGCACCAGACGGAGCTGTATGAGCAGCATCACCAGCAGGGAGCGGACAGTAGGGAACCGATTTGATTCTAGATGGGCTTGGGTGACACAAAATCCACTTCCTTCCAGAGTCTGGACCGTGTTTAGGCACCCAGCAAGGCAGCATATGGCACCACATTTCTCCCAGTGGCAACTGGGCTGTAAACCCAGGGCCTGTAGCCCGGCTGCGTGGGCTCGGAGGTCAGAGCCAGATGGCTCTCAGAGCCTCCCCTGCCGACAGAAGCGGGGTTCGCAGCCTGCACGGTGACCGCCAGCTGTCCTCATCTGCAGGTCTCAGAACCAACATCCCACAATGAATGTCTTTAGTGACAGCTCTTCTGCCCAGGTTCCGCGTCCTCGGTCACCCATTTCCTCGGAACAAACCTGCCCCTTCCCATCAGAGCTCAGCCGGGGTGAGAACACAGCGGAGAGCCTTGGCCTGTGTCTCTGAATCGCCACGTGTCCCCCCTGGGGAAATCGACTTCACAGCCTTCTCTGTCCTCTCCAGGAAGCAGACAGGCCCCGTGGGCACCAGAGCCGCCGTCAGCTGGCACAGCCCGGAGCCTGGACGTGCCGAGGATCCGTCCAGCTCAACAGGCGAGACAGCAGGGGCTCCGGACCGAGATCCAGAGGTCCCGGGTTCTCCACCCGCAGCCACGGAGCCAGGATCCATCCATGACACAGGGAGCAGCCACCAAAACTCAGTTCATTTTCTTCAACTAAACTGGGAGCATCAGGGAGCACAAGGGAGTTCCTGTTGTGGCGCAGTGGAAACGGATCTGACTAGTAACCCCGAGGTTGCGTGTTCCATCCCTGGTCTCGCTCAGTACGTTAAGGATCCAGCGTTGCCATGAGCTGCGGTGTTGTTCACAGATACGGCTTGGATCCTGGTTGCTGTGGCAGTGGTATAGGCCGGCAGCTACAGCTCCGATTCGACCCCTAGCCGGGGAAACTCCATATGCCGCGGGTGTGGCCCTAAAAAAACAAAACAAAACAGTGACCATGTAAACACTGCACAAACCCTCACGGCCCCCCCAGGAGAGGGGGAGTCCTGACCCCACCTCGTGTGGACGCACCCAAGGCTTAGAGAAGCTAAGTGACAAAACTGTTACTGTCCCAGCTTTACACAGGAGGAAACTGAGGTCTGGAGATTAAGCAAGCTGAGGTCACCCCCACGACTGCGTAACACCCACGTCCACGTCCAAGTTGGACTAAGTCCCGGGAACGGCATGAGCTCACCCATGTGACAGGGCCACGTAACCTTTACTGTAGGATAAACAAGCTGGGCGGCTGCCACTTGCTCTAGACACAGGGCGTCTCATGGGCCACGGTCATGGAAAAAAGGGCAACTTGGGGTGAGGAAGTCCAGCCTGTCCACCTGCAGTGCCCCTCGGGGCCCAGCCAGCCCAAGACAGCAGGGCGCTGAGGGCCGAGTGATGGATGAAGGAAGAAAAGGATGAGCAAGCGGGCCGTGCACACCCCCGGCTCTTGCCCCCTCTCCCCAGCCCCAGAGCGGGCAGTGCTCAGACCTGCTCCTCTCTGCAGGGTGGCTGTCCTCTGTGCTCCAGCCTCCCTGGCTGTGATGCCGGTAGCCTGGCCTGCATTTCCGCCCTCCAGCTAGAGAGCGCCTGGCGGCCCAGCTCACCGCAACCCCTACACCTCCACCTGGGGGGCGTTCCCCCCTCTGTCATGCCTAGCTCGCCCACGCCTTCTCCCTCTCTCTCTCTCTCTCTCTCTCTCTCACACACACACACACACACACACACACACACACACACACAAACATGCACACCTGTATTTCAGTGTCAGCCCCTCTGCCAGTTTGAGGCCTTCTTCTCCTGTCAGCCACAGTTTTGGGCCATCCTTCCATCCCAAGCTCTCCCAAGCCTTACTTCCTTCTCTCTCACAAGCTTCTGAATCACAAGCGTACGAATGCCCCCAGCTCTGAAAGAAAGAAAGGAAAAGAAATGTCATTCCTAAACAAAAATTCTGCAGAGAAAAAAAAACTGAAGTTCAAGAAGTCTCTCAGAATGCGCATCAAGAAGACAGAGGATGATATGAGGAAAAATATGTATATGAGACATGTAAGATCAGTCTGAGAAGTCCTGTGTTAAGAATTCTGGAAAAAAAGTAAAAGGTAGAAAATACATAAAGTGCCCAAAGAACATTCACATCTTCTGGTCAATAGACCCCACCAAGTACAAAGAAGAATGAATGAAAAAAAAAGACCCACTCACAGACACGTTCTCCTGAAAACTACAAGTCCAAATGGAAAGAGAAGATTCTAAAAGCTTCCAGACAAGAAAAAAAGATTATCTGTAGGAGTTTTTGCTGTGACTCAGCAGAAATGAATCCAGCTAGGAACCATGAGGATGCGGACAAGACAATTAGAAACTTCCAAGAAAGAAACAAGAAAAAAAAATAAGAAGAAAAAGTCCTGGTCTAATAATAAAGAAACTAAAATTTAACAAAGTTTGAGCAATCAATGGAATAAAGCAAAAGAAAATCCTTTTTACTTAGGTTCCTAAAATATTCTCCTTCTAGTAGTGATTCTATTTCTCTTTTAATAACTAATCTATAGTTTAAGCACCAAACACTAAATATAGTTAAGAATGAAACATAGCAGGAGTTCCTGTCGTGGCACAGCGGAAACGAATCCAACAAAGAACCATGAGGTTAATTAACCATCCAGCATTGCCATGAGCTGTGGTGTAGTTTGCAGATGCGGCTCGGATCTGGCGTTGCTGTGCCTGTGGCATAGGCCGGCAGCTACAGCTCTGATTCAACCCCTAGCCTGGGAACTTCCATATGCCACAGGTACAGCCCTAAAAAGACAAAAGAGCCGGGGTGGGGGGGACAGAATGAAACATAACATGTTATAATGGTTTTTTGGGAGAAAGTTAGAAAACTTTGATTATCTAACACCTGGATTTTTAGTTTCTGAAGCTCTGAAAGAATTACATTAATTGAAAACAAAGTTTGAAAATTAAAAAAAAAAGCATTGGAATTTATCCCTTAAAAATAAGAGGGAAAGGGAACACATTAATTAATGAGAGCTCAATATTGAAACTTCAAAATATCTTGACTTCTAAAAAGAATCTTTTGATGGAGCTTCAATTTTTAATTAGAGGAAATTATATTCCATCCCAGAAGGACGGGATATTGAAAAAGCCTGCCATTCTGCAGCATCTAAATTTAATGAAGCATTCAAAACAATCATAAAGACAATGTGTTTGATTAATTTTGCCTTGTAAAAGTATCTGTTGAAGAAAAGTATTTTGAAAGGAGGCAAAAAGGCAGTACCCTGCAAATATTTAGGCTGAAAGATTTTCACATTTTAATGCCAAGAAGTAGCACTGAGAACAACTTTCATTTACCCTGATGAAACTACGTATAACACCTACAGGGAGAATATTTTCCCAATTAAAAATATTACAGTCTACAGGAGTTCTGTTCATGGCTCAGCAGAAACGAATCTGACTAGCATCCATGAAGAAGCAGATTCAGTCCCTGGCCTTGTTTAGCAGGTGAAGGATCCGGCGTTGCCGTGAGCTGTGGTGCAGGTCACAGATGCGCCTCAGATCTGGGTTGCTGTGGCTGTGGTGTAGGCCGGTGGCTACAGCTCTGATTTGACCCCTAGCCTGGGAACCTCCATATGCCACAGGTGGGGCCTGAAAAAGATAAATAAATAAATAAATAAATAAATAAATAAATAAATAAAAATATTATAGTCTGCAATGAAGAGTAGGTTAAAGACGTTTGTAACTTCAAATTAACTACTAACCACAAAGTGTTTCTTTGTAGAAGACCTATGGGAAATTTTTGAAAAAAAATGATTAAAATGTGAAGCCAAATTGGAAAAAAATTTAATACCCTTGACATTATGTTACAGACAGACGTGGCTTAAGAAACTGATTAAGTGAGTTTCGCTGTGTCTCAAACCACAAATCCATGAGGATGCGGGTTTGATGCATGGCCTCAGTCAGTGGGTTAAGGCATTGCCATGAGCTGCAGTGTAGGTCACAAATGAGGCTTGGATCTGGCATTGCTGTGGCTGTGGTGTAGGCCGGCAGCTATAGCTCCAATTTGAACCCTAGCCTGGGAACTTCCATATGCCACAGGTACTGCCCTCAAAAGCCAAAAGAAAAAATAAAAAAGAAGAAAAAGAAACTGATTAAGGTACAACAGTTTACTTTTTTATCTTTCATATTCAAATAATCAATACAATCAACTGTTTTAAAGTTTTACTCTATTGTATATGAATGTATGTTATGTCTTATTTGAGAAAGAATTTTATTATTGAAAATAGTTTTTAACAGAATCTTTTATAATACCAACATAATAAAATCAAACTGTCAGTCAAGAAATAACTTTTTTCAGGAATTCCCGTCGTGGCTCAGTGGAAATGAATCCAACTAGGAACCATGAGGTTGAGGGTTCGATCCCTGGCCTCGCTCAGTGGGTTAAGAATCTGGCGTTGGGAGTTCCCTTTGTGGCTCAGTGGAAACGAATCCGACTAGGAACCATGAGGTTGAGGGTTCGATCCCTGGCATCACTAAGTGGGTTAAGGATCTGGCGTTGCCATGATCTGTAGTGTAGGTTGCAGATGCGGCTCGGATCCCGCGCGGCTGTGGCTGTGGCGAAGGCTGGCAGCTATAGCGCCTGTTAGACCCCTAGCCTGGGAACCTTGATATGCCACAGGTGCGGCCCTAGAAAAGGCAAAAAGACAAAAAAAAAAGAATCCAGCGTTGCTATGAGCTGTGGTGTAGGTCACAGACGTGGACTGGATTCTGCGTTGCTGTGGCTCTGGCATAGGCCGGCAGCTACAGTTCCTATTAGACCCCTAGCCTGGGAACTTGCACATGCTGCAGGTGTGGCCCTAAAGTGACAAAAAAAAAAAAGAATTTTTTTCAAGATATAAAAAATTGCAATTATTTTAGACTCTCCTTTCACCCTCAAAGCGACATGGTATGATCCACAAAATGTGGGGTCACTTTAGCCATGAAGGAGGAGGAACCACATTAGTTCTCCATGGCTGTGTAACAAATTACCCCAAAACTTAATAGCTTCAACCAGCCAACAGTTACTGTCTCGCACTAAAGACTGGATACCATGTGGCTCAGCTGGATGCCTTGGGGTCAGGATCTCCAGTGAGACAGCAGTAAAGCTGTCAGCCAGGCCTACAGTCAAATCTCAAGGCTTGACCAGGGCTGGAAACCCACTCACGTGGCACTCGGCAGGCTTCAGAAGAGGTGCCTCCAGGCTGACCGATTCAGTCAGCACAGGCTGCTGTAACAAGAACCACAGACCCGTGGCTGGAAGCCTGGGATCGAGGTGCCGCGGGACTGATTCTCCTCTGGCCTCTCTCCTTGGGGTGTAGACAAGCGTCTTCTCCCTGTGTCCTCACACGCTCCTGCCTCTGTGTGTGTCTGTCCTGGTCTCCTCCTTTTTTTTTTTTTCTCCTCTCTGTCTTGTTTTATTTCTTTTAAGATTGATGTAAGTTTTATTTTTTTAGTTTCTTCATTATAGTTGACTTACAATATTCTGTCAATTTCTGCTGTACTGCAAGGTGATGCAGTTATACATATATATGTATATATGTATACATATATATATTCTTTTTCTCATGTTATGTTCTATCATGTTCCATCACAAATGATTGGATGTAGTCCCCTGTGCTGTACAGCAGGACCTCATTGCTTATCCATTCTAAATGTCATAGTTCACATCCACTAACCCCAAGCTCCCATCCCTCCCACTCCCTCCCCTTCCAGTCTCTTCTTACAAGGACGGCAGCCATACTGGATCAGGGCCCACCCTAAGCCCTCATAGTAACCTAATTACCTCTTTAAAGACTAGCTCCAAATACAGTCACGTTCTGAGGTTCCCTTTATGACAGGATCCCAGCAAGCCTGCTCTCTCCTATCATCGTATTATTCTTTATTTGATTTCAAAAATATTCTTCATGTGTCACCTTTTACCTTGAGCCATTTTTGGCCCCCCAATGAAATCTTGGCCCCCCCAAGCAGCTCTCAGAACTAAATTAATTACAAAAGCATATTAATGTCACCTGTATAGCAATGAAATTAATTTATTCAATAGATCCAAGAGGAAGTCATCAATTAAGACTGGGGACTGTAGCATTTTGTGTGACAGCATTTACGATTCTTACAAATTTTAATATTTCCTCCAGCAAGAATTGCCATAAATATCATGTGCTCTGCAGCCTTGATTTATGAATTAAGTGTGCCTTTTAGATGCTCCTAGTGTTCAAATACTACATATTTTATTCTTATCAAATTGTGTCCTGAAATTCCCTTGTGGTGCACTGGGTGAAGGATCCAGCATTGTCACTGCAGTGGCTCAGGGCACTGCTGTGGTGGGGGTTCAGTCCCTGCCCCAGGAACTTCTGCATGCCCCAGGGCTGGCCAAAAAAAAGGTATGTTCTGGAGGGGTTTATCCTTCTATGAAAAATAAGGATACCCCATTCTCTTAGGGTTGACCTCTCCCCTCAGGGCGTGGAAACATGCAATAGAGTCTGTGCTGGGATATATGCAAATTTTTTTCTCTTTTTGGGACCACACCCACCGCATATGGAGGTTTCCAGGCTAAGGGTCGAATCAGAGCTGCAGCCGGCAGCCTACGCCACATCCACAGCACTGCAGGATCCAAGCTGCATCTGCGACCTACACCACAGCTCACGGCAACGCCGAATACTTAACCCACTAAGCAAGGCCAGGGATCAAACCTACGTCCTCATGGATGCTGGTCAGATTCGTTTCTGCTGAGCCATGACGGGAACTCCTATATGCAAAATTTTTTGAAGTGCTTCCAATCTTCCTAGGTTAAATTTCCCAAGACATGTTATAAACTCAGTGCAGTGGAAATATATTTGCACCTTCACATCAATATCTAAATATATCAGCTGCAAACCAGTTATAATGGAAAAATAAAAATCATTATATTTAAAAAAAAAAAGATCTAGATATATTTAAGGGCCCTAGTGGCCTAGTCTCAGGATGAGTAAGACATCCAAAGAAATACAGTGTGTAAAACCAAAAATAAAGTTATATGATCCAGTAACCCCACTCCTGGGCATATATCCAGACAAAACTATAATTCAAAAAGATGCATGCCCCCTATGTTCACAGCAGCACTAATCACAACAGACAAGATATGGAAACAACCTAAACATCCATCGACAAATGAATGGACTAAGACGATGTGGTATGTGTATACAATGGAATACTACTCAGCCGTAAAAAAGAACAAAATAAGGCCATTTGCACCAACATGGATACAACTAGAGATTCTCATACTAAGTGAAGTAAGAAGGACAAATACCACATGATATCACTTATATGTGGAATCTGAAACATGATACAAGTGAACCTATTTACAAAACAGACTCACAGACATAGAGAATAGACATGTGGCTGCCAAGGGGAGGGGTGGATGAACAGGGTGTTTGAAGTTAGCAGATACAAACTATTGTATATAAAATGGATAAATAACAAGGTCCTACTGGAGAGCACAGCGAACTATATTCAATAATCCTGTGATTCCAATTGTATTCCAATATAAATAATGGAAAAGGATAGATAGATAGATAGATAGATAGACAGACAGACAGACAGATAGATAATAGATAGTTGTAACTGAATCATACTGCTGTATAACAAAAATTAACACGGCATAGTAAATCAACTACACTTCAATTTAAAACTAATTAAAATGAAAAAAGAAACATAATGTGGTCTTCACATGCTACCCGAAGGCCATTTAAAGGGATCTATAGCAATTCTTATCAAATTCCTCTTCCTGCCATGTTCTTCTAAGTCACCCACAAGGCCCACGGCTAGCCAGAAATCTGCTCTCCCCTGCTCCCTGAAACTCTCCAAGAGAAAACAGTTGACATGGATGTGACAAGTAACTTGTAACCCAGTGAGGTAAGAAATGCCTACGCAGCAACAAGGAAAAGGCAGCCCTCCCAGCAAAGCAAAGGGCAGCCTGGTAGAGGAGCAATTCACAAAGCAGGAGGCCCAGATGGCCGGAGGCACCGAGAAGGGCCCAGCCACGGCAGTCCTTGGGACGTGCAAATTAAAACCACGATGAAATTAAAACCGAACACGCCCACTAGAATGACTACAATGAAAAGGCTGAGAAAGCCAACTTTGGCGAGAATGCTGAGCAACTGGAACTTTCACTCACTGCTGGCTGGAGTGTGAATTGGTGCCATTTGGAACGCCTCTTGGCGGTACACGCCGAGCTGAGCATATGCATTCTCTGTGACCCAGAAATTCCACTCCTAGGTAAACACCCGCAAGAAATGAGTCCATATGTTCACCAAAACTCAGCTACCAGAATATTCACAGCAGCTCTATTCATAACAGCCCCCAACGGAAAGCTACACGATGGCGATTAATGGGAGAATGGGATAAGGTTGCCAGATAAAATACAGGACGCCCAGGGAAATTCCAGTTCCAGATAAACAAACAAACAATATTTTAGTATAACTATATCCCATACGACAATGTTACCCAAGATGCACAACTCCTGTGCGTAATGTAGATGATCTCACAGATGTAACGATGAACAAAAAAAGCCAGAGAGAATCCGGACAGGGTGGTTCCATGTACACGATATTCAAAAACAGACAAAACTCATCCTTGCTATTAGAGGTCAGGATAGGGAGTTCCCATCGTGGCTCCATTCGTGACCAGTGGTTAACGAACCTGACTAGTATCCATGAGGATGCAGGTTTGACCCCTGGCCTCCCCAGTGGGTTAAGGATCCGACATTGCCATGAGCTGTGGTGTGGGCTGCAGATGTGGCTTGGATCCCGCGTTGCTGTGGCTGTGACGAAGGCCGGCAGCTATAGCTCTGATTCAACCCTTAGCCGGGGAACCTCCATATGCTGCGGGTACAGCCCTAAACAGAAAAAAAAAAAAGACAAAAACAAAAAATAGAAGTCAGAATAGTGGGGAGATGGGCGGCTAGTGGATGGGATGTTCTGTTTCCTGATCTGAGTGCTGATTACACAGACATGTTCACTTGGTGACACACAATTCCAATACACTTACAACATAGGCCATTTTATAAGCATGAGAAGAGCTTACTGCAAAAAGTATTGTTTTTTTATCAAAGACTCAAATTTAAGAGTTCCCGTTGTGGCTCAGTGGTTAAAGACCCCGACTAGAATCCATGAGGGTGCAGGTTCAATCCCTGGCCTCGCTCAGGGGGTTAAGGATCAGGCGTTGCTGTGAGCTGTGGTGTAGGTAACAGATGGTGCTCAGATCTGGCGTTGCTGTGGCTGTAGCACAGGCCGGTAGCTACAGCTCCGATTCGACCCCTAGCCTGGGAACCTCCACATGTCTTGGCTGCAGCCCTAAAAAGACGAAAGACGAAAAAATAAATAAAATAAAATAAAACAAATTTAACAGAGTATTCTGCATTTTATCTGACAACCCCGTTCCATCCTCCTACTAATGTTGATTTTGTCCATCAACACATATCCTACATGTATTTTATAATCCTGCTACTGATATGGGGCCTCTTATTTCTTCCTAAGAAGGGAGGGGGAAAATGTCTGTGGGCAAAGCTGGAATTTTTAGTGGGTCCGGAGAGGGTCAGAGTAGAAAATTCAGCTGCAAATACTCATGTGGTAATAATTTTTGTAACACAGAAAATAAACTTTTAAAGTTCAGAGATATGACCCCCATTGCCATTCTCTTAGGATTTAAGTGCAAGTTGCCTTCTAGGCACCTTCAAACTTTATCTGTCTTTGGAGTTCCCATTGGGGCTCAACAGGTTAGGAACCCGACTAGTATCCACGAGGATGCAGGTTCGATCCCTGGCCTCATTCAGTGGGTTAAGGATCCGGCATTGCCATGAGCCTTGGTATAGGTCACAGATGTGGCTTGGGTCTGGTGTTGCTACAGCTGTGATATAGGCCAGTAGCTCCAGCTCCGAATCAACTCCTAGCCGGGAATTTCCATACACCGAAGGTGTGGCCCTAAAAGGGGGAGTGGGGATTTAAAAAACCTTCATCTGTCTTTGTATAAGGAGGGAGAGTGGTGACTGGTCAAGATTTATGTCCCTCTCCTCCCCCACAACAGCAGACCCCCGGCCTCTGAATGGTCACTGGGGAAACAGCAGGGACCCCCAACAGGATGGAGAGGGAGGCTGGGAAGTACAGCTGCTTGTTAGAGGCTTGTTAGATGGTACCCATTTGAGTGCGGACAAAGCACAAAGCTGAGGGAGGAGCAGAAAGTCGACCAACTCGAGACCCAGTCGCAGAGGCAGCCCAGGAAAGGCAGGGGAGAGAAATGGACAGACTCAGCTCCCAGCTTCCTGACCACGCACCCTCGAGCATGTCACCAGCCGTGTGAGCCTCAGTTTTCTCATCTGAAAAAGGGGGATAATAATAGACGCTATCTCATAGGGCTGCTGCAGGAACTGCGTGAGATGAGGCGTGGCAGATTCTTTTTCCCCCCCGACAAGACCACGTGCATTTCCTGCTCCAGGGGCTTGTGTGGAACCTTGCCACTCTCCCCTCAAAGTGGAGTCGAATTCCCTTCTCTTGAACCCTGGGGGGAGGGGGCAGAGACCTTGTGACTGGCCTGTAACCAACAGGAGGGGCAGAAAATGATGCTGAGTGACTTCTGGGACAGGTCCCTAAAAGGTAATCCCCTCCCCGTTGTCAGCAGTCATCTTCGCCTTTGGAACCTGGGGCTCCATTAAAGCCCGCCTACCTGGAAGCCCCCACCCTGTGGCGAAGCTCAGGCCACATGGAAAGGCCACAAGCAGCTGCTCCAAAGAGCAGCCCCTGTGGAGATGCCAACTAACAGACAGTATCCACACCACAAGTGAGTGAATTCACTTCCAGATGATTCCAGACCCTACTTTCTTTTTTTTTTGTCTTTTTGCCTTTATCTAGAGCCGCACCCACAGCACATGGAGGTTCCCAGGCTAGGGGTCTAACAGGAGCTGTAGCTGCCAGCCTACGCCACAGCCACAGCAACGTGGGATCCGAGCCACGTCTGCAACCTACACCACAGCTCACGGCAACGCCAGATCCTTAACCCACTGAGAAAGGCCAGGGATCGAACCCACAACCTCATGGTTCTTAGTCAGATTCGTTAACCACTGAGCCACGAAGGGAACTCCTCCAGACCCTACTTTCACTGCTCCAGGTCATCAGCCCTTGGGTCTTCCTAGCTCAGGTCCCAGATATCAGAGAGCAGAGACGCGTCATTCCTGCCACGCCCTGTCCAAATCCCTAACTCATATCCACAAGCACAGTAAAGTGGTGGTTTTAAGCAATTAAGTTTGCCGTGGTTTGTTATGCAACTAAGATGTTATGCAACATCTTGTATCAGTTAGGTCTTGCTGCATAACAAACCACCCCAAAATTTAGTTTAAATCAACACACGTTCATTTAGCACACGATGCTGTGGGTCAGTCGGGTGGTTCCGGTGCTCTGGGCCCTCTCTCATGTGTCTGTGCCCAGCTGGTAGTGAGATGGGGTCCAGATGATCTAGAATGACTCACTCACGCGTCTGGCAGTTGGCAGACTGTTAACAAGGCAGCAGATGCAGATGGGCCATGGGTCTTTCAGCATCCAGAAGGCTGGCCCAGGCTTCTCCACGAGGAGGCAGAGTTCCAGGAAGAGCAAGAGAGGATCAGCCCAAACTTCTCAAGTTTCTACCTGCAGCAGATGGTACATCGGCCAAAGCAAGTTCACGGCCAAGTCTAGAAGTAAGAATGAGAGGGCTCCCCAGGGAGCATGGCAAGGTTCACACCTGGGGAGGGGAAGCGGCCATGGCCATTTTTGCACTCTGCCACGTTCTGGCACAGAATAAGACTCCAGAACGTGGTGGCTGCCCACGCGACATAAGAGACACGGCATCTGTGTTGCTCGGCACTCTTTGGACGTAAGCTCGATGTACATAGAACACAGGGGGTCTGCGGAGCAGTGGCTGGGGACGAGCTGGGAGAGAAGAACTGGCGATGAAAGGCATTCGTCTCTGACTCCTCAGGGACACACACAGCAACAGAAAGGGAAGAGTCTGGGAGTCAGACACAGCCAGGTTTGAAATTCCAGCTCTGCCACAAGCCCCCGGGAGGCCCCTTGCTCATGTTGAAGGTCCCTGTCTTCCCTAAGGGAGAGAGGGTCTACCTCTCGGTGCTGTGGTGAGGATGAGATGAGGCCAGGTGCCTGGCACGGAGCAGCCCCTCGGAAGAGCTGCAGCTTGGCCACAGGCAGGCCCCGGGAAGCTGGCTGAGGTCTCTTCTGTACCCGCTGAGTGACAGTGGCTGGCAAAGACAGAGCCAGCTGAAAAAGCTCCCCCAGCCAAAGCCATCACAGAAGCCTGCTCGCCGGACTCCCTGTTATTATGCTACAAAAGACTGGTGCAGCTGCTCACCGAGAAATAAGTGGTGGCGTGCTCATCTGAGGGTCGACCTGCACAAATTGCCATCGCTCAGATTCCCGCACCTGCCAGCCCAGCGGGTCCATAAAGCTGTGCTAAGGAACGAGTTTCTCAAAGGCCCCTGCTGGGTGGTGCCGCCGGTGTGACTGGATGTGCTGCAGTAAACCAGGGCTCAGGCATGGGTCCAGCCTGCAGGTTAGACGTCCAAGGAGGAATAGGGCCCCTTCCAGGGGCTGCAGCCCCAGCCGGCTCAGAAGGAAGCTCGTTCCGCTGCAGGATCCTCCCAGGAGCCAGGCTGGGCGTGGCAACGGGTGCATCACACACATGCACACGTGCTCACCTAGCAAACCCCTTCCCGAACAGCACGCCGCCACGGCCCTCACACGCAAAGAGGCCATCTACCCCGGCTTTGCTGCCCTAATCGTGGCCAAACCAGTTGATTCACCCCCTCAGACAGAAAGAGGGAGAGGGGAGGGCACTCCTGGCAGGAAGAGCGACATCTGAAAACACACAGGGCTACTCATGGGCCTGGGACATCTCAAAGGTGTAACATTCTGTGAATAAAGTGTGGGGGGGGTCCAATACCCCCAGAAATATTCAAATTTGTCTGGCAGACATTAAGGGGTCAAGGGAAGTTTTTCAGCATCAGCGTGATGGTCGCGTGCGTGGGTTTCAGGACCATCCCTGGGGACAGGGGAGACAGGAAAGACCGCACGTATGTGACCTGCTCAGAGATTTCCGCAGCCCAGGGGCACGCTGCTGGGGGAAGAAGAAGATGCAACAGACCCAGAGAGCGTTTCCGGGTTGGCATCATTGGGCCACGTCACCGGATGTGGGCGTGGGGGGGGCGGGGGCACGGTTGGCTTCAGGTTTCAGGCATGCGCAGTGGCCTGGGGTGGGGTGCGGTCTGTTGCCCCAGCCAGGGGCACTGGCGGAGGAAGGGGTCTGGGACGAAGCGAGGCTCAGTTCCAGACGGTTCTTTCAGTCTAAGGCCTTCTTCATCTTCTTTCCTGCCCCCGTGCTGCACCTGTGCTCCCTGGGAGAATAGACGGAGTCCACTGCCCATCCTTGCAGCTGAGGCCTCCGGTCCCCTTGGTTGCTGATCAAGAAGAGACCCCGGGCGAGAGGGTCAGGGGACCACGACCAAGCCCTGCCAGGGGGCACATCTGCCGCTGAGGGTTCACGCTGCCAGGAGAGGCCCCTCCACCCCTGAAGATGCCTGTCTCGCCTGGCTCTCGACCTCCAGGTCTCAGCCCCTGGCACGGTGGGCCCCCAGAGTCCTGTTGTGTCTCACCCCCACCCCCACCCCTGCCATGATGCGAGCCTGTCCCAGCCCGGACCCGTCCCCACAGGCAGTGAGTGCCACGCAGAGCTGTGAGAGAGGTTTCTCTGAAACCTAATTACAAGGTAGATTTCACATAAATGCTGAAAACAAAGCAAACTCTATAGATTTTTTTTTTCAAGGCAACACAAAAACTACATAAGATCTGAGTGCATGTGTTCCTGGCATGACTTTGCTTTACCTTGTGGTCCCCCATGTTCAGACTGCAGTCGCCCCCACCCCAAACCACCATCAGCTTCAGGAAGGATCCCCTGGTACCAGTGGGACAGGAGGCGTGGGGGTGCGGCTGCCACAGGCATTCTGGGTTGTACCCCTGGCAGTGACAGGCTCCATACCCTACGAAGAGAAGGACAGTCAGGGGGCTGATGCTCAGGACTGAGCCACAGGCCGTGGGCAGGGCCATTGTCCACCTTGGAGTCAACACACTGGGACGTCTCGCTCCACTTCCTTCCGGGGACTCCCCATCTCCACGGGAGTTGCCTCCCCCCCTCATCCAGGACACAGCCTGTAAGAGGGAGGGAGGCCTTGCTCCCCTCGCCGCTGCCCCTCTCCTGTCCCAGGTCCTGGGATCCCACCCTCTTGAACTTTTCTCCATCCCCACCTCGCTCCTGTCCTCCCACATCCAACATCTCCTGCTCCAGGCGGTCTCTCCATGGCGACTGGAGGGGTCTGCCTGAAACGCCGTGTATCTGTCATGCTCTCTCGTTAACCATCTGCGGCTCCCATGGCCCGCAAAACAAGCCCACTCTCTCAGGTCTTGCACAGCCCGGCCCCACCACCCACATCGCCTGGACTTCAGCTCTCATGCCTTTGCTCCAACGGGCGCCCCTCCACGAGCGGCCTGTCCTCTCCCGGAGCAGCACTGAGATGTCCTCTTCCTGGCCACGTGCTTCCGGAAGTCGTCCCTGATCCCCACGAGACCTCCCACCTCTGGCTTCCCCCACATGCTTCCCTGTGCTCTGGAGGGGTTCGCCCCCTGTGGGTCACAGCCTTCTCGTTTGCCCTCTCCCCGCGTCCTGCAAACTCCAGAGGGCAGGGGCCCTTTGGTCTTTACCTCTGAAGCCCCCTTGATTAGTTGAGGCAACGCTGGCTGCTGTCACCGGTGAGCCCAGGGTCTCGGGGACCGACAGCAGGAGCAATTAATGTCTAACTCGTGTTGCATTCAACGTTGACTTTCCTGGCCGGGCGTCCTTCCACAGGCTCATTCAGGGACCCAGGCTCCACCCTTCCACCCTCGGGGTCCTGTCTATAGAGATCGTACATCCGGTTTGGGAGTTTTGTTCTCATTGTGGTAAAAATACACAGAATAAGATGTACCATGGCGGGGAGTTCCCATCGTGGCTCAGCGGAAATGAGTCCAACTAGGAACCATGCGGTTGTGGGTTCAATCCCTGGCCTTGCTCAGTGGGTTAAGGATCTGGCGTTGCCATGAGCTGTGTTGTAGGTTGCAGACATGGCTCGAATCCCGCGTTTCTGTGGCTCTGGCATAGGCCTAATAGACCCCTAGCCTGGTAACCTCCACATGCCGCGGGTACGGCCCTAAAATGACAAAAATACACACACACACAAAAAAAAGATGTACCATGGGGACCATTCTCAAGTGCACAGTCCGAGAGGGCTAATTGCGTGCACATCGTTATACGACAGGTCTCTAGAACACCTTCCCCTGGCAGAACTCATCCCCCACCCCGGAACAGCTCCCTGCCCTGCTCCCGGAACACCCATTTTTTAACTGCATTAGCTAATGGCACGTGTCACTTCTGCTCACATTGGGTTAGCAAGAACCCACCATGTGGCCACACCCTGGGGGTAGAAAACGCAGCCACGGGGCGGGGCTGCCGTGCGGAGGGCACAGCCGTGCGCACAGGTGAGCTTCGACAGGTGTGTGCTGTGCTGAGTGTGTCCAGCAGGTGGAGGGCAGGGAAGCTTCGAGGAGGGGAAGAGGGGAAGGTTCGTGCTAACAGTTCTGGGCACCTGCTGGCTGCAAAGTGCAGAGCTGGGCGTGGTCACACACACGAGACCCACGTGGTGCCATGGAAAGAGCGAGACAGACCTGCTGCAGATCCCTGGTCTCGGGGCTTACGGAGTTCATGGACTTGACGGTTGCATGAGAGGAGATAACCCAGGAGACACCGTTATTATTTGCCTAACACAATCCTGCAATAGGGAAACCCAGGCTCAAGTCGCCTGCGCCACACGCCCAGTTGGGAAGATCTGAGTTCCTACGGAGACTGTGTGCAGCTCGGCAGGGAATCCCTGCGACGTCCTCTGACCTTCCAGCTCTGGCCCAACGAAGATCGGAGCTCGGACCTCACAGCCTCCCTCCCCTGACCTCCCACCCATAAAGCCCGGTGGTATCTGCCAGATGCTGACAACGCCCTCCACACGCTTTTCAAGTGGCCCCGCCTGACAGCTCTCAGTCAGATACTGCAAAGCCGAGGTATGCCCTCAGCTCATCGCCTGGCTGTTCTTGCTCCCAGCCCTGCCTGCCAGGCGAGTCCCACCACTCCCACCCCACCCCCATTCGCGGCTGCCCGCCTCCAAGATTCATCGCCAGTGGCCCCCTCCCCATGCACTCCCCCAGCACCCAACCCGTGCACGCCGGTGGCCTCCCCTGTCAAATCCTCCTTCCTGGAGCAGGTGCAGCAGACAGGCTCATGGAGCAGCATTCAGAAGCACTGCGGCAAAAGGAAGCAGATCTGAGCTCTCTTCACGCCTGGCCACAGAGGTGCCCCCCGGAGACGCGTGGGCTGCACGGCTGACCGCAGCAGGACCCTCAGAGCTGACCCAGCCTCGTGCCAGGATCAGCGGCCACCACCAAGTCCAGTCCGAACTGCTGGCAGCCCCCTGAAGGCCGTGGAGGACCAAATAGACATTTACGCCTCCTCCCCGCCGCCTGGCACGCAGCAGGCCTTAAGCTTCAGAGAGATGCAGAGGAGGGTGAAAATGTCAAAACCACTCCTTCCTGCTCGGAAAAGGACCGGCGCATCAGGACACTCTTAGTTCACTGGCACGAGGCAGCTTATCAGGGAGGAATATTGATTTGTGGCCAGTTTCTGCCCCCCCTGGCCCGGGGCTGGCTTGCGTGTTTGGGGTGCGGGCGCACGGAGAGGGCCTCCGCCCACCGCTCTGCTTCCCAGGCCGCGTCTGCATCTGCGCTGTTTGGTGCTCAGCCAGCGTGGCCGCAAGGCTGGCAGATCCGCGGGAAGCGCGCCTGCGGCCCACATACCCCCTCCCGGGCTGAGCAGCTCGTTAATGTTTGATGTATCGTCCTCTTTCATCTGCACCGAGGTGCCCGGCGGAGTGGAGGCAAGTCGAATCTACAGCGGTGTCAGTGTCGGTGTCGGAAGGGAAATAAACCTCGTTGCTCTTCTGCGCCCGACACCGCGGGCAGGAAGGGGCTGGCCAGTGAGAGGTCCTTGCCCCGCCTGGACCCCCGCGCGCGCCCGGCTGGCCACTCCCCTCCGCCTCTGCTGTCCTGAAATTAGGCAGGACATGTGCCATCTCTGGGTTCTCAAATGTAAACCCCAGAAACCTGTCAAGATTTCCAGCCGCCTTCATCCTTCCAGGAGTGCTGTGTTTTTTCCAGGCTCTGCAGGGCCGGGCCCTGTCCAGAGGCTGCAGAGGCTCTGGCTGAGGTGGCCTCCAGGACACACCAGGGATTTCAGTCCCAGAGTCAGGGCGCTCTCTGGTCCCCGGCTTCTGGCGCCCCAGGCTCCACAGCAGAGCCTCCCCCCGGGCCCGAGGCCACCGGCCCCAGGAGAGAGACTGTCAGTTGCCAGGACTGCGGGGAGAGGAGGGATCGATTACTTCCACCTTCTGTGTCGGGGAGGAGGGCCAGGACCCAAGCACAGCATCCCACCGGGCCCTCGCTGCTCTCTGAGAGCCTTACCTTCCCTTCCTGCCTCCAGACCCGGAAGCTGTTCCCCATCCCAGACCCCTCCCCTCCCAGTCCACCTGCTCACCCCGTTGGTCCTTCAGATCTCAGCCTGGGTATCGCTTCCTCCAGGCAGCCTTCTCTGACCGCTGCCAAACAAGGACAGATGCCCTTCTTCTCCCTCTCTCTCTCTCTCCCTCTCTCTCTCTCAGCTCCTTGCATTCCCCAGTCCCGTGCTGCCCCTGCCACTCTGGGTGGGAAGAGCCTGTCGGATTTTCTGTTTCACTGTCCGGGCTATGAACTCCACAGAGTGAGACCTCGTCAGCCTGTCACAGACCCTGACATGGTACCTTTATGAATATATGTTGCCTGAATGAAAAGATAAAATGAGTTCCCACTGAGGCTCAGCGGGTTAAGAACCTGGCTAGTATCCATGACGATGTGGGTTCCATCCCTGGCCTCGCCCATTGGGTTAAAGATCGGGCGTTGCCACAGGCTGCAGCGTGGGTCACAGACACAGCTCAGATCCCATGTTACTGTGGCTGCAGCGCAGGCTGACAGCTGCAGCTCTGATCCAACCCCTAACCTAGGAACTTCCATATGGCACGGGTGCGGCCCTAAAAAGAAAAGAAAAGGAAAGATAAAAAGAAGAAAGTGAATGAATGAATGTTGGGTTCATTGATCCTTCCTAGGGACTTGTGTCACCCATAGCCCCAGGTCACGTTGCCCCAGAGGGGAGCCCTGCATACCCGCAAGGCAGGGACCAGCTTCTCTCCTCCCCCAGCTGCCCTGGCGGTGGGTGGGGGCCCCCTCAGCCTGACCCCTGGGATTCCAGACCTTCCAGTCCAGCACCCCTCAGAGCTGGAGCCTTCCACCACTGGCTGGCCCCCGCTGAGGCTGGCCCTTGCTCCGACCAGGCCTCCCCTCCAAGTGGAGTTGGCCGTGTGCTGGTGCCCTGGCGGGCTGGCCCTGCTGCTCCCCAGGCCATGTTCATGTATTGCTTCCTTCACTGGTTCACTCATCCGTTTAAACCTGTTTAAGCTGGGTGTCCTGGTCCTTGGAATGAGAAATCTTTTTTTTTTTTTTGTCTTTTTGCCTTATCTAGAGCCCCACTCGTGGCATATGGAGGTTCCCAGGCTAGGGGTCTAACAGGAGCTGTAGCTGCCGGCCTTCGCCACAGCCACAGAAACGCGGGATCCGAGCCGCATCTGCAACCTACACCACAGCTCACGGCAACGCTGTATCCTTAACCCACTGAGCGAGGCCAGGGATTGAACCCGCAACCTCACGGTTCTTAGTCGGATTCGTTAACCACCAAGCCACAAAGGGAACTCCTAGAATGAGAAATCTTACGCAGCCCAGCCTGAATCAGCCTTCAACGGAGTCAGTCTTCGCTCTGTGTGTGGATTTCCAGCTCTGGACTCATTTTCACGTGGGTTTGGATCCCAAAGAGAAGCCCCATGGGGCACCCAATCTCTGCTCCCGGATGAGGCTTGGATGAGGCTTAGATGAGGCAGTGTTGCACGCTGGTGGGGGGTGGGTCTGTACCCTGCAGGGCCGAGGTGGGACCAGGCCCAGCCCTTCCCTCCCCATCGCTCACAGCCCCAGAGAGCACCCGTCCACGTCGCACGCCCTTCCCCACTGACCGCGCCCCTCCACCCACGGAGAGCTCATTCCCACTTACCACTACAGCGCCTGGCTTTCCTGCACTCTCCAAGCCCAGAGGCAGCAGCCCAGGGCTGCCAGCCAGGCTCCGCCCGAGCCCAGTGCCCCTTGGTGGGCTCTCTGCCTTTGCCCAGATAGAAACAGATTCCAAAACCACTAAGTCAAATCTGATGAAAAAAAAAAAAAAAAGAAAGACTGGAAACCGTTGGATTTGAGATAAAACTGTAGCCAACATTCAGGGGCTACCGTGGGCACTGTTTTCCTCTCTGCTTATACACAGAGCCAGGCCGAGCACCTGGGAGAAGCCGGGCAGAGCCTTGCTAAAGAGGAAACCGTCCCTCACTCCCCAGCAGCCACAAGTGGGCAGGATGCTGCTTCTGCCAGGGATTCAGGCTGGAAACACTTGAGCAGGGCTGGATGGGAGGATCAGGTCTCCAGGACACGGCTTGTAGGCACTGGAGGGTCACAGCAGAGATGTGCAAACACTCTCAAGGAAGGCCCAGTGACACCCTGAAAGGATGAGTTTCAGCGGTGTTTCCTCCAGCCCACCGGTGAGCCCGTGTGAGGTAGGGTAGGCAGGCGCGCCCCTCCGGTTGGAAAACCCAAGGGGACAGACTCTGCCCATCTGGCGCCATCCAGAGCAAGCTGACTCCCACGTGGCCAAGAACTTGCCAGAACACTTCACGCTCCCAGTCTGGAACTGGTGTTGGCAAATGTTGCCTTGGGTTAATTAAGCTTATTAATAAGAAGTGACGGAAAGAGTGCCGGTTTCCTGCCGTGTTTTAGATATTCCCTGGGGAGTGGAAAGAAGGGAGAGGTGCCAAAACCCACAGCAACGTTCCACAAAACTAATCACTCTGAAGACTCACAAAATAAGGATCGGATGCAAGGGTCGAATATCTGAGCACCTTGAGAAGCAAGTCGCCCTCATCCGCTGTCCCCAGGGCCTTGCAGTCCCAGGCTCCCAGTCAGGCACGAAGAACTCCCTTCTGGAGTTTCTGTCGTGGTTCAGCGGTAATGAACCCGACTAGTAGCCATGAAGCCTCGGGTTCGATCTTTGGCCTTGCTCAGTGGGTTATTGATCCGGTACTGCCGTGAGCTGTGACATAGGCCAGCAGCTACAGCTCTGATTCGACTCCCAGTCTGGGAACTTCCATATGCTGAGGGTGTGGCCCTAAAAAAATTAAAAAAAAAAAGAAGAAGAAGAAGTCCCTCCAGCACTCACTGAGAATTGCATATAGGAGCCCTCCACTGGGCTTGATGTTTGGAAGTTTTCTGATTAGACTGTTCAGCACACACAGCAGCATAAATAGAACAAAACACGGATCGAAGCTGTAATGCTGGAGACTATAAAAGCTGCTGTAAGAAACCAAAGAAGCCCACAGTAAATCAAGAGACAGCATGGCCATGAATTGGAAGACTCACAAAGTTAAGATGTCAAGTCTCCCTGCAGAGCTCTGTAGGGATAATGCAAATTCCAATGTAAATCCCAGCATGATTTTTTTAGATAGAGACAAACTGATTCTAAAATTTTAATAGAACGGGGCCCAAAAACTGGCAAAGCCAAATTTGTGAAAAAGAAAATAAAATTAGAGGAATCACACCACCTGATTTTTAGATTTTCTAAAAACTACATTAATCAAGACAGCATGATACTGGGGAAGGGATGGACACATATATCAAAGTGGAACAAAACAGAGCATCTAGAAATAGACTCTCACAAGTATGGATTTTTGACAAAGGTGCAATGGCAGTTCAATGGATAAACATAATCCTTCCAGCAAATGGTGCTGGAACAATTGGACAGCTTGGGCACAAAATAATCCCCCCCCCCACCTTTTTTTTTGCGCCATGCCTGTGGCATGCAGAACTTCCTGGGCCAGGGATCGAACCTGTGCCACAGCAGTGACAATACCAGATCCTTAACCAGCTGAGCCACTAGGAAAATCAAAAAAAAAATTTATTTTTAGGGCCACGCCCATGGCATATGGAAATTCCCAGGCTAGGGGTCAAATCAGAGCTACAGCTGCCTGCCTGCACCACAGCCACAGCAATGCGGGATCCAAGCTTCGTCTGCAACCTACACCATGGCTCACAGCAATGCTGGATCCTTAACCCACTGAGTGAAGCCATGGATCCAACCCACATCCTCATGGATACTAGTTGGATTTGTTTCCACAGCACCATGAAGGGAACTCCCAAAATAATTGTTTTAAAGCTGATCTAGACCTACACCTTAGGAGTATATGTCTTAAAATAAGATACAAACCATTGAAATATGCAATAATTTGGATGAATTATAATGGTATTACACTGAGTGAAAGAAATCGATATTAAAAGGTTGCATTCTCTGTGATTCTTATATGACATTCTCAGAAAACACAAAATGCTCAAAAAGACTTTGTTACAAAATTAGTGACAGAGTACAGATAAGTGGTCTCCAGGGGCCTGAAGTGGCAGGTGGGGCGTCAGTAAAGGGGTGACATGAAGAATTGTTCT
>PVHT021183705.1:6885705-6923749 GCA_004024745.2 Catagonus wagneri | reverse complement strand
TACAGGTGTTAAATTCATAGAAATATATATCCCAAAAAATTTGTTTTGTCATGCATTAATTTTTAAATAAGATTTTAAAAAGCTGTTCTAAATATGTTCCAAATACTCAAGTATATACAGGAAAATAAGAACATGATAAAAAGAGAAAGGGAAAAGATCAAAAAGAAACAATCTTCCGGAGACAAAAAAAAAATGCAAGTGAAAAATAAATTGAATAAAAGTAACAGATTAGGCATTCCCTTCACGGCTCAGTGGTTAACAAATCCAACTAGGAACCATGAGGTTGCGGATTCAATCCTTGGCCTTGCTCAGTGGGTTAAGGATGCGGCGTTGCCATGAGCTGTGGTGTAGCTTGCAGATGCGGCTTGGATCCCGTGTTGCTGTGGGTGTGGTGAAGCTGGCGGCTACAGCTCCTGTTAGACCCCTAGCCTGGGAACCTCCATATGCCGCGGGTGCGGCTCCAGATAAGGCAAAAAAACAAAAACAAAAAAAAAGTGACAGATTAAACATTGCAGGAAAAAGGCCAGCAAACTTAAAAACATAGCAATAGAAATTATCTAAAGTAAAGAACAGAGAGCTAAAGGATCATGAAATAACATCAAATGGTCCAACATGTGTATAATTAGCATCTCAGATAAAGGGAAGGAAAAAATATTTGGAGAAACAATGGCTAAATTTTTCCAAATTGTTGAAAAACAAACTCACAGACCCAAGAATTTTAATAACTTCAAACAGGATAAATATAAAGAAAACAACACCCAAGCAAAACATAATCAAATTGCTGGGAACTAGTGAGAAAAAACTTAAAGGCAGTCAGAGAAAAAGACAAAAATGTACACGGAACAAAAATTAAAATGACAGCAGACAATGGAATTATATATTTAAACACGAGGGCGGGGGTGGGTGGTCAAAGTAGAACTTGATGTCCAATAAAATATCCTCCAAAAATGAAGGTAAAATAAAGACACCCAAATTCCAGATGTCCAAAACCTGAGAAATTCATTATCAGCAGATTTGCACTACAAGAAATGTTAAAAGAAATTCGTCTTTGGGAGTTCCTGTTATGGTGCAGAGGAAGTGAATCCAGCTAGCATCCATGAGGATGTGGGTTCGATCCCTGGCCTCACTCAGTGGATTAAGGATTCAGCATTGTCGTGAACTGTGGTGTAGGTCACAGACATGGCTCAGATCTGGCGTTGCTGTGGCTGTGGTGTAGGCCGGCAGCTGTAGCTCCGATTCGAATCCTAGCCTGGGAATTTCCATATGCTGTGGACGCAGCCACAAAAAGACAAAATAAATAAATAAACTCCCTGTGTAACTGACAGCTTTCTCCCAGACCCATTCCTCCCGCCACACGTTCGGCAGGTGGCTCTATCAGTGTACTCCTCCCCTCCCTCTCTGACCACCCCCCACGCCCTGCTGGGCCACACTTTGCTTCCTGATGCCACCCCCATCCAGCATCTCAGGCTTCCTGGAGCCTCCATCCCCACCACCATGGCCCTTGTCTGCCATGTCCCAGGGTGCCCCTCACCAAGTTCTCTGCCCTGCACAGCCCAACTGAGGACTTCATGCTTGTGAACACAGCCACCAAGAAGCCCTTACAGGCTAGTCTGAGCCCTGACTGGAAGGGCAGGCCAGCAGTGTCCTGTGTCCCTCTGAGAAGCGAGGAAGGATGATGTCTCAGACTCCACAGTCAAAGCACCTCTACCTGCCCTCGGCGCCAGAGCAGAAGCCACTCCCTTTCTTTGCTGGATGGTCACTATTTTAGCCCAGGCTCCTTAGCAACAGCAGAGAGTGGGGGCTTAAACCCTAGAACTGTATTCCTTAACAGTACCGGAGGCTGGAAGCCCAGGCTCAAGGTTCTGGTGTGCTCGGTGACTGATGAGAGCCCTCCTCCCGCTGGCAGATGGCCACCTTCACCCTGTGTTCTCACCCGGCAGAGGGGGAGGCCATCCTGCTTGCATCTTTTCTTACAAGGGCACGGATCTCATCCACGAGGGCTCCATCCTCACGCCAAGATCTGCAAAGCCATCTCCAAAGAGCAGCCATCGCACCGGGCGGGGGCGGGGGTTCAACATACGAATCTGGGGGAAGACAGCAGTCCACGGCGCTCACTAAGACTGTGTCACCCCCTGTCCAGACGGAGAGGAGGTGACATCCCAGGGCAGGAGAGTAAAAAGGCCCAAGTTATACACACGGGTTTGCTGGGCCTCCGTCACCGCGTTCGTTCATTTCTCCAGCAAACAGAACTTGAGCGATTACTCCGGTGCTGGGCAGGCTGCTGGGGAGCAGCAAGAGCAGAGCCAGGAGGACCCCTTCCTGCCTCCGAGACCCTACGGTCCTCCATCAGATGCCATCCTGTGCCAGGACACCCTGGTGCGCCCCGAGACTGGCCGGCACAAGGCTTGGGGTGGCCTCTCAGTGGACTGATGGGCCCAGGGGGCCCCAGCCACACACTTTGCCTCTGGGCACCAGGTGGCGGGGAGCTCCTGATGGATGCGAACCATGACAGTGACGGTAACATTCTGGGGCCCTCAGGGCCGACGCTGTGTATACACTTCACGTGTAACCTGACTTCTGGCCTCGGGCCAACCCCATGAGGTGCAGTTAACACCCCATTCTTCAGATCTGAAAAAGCTGAGGCTCAAAAATGTGCTGCAATGTCCCATGGTGGTCAGTTGAGATCTGACCTAGAGTCCAGACTCTAGCAACTCCTTTTTTTTTTTTTCCCTGTTCCCCTCGGCCCCTGAAGCTGCCCCAACCCCAGGCCCTGAGGTCGGCGTGAAACACATGCTCTGCCCGTGTCACATCCTGTTTTCCCGTCAGGAAATCTGCTCCTCTGTGTCTGCACGCCAGATCATTTTCGTGGAAGCTCGGGGTCAAAGCTGGGTCTGCAGAGCCGTGTTGGCCCCGTCCTTGTGCAGCTTTCCCTTCGGAAAAGGAGACATTTGGGGGTCGTGACCTGCTACTTTCCCGTGTCTTGAGCAAGTATTTACTCTCAAAACACGTCTGTTTCTCCAGGCTCGCCTGTGCAATACCCTCCCGAGGCTGCCAGGCTTCCAGGGAGGTTCCGGCTACAGGTCCCACCTCCCGTCCCAGCTTCCCCTCCTGGAGCCACACCTGATGGAGGCCGAGGCCACAGCAGGCAGCCTGGGACAGTGATGCTGGCGGGGCTGCCAGGCTGCCAACAAGCCCTCACGAGGCCGCCTGTGCGGGTCCCACCGTGACCGTGCTGGGTGTAGTCTGTGGCCGTGACAGAAAGACCCCCTGGCCCCTACCTCCTTTCCCAGTGTGGAGGGTCCAGCCCCTCCCCAGACCTGCAATGAATGGATCCAGAGCAACAGCGGGGAGAGCCCCCACCTGCCCCCTGGGGGCTTCAAGACACAGCAGGGGCTGTCCTGGCCTCCAAACTCCAGGCGCCCCTGGTGACAAGCCCTCCCAAGGAGGCAGCTTGGAGAGGCTGCAGGGAGCACGTGCTGGGCGACCTCAGCAAGCCACGCGGTCTCTCTGTGTCCTCACCTGTGAACAAGGACAGTACTCACCTGCCACCCCTAGATGATCCGTGCCCTTAACCGCTAACTCTGGTTTCCACTAAGGCTAGAAACGTGCGGACCGAAAAGGGGTCCCCGACTGGGGCACCAACCGCTGAACTGATGTTGCTAAATATTAGTTGATGTTCATGAACTGTCTTCACATCCAGCTGGAGTGGAGGAAGAATACCCCACACTCTGTGGGGCGGATGCACCCAGGGACCGAGTTCACCAAGCCTCAGGAGGCCAGGGGACACCCACACCACTCCCCCCATCAACTGGGATCTCCTTGGCTTCAGGCTGATCTCAGATTACGGGCACGTGATGAAGTGCATTAGCCTGAACCTGGGGCGAGGTCACCCCGCCTCTTAGTCCAGCACTGAGGGCTCTTTATCACATTTCATCCCTCGAAAGCATGGAGGGAGGGCGCTAGTGTAAAGCCCGGTAGGTGGCTGGGGAAACAGAGGCAGGCTCTATGGGATCGCTGGGGGCATCAGAAACCCCAGGGTGTGGCCCGAGGAAGGAAGCTCGCCCTGGACCAGAGACCGTGTAGCCAAAAATGCTCACCAGCTTCACAGCCTGGACTCAAAAGCGGAGCTCAGAGCAGGAGCCTCACCTATGAAAGCGCAGGAGGGGCCTTGCCCAGGGCGCTACAGGGTCAGCACCCAGGGGCTGGACAGTCTCCTCCCGCACACCCCCCTCTCTCCACTGCACCCCCCAAGTGGCCTCACCCCAAAGTGTAAGTCAGAGAGCAAAGGCCCGGGGAATTCATGAAGGCCACATATCCGCGAGCTGCCGTGAGAGGTGGCTGTTATCAGCAGGAGAACTGTCTGCTTCCTACACGGTGACCTAGAAGAATGAGGAGGACAAAGTCAAGGCAGGACCAAGCACTGGCCCCACCAGGACCCTGGTGGACCTAGGCATTGAGGGGAGTTCCTTTGCAGCTCAGCGGGTTAAGAACTCAACTAGTATCCATGAGAATGGGGGTTCAATCCCTGGCTTCGTTCAGTGGGTTAAGGATCCACTCTTGCTGCCAGCTGCACGGCATAGGTTGCAGATACAGCTCAGATCTGGCGTTGCTGTGGCTGTGGTGTAGGCCAGCAGCTGCAACTCTGATTCCACTCCTAGCCCAGGAACTTCCATGTGCTGCAGATGCAGCCCTAATAAAAAAAAAAAAATTTAATTTAAAAAAGACATTAAGAGGAGTTTCCATTGTGGCGCAGCGGAAACAAATCTGACTGGGAACCGTGAGGTTGCGGGTTTGATCCCTGGCCTTGCTCAGTGGGTTAAGGACCCGGCATTGCTGTGAGCTGTGGTGTAGGTCACAGATGCGGCTCAGATCCAGCGTTGCTGTGGCTGTGGCCTAGGCCAGTGGATACAGCTTGGATTCGACCCCTAGCCTGGGAACCTCCATATGCCGTGGGTGCGGCCCTAAAAATAGTTAATTAATTAATTAATTAATTAATTAATTAAAAAAAGACATTAAGTTGGCCCAGAGGACAAAGAATGTCAGGGATCCACCAAGGCGAGCTGTACCTGCCCAAGTTAGCAACTGGTGGAAAACAAGAATAAAATCCAGACCATCCAGCAGCCAGGATTTCCTTCTGGCTGGAACCCACAGGCCTGCCAGACCTTAGCAGGCCTGACTCAGGGGAGTCACCACATCCAAGGTCACGGCGTCACCACATCACAGCAATACAAAGTCACAGCTTTACCACTGATCCCTCTGGAAGGTTTTCTGGATCCAGGTAAGGGCAGCCGAGAAAATATCTTTAGCAAAGTCATGCCCGGAGACCCACCAGAATCCCTGCCGCCCACATGAACACCTCTAGATCCGTGAGGCCCAGCAGCTATGGATCCCGCAGACTGCCAGCATGCAAGGAACATGTGACCTCCTTAGGGCTCCAACTCTAAACGGCGCCCAGAAATTTGTAAAGATCTAATTTTAAAATCAACTCTGGAAGAAGTTCCTCATCACCAGCTGAGTCAGCACAGCCGGGTCCAGGAGCAGGACCACCTGCAGGGCCTCCAGCCCCTCCGCCTTCCTCAAACCGTCCCACTGGGCCGGACATGTTTCCCCACTCACGACCTCTGCTCCCAGAGGTCATTTCCTCGGAAACAAGACCGCCACCAAGACCTGGCCTCTGCCCCCAGGGAGGACTTCAGAGCCAGCGGCTTTCATCAAGCCGCAGCAAGTACTCGTACCCGCCGGCAGGCTTCCAGCAGAAGCACCAGCCCGGGAGTGAGCGCCGTGTACTTTAAAAACACCGGAGTTCCCGTTGTGGCTCAGCAATAACGAACCCGACTAGTATCCATGAGGATGTAAGTTCGATCTCTGGTCTCACTCAGAGGGTTAAGGATCCAGCGTTGCTGGGAGCTGCCGTGTAGGTTGCAGATGCGGCTCAGATCTCCATTGCTGTGGCTGTGGTGTAGGCCGGCGGCTGCAGCTCTGATTCGACCCCCGTTCTGGGAACTTCCATAGGCCGTGGGTATGGCCCTAAAAAAGCAAAATAAGTAAATTAAATAAAATGCCAACACCACCTACTTCCAGGACCCTCAAGGCCCAAAGAAACAGTTTCTCTGTCTGAGTTTCCAGGCCCGTGGGGATCAGGGAGTACAAGAATGACGGCTCTTGGTACCAGACCTATGGCGTCATTTCCCCTCCACATCTGGCTCTGTGACCATGGGCGAGTTACTCACCCTCTCTGAGCCTCAGCACCCTCCTCAAAATGGAAGGCTAACACCGACCCCTCCAGCAAGTTCAGCTCAGCCTCCCGAAGCTTAGAGACACGGCTTGGCCACACCCTGTCCTGGGCCGGGCTCAGCACCTACCGTAAGGTTTGGTTCCCAACCCCCCAGCACACGGCCTGAAGCCCTAACACCAGAGGAACGCTGGAGACAACGACACCCTTTTTTCTTTCTTTTTTCTTTTAGGGCCACACCTGCAGCATGTGGACCCCAGGGTAGGGGTCGAATTGTAGCTGTAGCCACCAGCTTACACCACAGCCACAGCAACACCAGATCTGAGCCACATCTGAGACCTACTCCGTGGCTTGCAGCCACGCCAGACACTTAACCCACTGAGCGAGGCCAGGGATCAACCCGCCCCTCCATGGACACCATCCGGGTTCTTAACTCCAACAGCACCCATCTTAGCAGCGTCAGGACCCCTCCTTTGCTGACACTCAGGCCCTGCGAACCGGAATCTGCTAGAATGGTGGATCCAGACTGAAGGGACCACAGTCCCTGGGCAAAATCTGTCCCTGAAGGGCCCCTTCCCCAGGTCGTGCAGCACGAGCAGAGGCCCCGAGCATGGTCTTGGGTGTGTAGGAGCTGGGCCTCACAGGGCAGCAACCTGCTCGGGAAATCCGCAAGGCCTTTGGGCCCCGCCCTGCGCTGAGTCCGGAGCACAGCAGCCTCGGGGACTTTGTGGGGGCGGGGGTGAGCCCTGAGGTGCTGGCTGCCAGGAGCAGAGAGGGCCAGATGGGCTTTTCTGGGAGGGAAGGACAGTCCTCACGGCGGCACTTCCGCAGGACATCCTGGCAGCCTGCAGACCCAGGCCTGGTGCGGGTCTCCCCACGCTCTTGCCAGGCTCACTCACTTAGAGGTTGATGTTGTCCCTTCGCTGGGGACTCAGCAGTAGAAGATGCCACCAGAACCCTGCCCTCTGGAACTTACAGACACAAATCTAACCACCCGATGAAAAACTCACCCTCTGTAGTAAGTGCTGGCCAGGGGAAACCAAGAGAGGGTGTGCCCAGGACCAAAGCGACAGAGCCTCTCAAGGAAGAGCTTCCTGAAAGGATGCTGGGCCCGGTGAGGGGTCCACCTGGCCGAGGGCAGGGCCACAGCCATTCCAGCCACAGAAGCGTGGGTCCCAAGGCTCAAGGTGGGATCACAGCTAAGGTCGAAGGAGCTCTTACCTACACCAGGCACGGGCTCCAGGCTTCGCAGGCAGTGTGTTTCTCTCCAAAACCCAGTCGGGGAGCTGCTGCATTTACTCTTCACGGACGGGGAAACCGAGGCACGGTCCAGTTAAGGGACTTGCCACAATCATGCCACTGGAAATGGAACGTGGATTTGAACCTGAGTGATCCGGTTCCTCAGGTGGTGCCCACGTCCAAGGTCACTCTCGGCCCAGGAATGGCTTTGCCCGCCCTTTAGCTCAGCCCTGAAGCCAGCCTGGGTGGCTCAGGGCAGATCCTGAGCTCTGGAGTCTGAGACAGGGCTCAGCTACTCCTGAATCTTGCTCCTGAAATCAGAGCACCGCGCGGGGACCACATCAGACCCTGAACACCCGCTGTAATGCAGGGCAGCCGTGTGGCTCAGGGGTGTCCGAATCTACCTTGGGCAGGCAGACGGCTCCCAGCCTCCCAAGTTCAATTCCCAGCTCCACCGCCTTCTGGTTATGTGACCCAGGGGAAGTTACTCACCCTCTCTCTGCCTCTGTTCCCTCCCCTTTAAAACAGAGATGGTGGAGTTCCTCCTGTGGCTCAGTGGTAACGAACCTGACTAGCATCCACAAGGATGCGGGCTCGATCCCTGGCCTTGCTCAGTGGGTCAAGGATCCGGCATTGCCGTGAGCTGTGGTGTAGGTCGCAAACACAGCTCAGATCCCTCATTGCTCTTTCTGTGGCTGTGTCGTAGGCCGGCAGCTGCAGCTCCAATTCCACCCTTAGCCTAGAAACTTCCATATGCCACGGGTGCGGCCCTAAAAAAAGGCAAAACATGAAGTGGAGATGATAAAAGAAGATCAGTTGAGACAGGGCTTGCTCTGTCAAGGGATGATTTTCCCAAATACCAGCAACAGATGCTACATGCCCTTGTCCTCGGCAGGGAAAGGCAAACCCAGGCCTTTTCCAGGGACCTTGATGATATTCATGCCACCTTGGTCCCCTCTGGGCTGCAGTGCTGCCTGGCACTGGCTGGGACACACTCGGCACCTTCACCTCAGTGTGTGTGGGCGAGCCGGGTGCCTACCAGGCAGGGGGCTTCGGGGGGACCTTAGGGACTCCCTCTGTCCTGCTTCTGCCGCGGAGCCTCCTTCCCATCCCAGAGCCAGGCTGGGTCAGCCTCTGTCCCGCACACGCAGCCACAGGGACAGCTAAGGCAGTACCGGCCACCAGGTAGCCACACGGAACCAGGCCTTGGTCGGCTGGCCCTCGACTTCAAAGCTCCTGAGAGCAGGGCGGGGAGGAGGTCCCCGTCTGTGATAGTGACAGGGCTGGCCCGCATGGAAACCATGGCCTCGGCCAGGAAAGGGAGCAGGCACGGGGCACAGCTGGATCCAAGATCCTGGGCCCGTCAGCCTGTGGCCTGCATCGTGCTAGGACAGCTGCCAGCAGCTGTGACACCCTGACAGCTCCCTCCACCAACTCCCCCTATTCTGGAATTATGTGCCTCCAGGTGGGGCAGTCGCCGCCCCTACCCGGCTCTGCCTGCCCCTGGGCCCTAAGGGCGAGCCTTCTGCTACCCTCCTCCTGACCTTGAGTGCCCTCCAGAAATGCCTAGAAAGCCTGGATCCGGGCTTCTTACCTGTGATGCATGAGTGCTTTTACCCCGTCTGTCCTGACCCCCAGCGGGTCAAATCTTCCTACTTTGTAGTTAGCGATGGTCCTTGAGCAGGGTCCTCCCCAGGCAAGTCTTCAGGTCAGATGCTGAGGACTTGAGTGCCCTTCTCTGGCCATCTTCTCAGAGCCACCGCGACCAGGAAGTGTCCAGGGGACCTGAGATCCAGCTGGAAGAGGCCCGAGCCTCAGAGGATCCAGAACGGACCCGAGCAGTGAGCTGCCGCGGGCACACGCACACATGCACACTCACTCTATTCGAAGGGAGGCACAAACATGCCAATGCAGAAGCTCCAGCTCTGCCATTTTCATGCTGTGTGATGCCGAGCAAATTGTCTGAGCCTCAGCTTCTGCAGTTATAAAAACAGAGAAAAGAATACCAGCTTCCTAAGGAAGTGCGTGAGGATTAAATGAGCATCCATGAGAAAGAATGCTAAAAATGCTTGAAGTTCATGTAAGTGAAAGGGAGTTATATCATCATTGCTTACTTATTATTTCTGAATTGTTACTATTATTATCATTAGCATTAGACACCAGAGTGTCTTCCTCAGCCAAGTCGGGGAGACCAGGAGATTGTTAAGAGGCCGCTGACGATGAGGTCCTGCTGTCCAGCACAGGGAAAGACATCAGTCACTGTGACGGCATGACCGAAGATCATATGAGCAAAGCAATGTGTACGTATGTGTGACTGGATCACTTTGCTGTGCAGCAGAAATTGACAGAAAATCGTAAATCAACAATGATTGAAAAAAAATTTTTTTTAAAAAAAGAGTCAGTCGGAGTTCCCATCGTGGCTCAATGGTTAACGAATCCTACTAGGAACCATGAGGTTGAGGGTTCGATCCCTGGCCTCGCTCAGTGGGTTAAGGATCCAGCGTTGCCGTGAGCTGTGGTGTAGGTTGCAGACGCGGCTCGGATCCTGCGTTGCTGTGGCTGTGGTGTAGGCCGGCAGCTACAGGTCCTGTTAGACCCCTAGCCAGGGAACCTCCACATGCCACAGGTGTGGCCCTAGATAAGGCAAAAAGACAAAAAAAAAAAAAAAAAAAAAAGAGTCAGTTGAACAGCCAAGGCAAATGGTAGGTAGGCGTGTCAAGGGCAGGTCCCCAGACCTGAGAGAAAACCACAGCTGCCTTCCCACTGTGACGTGAGGCTTGAGGTGCCTGTCCTGGGCAAGGGTCACTGACACCTGAGGCTCTCCCCGCTGGGACCCAGTGCCACTGGGGGTGCTGGGACATAGCCCGGCCTTCTGCTCTCACTCTCTCACGAGGCCACCTCAGGAGCCGGGAGCCCACCTCCAGAGCAGTCCCAGTCCCAAGCAGGGCGTCCCCAGGTCACTCCCCAGCCAGCTCCCTTCTTCTAGGCCCATTGCTGCGCTCCCTCACCCAGCTCCCTTTCTGGGCCAGATGGCTGCCGGACCCTAAGTTCTGGAAAGCCGGGAACTCAGGAGCTCCAGCCCCACACCCATCCCTCAGATGGCTGCGGTTAGTCCTCTGAGCCGGAGTCCTAGGGGTGGATAGCGCTGGCCAGCGGGGGCCGCGTCCAGGCTGGCCTGACCCTCAGAGGTGGAAAAAGCAGCCCCACCACCACCAATACCCCCCCCAGTGTAGCCTCGTCCACACACACCTCCTTGCCCCGGCACCTCCAACCACCCACTGGCTTTAGAGGTGCAGGATGCAGGCCGCAGGATCCAGTTCCTCGCGGCTTCCACCCAGATGCCGACTCCCCGGACGAGGCTGGAAGTCCCGAGCGGCCCCTGGAGCGGGCGAGCCGTTTCCCCCACCGCATGTGCCCAGCCCGCATCTCAGTTTCCCCGTCGCCGGAGACAGAAGGCCAGCCGTGGCCCACCCAGCTCTCCCCCACCGCCGCCAGCACCCCGGCCCCAGGAAGGAAAATCCTTTCCCTACGCTCCGGAGCTCTGCTGAGACAGGAAATTATCGAAGAATTGCTGAGGACAGTGGAAGCAAACCTAATCCTGAGACTTAGCAAAGAGAGCAGGCCATCTCTTCCCATCAAGCTCCTGGGGCCCCCACTATGGTTCCAGGTCTTTCTTAACTCTTTCTTAGCTTTCTGTGCCAAACCAAGCAAAGATGCAAAGACTGGAGTCAGGCCTGAGCCAGGAAAGGGAACGCCCTCCACGACACTGCCGGGCGGGGCGCTGGGCCAGCCTGGGGTCACAGCACCCACTCTGGCCACGAGCCCTGCAAGCCTAGAGCGTGGCTGGGATTAGGAGTCCTGGGGACAGTGCTCGGAGACCGACGGGGCTGGGCGCAGAAGTCCCAGTGACCTTGGCCCTCAGGCCGAGTCTCCCCGCAGCAGCTTTCTTCCCAGCTCGTAGCCACTCGGTGGGTTTGGGCTGGGCCGGCCCCCCACGTGTGTTATCTGCCTCTAAGCCTGGTCTCCAGAGCTGCTTCTGGAAGGTAGGGCACGGGGGAGGGGAGGACCGAACAAGACCAAGGGCGATGAAAAGGAATGCGGGTCCCAGAGCACCCACAGTGTCATCCTAACTCTCACCCTGGTCCTTTGGGGGAGCTGTTACTATGCCCATTTCTCATATGCAGAGACTGAGGCTCGGACCTGCCCCAGGTCCCCGGCCAGGGACAGGTGGAGCGGGCTTTCAAACCTGGGGCCCTGGGATTAGGGCCAGGTCCCTGCCCCTGGACCACGGTGCTTCCAGGCAGGGGGCAGAGCTGGGAGAGATGCCGTGCTCCCCGGAAGTGGAGCGTGAAGGCGATAAGGTCCCATGGGGTCCATGACATGGACGAGAGGTCGTCAGCCGGCGGGGCGGTCAGTGTTATGTCCCCAGCCCCTCCCAGGGACAGGCCCCCGTGGACCTCGTCAGCCCGGGAACACGGACAGCCCAGCCGGTTCCACACGTCCCCATCTTAAACCACCCAGCGCTCAGCTTTCGCTTTAAAAACCCAGCTGATTAGAAGCATATTTCAGTTTCTCAAGGGAGACAGCTGTGGGCTAAAGTCGGAAGTATAAACTCTGGTGGTGGGTGAATCACCACGCTGTTTTTTATTAATTTTTTTTATGGTGAAGTTTCTATGGCTTTCCAAAAAACACGCAGAAAGATAAGCTCATTGCTCCCGTTATTGGTGTTGACTGGGGTAGAGTTCAAAAGGCTCAGGCCTTGCTGAAACAATCTCCGGGGGTGGGGCGGGGTGGGGGGACAGGGGGCTGATCACCAAGCACCACAGCCACCCCGGAGCCAAAGGAAGCATCTGTCCGAGGCCAGACGAGAGAAGGAGATGGGGCGGCTCCTTGGACCTTCCAGGTCCGCCATTTGCACAATGAGTGTGTGGGGGACAAATGAATGAATGGACCGACTCCACTAAAACCTTCAGCTTGGTCAAGGAACTTCAAATAATTGATCTAGCATGGTCCATTAATAGGGTAGAATATGGAGTTCCCATTGCGGCTCAGCAGATTAAGAACCTGACTAGTACCCAGGAGGATGTGGGTTCAATCCCTGGCCTCACTCAGCGGGTTAAGGATGTGGCGTTGCCACAAGCTGTGGCATATGTCACAGATGTGGTTCGGATCCGGTGTTGCTGTGGCTGTGGTGCAGGCTGGCAGCTGCAGCTCTGATTCAATCCCCCAGCCTGGGAACTTCCATATGCTGCAGGTGCAGCCCTAAAAAGAAAAAGAAAAGAAAAAGGTGGACTATGATAGAGCCATAAACACAAAGGTTGAGAGAATATTTAATAAAAAGAGGAAAGCATCACCTTCTATTATTAACTGAAAAGCATATGGTAAAACAGTGTGCAGAGTAGGACCAAGCTCTGTCTTCAAAACGCAGCATGTACCTGTGTAAATATATGGAAATGCAAGGACACGCACAAATGCTGATGGCAGTTATCTCCCAATGGTGGGGTAATGTGCGGTTTGTAATTTCTTCTTTATCTTTCTCTGTATTTTCCAGTTTCCGACAATGACCACGGGTTACTTCAGCAATCAGGGAGAAAACATGTTCCAGTAACAATATGACAAAATAACCTAACATAATTGAAAGCCTGACTGCTTACCATGAAATGCAGACAAGACTTGTTGGAGCCCTTCTCAGGAGGCTTCTGAGAGGCCCAGGGACCCCCGGGAGGGGAAGGGAGAGAAGCCCCGGGCCGACGGGGCGTCATCCTTGCATCCTGCTTCTGCCAGGCAGCCCTAACTGGGCTTGACCTGGGTTTCACTCCACCCACCACGGTGCCGAGAAATGGAATTTTGTATTTTTCCAAAGCAAATTAGATCTGATCCTATGCTCCCATCCCGCTGGGCTCATGGGAAATTCACTCATCATTATATTAGGGCTCCGTCTCAGACTAGGGTGATAGTTGTAGGAAGTAAAAACACAGGAGGCCCAGGTAAATGCTCAACATTAGCATAAGTATATCCCATGTGATGTTGAGATATACTTATTGTAAAATAGTATTCGTTTCTTTCATCTGAATTCTATGGGTTTTTTTTTTTTTTCTAACAACCCTATCTCTGTCCTCTAAGGGTCCTGCAGAGGCCTGGGGAGCAGAACAGGTGAGGAGGCCCCAGGCCTGAGTTCTGAGTCCAAGCCATGGACCAAGCCTAGAGAAAGCAGTGCAGGACCCAGGGCTGCCAGAGGAGTGACAGGAGGGAGTGCCTTCCAGAACCTGGGTACAGAGTTGGTGAAGGGGGCTGCTGACCGGACGCGGAGACCCTCAGAGGCCCCAGAGGGAGAGATCCGGAAACAGCCACTCAGCTCCCCTCCCCTCCCCCACACACCTCCTGCCCAGCTTCCCAGCGAGCCCAGTGAGGCAGACACCCCCATGCGGGGACCCAGAGCAGGGGGGAGGGGCAGAGAGAGCAAATGGGGGACACGCAGACAGCACCTTCCACGGAGAGGACGCCACGCCCCAGCCCCTCCTCTCACCATCCCCACCCATCACCCTCAGCCGTGCCCCCACCCAGGGCTCCCCCCACAGTCCCTTCAATGAGCCAGACAGAAGGCCAGGGACAGACAGGTCTTCGGGCAATAAGTGGCCCGGAAGCAAGAGGACACAGCAGCCTGTGGTCCTCTTAGAACAGGAAAACGCAAGAGCACCAACACTGATTCACAGCTCATCTGTCTCCATCCCACCTGCCTCGTGTTGACTCCCACTTAAATCCTAGTTCAGAATGGTTTTGCAGCTGAAAGAATAAGCGAAAACCAGGGCTATATGCAAATCAAACAAACAAATGCACCAACTCAAAACTAAAACCCCTACCCCCGGAAACACACAGGTAACCTAAAACAAAACTGACAACGTGTTTTTAGCATGGACATTAATTAGCCTGACTGAGACAGAGGATGACTTCCTGGACTTCTTCTGACCCAAGGATGCAGTTTATTTTCATAAACCAATCAGAAAATTCCATTTTCCCTGGCCTCAGTAATTGGCTCAGGAATGGCTACCCAAGCCAGTTCAAATCAATGAGGCCCTTTCTTCCATTAGAAAGCAATTAGAAGAGATTTAACCCTTCCCCTAGAAAAAGAAAAAAAAAAAGAAGAAGAAGGATGTAGCCCCAGGAGCTTTGGCACCCATTCTGTGCCTATGAGGAAAGAATTTGCCTGAAAATATGCTAACATCAAGGAAAAAAAGCCAAGAAAGGAAGTTAGAGAAGCAAGATGTTGGTTACATCATTCGAGCTCTGGATCAAACCGTTCTTGTCACAGCTGGGTTACAGACCCAATAAAATCCCATGTTTTGCTGAAGTCAGTTTGCGTCAGGCTTTCTGATACAAGTTGGATTCCTAAATAGCATGTGACACACTAAGAACCAGAGGCATCATAGGAGTTCCCTGGTGGCTCAGTGGGTTAAGGATCTGGCGGTGGTCTCTCCAAAAGGGCCTGAGCAAACTCTCAAACTCTCCTGAGCCTCAGCCTCTGTCACCGAAGGGTCACAGTAGAGCTGACCACGTGGACTGTTGTGAAGACTAACTGTGGAGCATCTGTGAGGTCCTTAGGGCAGTGGGTGGCACAGAACCTGAGCACTCCTGTGGCTCAGGTCACTGCTGTGGTATGAGTTCGACGGATCCCTAGCCTGGAAACTTCCTCACGCCACAAGCATGGGCAAAAAAAAAATCAGGAGCATCATTCTTGCTTCTTTCAAGGCCACATAAATAGAAAACTTCCAGCTTCCTCAGGAGGAAACTGCTCAGTCTGTCCAGCTGGGAATTAAAATGTCGGTCTCTGCTCAAAGGATGAGGAAGAGACAACCAAGAATACGACCTTATCACCAGGGCAGCAAGGGAACTCACTACTTTGCCCAAAGTGTTGAGTTTGCTCAGGCCCTTTTGGAGAGACCAGGGCAGCCCAGCAGTTATGAGCAGGGATCCGGGGCCAACTGCCTCTGCCTTCTGGACTAGACGCCAGTTCTGTCCCTGGCTAGCCGATCACTTCGGACAACTTTCTAAACTGCTCTGGGCCTCAGCCTCTGCCCCTGAAGGCTCATGGCGGTGCTGACCACGTGGGCTGTTGTGAAGGCTAATTGTGGTAACACCTGTAAAGTCCTTAGGGCAGTGGGCGGCACAGAACCAGCTTCATTAAGAGACTTCAGCTGCTCTCTTTGTTGTTGTTGTTGTTGTTGTTATTAATCCAGAAGCCCCCTCGGATGGGTCACGCCCTGGAGGATTGGGATCCTCCTGACTCTTGCTCACATGTGGGAGAATCCTGCCGTCTGTCCTGCGTGAGCCGCACGTCCCCTCCCCCCTCCCTGCAGGCTCCACCCTGCCTGAACCTGACCTTGACCTGTTGGTTGCCCCAGGTCCCACCGGATCATCCAGGATCATGAAGCCCCAACCAGACGATGGAGCTTTTCTGTTGTGAGGGACAGAAAATTCTCCACAAACTGGGTAATAAGGGGGTGACTTTACGGTCAGGGTCTGGGCTCCTGAGGTGCTGTGAGCAACCGCCTTAGGTCTCCTCTCCCAGCCTGGCCTACCTCTGGGCTGGCTCTGGGCTGGCTGTGCCTTCTGGTAGGTTATTTTCAAATTAAAGACAACATTTTTTTTGTCTTTTTGCCTTATCTAGGGCAGCACCCGCGGCATATGGAGGTTCCCAGGCTAGGGGTCTAATTGGAGCTGTAGCCGCCAGCCTTCGCCACAGCCACAGCAACGCCAGATCTGAGCCGCGTCTGCGACCTACACCACAGCTCACGGCAACGCCAGATCCTTAACCCACTGAGCAAGACCAGGGATTGAACCCGCAACCTCATGGTTCCTAATCAGATTCGTTAACCACTGAGCCATGACAGGAACTCCAAAAGACAACTTTTTTAAAAGTCTAAAAGGCTTTTTTTTCTTTTGTGTTTTCTCTTTTTTTTTAATTGTTGCACCTGCAGCATATGGAATTTCCCGGGCTAGGGATCGAATCAGAGCTGCTGGCCTATACCACAGCCACAGCAACACCAGATCTGAGCCATGTCTGCGACCTACACCACAGCTCATAGCAATGCCGGATCCTTAACCCACTGAGGCCAGGGATCAAACCCTCACCCTCACAGACACTATGTTGGGTTCTCAATTCACTGAGCCGCAATGGGAACTCCACGGCTGATGTCATTCTTAGAGAAACATTCAAAGCCTTAAACATATTAATTAGAAAACAAGAGAAAATGAAAACAAATGAGCATAGTTCAAAGGACTAGAAAAAGCACAACAGGGAGTTCCTGTCGTGGCTCAGCGGAAACGAATACGACTAGGAACCATAACGTTGCATGATCGATCCCTGGCCTCGCTCAGTGGGATAAAGATCCGGTGTTTCCGTGAGCTGTGGTGTAGGTCGCAGACACAGCTCAGATCTGATGTTGCTGTGGCTGTGGTGTAGGCCGGCAGTTGTAGCTCCAACTGGACCCCTAGCCTGGGAACCTCTGTACGCTACGGGTGAGGCTCTAAAAAGCAAAAAAAACAGAAACAATGAGCACAACCAAAATACAAATATATAAGTATAAAACGAAAATGGGGAAAAACTCAGATATAACAAATATCATGTTTGATATTAAATATTTAAGGTATATTATTCACAACCACAAGCCAATAATATAAAACAGGTTAAATGGAAATATTTCTGGAAAGAAAACCATGAAGTGCCCAAAATGGCTCAAGAGGAAATTGAAAAGTTGACTAGATCGATAGGGGCAGGGAAAAAAAGTAAAAACCCAAGAGAACTAACTGACAGACAGATTCTTAGGAAGAACGGGAGCGTTCAGAAGAGCTGCCAGGATACATAATCAACATGAGAAAAGCAACAGCCAAACCAGCTGGGAAAAACGTAGCCAAAAATATAATAGCATTTACCATAGCAATAAAAAATAGAAAGCATCTAGGAATTAGCCTATTAGAGATGCACAAGATGGCTACAGAGAAAATTTTGAATCTGGCATAGGCACAAAAGAGTGCCCTATTCATGGCTGGCACAGCTTCACATTGCCAAGGTCAGTTCAGCTCCACAGCTTCTGTGAATTAAAGACAATCCAACCAAGGTCACAGCCGCACATTTTCAGGAAACTTTAGAGGTGGACTTGAAAATTCATGTGAACAATAAAGATCCAGAAATGGTTAAAAGTTCAAAGACACGGCGCTGGCGAGGGAACAGGTGAGACAAGCAAAGAAGCAGAAGAGAAATTCCGGAATCATGCCCAAATGATGTCAGCACCCTCAAAACTCAGGGAGGAAAAGGTGAATTACTGAGGAATTGTTGAGGAAATGAGGCTGGAGATACTAACCGGCCATGTGGGGACGTCCACTCCACGTGGAGAGCCCGGGGCCTGAGCTTCCACCCTTGACTCACTGGTGGCATTTGTCACCTAAATATCAGGTTGCCTCTTGGACAATCGTGAGTCTGGGTGTCGCGGTTTTCCTTATAACTGCAACATACCTCTGCGACATTTTTCATGTGGAATGCATATTAAGTGCTTACGTAATCCAAACTTTCCCCGCATGGAAGAGCAGTTGAAAGAAACAAGTTCTCAATGAAAAGCAGACTCTTGAAATCTTTACACGGAACTGAGGAAGCAAATAATCGGGCTGCTTCAAAGGGAAGATAAGCTGCTGGAGCCTTCTGCTTCTCAAGATGCCGAGAGAAACCACCCAAGGTGAACAACTGCCATCTGTCGTCAACACAGCAGCATCGGGAACGCAAGAAACAAGGGAAGAAAATGTTTTGCCCTGGATATTTTACTTCCTCTGAAACTAGAGATATTTTAGATTCTTGGTACAGATAATGAAGAAAGAAAATAAACACTAAAGCTCTTTAGATACAACTATCAGTGGTATTTAGAAAGTCTCCATATTGTACATAAAGAATAGAAAAATGAAAGATATTATATATGTAATGAGATATTACAGAAAACATAATATAATAATATAATATAATGTAACATAATATGGACATACATATTTCAAATAGCTTGGGGACTGAAATATATGTTAAATTATAAAGTTAATTTTTAAAATTTTTGATTATAGTTGATTTACAATGTTCTGTCAATTTCTGCTGTAATAAAGCTAAATTTTTTTTTTTTAGGGCCACACCCGCAGCATATGGAGGTTCCCAGGCCAGGGATCTAATCGGAGCTATAGCTGCCGGCCTACACCACAGCCACAGCAAAGCCAGATCCGAGCCGTATCTGCAAACTACACCGCAGCTCATGGCAACACCAGATCCTCAGCCCACTGAGTGAGGCCAGGGATTGAACCCACAACTCCATGGTTCCTAGTCGGATTTGTTTCTGCTGCGCCACGAAGGAAACTCCAAAGCTAATTTTTTAAAAAAGAGAAAAAGCTTCAGGGCGACAAAGTTGGGAAGAGTTTCTGAAAAAAAGATGCCAAAAGAACAGACTACGCAAAGAAAAACGACAGATTCAACTTTATCAAAATTAAAGATTTCTGTTCAATACAGAATACCACAGACAAACTGAACAGATGAGTGACAGACCGGGAGAATTCTGTCTTCAAAGTCTGAAAATGATTTTTTTTTAAAGTATTATGCAAATTATACAAATCAGGGAGCGAGAGTCAGGCCTCAGGAAAATGAGCAAAGGGATAAACAGACGGTTAACTGCGGGGGAGACGCTGTCTGAGGAGGACGGGGGAGACCTCTGTCTCGCGCTGCTCACCAGGGACCAGGTGACAGCGCCTCCAGCAACAGAAGGTCAAGTGAGAGCACGGCAGTCGTGAGCCAGGAGCTTTGCAGAGACGGGGCCCTGATTGGCTGGGAGGCCAGGCTGCTGCAGGACTGCAGAAAACCAGGAGAGGTACCGGCTACCTCTGCAGCCCCCATGGGGGGCGTGTGGCTCCTGCACAGAGTCCTGCCGACGTGGCCCAGGGCCACCGGGAGACCCGGAGAAGAGCACTCTTTTCTTGCTACAAAAGGGTGTCACACCCTGGCTGGGGAATGGAAAAGTGTGAGTATGAGTGTGAGTGTGTGTGTGCGCACGCGCGCGTGCGCGTGTTGTCTCAGGCTGCTCTAACGACATCACAGACTGGGTGGCTCATAAACAACGGCCATTTACCTACCACCGCCCTGGAGTCTGGGAGTCCAAGATCAAGGTGCCAGCAGATTCAAGTCCAGTGAACGCCCTCTTCCTGCTGTCTTCTGGGTGTGACACCCTTTGGCAGAAGGCATGAGGGAGCTCTCGGGGGTCCCTTTAACAAGGGCGCCAATCTCATTCATGAGGGCTCCAGGTTCATGACCCAGTCACCTCCAAAAGACCCACCTCCAGATACCATTCCCTGGGGTGACAGAACGTCAGCCTATGAGTTTGGGGGAGACACAAACACTCAGCCTATAGCATAAGTACCCTCACATAATGAAAACTCCGCACAGCCACCCGGTATCAAACCAGACTTACATATGGCAACAAGGACCCATCTCAAAAACTTATGTCTGGCCAAAAAAAAAACTGAGAAAGACAATGAGATGTATGGGCCCATACCATTTACGCGGGTTTTAAGACACTCGCAAAATGGCAAGCTATTCCGAGGAGTCACTTATATTTCAGTAAATGTATAGCGTATTGAGAGTGGAAGCGGGAACGTAAGTTAAACGCAGTAAAGTGGGTTCTGTTGGGAGGAGGGAAGAGGGGTGAGGAGAGAGGATGAAGAGGGCAAAGAACAAAGGAAATAAAACTGGAGTTCCCGTCGTGGCTCAGTGGTTGACGAATCCGACTAAGAACCATGAGGCTGCGGGTTCAATCCCTGGCCTTGCTCAGCGGGTTAAGGATCCGGCGTTGCCGTGAGCTGTGGTGTAGGTTGCAGACGTGGCTCGGATTCAGCGTTGCTGTGGCTGTGGCGAAGGCTGGGGGCTACAGCTCCTGTTAGACCCATAGCCTGGGAACCTCCATATGCCGCGGGTGCGGCCCCAGATAAGGCAAAAAGACAAAAATAAATAAATAAAGAATAAAACTGAGTGGGCCCGGCACAGGCCGCAGGCCCAGGGAGCCCAGACCTCGGATGGGCCCTGAGACGTGTGTGTGCTACACGCGTGTACAAGCGGGGCTGGGGGCCATTCTCCCCACAGGAACGGGGTCTGCGGAGGGACAGAGGCGGTCTGGATCTCATCGCAGTCAGGATTTTGGGGACCTTCCTAGGGGCCCCTCCCATCCTTCTCCCCTCCACCAGCCCCGGGCCAGCACCCTCGGGCTCTCCTCAACAATCACAGCTCAGGCCCGGGCCCCTGCTTCGGCCCCTGCGTCCCCTGACTGCCTGGGAGGCCTCTGCCCTCTGGCCCGGCCCACCCAGCCCACCCAGCCCTCCACCCCCTCGGCCAGAGGTACCAACCCAGGTGAGGAGCCAGGGGGCTGGAAGCTGAGCTAATTTCCCGAGATCACGTCGGCGGTCCCGGGTCTGAGGGTTCCAGGCTCTGCCCCTGCCTCCTTGCTGCAAAGCCCCCAAGGAGCCCAGCCCACTGGGGTGATCCCCTAAGACCTCTGGGACCACAGAGTCCAAGAAAGAAGGCCCAACGAACACCCCGACGACAGCCAGGTTCAGTTGCTGTCGGCACACTGCCCAGTGTGATTTCTTGGTAATTAGATGCTTCGGTCCTGAGAATTGTAGAGCACAGGAATGTCCGCCCCTGTTTCAGGCATCCCCAGGGGAGCTTGGACAGCGAGGGGTGGACACAGACCCCCTGCCAGAGGGAGAGAAGGATAATAAACGGGAGGGGGGAGGATCACGCATGCGTACAAACAATCCGGGTCTCGCAGTGACACCCACTGAGCAAGGCCCTGTGACAACACAGTATGTTTCATGCACACGTCTGGCTATGAAATAAACCCTTTTCATCTAAACATGGAGCAAGCCGAGCACATCTTAGCATCTCTCAAGCAAATGAAACTTACCCTTTAAGCACCAGTCTTTTTATTTTAACTCATTAGGATAAAAACTCATTGCAAAATAAGCTAATGCTCCCGCTTTTCATTACCCACAGAGGCCGAGCATGATGATGTTTTCACAAGAGGGACATCACTTGGGGCCATTCGTGTCCCCAAGGGTTGGAACCTTGGGCCTGACGGTGCAACCTGCCTGCCCCTGGCCCACCAGCCTCACCTCTTCCGCCCCCTCCCCCACCTTCTCTCCTGAACCTCATTCTTCTCTCTCTCTCCCCAGGGCCTCCTCTCAGGCTGTTCCCTAAGTCAGGACCACTCTCTCCAGGACACTGTTGGTTTGGTTCATCACCCGCTTCCACCTACATGAGACCAAAATTCTGGGCTCGATCCCCTTTGTGTCCCATGCCCAGGTCTAGAGCCACTCGGTCTGTGCGTTTAGACAAGGGAGCTGATCCCTACACGTCTTGCGGGCCTGGCAGCAACTACTGGGGAGAGGGGAGGTCCCAGCTCCTTGGAGGGCCCTGACTACCACAGTGGGGCCAACAGAGGACCGGGAACTGTGCCTTGGGCTCAGGGTACAAAGCCCTCAGCAAAGCCTGGCCTGAGTCGGGGCAGGATGAGTGAAGATGCTGGCTAGGACCTCAGCTCCGAGAAGTCAGGGATGGATGAGTCTGTGTTCGCAGGAGACAGGAGTGAGGGGAATGGCGTGAGAAAGATTGTCACCAGCCGAGAGAGTGGGAGGAGGGGTGTGCGTCCAGAGCTGGTCGCTTGGCCTGGAGAGGCCAGCACATGCCTATCCAGCGGCCTCCCCGTCACCCCCCTGGGCCCTCCCCATCTCCCTGACCGCTTAACGATCCAAGGGCCTGGGGGCTTGGTCCTCCTCTCTTCTCCCTCCGCAGTCAACCTTGTGACTCTCATCCAGTTTCAAGACCTTAAGACTCTTTATGTGGGAGTTCCTGTTGTGGCTCGGCAGTAAGGAACCCAACTGGTATCCACGAGGACGCGGGTTCGATCCCTGGTCCCCCTCAGGGGTTAAAGACCCGGCGCTGCCATGAGCGGAGAACTGTGCTCAGATCCTGTGATGCCGTGGCTGTGGTGTAGGCCGGCAGCTGCAGCTTCGATTCAGCCCCTAGCCTGGGAGTTTCCATATGCCACAGGTGTGACCCTAAAAAAAATAAAAGAAAGAAAATACAGGCCCTTGTTCCAAATGACTAAGATTTGTGAGATGGCAACAGGAGAGCGTTAAACCAACAGCAAGGCAAGGGGTAGAGGTATTAAACAATGTAAACCAGAGCCCAAGGGCCCCTAGCCCTGGGAGCCCAGAAGGTCCTGCCAGGAATCAGGGCGGAGCCCAGCAGGCTGGGGCTGAGGGGCAGCAACACAGGGGCTCTAATTAGGGGCTTATACAAAACCTGAGAGTCAGGCCACCGCAAGTCCCAACCTAACATCAGGACAGACTTTATGACCTGGGCTGGAGTCGCCACCGACATAAAGAATCTTGTTCCCAGCAATTTTTACAAGGCGTTTATGGCCCCATGACAACCTCAGGCCAAGACTCAGCTTATGAGGCGGCTGCGCAGACAATGGGGCAAAGAGACAGGTCAGCACGGACCCGCAATGACAGGCTCGGGGCCCAGGGGAGCTGAGGCCATTCGCCCCCTGCGCAGCACTGGGCCCCCCACCCACCACTCAGCCTTGAGAAAAACCTTCCCCCCAAACACACCATGCTGTACCCAGATTCCTGGGGTCTGGGTGGCGTAGCACCACCAGTGTTTAAATGTAGCCCCAGCAAACCTCTAAAACAAGGGGGGCGGGGACTCTGAGTCACTGTCCCCAACAGCACCAAGGACCCCGGGAATACCTTCCATCCCCACAGATCACCCCTTTGATTCAATCAGCCCGCAGGCTTCATAACACTTCACCCAATGTCGCATTTCGCTCTTCTAACGCGGCCGTCACAAGGGCCCAACATGCGTGGGCTAAGTGCTCACGCTGATGCGATTCCAGCATTTTACGTGAAGGCAGCTACCATTTACCAGGAACTTAAACATGTGCTGGGCTCGGGGGAAGGGCTTTGCGTGAATGATCTCAGTCAGCCCTCACAGCACCTTGGGAATAAGCTTATCATCCGCAACCCAGTCACAGGTAAAGGCAGGGCTTGGAATAGCTTGGAAACATACGCTGGGAAGCGACGGGCAACCCCGGACCTGCAGAGGGTAGTGCTGGGCTCCTTCCATCTTGCTGTCCAGGGCCACTCCTTCTGAGAGGCAATCGTGCTTCCAGCACAGGGAAGAGGCAGCCTTCTCCACCTGGCACAGTCAAAGAGGGCTTCCTGGAGGCGGTGAGGCCTAGGCTGGGCCTCGAATGACAAATAGGATTTGGCTACGAAAGAGAAGAGGGAGCATGTGTAGGGGTCCAGAGCAGGCAGGAACCAGAGGCATCCTGGCACCGTGATGCTCATGCTCAGAGGCACTGATGTTTGGCGTTCCGCCCGATTGTTATTAGTAACAGTAATAGCGTCCCCACAGCCAACGCTTACTGTGCGCTTCATAGAATCATACTTCATGCTCACAGATACCCAATGAGAGGAGACACTATTGTTTTCCCCCAGAGACTGAGACCCGGGAACATTAAGAAGCTCACTGACTGTATGATCTCAGCCAAAAGGTGAGGCCAGGTCCACGTGGCGGGTTTCCTTTGCAGCCAGCATGCACGCGCTCAGTCTCCACGCAGGGAGCCTGTTGACGGGGGCTGATGGCAGCTGGCGGGAACAGCGTTGGCACTGGGGTGGGGACATCCTGCTTCCACTCTCAGCTCTGGCCCCAGCTTCTCAAGCCCAGACGAGTGACCTCACCTCTCGGCATCGCCCCGATGCTGAGGGACGGCATGTCTCTTCATCTGGGGGCGTCTCTCACGGCCCCCTTCCTTCTGAAGCAGCAGGATTGCAGCAGCCAACACGGACACAATTTTCTGGCTACGGTAGACCCAATAAAACGCCAAGGTTGTTCAACCCCAGTCCCCAGAATGTGGGTATGTCACTTTACATGGTAAAAGGAACTTTACAGATATAATTAGTGGATAATCTAGAGATGAGAGGCCACCCTGGATTGTCGGAGGGGCCATTGGAGTGTGGGCTTTGAAAAGAGAGGAAGGCACCGCCATCCAAGGGATGCAGGCAGCCCTGAGAAACCGTCAAAGAATGCAATCACCCCCCCACCCTGCCCCCACCCCCCAAGCCTGCTGCAGGAAGGAGTCGCTCACAACTCAGCCTTCACCCTGTGAGCCTGACTTTGGACTTCTGACCTCCAGAACTGTAAGATAATAAATTTGTGTTGTGTTAAGCCACCGAGTTTGTGGTCATTAATTACAGCAGCAAGAGGAAACTGATACGCTGGCTCTCATACCACACGCATGTGGCAGGGATTCCAGCTAGTATTCTGCACCCTGGAAATTTTACTGTGTCTCCTTTGGGTGAAGCAAAATGATTCCAAATGCTGGTCCTTGAGTTAGAAAACAGGCTTCAGGGAGTTCCCGTCATGGCTCAGCAGAAACGAATATCTCTGGTATCCGTGAGGATGCAGGTTCGATCCCTGGCCTCGCTCAGTGAGCTAAGGATCCAGTGTTGACGTGAGCTCTGGTTTAGGTCACAGACACGGCTCAGATCCGGTGTGGCTGTGACTGGCGTAGGCCGGAAGCTACAGCTCCGATTCAGCCCCTAGCCTGGGAACCTCCATATGCCGCGGGTGAGCCCGAGAAAGACAAAAAAAAACAAAAAAGAAAACAGGCTTCAGATAATTCCATTCTACTTCCCACAAAGAATTTTTTTTAAAGGAGCTGAAAAATATATAACAACACTAAACAGCACTGTCTCTCCTGATGCCCCAAAATGAAACACATTTTCTTCTCAGAGAGTGATTTTAAGGTGTTTCCTGACAAAACCAGACCTGTTTGGATGGCATCTGTTGCCTGTCACCAAGTGACCTTGTCTGCCCATGGATGCTGAGGCCCATCAGAGCCAGGCTGAAATAACAGTGCTGGGAAAAGGCAGATTGCTGGCCAAGCGGGGACCCTGGCAGAGTTGGGGATGGAGGGTTTGAGCAGGGAGATTTCCAAGAGCTATGAGTGTAGTAAGTCGACTCTGTGGGCAGAGGAATATGGCCAATTTTATTAATAAGCCTCATGAAAATGCATGGAGTGGGTGGGGGAGGCAGAGCCATAGACATGCCGTCCCAACTGCCCACACAACAGAAAACAGTCAATGGATGGTGCTGGACCAAGGCGGGCATCAATGCTTGGCCATGGAGTCTGCCTTCCTCCACCCTGGTCTGAGCAGAGACTGACTGGTGCATCAGAGCCCAGACAGTTCTGACTGCATCCTGCCAGCCGCTCATACTCTGCCAGGGAAGAGATGCTGAAACACAAGGGCCAGAGACGGAGTTTCTAGTCTCTGCTGGGAGCCAAGGCAAGTTGCTGCCCATCTTTGGACCTCGGTTTCTCCAGCCAGAGACAAGGCTGGCTGGACTAGAAGACCCAGCATGAAGGTCCCGGCTCCCTTGTCCAGGTCCTCAAGCTCAGGTCCGGCTCTACCTTCAGTTTCTCTCTTCGCCCTCCTTTCCAGATGTGTTCCAACTCCAGCCAGACCATCTGCCACATTCTGACAAAAGAAGCTCTTTTCTGCATGTGTACCCCAGCCCATCTCCCAGAGTTCTCCTTGAACTTGACCTCATTTCTTAATCTTGGAGCCAACGGGTTGTTCATTCTTAACTGTCTCCTTCTCTCGGCTTGGCTCCCATTTCTCTTTTCTTTTTGGATCTTTACCCTCCATCTTGGTTTAGGACCCCCAAAACAGCCAGAGAGAAGGGCTTGGAGGCAGGTGGTTTATTTTGGAGGTGGTCCCAGGAAGCACAAGGAAGATATGGGAAAAACAAAACAAGGTGCTGTGAGTTGAACTGTGTCCCCCAAAATGCTACACTGAAATCTTAATCCCTGATATTGAGAAATGTGACCTTATTTGGAAATGGGGTCTTTGCAAGGAAGGGATAAGGTCTTCACGTGTAATTCAGTTGTAAGGTAAGGTGAGGACATACTGCAGTAAGACGGGCCCTTCATGAAATATGGCTGGAGTCCTCATAAGGAAAGAGGAGAAGACCACATGACACACAGAGGGGAGGCAGCCACACGAAGACAGAGGCAGAGATTACAATGAGGCAGCTGCAAATCAAGGACATCAAGCATGGCCAGCAGCCACCAGAAACCGCAGAGCAAGCATGGCCGACACCTTGATTTTGGACTTGTGCCCACGGCAACTGTAAGAGAATAAGTTTTTGTTGTCCTAAGCCACCCAGTTTGTGGTAGTTTGTTACAGGAGCCATAGAAGGAGTGTGTGTGTGTTTCTTTTGGGCCACCCAGCATCTTTGTATGTCCCCTCCCCACTTCATGTATCTTGGAGAAAGGCAGGGATCCTGCCCTGTGACAGAAGCTGAAATGTCAGAGATCTATCTGTCTTCCCAGCCTCTCTTGCAGCCGAGGGAACAGTCATTTGATAAGGGTTCTGCCAGCTAAGTACACACTAAAAAAAGAGTCTGAGACCGTTTGGACAGCATGCTGGGGAGGTTGGGGGCAGCTGAGACACCCACATGTTTTAGAGGCTTCCAGGGTGGGGTTCAAGCAGCAATGGCCAGCTCATCCACTTGGGTCGCCAGCACCTGTGGAGGTGTCAGTTTCCACCGGAAGTCTCAGGTGCCTCTTCCGGGACAGCCCTGTCTGCTTAGTTTGAACATTGGTCCTGGCAGCACAGCCTCCAAACCCAGCTGTCTGACCCATACAGAGATCCTGGGAGCTGCTCGATACACTTCAGTACATTTCTGTTTTGCTTTAATGAGCAGAATTAGCTTTAGCTGCTGGCAGCCAGGCTCCCTGATAGATGCAGTTTCACACACACAGCTCTTTTGACTTTTGCTTGCAGCCCCTCTGGCTCTAAGATTCTGGTGGGAGGCTTGGGGAGTGGGCTGGGACTGGTCCCTGTGGGTTAGGTCCTGTGGTCAGCATTCTATGTGCTTTTCTTATTTACAACAATTCTATTGCCTAGATAAGATCATTGCTCAATTTTAGAAATGAGCAAACTGAGGCTCAGAGAAGGTTTGCAACTTTCCAAAGGCAGCACAGCTTAAGGTAGGATGTGTTCTGGGTTTGTCTTACCCTAAACCCTTGCTGTTCTTCTGCCATGGAACCCTCTTGGGAGCGAGGGCTCACTTCTTGCTGTAGTCCAACTTATAAAAAATTTCCCCTGCTGGTGCCTGGACACTTCCTGTGTAACACTTGGAGACATCCCACCAGAAGCACATTCTAAGTTATTTTGGGTCCCGAATCATGCAGGTTGCTTTTTTAAGACCATCAGGGTTGGCTGCGTTGAGGACACTTTCTAAGCAAAGCACAGTTGTACATACCTAGGAGGAAAGGTCCCATGTGGAACAAGAAGTCCCACCAAGGGAGTATCTCCTAGTCCGGGGTCGTAGAGAAGCAAATTGCCCCCTTACTCAACAGAGCAGCAAGCTGGGCACTGACTTACAGTTGGAAGACACCACTGAGTCCCTTCCTGGGGCAAGGCCAGGGTGACAGAAGGAAGACAAGTGCTTAGGTAGGCTGGCAACAGGGTAGTGGTTCCAAGGACCCAGGACAGTTCTGGAACTTTTTTCGGGGACTGGACTCGTTACTCCTGTTACTGCTGTTTCTGCTGCCAGCGTGAAACTCTTCAACGAAGGGCCTGAGCCCTGGGCTACAGCTGGTCTGGAAGAAGAGGGACCCGGAAAGGGAGAAGGCGAGCTTGCTGCAGTGCTCAAGACGTTGGTGAAGAAGAAGAGCCCTGCCTGGGGGTGGAGGTCAAGGGTACCCGGGGTCTGAAAAGTCAGGTGCTGTGGGCAGGGTGGAACTGAGCAGCCCGAAGACCTGTGTATTTCCCAGGGTGCAGCCCGTCTCCCAAGCCAGGTGAAGACAGGCAGTCCTCACCAGGAGATCGCTGGATGGAGCAGCTGGCCTTGGCTCCTGCTCTGTCCTTCACTAGCTGCGAGACCAGGGACAGGTCACTTAAGAACCCATTCGCTGGCTCGTCCCTTCCTCTAACCTGGAAAGACTGACCGAAGTAAGACCCTGAGTTGCTTATCATTTGAGGCAAACATCCTGCATCTCCCAGGGTTAAAGCTGTTACCAAAACTAGGTTCTCACACCCCAGCGCTCGGCCGACTGAAACAGTCCAGCTCCTTCTGAAGGGCAAATGCCGAGGCTGCTTTCCGACCCCGCGGTGGCCGCTTCCCAAGCTCACGTGACTTAAGAGCTAGCGACAAGGGAGACCCTGGCCTTTCTCCTCGTGCCCATTGTCCGCTGTGACGTTACAGACCCGTGAACCTGTGTGTAAGGAACTCTTTTTTTATTATTCCGTTTCGAAAAGCTGGTGCGTGCTTCAGCCCCGACCCCCTCTTGAGGGGTGGGAGGTGGGTGTCTTTCCCAGCCCCCCCAAACCCCTGCAAGTGTTCTTCACTGAAGTTACGGCCTGTTTTCTCCCAAGCATGAACCCCTAGAGATCTGCGGCTCCGCCCCCTCCCCCTGGAAGGGCGGTGACTCCCCCCCCTGTGTCTCGGAGAGCTGTGGCCCCGCCCCCTCTCTGGCAGGACTGTGACTCCGCCCCCGCCCCGCCCCCCGCGCAGGGCTGTGGCTCCACCCCTCTTTCTGGAGCAATCCAGCTCTCCTGGGACAGGGAGGGGGGCTCCCAGCCAGTCTGTGTGCTTGTCCCAGAGGGTCTGGCAGCTGGCACGGAGTAGTACCCCAATGCTGTGCTCTCTTTGGGGACAAAGACCACACAGGCCAGGAGTGGCGGGGGGGGGACGGGTGGGGGGGGGCGACCTTCAGTCTTGGGGACGTCCTCTCTCAACACCCTTTCCTTTCTGAGCTTTCTCCCCGTTTTTCTATCCCAGCGCCCACCCTCCTCCCTCCTCTTGAATCTACTGCGTTCCTGGCGACTGGCCCAAGGCCGGGCTCTGACTCTGGGACCTGACAGTTTCCAGGAAATGGAGAAGGGGCAGCGGGCGAGAAGAGGGGCAGCGGGGGAGAAGAGGGCGGCGGGGAGCACCCTCCCTCTCTTGCTTCTCTGAAGAGGCTGGGGACCCCCGGCCAGGCGAGTATCCTCGGGGACCGTGGTCTCCTCTTGGCCAGTGCTGAGCTGGCGTCAGGCAGGCATGTCGGTGACCTGGTGAGAACAGGAATTATACAATAAATTCAAATATATGATTTACTATCATCAAACTACATGATTACTGTATAAGTACATACCATATACATTTATATGACTTATTATAGGGGTTTGCTGTTGCGCAGTTGTGGGCGCTGATTAAACCTTCTGCATCTGCTGCCTCAGCCGGAAGTCAGAAGTCGCGGTGGAGAGGGGAAGGCGGAGTGAGCTGAGCGAGGTCAGGGGAAACAGGATGAGCAGGGGCCACGGTCTGGACTAGAAGGAGCCTGGGCGATGAGGGGTCCCAGAGCTGACACATCCCGGATGTTGCAGAGACTGAAGGAGGACGGCTGGCGCCCCTGCCAGCCAGGTGAGCCCACAGGTGAGCGATGATGTTTGCCAGCTGCCGGGTACCTTGCGCTCCAGTCTCCCAAATGTAAAGGAACACTGCTGCTACTTCACTTCCGCCTTCAAAATCTCATGCAGGGAGTTCCCGTCATGGCTCAGCAGAAAGGAATCTGACTAGTATCCATGAGGAGGCAGGTTCGATCCCTGGCCTCTCTCACTGGGTTAAGGATCCGCGTTGCCGTGAGCTGTGGTGTAGGTCACAGACGCGGCTTGGATCTGGCGTTGCTGTGGCTGTGGTGTAGGCCAGCTTCTACAGCTCTGATTAGACCCTTAGCCTGGGAACCTCCATATGCCTTGGGTGTGGCCCTAAAATAAAAGACCAAAAAAAAATCTCAGGGACACTCTGTCCTGGGGTGGAGCCCAGTGCCCCAGTCTAGATGCCCCCGTTCCTGAAGATCGGTTTTCTTCAGAGACATAGTGAACTTCCCCGAAGCCTAGAACCAGTGGCCCCCCCAACACTTCTCCCTAACTTGGAACCTTGGGGGTCTGGGATTGGGGACTTGGTGCCCAGCCTCCTCCCAGAAGTCCCTAGCTCCCTGTATGCCTCCTTTCTGGGTGACTCAAGATACGGAGTTCCCGTCATGGCTCAGCAGTTAACGAACCCGACTAGCATCCATGAGGATGCAGGTTCAATCCCTGGCCTCGCTCAGTGAGTTAAGGATCCGGTGTTGCCATGAGCTGTGCAGTAGGTTGCAGACGCGGCTCGGATCCTGTGTTGCTGTGGCTGTGCCTTCGGTCGGCGGCTACAACTCTGATTGGACCCCTAGGCTGGGAACCTCCATATGCCAGAGCGGGTGCGGACCTAAAAAGCAAAAAAAAAAAAAAAAAAGATTCACCAGCTGGGCGCCAGCATGCTCTATATCTGCATAACTAAGGGAGGCCACAGATGGGACTCTTCAGGTAAGTACAGACAGCAAGTTAACTTCCGCCTTACCAGATGCTACCCATGGTGTTGCAGTCCTGGAAGGAATCGTTACGTGAGGGTATAGATGGAAAACCTCTAAGAAAGGTGTTAAAGCGCTTTCTCTAAGAGATGGGATTATGGATGATTCTTCTGCCCTGCTGGGTTTTTTTCCCATATATATTAGGTGTTTGGGGTTTGTTTGTTTGATGGCTGCACATGCTGCATATGGAAGTTACCCCGCACAAGGGGTCAAATGAGAACTGCAGCTGCCAGACTACACCACAGCCATAGCCACGCCAGATCCAAGCTGCATCTGCAACCCACACCACAGCTCACAGCAACGCCAGATCCTTAACCCACTGAGCAAGGCCAGGGATGGAACCTGCATCGTCATAGATACTAGTGGGGTTCTTAACCTGCTGAGCCCCAATGGGAACTCCAAGTGTTTGTCAATGAGTGCATACTACTTTTATAATAAAAAAGAACAACTAGAATGTAGTCAGGTTTTCCTTCCCTCTTTCATCCCCTCAGAGCCGTTCCACTTAGTAAACAGGCGAAACAGCCAGGGAGGGCTCCAGGCAGAGCCCAGCCGGCTGCACGCTGCCTGCCTGGCATTTCAGAAGCATTCCATAGCTGAGCAAGGCCACTTCTCAACCTTTCAGGCACCAAGGGCATATCTGGGGCATGAAACTAACCAGGTTCAACCATCAGTCTCTGGTCTCCTCGACAGCTGGCCAGTTGTCAGCAGAAATCACAAGGCAGGGAGCTGGCAGACAGGTACCCTAATACAGGTGAGATTTGCCGAGGGGAGAGGGGCTTGCCCTCTCTAAGTCTCAGGGGCTGTGTGTATAATCAGCTCCCTGGCCTCTCGGGGATGACAGGAGTCCTAGCCCAATACCAAGACTGTTGCCAATGAAGGCTGATGCCCAAGAAGGAAAACACCAGCCAGAAGCATCAGGGGTTTGATCTAGCTTTTCTCCGGATCCCATCATGTCCATCAGCACCTGTGAAAGCAGTGCTGGACCACGGACCACCTCCCTACGTGGATGCAGAGCCCAGCATGGATGTGCAACCATCAGTCAGGGACCAAACTTGGTTTCCTGTAGCTCAGGGTATGTGCCCGACTCTCAGGGCCAGAGGAGCAGCAGGTACTGGAATGCTGGCGGTTTTGTATCTTCTGGTTGATACTCTTGATGTAGGTGTTCACATTCACCTGTTGAGTGCAGGGACAAAACGGACACTTCCTGCACGTTGTGCAAAGGTGAGATGTCATCGTATGTGACTTTGCAACCCAGCACTGCCTTGGGGGCAACAGAAAGGCTGCTCACTTCTCTCCAACTCCTGAACCCAAGTTTCCACTTTGCCATGTAGGTTTATTCCCTGGGATGCTGTTGTGGCCTTTAGATGGGTGGCCTGGGCAGTTGTCAGCTGATTAGTGTGCCCTTCAGCCTGCTCTGCCGGCTCTGTGGCCCGGAGGAAGCACCCGCATCCCACCACCAACCTCTGGGCCTGACCCACTTTCCTTTGCCAATCACACTCCTGCACAGGCTGCAAAACCCCATTTAAATGTCACCTTCTCCGTGCACCTGCCTGAGGCCCCAGTTCCTCTCCCGTCCTCACTTACAGGAGTTTTGCCATTTTAGCCTCTCCCTCCCTGTGACCTTGAGATGCCACCTGTCTGCCCTCAGCTCTTGCCCTCTGGCCCCTGGCACTGTACCTAGTGCCATAAGCACCCTACAGACTCTGCTCAAAAATGAAATTGCTGATCAGTTTCTGAAATTAATCCAACTCAAGCTTTCCCTGGCAGTTGTCTGTAAATTGACTCAAGATGCCCAGCTGGGGCAAGGGCAGGTGTGCTAAGGAATCAACCCAGGAAGCCAGCCTCTCCCCTCCTTTTGAAAACCTCGCAGACTCATTCGGCTGTTGTTCCTTCACACGTGTACAAACTCCGGAGAGCAGATTTCCGCGCCTGGATAAATGTGCAGTTCCTGGTGAACATCAATGCTGTAAGCACAGTAAATCATTAGAAACAAGAGACACCTCTGGCGGAGGAGGGCGGGAATGACTTTCCCCAGCACTATCTGAAAGGCAGCGACACCAGTAACGCCGCCTGTCAGAGCCAACGGTGTGATCAAAGCGCTTCCTATTGAGGATCCTGTTTAATTGATGAGCTGCATTTGTGGGATTAAGGCTGTGATGAACACAGACTGGAGAGACCTAGAGACAGTGACGAACACACGGCCAGTGGTGTCAGAGCAGGACAGGCGCCAGAGGGCGGTGAAGACAAGCCCCACCTGAGATCAGAGCTGCAAGTGGGGGCACCAGAAGCCTAATCCGCTTTCTGCCCCTGCTGGGCGCCTCTAAGCAGAAGAGAGAGATGGTGCAAAGCTAAGGGGCGCGTCCTGGCCTCTGGGGGTGCCTTCTGTGGTACTCATCTTGACATCGCCTGCCTTGCATGGTGGGGACTCGATAGAGCTCGCCGGATTATGAATTCAAAACTCTCAACACTGGCAGTGGGTCAGCATCGGAACCCACAACCACAATCTCGTGGTCTGACTCAGTCCCCAGAAAACAAATGTGTCAACAGATGCCCTGGATGAAATCATACCTTGCTCAAAGGGTGGATGATGCTTATCTGCATCTCATCACTGGCCAGACCCTCTGGGTCCAAGCAGCGAAATTTTGTTCCAAAGGTTCTCAACCCAGCTGTGCATCAGAGGCACCTGGAAGTCTTGTTACGAAGATGCGTGTGGCGGACCCACCCAGACAGGGTGTGGGTGCTGCAAAGGCTCCTCCCACACGTCTCAAGAGGGCCCCAAAGACAGAGGACCCCTGCGTTTGCAGGGGAAGGGTCACTGCCTCAGCTCTGCCACTGGAATCCTGTGATGCTGGGGCTGGGGCTGGGCATTTTATAGACTCTCTTTTCAGAATCTCAGCTTCCTCATCTGTAAAAAAGGTGCAATAAAACCCTGTACACCTCTGACCACCTAGGCCCACCAGGCACAGGAGCCTCTCTGCAGACCTTATAAAGCAGCTACCTGCTAGAATATTATTTGATTTATGGAGCAAGCATGGCTTTGCTTCCTGACACTCAGATTCGAGAAACATCTCATTTGACAGTTTTTCTACATAAAAGTGAACCTGGCTGGAGTTCCCATCGTGACTCAGCAGTTAACAGACCTCACTAGCATCCATGAGAATGCAGGTTCGATCCCTGGCCTTGCTCAGCGGGTTGAGGATCCAGCGTTGCCGTGAGCTGTGGTGCAGGTCACAGACGCGGCTTGGATCTGGCGTTGCTGTGGCTGTGGTGTAGGCCGGCAGCTGTAGCTCTGATTTGACCCCTAGCCTGGGAACTTCCATACGCCACAGGTGCAGCCCTAAAAAGACAAAAGACAAAAAAACCTGGCTGAGGCCCCTGGCAATCCCAGCCTGGATGGACACCTGGCCCACCCGCCCCGCCAGACACAGGCACATCCCATGGACAGCTGAGTTGGCTGGACACCAGTCCCGGCCAAGGCCTCACACACACAGTCTGCCCCCTCTAGCCAGCCTGTGTTACTTCCAGCCATCACCCTGAGACCCTGCAATCCTGGTAAGTTCAAGGTCTTTGGACTTTGGAAGACCTACGTTATTTTTCATCTCCCAGATCTCAACCCCACTCCAACACCTGGTCCCTGGGCTGGATTGGTCCCCACTTGACAGTAAAACATTGCCACTCTGCACTCAAACTCAGGATGCTTAGGGTGGTTTTTTTTCAACACTTCACTCACCAGGGTTGACCAGACACCCAGAATTAGTAACACTGGGCCCTCCCTCTGTTCCCTAAAGACAGCTGTGCATGGCGGGAGTTCCTATCGTGGTTCAGTGGGAACGAACCTGGCTATTATCCATGAGGATGCTGATTCAGTTCCCAGCTCAGTGGGTTAAGGATCTGGCGTTGCCGTGAGCTGTAGTGTAGGTCACAGACACGGCTCAGATCCCAAGTTGCTGTGGCTGTGGCTGTAGACCATCAGGTGTAGCTTCGATTCAGCCCCTAGCATAGGAACCTCCATATGCCGTGGGTGCGGCCCTAAAGAGCAAAAAAGAAAAAAAGGGGCAGCTGTGCATGAACCCAGAGCCACAACAGAGGTGGCCCAGTCACTCCCACTGTACCTTTGCTACACTGACCATGAGCTCGGCCTGTAGCACCTGGTATCTCAGCCCCCAGTATCCAGACCCATGCCCACGCCCAACATCCATGCAGCCCCTCTCCATCTGGGGAGGTATCAGGGCACCAGTCCCAGAACCCCAGCCCCTCCCTTCCATAGACCCAAAGAAAGGCTGAGGGGGCCTGTCTGTAGGGCAGCCCTGGAAATACAAAGACCTGTTCACCTACCTCCTGGGCCAAGGAGGTCGACTCAGAACACAGAGCCTTGGCCATTCTTCCAAGAAGGGAGACCAACAGAGCGGAAATCAGCCTTTACATTCTCTGCAGCCTCCCGTAGCAGCAAGATCAAGTCAGCTTTCCCACCTAGCAGAGCCTCTGGCCGTATCAGCCGCCGTGGCAGCCAGGTAAGGCATAGCTAGACTCGAGCACCACGGGGGCGGGGAAGGGGGCTGAGCGCCCAGAGCACGGATGGAACCTGCAGTATGCATCCAGTCAATAGGATCGAGCAAAGGTATATGGGCTGGTAACTCACTCGTTCACTTGATTGTAACACGTTACACGAGGCTGGGTCCTAGCAAACCGGAGACACACACCCTCTGCTAGCCATCAGAAGGGGGCTGCAAAAGGGCCCTTGAGGGAGCCGCATGGAAGGGCACTTCGGGCCCCCAGGAGCTGAGAGCAGGCCCCGGCCCACAGTCAGCAAGAAAGTGAGACCTCAGTCCTACAATCAGAGGGAGCTGAATTCTGCCAACAACCCTGTGAGCTTGGAGGAGGCCCCCAGCTGACACTGGGCAGCTGACACCTGATCTGCACCCAGGGACACCCTGATCAGAGGACCCGGCTAAGGTCACCTAGATTCCTGACGCGCAGAAATTATGAGATAATGAGTGCACGTGTCTTAGTCTGCTAAGTGTGTAGTAACTTGTTACACAGCCCTAGAAAACTCATTCGATTTCTTTCCTATTTCACCATGCTGAGTGGGATATACTAAGGAATACGTAAGGGTTTGGGTATAAAAACAAGTAAAAAGAAAAATAATGAATAAAAATTTTAAAAAAATAAAAGAGAGCCGACCCAAACCAGGACACTTTGCTCTGATTTCTGACTCCAGAAAGGGTGCTGGGTCGGAAGTTCAAAGACCCGGGTTCAAGTTCAACTCCTGCTACTGAGCTGTTGTGTGTCCTTGAGCAAGTCTCTGCTGCCTGGCGCTCTTCACAGTCTTAGCCTGAAAATTCAGAGGAATTTGGGCTTAAGGAGGTCACATTTACTTTCAGATTATCTCCTCTGCAATTTTGTCCGCCCTCTGATTCTTCATGCGGCACAAGGGCAGAGGGTGGGGGCACAGAGGCAGGTGTCGGCTTCCGGGACTAAGATGCCCGAGGTGGGGGCATCTGGGCTCCATGCAGGCTCCCAGCCCCCAGTCAATTTCCCCCTCCTGCCTGGAGCTGGAATGAAAACCCTACCAGGCCTCAAGGCACAGCCGGAACAGCAACCCACTCTTCAGTCCAAATCGGGAATTGCTTTGGGAACAGTCTGCTGGCTCAGCAAACCTTTCCCAGTTTCTACTGCCTGAGCGCATTCTCCTGAACCTCAAGAGAGAACAGTGGGAATCACAGCTCCGCCTTCACTCCAGTCACGGAACAACTCACACGGAAATCCACTCGGCCCACGGCTTCTGCACAGGGGTCTGCCCAGGGCACTGAGAAGCCTGTGGCAGGGTCGTCCCCAGGCCTCCCTGGCTGGCCCATCAGCAACATGGCAGAAAGGGCATGGGCCTGGTGCAGCTGTGCAGGTCAGGGAGCACCCGAGACCAAGTGCTGCCAGGGCCACCCCAGCCACCCCACGCCAGGAGCCCAGCCACCATTCATCCTTCACAGCCCCGCCCTGCCCACGCCACAGACCCAAGTGCACTGCAGGCAGTGGCCTGGGACCCTCTTGCCTAGGACTCCTCGGCCCTGTTTGAGACACTCACACTCTGCTCCTGGTGGGACCGCCACGTCCCCCTCAACCCCAGGTCTTAACTCCAGCTGTGGCAGCTGGTGACTCCACTCGGCCCCTAACTGGTTGAGTCCTAAACGAGTGTCCTCAGCACAGAGGGTGGGCACAAAGCCAGGTGACCCCTGGAGGACCCACAGATGCCCCCAAGGGTCAGTCAAGCCATTTTTAAGCAAACAGGTTGCTGCTGTGCCAGGAATGCAGGAATAGCAGCATCTCCAGAGGGTTTAGCGGTGAGTCTCAGCTGCCACTACTGCCACGTGGGACAACAGGCGTGGCCGTAGAGGCGTGGGTGGGGATCCCCCCAGAGAAGCGGGTCCTGCTCCCGAGAAGCCTGGGCCCTCCCTGGGCCTGTCCTCAACTGCCCATCAGGATATTCTCCCCACACACCCCCGGAGGTGTGTCCCCATGCAGTGAGGCCACATGGAGTGGTACCAAGAGAACATCTGGACTCCAGAACAGGCCACACACCGACATCAACAGCACGTCCCCAGCTCCATCCACCCCCAGAAGGCAGAATCGGGGGAAAGATCCAGCCCGGGCACGGCGTGACCTTGGGCAAGTTGGTCACCTCTTGGAGCCTCAGTTTTCTCATCTGTGGAGTGGGGATGATGCAGCACTATCCTGCCACAAGACGAAATGACAGAATCTGGTGTTTCCCAACCTCTCTCCGGACAGAGCACATGGAAACTGAGAAAATATTTGCACACAGGGGGTTCCTGTTGTGGCGCAATGGAAATAAATCCAACTAGCATCCATGAGGACACAGGTTTGATCCCGCACTGCCGTGAAATGAGGTGTAGTTTGAAGACACGGCTCAGATCCAGCAGCTCAAATTCGACCCCTAGTCTGGGAATTTCCATGTGTCTCAGGTGTGACCGTAAAAAGAGAGAGAGAGAGAGAGAGAGAGAGGAAGGAAGGAAGGAAGGAAGGAAGG
>PVHT021183705.1:6800497-6884705 GCA_004024745.2 Catagonus wagneri | reverse complement strand
AAAAAAAAAAAAAGAAAGAGCGAGAAAGAAAGAGAAAGAAAGGAGAAAGAGAGGAAGGAAGGGAGAGAGGGAGGAGGAAGAAAAAAAGGAAGGGAGAGAGAAGGAAAGAAAGAAAATATTTGCACAGCTGCTGAGTAAAGGAATGAGGCTATTTGTGGGACCCCTCCCGCCCCTGAGCCCACCCAGCACCCAGCGCTGGAGGGGGAGTCCCATCTGACACACGGCAGGATGCTCAGGGGCCTCATGCCAAAGGCCTGGTCCTTAAGCCCCCCACCCAGTGCAGGATTTTCTTGTCTCATCAGGGACATCTGGGCCAGGGCTGGGCCACCGTTTTTATTTTATTTATTTATTTATTTATTTATTTATTTTTGCCACTCCCGTGGCGTGTGGAAGTTCCGGGGCCAGGGACTGGATCTGCGGCTCAGCAGCGACCCGAGCCCCAGCAGTGACGACACTGGCCCCTTAACCCTTTGCGCCATCACAGAACTTCATGGCACTACCAATTTCTTTTTTTTTTAAGGGCCACACCCACTGCACATGGAAGTTCCCAAGCTAGGGGTCGAATCAGAGCTGCGGCTGCCGGCCTGCACCACAACCACAGCAATGCGGGCTCCAAGCTGTGTCTGTGACCTGCACCACAGCTCACGGCAACACCAGATCCTTAACCCACTGAGTGAGGCCAGGGATCGAACCCTCATCCTCATGGATACTAGTTGGATTTGTTACCACTGAGCCACAACGGCAACTCTAGTACTACCGTTTTTAACCAGCTCCGTGGTGGTTCTGGAGCAGCGGGCGTGCAGGGCCAGGGGTGGGCTTTCAGTTCTAGCTGCTCAGAGCCAGCGGGCTCTTCCCCAGTGGGGTCACTGCTCCCCGACCCATCCCACCCCTCCCTGCAGCCCACCCACTGCTAAGGGTCCTCCCCACCTAATTAGCAGGCAAGTCTCGCTCTGGGAGAACTGAATGGGTCCCTTCTGCTCCCCGGCATCCCTCACAGTGTCCCTTTGTAGCCGGCCAGCATCCTGACCAGGCCAAACGGGGTCCTCGGCTGTTTACTCTCCATGCAGTTTTGCCTTTGCCTCTGGCTCCCACCTTCAAAGCTGTGATGGGGCGGGGTGGGGGCTCCTGTGGGGCCACGTTTCCCTCTGGAAAAGTGGCTGGCCACGGGCGGGGCCTGGTACCACAGACGGGCCTCGGGCTGGCTGTTCGCAGGGGCGTATCGACCCAGACACGCTCTGAGGGTGAGAAGCACGAACAGCCAAGGCCTGGCGGGAAGGGAGACTGAGTTCTGGCAAATGGGGCTGGCACCGCTCCCACCCCCCTCCTCCCACCCAGCTCCCCCCACACCCACCTGCTCCCCAAGGATGCAGCCCAAAGAAGCCTCCGCCGAGGCAGGCATTCCTCCAGGAGAGAGCCCTGGTTATACTAAAGGGCGAATTGTCACAGCCTCCCTGAGAGGGCCGGGCTGCCGTGGGGTGGGGCGGGGTGGGGCAGGGTGGGACACCAGGCAGCGGGAAACAGGGAGGGGTCTGCGAGCCAGGGGTGGAAACCCCCACCCCCATCCCCAACCCTGGCCTATAGAACCAGCTTTGCCTCACCCCACCCAGGCCCTAGCTACCAAACCAGCCCCAGACACTTAGGCTGGGGGACTCAGGGTCACTGCTGTCTTTATTTAGCCTGGGGTCTGGAGTTAACTCCACGGCACAGACTTGGGCACCAGGCTCTGTGTCAGCCTCACCTCCCACCTGAAGACTCTAAGAGCTGCCTGCCGTCCCCAGGACCAGGCCTGGGACCTCCCAACTTGGCAGGCTGCTGCAGGGACTAATGAGCCAAAGCACGAGCTGGCCCTCAGTTGGGAAGGAAGGATATAATCATTATCAGTCGTCACCCATCAGGTTAAGGAGAGGCAGGCACCAGGCCAACAGCACCCACCTCTACAAGCGGAGCCCCAGGCACCTGCACATTTATCGAGTCTCAGGCGATCCCAGCATCCTCTGGAGTCTGTGCGTTCCCAGAGGAGAAGGTCAGGGGGCAGTGGAGGAGACAGGCAGGACCCAGGACCCAACACTGCCTCTGCTAGCACCCTACTCCCCTTTTCTTCTTCTTTTTTTTTTTTTTTTTTTTTGCTTTTCAGGGCCGCACCCGCGGCATATGGAGGTTCCCAGGCTAGGGGTCTAATCAGAGCTGTAGCTGCCGGCCTACACCACAGGCACAGCAACACAGGATCCGAGCCACGTCTGCGACCTACACCACAGCTCACAGCAATACCAGATCCTTAACCCACTGAGCGAGGCCAGGGATCGAACCCGCAACCTCATGGTTCCTAGTCAGATTCATTAACCACTGAGTCATGACGGGAACTCCCCTACTCCCATTTTCTATGGGAGGAAACTGAGATGAGGTTTCAGAACTCCAAGGTTATGGAGCTGGTAACTAACTAACCTTGATGGACTCTGAAGCAGGGTCTCAGTGATCAGGGGCCAATGTCCAGCCACAGCCAAGGGAGCCCAGACCCCCCACGTTCACGCTCATTTCAGAACTACCCTACCCAACCAGGGCGGCTATTAGCAACCCCACTGTACAGGGATGAAAACTGAGACCCAGAGAAGCAAAAGGACGCCTCCCTCTGCACGCATACCCCACTCCCTGACCTACGACCCTGTCCTTGCAGGAACCAGGCTGCAAATCCCTCCCGCTTCGCCCCTCCAAGGAGCTTTCTGGAAGTCCTGGGAGACCCTTTCCACAGGGTCGGAGCCCCCCCGCCCTTGCCGGGTGGAAACACAGGCGACCATCCCTTGTCAGGCAGACCAACAGGCTCTTTAAAAATCACCATTCCTGCGCGGTGGTCGATTCTCCAGCTGCTCAGCACACAGTGAACCAGAGGGGCTCCAAAGGGGGTGCGGCGGGCGGTGCCTGGGCTCTCAGTGGGCTCAAGCGACTCACAGAAACTCCAGAAAGCCGAGCCCCAGAGCCAGCCGGGTATAGGCGAGGCAAGTCTGAACCCAGGCCCCCAAGCAGCATCACCAGTGCTGAGTGTGGCCGTGGGAGATTTGTGTCTACGTTTCCGATTTTCCCAAAAGGAGCACATTTAAGTATAATAATGAACAACTTCTGCAAAAGTACACTGCATTCGGTGCACGATCGCGAGGCTCGGGACCCCATGCCTTACCCGGAACACCTGCACAGCCCACTCCCCGCCCAGGTCTGCAGCGCGGCGTTCCGGGACACAAAGCCTGCCTGGACACAGGCCCCGCCCCTCCCCGCCCCTCCCCGAGCCTCTGCGCAAGCGCAGGACAGCGCTCCGCTGGGGCCCCGGAAGCAAAGCTTTGCGGACAGCGCCCCCTGCCGTCACGAGGAGCCCTGCGCCCTGAGGCCACCAGCGGCCCCAGCCTCCTGGTTATGCGCAGTTGCTCCGGGAGGTGCGGGATGATGGAGACAGCGACGAGAGGGCAACTCGCCGCAGCCCTGTCCCTCAACCAGACCCCAAAGCCCCCTTTTCTGCGACTGAGAAACTGACTTTGGGGAAAACACAATCAATAGAGGATCTTAAAACCCGAAACAGGAGTTCCTGTCGTGGTGCTGCGATTAACGAATCCGACTAGAAACCTTGAGGTTGTGGGTTCGATCCCTGGTCTTGCTCGGTGGGTTAACGATCCGCCTGGTGTAGGTCGCAGATGCGGCTTGGATCTGGCGCGGCTGTGGCATAGGCCAGCAGCTGTAGCTCCGATTCGACCCCTAGCCTGGGAACCTCCATATGCCCTAAAAAAAAAAAAAAAAGCAAAAACCCGAAATAGGGGTCTCTGATCTGAGGATGTGGATTCCATCCCAGGCCTCACTCAGTGAGATCCAGCGTTGCTGAAACCTGAAGTTATACATAGGTCGCAGAGGCGGCTCGGATCCCATGTTGCTGTGTAGTAGGCCCGCAGCTACAGCTCCAATTCGACCCCTAGCCTGGAAACTTTCATATGCCTTCGGCCCTTAAAAAAAAAAAAAGATACAGGAAATGCACAAAACGCGATGCATGTTTGCAGGCTTTGGCCTGGGGTCACAGACTGGGCTCCACTATGGGTTCATAAGGCTGCTGAGGGACCACCTGAACTGGATGCTCTCTGGTTGGGGGTTCAGGCCACCCAGGTCAGCCCCAAACCCCACCTCCAGAGACCAGCTCATCAAGGATCGCTTGGCTTAATTTGACCCCCTCATTTCATAAAGGACAGATAGGCAGTGACTTGTCTAAGGTCACATGGCTCCTCAGAGGGAGGTGCAGAGAAGCACAGCTACCACTGCACAGCTAGAAAAATAGGAGGCTGTGACCAGGTTCCGTCCCAGCTCTGCCACCGCTGCTGCGTGCTCCGTGGCAAGTCCCTTCCCCTGAGTCTCCAAGGTCTGCATTCTAACATGAAATCATGGGCTGTGGACCCTCCATGATTCTAGAATTCCTGGAGCAGATGAAGATGCTCACCAGGCTGGAGCTCCCAGGTCACTGTGTGAACTCCTGCAGCTTTGTGTGTGCTCTTTGCATTTCTATTTTTAAATTACTCTCAAGAGTAATTACTTCTAGGTCATTAATAAGCATGTGGCTTGGCCCTCAGGAACCACTAAATTAAAGTGCTTTGTGATTCAAAGGGGAAAAAAAAAAGGCAAAAGAGCTTGGAGGCTGGCAGATCTTGCTGGCATCTTTCGCTCTTTCACTTTCCATCTTAGATACACCTCAACGGCCTGGGGGCAAGGCCAGCAAGATCAGAAGGTAGCCAGGCCTTCCACAGCCCATTTATTCAGGAGCCAGAGCCATAAAGGTTCCCACCGAACAGGATGCTTTTGAGCCAGGTTCTGCCCTGCTCCCGCGTATCTTTAGCTGCCATCTGCTCTGCACTTGAGTATTGTGATGCAAATTGTAAAAACCGTATTTGCCAGATATTTCATGAACAATTTGAGGGACTGGACCAATGCTTGGGGGAGGGGACTCTCATTTCCGAGGTAATCAAAATAAAGGCTGGGGAGCTGATAACGCTCCTCTGAGCCATTATACACGCATGGAGCAGTAAAGTCCTGAAATATATATATTTTTTACTTTATAATGATTTTTATTTTTTCCGTTATAGCTGATTTACAGTGTTCTGTCAATTTGCTGCTGCACAGCAAGGTGACCCAACCACACATATATGTATACGTTTTTTTTTCTCACATTGTCATGCTCCATCACAACTGAGCAGACAGAGTTCCCAGTGCTATACAGCAGGGTCCCATTGCTCATCCACCCCAAAGGCTATACTTTGCATCTATTAACCCCAAATTCCCAGTCCCTCCCACTCCCTCCCTCTCCCTCTTGGCAACCACGAATCTGTTCTACATGTCCGTGATTTTCTTTTCCGTGGAAATTTTCATTTGTGCCCTATATTAGATTCCAGATATAAGTGATATCATATGGCATTTGTCTTTCTCTTTCTGACTTGTTTCCCTTAGTATGAGTCTCTAGTTCCACCTGAAATATATTTTTAAAGAGTGTTTCTTCAAAGGACTAAGCTGTTTACAAAACAGAAACAGACTGACAGATTTAGAAAACAAACTTATGGTTCCCAAAGAGGAAATGTGAGGGAAGGATAAATTAGGAGTTTGGGATTAACAGATACATGCTGCTATGTATAAAACCAATAACCAACAAGGCCCTAGGGTAGAGCCCGGGGAACTTTACTCAATATTCTGAATAACGTCTATGGGAAAAGGCTCTGAAAAAGAGTGAATGTATGTACATGCAATGATTTTGCTGTACATCTGAAACCAGCACGACATTGTGAATGGCTTTACTCCAATTAAAAAAAAAAAAAAGACTAAGCTGCTTCTGTGTGTTTATTATTCATGTGAATGCCTCCTGCTAGTATTTTGAAGAATCCATTCCCCCAAGTTAGAAACAAATTGAAATGATCTTAGGCACATCTGGGGCCTGTCAGCCCTGCTCCTGGAGGAGCTGTCCCCTGCCTACCCGCCCCCCTCCAGCCACTGGGGCTCCTGGACTGCATCCTGCATCCCTAAAAAGCCCGGTCCAGCCCACCCAGGCTCCACGGCTCCACCACTTACTATTTCAACAACACAATTCGAGCTTGTTTCTCTAAGTCTTGGTTTCCTCATCTGTAAAATAATGGGATATTAGTACCTGAGATAAAACTTAATACATTTGGAGCAGCACCTGGCACATCCTTCTTAATAAATGCTATTCCTTGGAGTTCCCGTCGTGGCTCAGCAGATAACGAAACTGACTAGGAACCGTGAGGTTGCGGGTTCGATCCCTGGCCTTGCTCACTGGGTTAATGATGCAGCGCTGCCTTGAGCAGTAGTGTAGGTCGCAGACGCGGCTCGGATCTAGCGTTGCTGTGGCTGTGGATAGGCCGGCAGGAACCTCCAATATGCTGCAGATGCAGCCCTAAAAAAGCAAACCTCCAATTTGACCCCTAGCTGGGAACCTCCATATGCTGCAGGTGCAGCCCTAAAAAAGCAAAAATAAATAAATAAATAAATAAATGCTATTTCTTGGAACCACTGCCTCTGCTCTGGGGCTAGCCACATGGTGCACAATATTTTTCAAATAAATATACTGTAGTAGGGAAGAGTAAATCTGACTCCATATTGGATCTGGTTGTTAATTTAACCTTTGTATCCTGTCATTTATATTCTACAATAATGTTCCTTGTAGCCTGAAATAGACAGGACTGCTCATTCTCAAAGATCTGACCTTTTCATTCGGATGGAGATTTACAAGTTGTAGAGCAAAGACAGAGTTCCCTGGTGGCACAGCAGGTTAAGAACCTGACATAGTGTGAGGAGGCGGGTTCGATCCCCGGCCTCCCTCAGTAGGTTAAGGATCCAGTGTTGCTGCAAGCTGTGGCATAGGTCACAGGCGCAGCTTGGATCCAGCGTGGCTGTGGCCAGCAGTTGCAGCTGTTTTGATCCCCCTAGCCCAGGAACCTCCATATACCACAGGTGGGGCACTAAAAAAAAAAAAAAAATCCTGCATTGTCACTGTCAGGTTGCTGCTGTGGTGTGCATTTGATCCCTGGTCTGGGAACTTCCACTTGCCAGGAGGACCCCCCCATCCCTCCCCCACCTTCAAAAAAAAATTAACATTTGTCTCGTTGGAGATTTACAGGAACATGGTGACCTGACCTACACAGACTGCTGCAAGAACAAAGGATTCTGAGAAGTCTACAACAGCCAGCAACACCCCCCTCCCCTTTTAGTATACAATTCTAACTCAAGTAAGAAGATTCTTTGGAACCGAAGTCTACCATCTTCTGTCTACTGATTTTCTGAATAAAGTTGCTATTCCTCACCCCAACAGTGCATCTCTTTATTGGCCTGGGGGCAGCAAGGAGTACGAGCTTGGACTTGGCAACATACTGACCAAAAAGGACCCATGAGGCCAGGTATCACGTCCATCTCTTTCACCAGTGGACCCTCAGTGCAAGCCCAGTGCCTGCCATGGCGGTTTAAGTAAATGACACCTGCTTTGCAGTCAGTACCTACTCATGCACCCAATTCCCAAAGGCTGCACACTAGATGCCCCTGGGAAGCCTTTAATATACAGATTCCTAGGCCCTATCCCCAGAGATTCTAATGGAATTGATTCTAATGGACATTGATATCAATTTTTAAGCACACCAGGTGACTCCGCTAGGCAGCCAGCATGGAGAGCACAGATCTAAGCCTACAAGAGTCCCTGGCCCAGGGTTCCAGACTCACAAACACCACTGGCAACCTTATTGTACCCCTAAGTTCTAACTGTTCTCCACAGCTCCCTCTGCTATCCTACAGGGCCTTTCTCAAACCATTAAGTTCTTCAAAGTATTTAGCAGAAAGCTTGCGGATTTGTTAAACTCACCTCGCCTTTAGGGCTTCTGTGATGGGTGAGAATTGCTGAGGCAAATTAAACTTGACTCTCGAGAAAGAGCTTATGCCTCCAGGCAGCTCAGTACCTGCAGGGACTGGGAGCTAATTGGAGGTGCAGAATCCCACCCCTTACACTCAATCAGCATCTGCATTCCGGTGAGATTCCTAAGAAGGTTCTCCAGCCTGACTGCACACCAGAATCACCCGGAGGCCTTTAAAGTTACTGATGATGGGTGTCACCCCAGATATTCCAGTCTGGGGTAAAGTCTGAGAAACCCTGGCAATTTTTTTTTTAAGTTTTATTGATGTCTAGTTAATTTACTTGGTTGCAGTAATTTCTGCTGTAGGACAAAGTGACCCAGTCATTCACATGCACATATTTATTCTCTTACAGATTCTTTTCCCAAATAAGATCATTTGTATCCTTTATTAGTAGCAAAGAATATGGGGCTGAGGTCTCTGTGCTATACAGCAAGTCCCCGTTGGTGAATCATTCCATATACCTGAGTATGCACATGCCAGTCCCAACCCCCAGTGCATCCCCCCACACCCCCCACACCCACCCCGCATCTGTCCCCTTTGGTAACCCCATATTTCAGTTTTTGCTTTTTTTTTCTTATATGGAGGTCCCCAGGCTAAGGGTCTAACTGGAGCTACAGCTGCTGACCTACAGCACAGTCACAGCAACATAGGATCCGAGCCGAGTCTGTGGCCCACACCACAGTTCACAGCAACGCTGGATCTTTAACCCACTGAGAGAGCCCAGGGATCAAACCCGCAACGTCATGGTTCCTAGTCAGTTTCATTTCCGCTGTACCACCATGGGAACTCTGGTAACCCTGTTTTTCAGTCTGTGAGTTTCTGTTATGCAAATAGTTTCATTTGTATCCTTTTTTAAATTCCACATATAGGTAATACCATATGATGTTTGTCTTTCACTTAGTATGATGCTGCAAATGGCATTATGTCATTCTCTTTGTGGCTAAATAATATTCCACTGTATATGTATGTACCACATCTTCTTTATCCTTTCCTCTGTTGATGGGCATTTAGGTTGCTTCCACGTCTTGGCTATTGTAAATTGTGCTGCAATGAAATTGGGGTGCACGTGTCTTTTCAAATTAAATACCTAGGAATAAACCTACCTAAAGAGACAAAAGACTTCTCTGTAAAATTGACTTGTGGTGATTTATGTACACCTATAATTGAAATAAAATCCATTAAGAAAAAAAACAAAATAAAATAAAATCATTTGAAGTTACTTTACAAAAAAAAAAGAGAGAGAGACAAAAGACTTCTACTCTGGAAACATAAGACACCAGTGAAAGAAATCAAAGATGATACAAACAGATGGAAAGACATATCATGTTCTTGGATTGGAAGAATCAGTATTGTCAAAATTGCCTACCCAAGGCAATCTACAAATTCAACACAATTCCTATCAGACTAATGGCATTTTTCACAGAACTCAATTGAATAAAAATTTAAATTGTATGCAAACACAAAAGATCCTGAATATCAAAACAATCCTGAGAAAGAAAAGTGGAACTGGAGGACTCGGGCTCCCTGGCTTCAGACTATACTATAAATCTACAGTCATCAAAACAGTATGGTACTGGCATGAAAATGGCAATATAGATCAATGGAACTTGATAGAAAGCCCAGGGATAATCCCAAGAACCTATTATCAATTAATATAGGACAAAGGAGGCAAGAATATACACTAGAGAAAAGGCAGTCTCTTCAATAAGTGGTGCTGGGAAAACTGGACAGTTACGTGCAAAACAAGGGAACTAGAACATTCTCTAACCAACCTTGTACGCGAAAATAAACTCAAAATGGATTAAAGACCTAAATGTAAGACCAGATGCTATAAAACTCTTAGAGGAAAACATAGGCTGAATACTCTGACCTAACTGCAGCAATATCTTCTCAGATCCACCTCCTAGAGAAATGACAATAAAAACAAAACTAAACAAGTAGGACCTAATTAAACTTAAAAATTTTTTGCACAGCGAAGAAACCATAAACAAAACAAAAAGACAACGCACAGAATGGGGTAGCCTCCAAAAACTACAAACAGCTCCTGCAGCTCAATATCAAAAAACGAACTTTTTTTTTTTTTTGCATTTCAGGACCACAGCTGCAGCATATGGAGGTTCCCAGGCTAGGGGTTGAATTGGAGCTATAGCTGCCAGCCTACACCACAGCCACAGCAACACCAGATCCAAGCCGCTTCTGTGACCTACACCACAGCTCACGGCAACGCCGGATCCATAACCCACTGAGCAAGGCCAGGGATTGAACCCGCACCTCATGGTTCCTAGTCAGATTCATTAGCCTCTGCACCACTACAGAAACTCCAAAAAACAATTTTTTAAAAAATGGGCAGAAGATCTAAATAAACATTTCTCCAAAGAAGACATATGGATGATCAAAAACACATGAAAAGCTGCTTAATATCACTAATTAATTATTAGAGAAATGCACATCAAAACTTCAATGAGATACCACCTGACACCAGCCAGAATGGCCATCATCAAAAAGTCTACAAACAATAAATGCTGGAGAAGGTGTGCAGAACCCTCTTACCTTGTTGGTGGGAGTGTACTTTGGTGCAACCACTAAGGAAAACATTATGGAGGTTCCTCAAAAAAACTAAAAATAGGACTATCATAAGCTCCAGCAATCCCACTCCCGGGCATCTCTCCAGAAACCCTGGTGATTATAATATGCAGCCACAAGGTGACCTGAGGCTCCAGGTTTCGAGAAGTTGGGAGCAGTCCCAGCAAAACCCCCATCCTGTAGTCCCAGCTGGGGGTGAGAACTGGCAGCCTCGGCTTTGTAGGAGGGACTTCACACTTGTTTGCCGTGTGTCTTACGTAGACTTAACACCTGCAGGGGCTGGGCAGGTCTAAGTCAAAACGCCCCACTCAGACCAATAAGCACTGCTTTTGACAGGAGCAGACCCTGGTCCTTAACTAGGATGCTGCTAAAAGGTGACTTGTTAGAACCTGTCGACACTGCAACCCACCTCTAGGGGTCTACTCTGCAGAGACACTCACAGGACTGGACAGATGACAGGCATGACTAGCCTTGTTTAAAGAGTGAAAAATTGTTCACCATACATGTCAATCAAAGTACAATACATGTCCCGTCATGCTGTATACTTTAAACGTATGCAGTGATGCATGTCAATTATTTCTCAATAAAACTGGGGGGAAAGACAATGCTATGAAAAGTATGTTCCATTTCTAAAAGAAAAAGAGTAAAATGCTGGAAAAGACTCACATGTTCCCTGATTTGCAATTACAATATGTCCCCTTAAGATGAAGTACTACAGTCATTAGGATGTGAAATAAAATTCCTATTTTATGGCAAGACAAGAAAAACTTACACATGAAAAATCTCCTCTGTCCTTTGGTCTCCTCTCTCCCCCACTGTGCATCCCGCCAGCCTCCCTGTCGACAGACAAGGGCTCAGCCACAAAGAGCAACGTTCTCCCAGCACCAAGACAACCCCTCAAAGATAACAGTCCTCGGAGTCCCCTTGTGGCACAGTGGGAATGAACCCGACTGGTATCCATGAGGATGCAGGCTGGATCCCTGACCTCGCTCAGTGGATCAAGGATCAGGCATTGCTGTGAGCTGTGGTGTAGATCGCAGACGCGGCTCTGATCCTGCATTGCTGTGGCTGTGGTGTAGGCCGGCAGCTATAGCTATAGCTCCGATTCAACCTCCGATTCGACATCCATATGCCACACTTTTCAGGCAAAAGCAAGAAATAAAATAAAATAACACATCATCTAATGTACAGCCTCTGTCTCAAAACCCTTAACTGTGTTTTGACTTCTAAGGGCAGGGTAGTCCGCGGGGCTGTCTGAGTGTGTTCCCGGGTTACCCCTAATTTGGCTTGAATAAAATTTTCCCTCTTTCTTAGATTGACTAATTTTTCATTAAGAGGATGAGATAAATTTATAATTATTGACATAGAAAAACACTGTTCAGGAGGACAAAAAAAAAAAAAAACAGAAAATTGCAAAATACCATGCATTATCGGGAAACTTGAGTAAAAGTGGTAACTACTAGTATACACATGGGACAAAAGCAATAATTTTTTTTTTCTTTTTTGGCCACCCCATGGCCTATGGAGTTGCTGGGCCAGGGATCAGATCCAAGTCACAGTTGCGATCTGCACTACAGCTGCGGCAATGCCGGATCCGTTAACCCACCACGCAGGGCCAGGAACTGAACCAGGATTCCGGCGCTGCAGATACCGCCAATCCCGTTGTGCCACAGAGGGAGCTCCAGCAGTAACTCAGAAAAGAGAGAAGGTTAACCTCATGAGACTTTCTTTGTATAATTTCTATTTTTCTAGAGATTACCAAAGGAGCAAAAATGTCCTTAGGAAACACATGAAAAAAAAAGCAAGTAAGGGTGTTCCCGTCGTGGTACAGTGGAAACGAATCCCAGTAGGAACTATGAGGTTGCAGGTTCGATCCCTGGCCTCTCTCAGTGGGTTAGGGATCCGGTGTTGCTAGGAGCTGTGGTATAGGTAGCAGACGCGGCTTGGATCCTGTGTTGCTGTGGCTGTGGGGTAGGCCGGCAGCTGTACCTCTGACTGGACTCCTAGCCTGGGAACCTCCATAGGCCACGGGTGTGGCCCCAAAAAAAGAAAAAAAGAAAAAAAGCCAGTAAGAACATTCTCAGAAACAGGAGAGTTCCCTGGTGGTTTAGGGGTTAGGATTGAGCACCCTCACCACTGCTGGCCAGGTCTGATCCCTATGGTTTGGGAACTGAGATCCGACATCAAGCGTCTTCACATGATGGGCAAAAAATGGCAACATTCTCAGAGGGCTTTAAAATGTGAAGTAATTAATGACTCTGCAGTAATCACACCGGTGCCAACATGGATATTTTAAATATGAAGTTTATTTAAAGAAACACTGAAAATAAACACTTTTAACAAATTATATCAAACACTTAAATTCTAGGAATGTTAAACATTAATTTTCAATTCAAAATAAGGACATTCATAGAATACATCCTGGAGCTGGCCAACTTGGAGTTTACTTAAATCTAGTATTTTTATATAAGCTTCACCATTAATCTTTCCTAAAAGTCAGTGATTACGATTCATAAGGTTAATCAAGTCTTCTATGCAATATCTTCACCAAACTTTTTCAAATACAAACACTTACACCAGCCAGGAAATTTTAAAAACGTATATAACTTACACGGAAGGGCTTGATTAAAAGGCTGTGTATAGAGGCTGCTCCTCACCTCAGCAAGCACACAAGCACACAAAACACTCAGAGAGAGATGCCAGGACAGTCTCTTACTTATGTTACACAGCAAAGTGCACGTTTATAAATGTCATTCTATCATGTACAAACTGAAAAATATACGTGTTTTAAAAAGCCCTTGACACGGGGGAGTGGAATATGCCTGCACGAAGCACAGAAAAGCAGAGGTTTTGACAAGACGTCAATGAACTGTCTGTCGCCAGCTGGCTCCCGGGGGCCGCTGCAAACTGTCATCACCCTCAGAAAGACAAGATGGTCTTGTTGATGATTTCCACGGACTCCAGAATCTCATCCTCCTTGATCACAAGTGGAGGCGCAAACCTGATGATATCGCCATGGGTTGGCTTGGCCAGAAGTCCATTATCTCGAAGTCGCAGACACACCTTCCAAGCGTCATAATCTAAAGAGAAACAGTTAAACATATGAGCTGATCAAAGATAAATGTCTGAACCTCCCCTTGCCGTGTGCATGGATGGGCAACGGCGGCCTTGCAAAACAGAATTCCCAGTAACTGCCCAAGAAGACAGGCAGCTCCGAGTTGCAAGCTTGCTTTATTCCTACTCTTACTTTTAAGCAATGGATTTTTTGTGTGTTTTTTTTTCCTTTTGGGCCGTGCCTACAATATGCAGAAATTCCTGGGCCAGGGATTGAACCTGCACCACAGCAGTGGCCCGAGCCACAGTAGTGACAACGCCAGATCCTTTACCCAGAGCCACAAGGGAACTCCAACAATGGTTTGAATGGTGATGATTACACGTAGTTTCTGTTAGGTTCTCATAAGTGAAAAGTGAAAAAGACCAAGCAAAAAAATTACATGCTGAGGCAGATGCAATTAATTACACAAGGAACCAATGCAAAAAGAGCTGGGGCAAGATATAGATAATGCACTGGCATAGAATAAGCAATACTCAAAAACCCAGTGAACGCTGCATATTCCTCACCTGGGTTTGCTTCCTGAGCTAAAAGAACTAGACTCTCATTGTTTTATAGCACAATCCTCAGCCCTGGTGGCAGCAGAATCACCAAAAGGGCCACAGCCAGTGCCTGAGCCCCAGTCCAGACCCATCAGATCGGGATCTCCATAGTGAGGCTGGGCTTGGATTACTTTCTCTAAAAGTTCCCAAGGTGACTCTAAAATGCATCCAAGGTTAAAATCACTGCTTAAAAAGGAAGGGTTATGGTAAAGAAAATCCGGCAAGGAACCCTTAAGGGTTACAAATGATGCATTAAACATCACTCAATTAAGTAGCAGCTGGGGTTATTTCATTATCAACATCATCATCATTCCTACTGTCTCTACTGATACGCAAAGAATGAAAGTACGGGAGGAGAGGAGAGCAAAGAGGAAATGGATTGGGAGTTCCCGTCGCGGCTCAGTGGTTAACGAATCCGACTAAGAACCATGAGGTTGCGGGTTCGATCCCTGGCCTTGCTCAGTGGGTTAAGGATCCGGCGTTGCCGTGAGCTGTGGTGAAGGTTGCAGACGCAGCTCAGATCTCACGTTGCTGTGGCTGTGGCGAAGGCCGGCAGCTACAGCTCCTATTAGACCCCTAGCCTGGGAACCTCCACATGCCGCAGGTTCGGCCCTAGATAAGGCAAAAAGAAAAAAAAAGAGGAAATGGATTGGAAAGTGCCCTGGGCAGACTCATTAATAAATAAATGGAAATCTAGTACTGCATAACTAACCTGAGGCAGGATAACCAATGACTTAAAGGAATAAAAGTAGGTGAAATTAGTTAAATGTGCCTTCATGTAGGAAAGAACTGTATTTTAGTACTATTAATAGAAATCAGGCAATACTCTGCCTAAAAAAAGACATGGTCAACAGTTTCAACCATGTGAATCCAAAGAACAGATAAAATGCCAAATGTGTTTTGAGCTCTTTCTCTAAAAACAGTATCTTGCAAAATGTTTTGTCTCCGTACCTTTGGTTTCTCTAATAACAATAGCATTCAATAACCCTTTCCCTCTCACAGCAGTCACAATATCAGAAGGGAGCTTCATGAGTTCGTTTCTCAAGATGGTACCCATCTTCTCCGCATTTTCAGCAAGGTTTTCTTCTTCCAAAACCTAACGTTTAAAGAGAAATTACCCAAATGTTAAGATTGCCTCGTTTTACGCTGTCCTTCGGAGGGAATGCGGACTCTAAGCAAAGGAAAAGCCCAGGGTAACCTAACTTTCATTTCCTTCAAAGCCTCACCAGTTGCGTTTCTAATTAAACACACAGTAGCACCGAGCTTTGTTTTACTAACAAACCCATCACCAATCTGATTTCTGCGGCAAAATAAGGATGAAAGTTTATTTAATGCGACTGCTATGTTTTCTTATTAGGTGAACAAATCAATGGACTACATATACTTTAATTTTTTAACTGCAATAGTTTCCTTTGCTTTTTTCCTTAATAAGTCCATCCTCAGAGATTACATTTTATGCATTTCATAGGCATTCAAACCCACTAAACGCATTCAAACCCACATTTTAACAACAAAAGGCCAAGCATGCTCAGCCAAGGGCCCACAGGCCAGGCCTGGTCAGGATGCGAGCTGCGAGGACCAGCCAGGGCTTATGCGCCCAGAGCCCCGGGAGACTGCAAATACGGGACGCCCACGGACCAGAGTCCCGTCCACTAGGCCACAGTCAAATTACTTTCTTAGAATTCCTTGCCTGGAAAATCTTTCCTCTACACTTCCTGTTCTGTAACACTGGGCCATCTCATTACATTTCTCACACACCAGTGGCCTCGCTTCGACACCGACTCCCTCAAGGACTAGCTACTGTACAGCTGCAGTCGGTCCTCACCTCAAGGGCTGCAATGGCCACGCGGCAGCCCAGGGGATTGCCACCGTACGTCGACCCATGCTCCCCCGGTTTAATGGTCAGCATTATTTCATCATCACACAACACCGCGGAGACCTGAAAGACAGAGAACTCGGCGCTGACCAAGTCTTTCCTCAGATGAACTATTTGTGTTCTTACCAGGAACACAAACGTTTACGAATCGGATATGAAATTTAACATAAAGCTTTACAACAAGAGTCACACATCTGCCACCTTAGCTACCAATGAAAAACTGAGTGATGCCCTAAGAGGTGACAAGCACATCGGGCACCCTTCAACGCAGAGAACAGCTTTTTTGGGGGGAGCGGGGGGAGTGTCTATGGCACACAGAAGTTCCCAGGGCAGGGACCAAATCTGAGCCCCTGCAGTGACAATACCAAGCCCTTAACTGCTAGGCCACGAGGGAACTCCAGAGTAGCATTCTGTAACCATAAGAAAGCTGTTTCTGTAATGACATCATTTAGAATTCTTTCCACTCTCAAGGTGAATTGTTTCATTTAACTGTGCTCGCATGATATTCAGAGCCCTTTCATCCATACCAGTTGTTGGCTCTGAATAGCAAACCCAAGAATTACAATCAAACAGAATTACAATCACATTTTTTCTGATCTCTACACTATGGGTCATGGCTTTAAACCATTAGTAATGGTGCATTTGTGAACAATGGGAAAAAAGCATGGGGTCCACCAAAGTACTTTGGGGATAAAATGTTCCCACCCAAAACAAGTGCCACAGAACAATTCCCCAGGCACGCTCAATTCCACAGTTAAAATTAACTAAGTGGGTCACCCCATGGAACTCTGAAATGGTTTTATTACACATATTCCAGGTGACCTATTTTTATCACACACTAAGTAAAAGCAGACCATCAGAAAGGCATTACTGGGGAGTTCCTGCTGTGGCTCAGTGGTACTAAACCTGACTGGTATCCATGAGGGAGTGGGTTCAATCCCTGGACTCGTTCAGTGGGTTAAGGGTACGGCATTGCCATGAGCTGTGGTATAGGTCGCAGACGCGGCTCAGATCTGGCACTGCTGTGGCTGTGGTGAAGGCTGGCAGCTGTAGCTCCAATTCAACCCCCAGCCTGGGAACCTCCATATGCCACAGGTGTGGCCCTGAAAAATAAAAAAAGGGAATTATTGTCACAAATGGCTAATGTAAAAATATCTTAAGGACTCGTGAGAGTAGAGAATAGAAAGAGAAGCTGGACATTCAACTTACAGGGTATAAGCCACCAGAAAGTGCCTTTCCTAGAAGGATTATATCAGGTCTGACATTTTCATGATCAACAGCCAGCCATCTACCAGTTCTGGCCAATCCTGTCTGTATTTCATCAGCAATAAACAGAACCTATTGGAAAACAACAAAACAGCATTAATCATCATTTAAATTTCTATAGGGATATAGTCATCTTTGCTGTATTCGTCTCTGCACAAATCTGTCATTCTGACATTCCCTCAGATGTGCAAAAACATTTTAATTACCCACTTCCATGACGTCCCAAGAAAATCCTACGGACACACCAGCTATCTGCTGGGTCAGGCCACGCTCTCCCCAAAGGCCCAGCTGCACTGGTCCACACAATGGAAAGACACGTGTGCAAAGCGAGGGTTGGGGGGCGGGGGTTGAATATAAGCCCTCTGGGAAGAAATTAATTCCCTGTTCATTCCCCCACATTTATTAATATTTACTTTGTATTAAATATGTATTAGTTTGGTGGAAAAAGAGGGGGAGAGCTTAAATTCTGCAGCAAACGGACACGACAGTGTTTGACAAGAAGGAAGGAAGCTGGAGGAGCGCCTGGCCTGCTTCTCTGCAGACTGCTGATGAGAGCACTAGAAGCTTCTGAAGCTGGTAGAACGACGGCTCCCTCTAGTGGAAAGGTGATGTAAGCGCCTGCATCCTATCAGCTGGACCCTAAGAGCAGGGAGCCGGGCTGGGGACCACCTGGTGCTGGGTGCAGAGCTCGCGCACGCCCACGAGGTAGCCCGGATCCGGAACAACGACGCCCGCTTCACCCTGAATTGGCTCTACCATGAACGCGGCAACGTTTGGATCCTGAAGCGCACGCTGTGAAAACAACATGAATATGTTTTCAGTGACTTCCTTTCAAACCTATTTGGAAATTGGAAATCACATAATGCACATATTTTCCCGTTAAGAACAAGTGTGCAGGAGTTCCTGTCCTGACTCAGAGGAAAAGAATCTGACTAGTATCCTTGAGGACTCAGGTTCGATCCCTGGCCTCCCTCAGTGGGTTATGGATCCGAAGTTGTCCTGAACTGTGGTGTAGGTCACAGACACGGCTCACTGTGGCTGTGGCGTAGGCCGGCAGCTGCAGCTCCGATTCAACCCCTAGCCTGGGAACTTCCAAGTGCCACGGGTGTTGCCCTAAAAAGACCAAAAAAAGAAAAGAAGAATAAGTGTGCAAATTAAGTTTTCATGCTAATTTATATTTCAGACGTCAAAGTATAACTTTTCAGACTGACATTCAATTACCAGAAGCGCCAAATACTTCAGCTTTAAGGTACCCCATCGTCTCTTTTCTAATATATACTTAAATGCACTGCAAGTAAAAACTAAGGAAAACAGTCTTTGAAAAAAACATTACAGGAGCTCCCTTCGTGGCTCAGTGGTTAACGAATCCGACTAAGAACCATGAGGTTGCAGGTTCGATCCCTGGCCTTGCTCAGTGGGTTAAGGATCCGGCGTTGCCGTGAGCTGTGGTGTAGGTCGCAGATGCAGCTCGGATCCCCTGTTGCTGTGGCTGTGGCGAAGGCCAGCAGCTACAGCTCCTGTTAGACCCCTAGCCTGGGAACCTCCATATGCCGCGGGTGCAGCTCTAGATAAAAGCAAAAAAGACAAAAATAAAATAAAATAAATTACATAGATACATTAAAAGTGTATCTTTCTATAAGTCCTCCACTTCATAATTTTCAAAAGCTGGCTGAAAAATGACTAATTTTGCCTATTAAAGTAGTTAAACAATACCTAAGTTAATATTTATGCAGGGAGTTCCCCATCCTGGCTCAGTGCTTGACAAACCTGACCATGAGGACTAGGGTTTGATCCCTGGCCTCTCTCAGTGGGTTAAGGATCTGGAGTTGCCGTGAGCTGTGGTGCTGGTCACAGACTCAGCTCGGATTCTGCGCTGCTGTGGCTGTGGCGTAGGCCAGCGGCTACAGCTTCGATTTGACCCCTAGCCTGAGAACCTCCATATGCCGCAGGTGCAGCCCTAAAAAGCAAAATAAATAAAAAAATAAAGTGGATAGTTAGTTGTCAGGATTAGACCACAGAACCTAGTCTCTCCTGGTTGGAAACTGACCGTTACAGAGCACAAGTCTGAAGTCTTGGCCTAACTTTTTATTCATACATTCAACACATTTAAGTTCTATTGACTAGGAGCTGAAATGCCAGGATGCTAGTCGTTCAAGTACCTCAAGAGCAGGCAGATCATTATACGGAATGATCTCGAAACCTGGCATAAATGGTCCGAAACCCTCGTAACTGGTGGGGTCTGTGGAACTGGAGATGGCAGACAATGTTCTTCCCCAGAAGTTTCCAGCTAGGAAGAAGAGATAAACAGTCATCACTTCAGACAAACACCCACATTTAAGAAGCACTGGCCTCCCAAAAGACCTTAGGAAGCCTGATTTTATTTTTTATTTTTTTGCTTTTTTAGGAAGCCTGATTTTATTATTATAATTATTATTATTTTGCTTTTTTCTTTTTAGGAAGCCTGATTTTAGTTTTTAGCCTTTTTGATTTTTAGGTCCGCACCTGTGGCGTATGGAAGTTCCCAGGTTAGGAGTCGAATTCATAGCTACAGCTGCCAGCTAGCAACAAGGGATCTTAGCTGAGTCTGCGACCTGCACCGCAGCTCACAGCAACACCGGATCCTTAACCCACTGAACGAGGTCAGGGATCGAACCCACGTCCTCATGGATACTAGTCGGGTTCATTATAGTTAAGCCACGATGGGAATTCCAGGAAGCCAGATTTTTTTAAAAGCAAGGGTCTGTGACTTAAGAGAGCCTCCAATGAGCTTATTTAAACAAAATCTGATAATAAGCATGCTGGTTCATATGACCACTGCGGTTTGGCCTTGCATTTACTATTTTAGGTACTTCTCCACTGAGCCTCCTGACTGTAAGACACAGCCCCTGGGAATAGATATTTGTCTTTTCTTTCAATAATCCCAAACCCTAACAACAGAGACATTCCACGTATATTTTTCTAGTGACAGTTCTTCTAGACACATTTATGACAGTGATATGAGACAATCCTTCAAGATCCAACACTACGAGCTAACTGTTCTACAGAATGAATTTTAAATTTCACTTGATAAGCTATCCTCAGGCAGGAGTTCCCGTCATGGTGCAGAAAAAGGAATCTGACTAGGATCCATCAGGATTCAGGTTTGATCCCTGGCCTCGCTCAGTGGGTTAAGGATCTGGTGTTGCCATGAGCTGTGGTGTAGGTCACAGACGTGGCTCAGAAACGGCATTGCTGTGGCTGTGGCATAGGCCAGAAGCTACAGTTCCCATTCGACCCCTAGCCTGGGAACCTCCATATGCCGCGGATGTGGCCCTAGATAAAGCAAAAGAAAAAAGACCAAAAAAAGAGAAAGTAAGAACCCTGATCTGAGTTGCCCAAGTTCAGAGAGGCACAGTCAGGCACTGTCCCAGGAAAGATGAAAGACGACTGGCAACTCCGTGCCCTCACGGAGTTTCCATGCTAACGGGGAAGAAACCCCACAGCACAAACCAGGGAAGCAAACACACAAGGTAATTTCAATGAGGTTAAGTACAAGGAAGGAAGGAAACAAAGCAGAATTAGAGAGGCTTGGGGTTTTCCCACTTTTTTTTAATATCTTTCCACCACTTCTGCCAGCAGTAACTCAATTAATCCAGTACTGTATTATCCTCGGTTGGCTTCACAGCATCTCCAAATCCTGCCCTTTCAGAGTTTCTCTCAGCTAGGGGTAAGCCCCACTTTACGTATCCACAAACAGTCGCGTACAGATTCTGCCCAGGCTTGTTTATGAGAAAATGCACCAACCAAACCAGGAACCGACTTGCTGTCCTCCATCCGACCTCAGAAGTCCTGGGCCCCGCAGCTCGGCCTGCAGCGTAACGAACTTGCCGCTGGGGACAGTCTGTCTGTCTCCACCCACTGCCCAGCTTCTTTCAACACCCAGTGAAACAGCTCAGTACCCCGTGCTAGCATGAGACAGACTGGACACAGTCTCTAAGAACCAAAATCACCAGAAATGCCATTTTTCTTTTGTAAGACAAATAAAACACTGTCCTACAGCTAAGGGACAAGATTCCAAACAACAGATCACAGAGCTGTGTGGACTTTTTCTTCTTCAGAAAAGGAATCTGTCACCCCGTCCTCCACATACCGTCATCAGGGCAACTCTGGATCCTATTACATTATGGGGTTTATACCTTAACTGCACGTGTTCACAAGACAAAATACGTAATGATTTCAATGATCACAAGACAAGAGTCTTGACCATGCGCAGGGACAAATTTATCCATATTTATGTGTTTACAAATTAAAATTGAAGCTTAAAAAAAAAAAATGTCAGAATGGGAGTTCCCGTCGTGGCGCAGCGGAAACGAATCCCATTAGGAACCATGAGGTAGCGGGTTTGATCCCTGGCCTCACTCAGTGGGTTAAGGATCTGGTGTTGATGGGAGCTGTGGTGTAGGTCGCAGATGCAGCTTGGATCCTGCGTTGCTGTGACTGTGGTGCAGGCTGGCAGCTACAGCTCCAATTCAACGCCTAGCCTGGGAACCTCCATATGCCGCGGGTGCAGCCCTAAAAAGCAAAAAAAAAAAAAAAAAAAAAGTCAGAGCAAATACTTTTCCCCTTTTTTTTTTCTTTGGCTTTTTAGGGCCGCTCCTACATACAGCAAATGGAGGCTCCCAGGCTACAGGTCAAATCGGAGCTGCAGTCACTGGCCTACACCACAGCCACAGCAAAGGAGGATCCAAGCTGCATCTTCAGCGACCTACACCACAGCTCACGGCAATGCCGAATCCTTAACCCACTGAGCAAGGCCAGGGATCGAACCCATATCCTCATGGTATAGTCAGGTTTATAACCTGCTGAGCCTCAACAGGAACTCCTAAAACCAATATTCACTGAATTCATTATCGAGATCCCAAAAGTCAGACTCTGTGGACAATCCGGATTAACCGTTGATCTCCCCAGTCAGTACAGAGTCATTCCTCCTGGCCACCCACAGAAACACACCCAGGGCAAGTCCAGCGCTCCACTTCCAACAGCTTCTCACACCACGGTACAATAACATATCAAAGGCTGAGATTCCAACATCCTTTCATATCTAGGACATGGCCCCACTCAACATAACCCAGCCTCAACAAACTCACACAAATGCTCCACCAGTAAATAAGACCAACCAGTTAACCAGAAAGCTGCGATGGGGCAAATCTGATAAGCAGAGGAAAAATAAATCACCCAGTCACCCATTTTAGGGAGGGAGGAGTATTCAGGAGAGAAAAACCCTATATATGATGAAATACTTGGGAATGAACCCAAGTAGAAGAAATCCCTCAATTTTTATGAAACACACGGCAAATAACAGATATATGAGGCAAACACATTAGGAGGATTTCCTTAGTAAATTCAAATAGTAAATGAGGCTGTGTGTCTGAATCACAGCAGTTAATGCTGAATTTCACATACCTGCAAAAACGATCTTCGCTTTGTACTTTGGGATCCCCTTCACGGTATAGCCCCATCTACGAGCGATTTTGCAAGCAGTCTCTCCAGCCTCCACCCCTATGACCAAAGGAGAACATTTCTCGGTTTTTAAAAATGTTTTAAATGATCAGACAATAATATGATTTTCTCGGCTATGCAACAACCACAACAAAGAAACATGTCACCTGTATTCATAGGCAGGACCTTGTGGTAGTTGAAAAGTTTAGTAATGTACTCTTCATATTCGCCAAGCACGTTATTGTAGAAAGCCCGAGACGTCAGGGTCAGTTTGTCCACCTGACATTTCAGGGCGTTCACGATCTTTGGGTGGCAGTGCCCTTGGTTCACGGCACTGTAGGCGCTCAGGAAGTCGAAGTATTTTCTGCCTTCTACATCCCATAAGTAAATACCTAAAATATAAGGGAGGAGATTTTAGAAAAATCACTAAATTCTATAAAGTTCAAAGATTAAAACTGCCGGCCACCAGCCCTCTCGATACCTACACACAAACTCCTAGTCCACACAGAACTGTGGTTAAAGCATGTCTGAGCTCGGGCACCATAAACTTTAGTTTACGAGGAATTGTATTTCATCTGTTCAGCTTCAAACTACATATTTAATAAAAACAGAATAACGTGAAAAGATTTCGTAAACTCTAAAGTGAAATCTTTTCTCTTTTTTTTTGGCCCTGCCCATGGCATGCAGAAGTTCCAAGACCAGGGATCAAACCTGCAACCCAGCAGTGACCTGAGCCACAGCAGTGACAACATTGGATCCTTAACCCGCTGAGCCACCAGGGAACTCGTAGAGTGAAACCTTTTTTCCTGGAAAACTGGAGTTTGGAATTTAAAGCTGGAATTTAATTGTAGAAGTTAAGCATAACATAAAAACCCAATTGCTTGACCGTGAAAATCAAAAATAGGGAAAAGCACTATATGCAAGGATCTAGTATCTGGAACTCTTATAACTCAAGATACAGAAAGATATACATCCCAGTGAAAAAAACGGGCAAAGAACTCTAATGGACATTTCTCCAAAAAAGATAAACAAATGACCAACAAGCACCTGAGAAGATACTCAGTATCGTCAGTCATTAGAGAAATGCAAATCAAAACCACAATGATAGCATTAGACACCCACTAGGATGGTTATCCTTCTCTTAAAAAAAGAAAACAAGTAATGGCAAGAGTGGAGAAACTGAAATTCTCATTTTATCACTAGTGGGATATAAAATGATGCAACACACCTGTTGAAACCACTTTGGCGGTTCCTCAACAAGTCAAACATAAAATTACCATATGAGGAGTTCCCGTTGTGGCTCAGTGGAAATGAATCTGACTAGCATCCATGAGGAGGCAGGTTCAGTCTCCGGCTTCGCTCAATGTTAAGGATCCGGCATTGCCGAGCTGTGGTGTGGGTCGCAGACGTGGCTCGAATCCTGAGTTGCTGTGGCTGTGGTGTAGGCCAGCAGCGGTAGCTCCGATTCGACCCCTACCCTGGGGACTTCCATATGCCGGGGGAGCGGCCCTAAAAAGACAAAAATTAATAAATTAATTAAATAAAATTACCGTATGATCCAGCAATCCCACTCCTAGCAAGAAGTTGAAAAAAAATGAAGTGGAAGACAAATTGTTCAAACAAAACTGTGTACACTGATGATCAGAGCAGTGTTATTTAAAACAGCCAAAAGGCAAAAAGGATCCAACATCCACCCGCTGATGAACAGACGAATGTGTAGTCTGTTCCTGAAACTGAATATAATTCACCCAGAAATAGCAATGAAGTACTAACACATGCTACCATGAACTTGAAAACACGGGTGCTCAGTAAAAGAAAGCAAATGCTAACAGGTCACATATTACCTGACTCCATTTACATGAAATATCCAGAAAAGGCAAATTCATAGAAACAGAAAGCAGATTAGTAGCTGCCAGGTTCTAAGGAGGAGCAAATGGGAAGTGAATGTTTAATGAACATGGGGTTTCCTTTTGGGATAGTAAAAAAGTTCTAGAACCAGCTAGAGGTAAATGGTTGTACAACATTCTGAATGTACTTAATGCCACTGAACTTCACGGTTAAAGCGGGCAATTTTATGTTGTGTGCATTTTACAACAATTTTTTTTTTTAAGTTGACCGTAGATATTAAAATGTAGTGGGGGCTTAACATCTCATTTCTACCATGTGCTTAACATACTGTGTTAGGTGCTTTTGTCCCTTATCTCATCAGAAACCCTATGAGAGTGCTACTGTCCCTACAGAACAGAGATAAGAAGCAGATGTTTACGACCTACGTGGGAAAAGAATATGAGAAAGAATAGATGCGTGTATACATATAACTGAATCACCTTGTTGTAGCATGAAACTAACACAACATTGCAAATCAACTATGCTCCAATATGAAATAAAAAAATTTTAATTTCAAAAAAAAAGAGGGAGTTCCCATTGGGGCACAGCGGAAACAAGTCCAACTAGGAACCATGGGATTTGGGATTCGATCCCTAGCCTGGCTCCTTGGGTTGAGGATCCAGTGCTGCCGTGAGCTGTGGTGTGGGTCACAGATGCGGTTCGGATCCCGCGTTGGTGTGGCTTTGGTGTAGGCCGGCAGCTGTGGCTCCGATTGGACCCCCTAGCCTGGGAGCCTCCATATGCCGCGGGTATGGCCCTAGAAAGCAAAAATAAATAAATAGACAAATAAATAAAATTTAAAAAGAAAGAAAATGGAGTTGCTAATCCACCAAAAGAATAAATTTTAAAAAGTAGGCGCTTGGATTATAACTAGCCCAAGCTGGCTAGAATTAGGAATTGAACCTGGTCAGATTCTAGAGTATATACTCTGCTACTATAAACAAAGAGTATTTTTGCAAACAAAACTGCTTCCAAATCTGTAATACATATATCTAGATTTCCATTTGTTCAGAAGGAGCTTTATCTGCATTACAGTACTGGTCCCAAATTAAAATACAGGCAAACGATAAAAAATGTTTAATACTCTTACGTACCATCTTCTGGCTCACAGCTAAGTAATAAACTTTGGTTTTATTTGGTTATGGTTATTATTTCAACATGTGGATTAAATCATCACTTGGCAACAATCAGCGATCATTTTTATTTACTCAGGCAAGAATCATTAATGGATGCTAAAAGTGGGAGTAAAAATTTGCTGAGTAACAGGATCTTGTCTCCACAAGATTTTTTTCTTTTTTTTTCTATTTAGGGCCGTACCTGAGGCATATGGAGGTTCCCAGGCCAGGGGTCGAACCAGAACTACAGCTGCCAGCCTACACCACAGCTCACAGCAACACCGGATCCTTAACCCAGTGAGCGAGGCCAGGGATCAAACCGGCAACCTCATGGCTCCTAGTCAAATTCATTTCCCCTGTGCCACGATGGGAATTCCTCCACAAGATATTTAAATGGGAAAAACAGTAAATTCGCAATGGAGAAGCCTGGCGGACACTACCTACCAGTAAACCCCAAACTGAGATTCATTCTAAAAATTACTGGCCTGTACTCTTCAAAAACATCAAGGTCAGGGTTCCTGTCATGGTTCAGAGGAAACGAATCTGGCTAGTATCCATGAGGACGCAGGTTCGATCCCTGGCCTCGTTCAGTGGGTTAAGGATCTGGCGTTGCCGTGAGCTGTGGTGTAGGTCGCAGATGCGTCTCAGATCTGGTGTGGCTGTGGTTGTGGTGTACATAGGCCGGCAGCTACAGCTCTCATTAGACCCCCTAGCCTGGGAACCTCCATAATCTGCCGGTGCGACTGTAATAAAAAGAGACAGATAAAAATATATATCAAGGTCATGAGGACAAAGACTGAGGAATTGTTCTGCGTTAGATTTATCAGCCCTAAAAACTGAACACAACCCAAGAGTGGAGATCTTCATTTGCTACACAAAGCAACAAATGAAATCTGGATCAGGCCTATAGATTAGAGAACAGAGCTGTGTTAATCTCCTGATTTTGATAATTACATTTTCTTATATAAGACGAAGTCCCTGTGGTTCTGGAAAGTTCCGCTAAGTATTTAGGGATAAAGAGGCATCAAGTCTGCAACTTCCTCTCAAACAGTTCAAGAAAAAAAATGAATTGTGTGTGGGTGTCTGGAGAGAAAAGATTAAGCAAATGTGGTAAAACGTTGGCGCTTGGGAAATCTGGGTGAAATGTAACCGAAAAATTTTAGTACCACTGTTGCAGCTCTTAAGTCTAAAATTATAGCAAAATAAAAGCTAAAGGGAGGGAGTTCCTGTTGTGGCTCAGAGGTTAGCGAACCTGACTAGTATCCATGAGGTTGCAGGTCCGATCCCTGGCCTCGCTCAGCGGGTTAAGGATCCGGTGTTGCTATGACCTGTGGTGTAGGTCACAGACAGCACTTGGATCCCGCGTTGCTGTGGTTGTAGTGTAGGCCAATGGCTACAGCTCCAATTGGACCCCTAGCCTGGGAGCCTCCAGTATGCCTCGATGGTGGCCCTAAATAAACAAATAACAGAAAAAAAAAAAGCTAAAAAGGAGGAAAAAATGACTGCAGTACTATAGTACTTATTGTATAGCATACACCCACTCCTGGCAAGGTCCATCGTGACAAAGACTGAGTAAGTTCATCTCCGTATTCCCCACAGCCCCTGACACAGCAAGCGCTAGACCGTCATTAAGTGCTGAGTTGATCCTATGTGCAAGACAGAAATTAAACATATCTGGAAAAACAGAGTGAGAAAATATAAAAGCAATGTTTACAAAAACTTAAAGCAAATAAAAAACGGGGTGGGGAGTTCCCGTCGTGGCACAGCAGTTAATGAATCCGACTAGGAACCATGAGGTTGTGGGTTCGATCCCTGCCTTGCTCAGTGGGTTAACGATCCCGCGTTGCTGTGGCTGTGGCGTAGGCCGGCGGCTACAGCTCCGACTGTACCCCTAGCCTGGTAACCTCCATATGCCATAGGTGCGGCCCTAAAAAGCAACAAATAAAAACGAATAAATGAATAAATAAAAATAAAAACGGGGGGGGCCGGACCGTACCTTTCCCTCTCTCCAGGGCTACGGGTATAGGATGGTAGTTGTGGGCTCCATATTTAGCTTCCCGCTCAAAAATGTAATCAGAGGATGGAGGACCTTGGACTGTTCTTTTAGTTGCAACAGATGTAGCAGAAGCCACCGTAGAATGAACTCCACGACGAAGGACAGCAATGGTCTGCAAATGGGCTAGTTTGGAAAACATGATGCACCTTCAAGGAGGAATACCACCAACCTGTCCAAAAAAAGGAGAAGGCATGGAGAGCTGAGACCCTTCGGAGTAAGTAGATCTATGTTAACTCACTTATGGAGCCTTTAAGAAGAGAGAACTACGACCTGACTTCAGACTTGCCTTTGGGAAGTCTGAAGGCCCACGGGGAGGGCAAGTGTATAAACATTTATAGTAAAACCCAGCCAGCACTGCAGTGGGCGCACACTGAGTGCTCCGGGCTGGAAACCACAAGGAGATATGCGAAGCGCAGGACTTTTTCTTTCCATGAACACCTTTCTGTACCATCTGAAGGTTTTATAATAAAGACACACACACAAGCACGTGCACGCACAGGTACACTTTGTCCCTGGGGCATTCAGCCAAGGCTGAACAGCAGAGCGCTAAAGAGTTGGTACTTAATCTTGGAGAAAGTATTTATTTACTACGTTGGAGTGTGAGACTTTCAAAGATTAGAGCCCAGGGCCAGATACCAAATCAGAGAAGCAGGCTGCCCGGGGGCAGCGGTGGGGGACGGGAAGGGCCAGAGGAGCTGAGAGCTGCTTTGCATGTCAGCTCCTCCTTGTGTGAGAGGAGCGAGGAAATTGAGGAAGAATTTGGCTCTGCAAAGATAACAGGGACCAACCAAAGCAAAAAGAACAGGGGAGGAGAAGAAAAGTGATTTCTTAGGGGAAGGGAAGGGCTGCTTAGAAAGGCAAAACCTGTTATTCAGCCACAATTATCTAAAACTTCTGTAGGTCAAAATCATCACAAACAAAGGTGAAAAGTAAAAAGATGGGGGAAATGTTTTGTAATTTATAATAAAACCGTTGAGGAGCTTTTAAAATTTTTAATAAAAAAAATTTTTTTTTTTTTGTAATTTACAATAAAATGTTTTGTAATTTATAATAAAATCGCTGAGGAGCTTTTAAGTGGAACAGACCAAAAACAAAATAAAACAATATGTATGATGGAGTTCCCGTCATGGCTCAGTGGTTACCGAATTCAACTAGGAACCATGAGGTTGCACGTTTGATCCCTGGCCTTGCTCACTGGGTTAAGGATCCGGTGTTGCCGTGAGCTGTGGTGTAGGTTGCAGACACGGCTCAGATCCTGCATTGCTGTGGCTGTGGCGAAGGCCAGCAGCTACAGCTCCTGTTAGACCCCTAGCCTGGGAACCTCCATATGCTGTAGGTGCAGCCCTAGATAAGGCAAAAAGACCAAAAAAAAAAAAAAAAATACGTATGAGATGAAATGATGCAACTCTGAAAAGAAACCGTCTACTCTGCTAAGATGGCTGTTACTTATAATTAACCCCCAAAAAACTCCACCAAAAAAAGCAACTGTTTAAAGGAGAAAAAGGCAACTAGGAACTGGAGAGTATCAAGTTAGGACAAGCTAAGAATTTTAGTAATAAGTCCTAAATATCCCTGAGCAAACTGGCATTCATTCACTCACAATCTATTTATATATTTCAGAGTCGTAATTTCATCTCACCAGCACCAGCGCTCAGACCAGCCCCCATCACAGGGCTATCACAAGGCTTTGTAACCTACTGTAGCATTAACAGTCATGATAAGCCATGAAGCACATTCTGAGCTAAGGAAGAAGCTAAAAGTAACAAGAAAAGGGGAGAATACACAGCAATCATGTGGGGGCAGGTGGATGAGGGGGGTTAATTCAAGCTTAGTGGAAAGTTGCCAAACACTAGGCATACTTAACATGTCTGCAGTTATTTTTTGAAAAAGACTAGTTAACTCATGTTTCAACAGAGCTCTGTCAATGACAAGTCAAGCCAGCACCCAGTCTGAACTGCCAGATTAGCAAAACCTAATACTTGGATCTTGGCTCCCTTCCCTTTCAACCTGGCACTGCCCGGTAAATCCAATATTCTCAGGCATTCGCTAAGCAAAACCCAGCACTGGGGCTTGCCAAGACTCACCAGCTATCTTCTTCCCACAGTACAGATTAAATACAGATTTTTCACTGGAGATCCAGCAACGTCTTCAGAGCGTTCAATAACTCCTGAAATAAATGGCAGCATTATATACATAAGCGCACTTTTGGAAGAAGGTCCCTAATTTCCACTAGATTTTATTTCAAAGAAATGTATCAACAACAAAAACGTTACATAAGAATCATTACACTGGAGATAGCCACTAACAAAAATGCAAAACCTTCTAGTTATCCTTGACAGAACTTCCTCAAAATAGTAAGTCTAAAACATTGATTTTAGGACTTGTGGGGCAGCATTGTCAGTGCTGTGGCCCAGGTTCAATCACTGGCCCAGGAACTTGCATGTGTTGTGGGCACAGCCAAAACGAAAAAACCCAAATAAATAAAACATTGATATTTAACTTTATTTCTTGATTAGGGACTCAGTAAGAATTAATGCTCTGTTTGACCAACTAAAAAAACACACTTTTTGCCTCAATCAAATCAGCAGTAAAAAAAACAGTGCTACCTAGATTTTATTTAAACTGAAACACTTTCTGAAAAAATCTGTAACCATAATAAATAAAAGCCTTGGAAGTGTCTGTGCTCGAGACCACTAATTTCACTTTTTTTTTTTGAGGAAACAGAAAAAGTCGCTTTAATTGCCAGGCCAAGAGAGGAACACAGGAGGCTACCTAGCACCTCAAGGACTGTGCCCACTGATTTCACTCTTAAAATTCTTTCCCCCTTTTTTTTGGCCGCACCTGAGGCACAGGGAAGTTCCCAGGGAAGGAATCAAACCCGAGCTGCATTTTCGACCTACACAGCAGCGGCAGCTACAGCGGCAACAGCGGATCCTTAACCTGCTGCGCCACAACAGGAGCTCCCACTCTCAAGTCTCTATTCTACAGAAATAGTCAGGAATGAGGACATTCGCGAATAAAAGATGCTCAACAATATGAGAATGGTTCAACATAATCACATAATACACTGTCATTTAGAATAATTACAGTTCTTAATGACAAGGAGAGATGTTTTAAGATCTATTTAAGGTGAAGAAAAAAATATATACAGCTCTACAAAAAATACGGTACACAAGGAAGTTCCTTTTTTTTTTTTAACTGTTCTAGACTTCCCAAGCTTCACTGTTCTTCCCAAGCTTTCTAATGATCAATTACATTTACAATCAAAAAAAAGTCATTGAAAGTAAAACTGAGTATGACTAGGCTGTCACGTTAGATAAAGAGAAAGCTTAGCCATATAGCAAAGCAAACTCAGAGAAAAAAGGTTTTGAGAAGCTTTGAGAAAATAGATTGTGGTTGAAAAAAGGGGCACAAGTCGATACCCCTGGAAGTGCAGGTCTCTTTCTAAGGGATGGGGTCAAATTCTAAAATAAAAAGACTTTTCTCTATAATGATTTTGCTTTCTAAGTCTACAGCTCTCTGACTTCACTAAACCTGGCAGAGGCACTTTAAAAAAAAAAGTATTAAAAAAATACTAAAAACTCTCTAAACAGCATCTTCTAAGTAAATTAACATGTTGATACAATACTGTGAGTAAAAGGAATCTGAAATTTTCTAAATTCAACATTCTTATTTGGAGTTCCCTTTGTGGCACAGTGGAAATGAATCTGACTGGGAACCATGAGGTTGTAGGTTTGATCCCTGGCCTCGCTCAGTGGGTTAAGGTTCTGGCGTTGCCATGAGCTGTGGTGTAGGTCACAGATGCAGCTCGGATCCCACAGTGCTATGGCTGTGGCGTAAGCCGGTGGTTATAGCTCCGATTAGACCCCTAGCCTGGAAACCTCCATATGCCGAGGGTGCGGCCCCAAAAAGACAAAAAAAAAAAAATTCTCATTTATACAAGACATTTGCTCAGCTCATTCACCACAGAAATAGGACAAAATATTTGTTCATCTGCAGAATCTGGGCAGTCATATTAAAAAAAATAACAGTAACATCCAAAACATTATTAATACTCATTCCGAAGGTTTTTAAAAATGAACTGAATATTTTTTCAACTGGGAAGTCCTACAGTTCAATGCATCAAATGTACTAGAATCCTGTAAGCACATTTCTATTGAAGAACCTTCTGTGTTCAACTTACTGTGCTTGGCATAAGAAGTATTAGACCAGAATTAAGATGGGTTTAAAAATGGCCAGCATCAACAATTTCCTGTTCCAAAAAGGCTTGGAAAACCAGGACAGCAGAGCGTTAAGTTCCTCAGAGTTTGGAGACGAGACCAGGACTTAAATTCTAGCTGGGGCTCTTAAGAGTTTGAATGCCTTGGTCTGTTTTTTTTAGTTCCAGTGCCTCAACTTGTAAAATGAGGTTGAAGTTGTTCAAGGCCATTACTGAGGATTAAACGGGATAATGTTAAAGCACTAAACTGAGCACAAAACGGCCCCTCAATCCGTTCCTTCTCTTAAATTCATAAGGGAATTAGTTCTGCAATATGAAAATCTGCAGTACACGGTTCCCTTTTTTTTTTTTTTTTTTTTTTGCTTTTATCTAGGGCCGCACCCGCGGCATATGGAGGTTCCCAGGGTTCCCAGGCTAGGGGTCTAACATGAGCTGTAGCTGCCGGCTTTCGCCACAGCCACAGCAACGCGGGATTCAAGCCACGTCTGCAACCTACACCACAGCTCACGGCAATGCCGGATCCTTAACCCACTGAGCAAGGCTAGGGATCGAACCTGCAACCTCATGGTTCTTGGTCGGATTCGTTAACCACTGAGCCACGACGGGAACTCCCTGCAGTACATGGTTCCTTTTTTAAACTGGAGCTTTTTCTCTTTGAAAAATTTTTTTCTATTAGTTAAAAATTAGAAACACAAAAGTTACCTTCAAACTGAGGAGGTAACCATTAATTTTTTTTTTTTTTGCTTTTTCGGGCCGCACCTGCGGCATATGGAGGTTCCCAGGCTAGGAGGTCTAATCAGAGCTACAGTTGCCGGCCTGCGCCAGAGCCACAGCAATGCAGGATCCGAGCCGTGTCTGCACCTACACCATAGTTCACAGCAACACTGGATCATCAACCCACTGATCAAGGCCAGGGATCGAACCCGCATCCTCATGGTTTCTAGTTGGATTGGTTAACCACTGAGCCACGATGGGAACTCCTTAACTTCTAGTATTTTTCTATGCATAAATAGAAAACTCTCCATAGAAACACATTAGCTTTTTTTTTTCACCCTTCCCTGTAGAACAGACCTTCTGAGGACTCCCAGGAGCCTTGCTCGGATTTTTGTCACAGGTTCTAACACTTCAGGGCACTTGTTTTCACGCCTGTCCCCCAGCAGAATCCTACCAGGCTCCTTGAAGGAACAGTAACCATGCTTTAAAATTCACTTTGCATTCCCAGAGCTGAGCCCAGGTTTGAGCACTCCTTGTCTGTCAAATGAACGAGAGTATTTATTCCTAAACAGACTTCAAACTTTAGAGGGAGTCAGGGCAGCAACAGAGAGCAAGGCCATCCAGAAAGACGGTTAAACAAACCACCCCTAATGGAGCTGGAGGAGGCCGGCATGGCGTAACCAAGAATTACCTTTCCAACAAGAGTTCACTTCATTAGGTTAGTTCACTCCAGGCTGTGCATTTAAACTTGACCTTCACTCAAGACCAGGAGAAGAGGTCAAATTGTTACTGACAGCAAAAATTTTAACACTGAATGCTTTTAGTAATCCACATAATTAACAAGGTCCTTCTGGGAGTTCCCTGGTGATCTAGGTGTGGTTAGGATTTGGCACTTTCACTGCTGAGGCCTGAGGGAGGTTCAATCCCAGGTTTGGGAACTGAGATCCCACATCAAGCCTCTGCATGCCATGGCCAAAAAAATAAAATTTAAAAAGTTAAAAAAGACAAGGTCCTTCTTCAAATTACTATTACTCCCACCTCTCTAATCCATACCATCTATACTAGAATGTTCCTAATTTGGAATTCCATAAATGGCTGCATTTTGAAGAGTTAATTTAGTATACACTATGAAATACTATTTTTTAATCACTCAAAGAAAAGCCAGCATAAATTCATCAAAAAGCCATTTAAAATATCCCGCTTGAGGAATAAACTTGGTTTTAACTACATTTGTCAAATATTTACTTTTCCTGAGGCAATCACTTGCAAATACAGTTCTTTTTGAAGCATTCTGCCAACAAACGTGTTTCTTTATTTTCTTTTTCTTTATTTTTTCTTACGTAATCTGGCTGAAATTCAACTCAAGTGCGTCACTGGCAAACACCTTAAGCATTACGACCCAAAAAGGACTGGCTCAATCATACTACGCCTTCCACACACCTCCAAAATCCATTCATCACTATTTTTAAATGTATGAGATTTCACCCAGCCCCAAGAACTCAAGTAAAGGGCATAAAATATCCACACAAGTAACTGTAATAAAGTCAGGATATGGGTGAAAAAACAAATGTTAGAGGGGGGAAGAAATGTCTTTTCAAGAACTGTTACCATTCCAGGAGTTCCCTTCATGGTTCAGCAGTTAACAAACCCGACTAGAATCCATGAGAATGTGGGTTCGATCCCTGGCCTTGCTCGGTGGGTTAAGGCTCCCGAGTTGCTGTGGTGTAAGCCAGCAGCTGTAGCTTGGATTCCACCTCTAGCGGGGGAACTTTTATATGCTGCGAGTGTGGCCCTAAAAAGCAGGCGAAAAAAGAATTGTTATCATTCCAATTTGTACTGGGTTTTTTTGCGTGTTTTTTTTTTTTTTTTTAGGGAGCAGATATAAAACTAATCTTGAACATCATGAAAAACTGTAAAACCAAAACAAGTTTTATTATGTAAATCTTTTTTATTATTTTTTTTAGGGCCACACCCACTGCACATGAAAGTTCGCCCGCTAGGGGTCCAATCGGAGCTGTCGGCCTAAGCCACAGCTACAGCAAGGCAGGATCCCAGCCGCGCTTGCGACCTACACAGCTCACCGCAAGGCGGATCCTTAACCCTCTGAGCGAGGGCAGGGATAGAACCTGCGTTCTCACGGATATTAGTCAGATTCTTCACCCCCTGAACCACGACGGGAACTCCCAAATATTGTTTTTATTAAAAAAAAAAATTCTATTTTCCTACTTGGATCTTTTTTCATAGTCAGGAACTGGATTCTCGGAAGAGGGGACCAGGATACTCTAATGAAAGAAGCCTATTGTTTCTTTCAAATGAAATTTCAGATGAATTTGGATCACATACCTAAAGAACAGCTCCAGGTTCAAGTTGAAAGAACCAGTTTACCTTACAGAAACTCTTACAAACCCAAAGAAGAGATGTAGAACTGAGAAACTGGAGTTCAGCAATTCTTAAAGCCACTTCATTCCAAAGACACTCCTTTTCCCCTCAATTTATCACCTTAATTTATCAAAGAGGTAAAATTGAACACCAACAAGGTAAGAGCTATAGTGACGGTAGGTCACTGAGGACAAGTAAGTGTCCCACTGAATTCTACTCTTCAGCGCTGTTGGCAAAGAAGCTCAAGGAATGAAGGCTTCATGCTGAAAACTCTACTGACTCTAATCTCCTGATACCATGTAATTAACCTGCACGGTACCGGACGTTAAGGCTCCACTTTGGCTAATTTCTTATTTGGACAAAGGCTGGAGGGGAGAGATAGGCAGGTTGGCTACTGAGTCCAGGAGCTCCCCGGCAGGACTCGGACCCCTTCCCAATAGTTTCCAGCGGCAACCCCCGCCCCATGATAAAACCCACCCTTTACAGAGCAGCGCCCGGGTGCCCAGAATGCGCCCTCCTGGCCGACCTCAGGAACCCAGCGTGCCCGCTGCCCGCGCCCCGTGAGGCGGCTCCCTAAACACCTCCGCGGAAACCAAGTGGCGCCAGAGAGGCTCTGGGCCGAGGCGCAGAGATCTCGGGGCGCCTCGGCTACAGGCCGGGAAAACCGAGCACCAGCCTCCACTGGCCGCGCGCCAGGGCCCGGCCAGGCTCCGCCCGCTCTGGCAAGCGGAGATGCCACATCCACGGCCTCTCTCTCCCCCGGCCTCCTCCGCCCGCCTGCCCGGGCCAGGATGCGCTGCGCCCCTGCCTGTCCCGACTGCGCGCAAGTCGGGGGGGTCTCCCGCCCCCAGTGCCCGCCGCCAGCGGCGGAAACCGGAGGCGGAGGTGGAGCGGGAGCCTACCTAGTGGCGGAGGCCCAGCGCGCCCCCCTCAGCCGGCTCCCCCCGAACCCCAGACCGGAGCCACCCGCACTCGCCCGCCTCGCCCACCGGGATCCGTTGCGCCCGTGCCCCGCCCGATCCTCGGCCCCGCGGTGCCCGAGCGCATACCTGGCGGTACCGCAGACGACAAGCCGGAACACACTGCGTCAAACCAGCAGCAGAGACGACACAGACGCGTCACAGAGCTTAAGACGAGGCTTCTGCCCCGCCCCCGGGACACCCTCGCCGCCCATTGGCCGGCGGAGGAGGGCTGGGCACCAATCGCCGTGGGCCCGCCCACTGCCCCTGCAGTCTCGCATCCTTGACTGAGGCTGAGACCTGGAGTTCGAGCTCGACTCGCGCCTTCTGGGAGGACATTGAGTCCCTGTGTTCTGTCGTGACCAGTGCCTTTTCCTCGATCGTTCACTGCCCTTCTTTCGCTGGCGGGAAGACAAGGTCCGAAGGAATGAAACGCCGTTTGGGCCCCCTCGTCGCGAGGATGGACAGTAACCTGGACCTCCAGCCCTGCTTTCCCCCAGCCGCGGTCCCAGGTCCTTGCTTTGCCAAGTCTTATGTGCGGCGCCAGCCCATCCCAGCCCCCGACAAAGCTGCGGCCCCCATGCCCTTGAACCCGATGTGCTGCAGCGCTGTTGCTCTTCTAAGCCCATCCCGGAAAACACACTGCCCACCTCCCCGTGGCTGTTGATAGGTATTGAAATGACCGCAACACCCTCAGTATAAGTTTGTCTGTGGCGCGCCCCCTGCAAGCCGTTAGAAAACTCAGAGCTCAGAATAGAGAGGCCAGGATAATCTCCTGTTCGAATCGAAAGGGACTTGGACATTTTTGTTATATACTGGGAGACAGAGGTGGGAGTGAGGAAGCGACTTTTTCAGGGTTATCCCGTAGGTGAGGGGCAGCCCACCCCTGTGTGTCGACCCCCTTCTCTGACGTTGATCGCAGACAGCTCCGGGACAGGACGGCACATCAGCACCATGGATCATTAGACATCCCTCATCAGTAAGGTCCTAACTGGAAATGGGTGGCACACCAAAATGGAAAATTAAGGTGTATTTTTTCTCTCTCTTTTTTATGGCCACACCTGCGGCATGTGGTGTTCCCAAGCAAGGGGATCCAATCAGAGCTGCAGCTGCAGGCCTATACCACAGCCACAGCAATGCCAGATGGAGCTGCACCTGCAACCTACTCTGCGCTTGCAGAAATCTGGTATTCTTACCCACTGAGCAAGGCCAGGGATCGAACCTGCATCCTCACGGATACTATGTCAGATTCCCAACCTGCTGAGCCACACGGGAACTCCGGAGGTGTGGAGTTTTGTTTTGTTTTGTTTTGTTTTTTAAGGAATAATGTAAACATGAGTGCATAAACAACAAGCGGTAGAGAAGTAAGCTGGAGCTAGTGTACCAGGGAGATCATTGTCACCTCTAGGCCTAAAGGGGGCTGTTTCCAGGACCCAAAGACAGAAGAGGACACCTGCGGAGTTCCCATTGTAGCTCAGCAGAGAGGAATCTGACTGGTATCCATGAGGACTAGGGTTCAATCCCTGGCCTCGTTCAGTAGGTTAAGGATCCTACATTGCTGTGGTGTAGGCTGGCAGCGGTAGCTCCGATCTGACCCCTAGCCAGGAAGCTTCCGTGTGCCGAGGGTGTGGCCCTAAAAAAAAGGGACCAAAAAAAAAGGAAGAAGAAGTGGCCACCTGCCTGGGCAGTGGCCATCCGTGACTTCCCGGGAAGGGAGCTGGGATGAGAAGGATCCTGACTTCTCTCGTGTCCTGCCCAGGTTCTCCATGGACTGAAACTGTTAGGAAGACAGAGACCTAGGGAGCCCTCCAAGGGAAGGTCCGCCTTCGGCCTCCCAGGCAAGCTGGGGAGAAGATGGGATAGGAAGCCGAATGGAACTCAGTCCACACACAGAGCCATCTGAGATAAGCCTTAGCTCAGTAGAGAGAGAAGTCAAAACTATACAGTCAAGGCTGGAAGACAATGTGGGCACAGAGGCCAAGCTCTAACAGCAGAGTCCATGTCTGCAGCTGTCCAGGACAAGACAGCAGATGGTGGCCCCATCTGCCTTAGGCCAAGTTCACTTACTCTGATTGCTATGGCCATGCCCTCTCTAGAGCTCAACAAATGTAGGACTTTGCCTTTTTTTTTTCCCTGACGTGCCTCCATAACCCTGAATACGATGTTATTAATTTCTTGGTAGTTAGGTTGTTCTGCCTGCAGGCTCAAAGGAGAATTGTTTCTCTGCAGTCCTGCTTTACAAACCTGGCAGCGGTGTTGAGCCAAGCCCAGTTCTTGAAGCACTTACAGGGCCCAGTAATCCCCAGTTCTGCCTTGGCAGGTAGGAACAGGTGCTTCTGTGCTCATGAAGAGGTCCTGACGTCCAAGATCTGAGTAACATCAAAATGTGTTGCAACGCTTTGGGGCTTACAGATGAGGTGCTCTTTAAAGACAAACTTCCCACACGCCAGAAACTGCCGAGACTGTCTGGGCTTTATCTCTTCTCCCTTATCAGAAAAATGCAACAGGCACAGGGAGCATGAAATATTTTATGGTTCTTCCAGCTAGTTGAAAAATAACTAGCAGTTGTCTTTCAGCTTAATGTGCCCTTGGGGACCTAGACTCGAAAGCAGCTTGTTTTCTACCAAGAAACAAAGCTGCTCTGTTTATATGCATTTTATTTATATAGTCTAGAAACACAAACACGTGAGGACAGATCAGAGGCTACAAAGATTTTCTGAGCTTTTATTTTTATTTTTATTTTTTTGTCTTTTTGCCTTATCTGGGGCCGCACCTGCGGCATATGGAGGTTCCCAGGCTAGGGGTCTAACAGGAGCTGTAGCTGCCGGCCTACACCACAGCCACAGCAACGCCAGATCTGAGCCGCGTCTGCAACCTACACCACAGCTCACAGCAACGCCAGATCCTTAACCCACTGAGCAAGGCCAAGGATCGAACCCGCAACCTCATGGTTCTTGGTCGGATTCGTTAACCACTGAGCCACAAAGGGAACTCCTGAGCTTTTAGATTTTAAGAATTGCCGTAGGTTCAAGTAGTTAACTATATGGAAACCATCAAACTGGAAGATGTAAAGATGGACCCCATTACAGATATCCACACCTAAATTAATCTCTTTCGTTTGGTCCACAAATGTCACTTGAGCACCTACATGCCAGACCCTGCAAGTTTTCAGATTAAGGCAAGAACGTGTAAATCCCCTTAGCAGTGGCAGGCATTCAGAAAATGCTTCTTCAGCGCGTGTGTACTGAACTCTTGCAACTTTGTTTGAAAAGGCTGCAACTACACAAAAAAGGAAAGCATTCTTATTTTTCTTTCTTTCTTTTTTTTTGGGAGGGGGGCTTTCTAGGGCTGTACCCACGGCATATGGATGTTCCCAGGCTAGGCATCCAATAGGAACTGAAGCTGTCAGCCTAGGCCACAGCCACAGCAACGCGGGATCCGAGTCCTGTCTGCGACCTACACCACAGCTCACGGCAATGCCAGATCCTTAACCCACTGAGCGAGGCCAGGGATTGAACCCATGTCCTCATGGATGCTAGTTGGGTTAATTAACCACTGAGCCATGATAGGAACTCAACTACTCTTTAAAAATTTTTTTTTAGTCTTGGTTCTGAAAAATAAATTAAATTAAAATCTTGGTTCTGCTCACAAGGATATGCCTGTGAGGGGTGTTTCTTTTCTCTCCTCCATGGCTGAATTCCACCTAAGACCTCCAGCTGCAGCTCCTGCTTTTCCCCACAGGATACCCTCCCTGACTCTCCAGGTCAAAAGGATCTTTCGTCACCATCAGCACTGCCTGTCCACTTGTCTTAGCACTGCCCATGGTCAATGTTTGATTACTGTACGTCTCTAGTTCTGTGTCTCATCTTCCTAGCCAGATTGTAAGTTCTTGAAGGTGAAGCATATCTTTCAGGATTTTTTTTCCTTTTTTTTTCCTTTTTTTGGGCCACACCTGCGGCATATGGAGGTTCCCAGGCTAGGGGTCGAATTGGAGCTATAGCTGCCGGCCGACACCACAGCTGCAGCAATGCCGGATCATTAACCCACTGAGCAAGGCCAGGGATTGAACTGGCAACCTCATGGTTCCTAGTCGGATTTGTTAACCGCTGCGCGACAATGGGAACTCCCTCTTTCAGGATTTTACAGCCTCCTTGAACCCATCTCCATATTACTTTTAGTAGGAATTCTTTCTTTTTTTTTTTTTTTTAGTAGGAATTCTTATTCAACACTTGTCCCAACTCATCTTTATTCCTCTGAGGAAGAATTAGAGGCAGAGTAAGTGCCATTATTAGCCTAGGATCCTGGGATTCCCAAGCCTAGACAGCCCAAAGCTATCACCGCTCCTGGAATAGTAGCAGCCATTCAAAGTACCAGAAGCTTGAGTTGAAAGGAAACCTCAGACCATTATTGTCCGTTAACATCAAGCTACTTGTCCAGGTGCTGGAGGATTGTCACGTGGGTCTGATGCATTTGTATATAAGAGGACAGACCTTAGCACAAGGCATGGGATCTGGAACAAAGCTGGTCCAGAGGGGAGGCTCTGAAAGGATCTTTGGGGTTGGTGACTGCAGTCGGAGGACGATGGCGCCTGCAAACTTGAACTGGGAAAGAGAACTGAAAATGCCAGGGGAGGGATGGGGGTGAACCAGGCCGACTCGGTGATGGCTATTTAAATCAGCTCCATAGCAAATAGTTAAAAAGAGACTCAATTCATGGAGCTGCAAATTCAGCTACTTCTCAAGACTGAAACATAATAAATGGTACTTTGAACGTATGAAGAGATAAAAGTGGCATATTAGATTTTAGAGCTGCAGAGCCTTAAAGACTTAATCTAGCCCTTTTAAGATTCCGAGATAAAGGGGCCCCAGCCAGTGCTACAAAAGAGCTGGTGGGGCAGCCAAGAAATTGGGCGCTCCACCATGTGGCGTTCTGTGTTTGAGATACTTAATCAGAAGTAAGAATTTCAACTAAAAGGAAAAGAAAGTTAAAGGAAAAATGTTCGACAAAAAATTTGAGTAGTGAATTAGCAGCATTTCTTTGGAAAGTATTTACATTGCTTATTAATTAAAATAAAATAAGAGAAATCTCAAGTACTAGTTAAATATTTACAGCCTTATCTAGTCAGATACTAAGAAGTTCAGTGTATTTTTGCAATGATTTTTTTTTTTATTGATTCCATGGAGGCCAACTGAATGCAAGACCTGTAACTTTTATTACTTTTCTTTTGAGACTAGTTGCACTATAGGAAGACAAACAACCCGCCATCAGAAAACTTGATTTGTTATTTGAACATAATTCAAATTTTTCTCCTAACAATGTTGACTGAAAAAAATGTGATTTTTCAGATTTTTTTAATTTCGAAGTTAAATGCTATTAAAGAAATATATTATAAAATCATTTCATATTTGAAGACACGATGTTTTTGATGTTTTTTGTGCTCTGAATTCTGCCAAAGGTTTTTCACCCTGCTGGAAAGTCAAGACACAGACAGCAATGCCAACCTGGCATTTGAGTCACCAGTATGCTCTGCATTTGTGGCTGTCACATCCTTAATAGCAGTATATGATCCTCTCCTTTCTTTTGACCTGAATTCTCCTCCTCAAGGATTTTAGTGATCAAGATGAATTGTCTTTAAATTAAATTAAGAATGAAAAATTGTATTCTGCTCTGACACCTCAAGTTTGAATTATTCCATTGGTTAAACAAATTACTTTGGTTTTCTGGTATTTATATTCATTTAAATATAGATTAAAGCATCGGAAGATCTTCACTATCTTGGTCTCCCCACTTTATTTATTTATTTACTTACTTATTTATTTATTTTGGCTGAGCCCGTGGCATGAAGAAATTCCTGGGCCAGGGATCAAACACGCAGCACTGCTGTGATTAGAACCACAGCAGTGTCAATGCTGGATTCTTAATCCACTGAACCACCAGGGAATTCCATTTTTTTCCCCCTTCTGTCCCTTTTTTTTCTTTTTTCTTTTTTTTTTCTTTCTTTTTTTTTTTCAGCAGCAGGCACAGCAGATGGAAATTCCCGGACCCGGGGTCAAACCCAAGCCACAGCAGTGAAAACCCTGAATCCTTAACTGCTAGGCCACCAGGGAACTCCTAGAATGAAACCTGTATTCCTGCTAATACATAAAGCTCAGTGAGAGACTCTCAAGAGAGTATCTGGAGACTGAATAAATTGTAGCTCCTGACTTCAGGAATGTGAATCTGATTATAATCAACGCTCTAATAAAGGTGTTATTAGAACATGTGCCAAGAGTTCCCGCTGTGGTTCAGTGGGTTAAGAATCCTACTGCAGGAGTTCCCATCATGGCTCAGCGGAAACAAATCTGACTAGGATCCATGAAGACACAGGTTCAATCCCTGGCCTCGCTCAATGGGTTAAGGATCCAGCATTGCCATGAACTGTGGTGTAGGTCGCAGACACGCAGCTTGGGTCCAGCATTGCTGTGGCCACAGGTGCAGCCTTAAAGAGAAGGAGGAGGAGGAAGAGGGGGAGGGGGAGAGGCTGGGGAGGGGAGGAGGAGGAGGAGGAAGAGAAGAAGTGCCAGAACACCTAGCATACACACCATGTAGCAGCTAAAATGCAGGCTTTGGAATCAGACAATCCAGAAGTCAATCCTGGATTTTCCCTGGTGGTGCAACAGGTTAAGAACCCAGAACTTTGGAAACCTTCAAATTACAGGAAGTAGCTGTAGAACTACTTTCCTCTCCAACAGTTTCTCCCGGAAGCAGCTTCTTTTTGTTTTGTAAATAGTTAATACATTTACTCCATTTACAAATCAAAGCAAATGAAAAAGTACACACTGGGACGTCTTCCTCCAGCCCCAACCCCATTAGCCCTGGTTCCCACCGAGGGCGGCCCTTTGCATTAGCATCTTGTTTATCCATCCAAGGACCCTGCATGTAAAAGAAGTCCATATAAATACACGTCTTTATTTTCTCTACTCTGTAAACCTGAGCCAGCAGGTTTGATGTGCTCTTTGTACTTTGCCTCTTATACGCTCGAGTTCCATCCGTGTCAATACGGCGAGCTCGCCCCCATTCTTTTGTTTATAGCTGCATTAATAGCCCCATATTGCTGGTTCTAATCTTTTGCTGTTGAAAACACTGTCACAAGAGATAACCTCATCTCTGATATTTCATGAAGGTATATCTGTAGGATAAAGTCCTAGGAATGGAATTGCCGGGTCAAAGAACTGGCCTCATTTCCAATTTCAAGGCTAAGACTTCTAAATCCAGGGCTCAGAGGAGCATAGAGCAGGCTATTCAATCCATGCCTGTGGACTGGTGCTGGTTGCTCTCTGCAATGAGATGGTGCAGAAATTGAGAGGAGTGAGAAGACTGAGAGCAATTTTCCATTGCTGTGACATCCAAGTACATGATCATTTTTCTAAGTAGCTGATTTTTATTCTCTCTTTTTTTCTTTTATTTTCCTTTTTTTTTTTTTTTTTTTAGGGCTGCACACACAGGAGATGGAAATTCCCATACTACAGGTCAAATCGGAGCTACAGCTGCCAGCCTACACCACAGCCACAGCAACGCCAGACCTGGCCTACACCATAGCTCATGGAAATGCCAGATCCTTTAACCCATTGGGCAAGGCCAGGGATCGAACCCACATCCTCACGGATGCTAGTCGGATTTATTACCGATGAGCAACGAGAGGAACTCCAGCAATTGATTTTTTACCGATCTTATCTGTTTGTGATGACTAGAAAGGAAAAATGACTTCCGCGACTATACAAAATCACAAACATCTTCTTCATTAAGATGGGACTTCTTTTCAAATCAATTTAAATCTGGTAAAGTTTGTTATCCAAACTTCTGAAAAAGATGAAAAATAAGACTACCCTAGAGCTCCCTGATGGCCTAGCAGGTTAAAGATCCAGCATTTTGGAGTTCCCACTGTGGCTCAGTGGTTAACGAATCCGACTAGGAAACATGAGGTTGCGGGTTCGATCCCTGGCCTCGCTCAGTGGGTTAAGGATCTGGCGTTGCCGTGAGCTGTGGTGTAGGTCGCAGATGCGGCTTGGATCCCGCGTTGCTGTGGCTGTGGCAAAGGCCTGCAGCTACAGCTCCTGTTAGACCCCTAGCCTGGGAACCTCCATATGCTGCAGGTGCGGCCCTAGATAAAGCAAAAAGACAAAAAAATAAAAATAAAAAAAAAGATCCAGCATGTTCACTGCTGTGGCTCAGGTCGCTGCTGTGGCTCCCTTTTGATCCCTGGCCTGGGGAGTTTCTGCGTGCTGCAGGCACAGGCAAAAAAACAAAACAAAAGCAAAAACAAAAACTGGATCTGTCTCTTGGGAACCAAAAGACCAACCCAAACCAAAGATAAGGAGAAAGAAGTTTCTATTACTTTTGCAACCAGTAAAGATCACCAAGTAAGTATCTTCCCCAAAGCAGTGTCTCCCTGAGCAGCAAAATTTGGGAAGTCTTAAGCTAAGGTTACCTGCATATTCATGAAGGGGCTTGAGTAGAGGGGAATTCAGCAGAGAATTGGGCAAAGGTCAGCAGAGCCCAAACTTTAGTTGAAATCACGAGCATCTGCAAAGGTTAATATCATCATTAGCTTCTGGATCAGTCTGGGGTCCTAACACATGGTTAACCTTCACCCGGGTGGGGGACTTAGTTCCCATAGAACAACTCAGGACCCTTATCAGATTGTTATGCGTGTCCATTAAGAAAGAACTAGGACTCTGTTTTATTGCTGAACTTTTGTTTCTTGACTCCTTTTCTTCTGTTTCTGCGTTCCTTTGTTCTCTTAAGATCACTAACTACTAAGACCTGTTCAAGGACACGCATTGTGGCCAGGCTTAGACAACAAAGTGGCTTAGGTCCAAATGGCTCCTCTTATGTCAGAAAACTCTATCTGATTCTTTTCCTCTGGAGACCTCCTACCCTATCTGCTTGCAACTGTTGGTGAAATGCAGACATATTCTGGTGTGAGATGTAAGAGTCATGAAACATAGGACTGAGTTACCAAGGATGGCGGGCCGTTCTCCCAGATGAAACAAGTAGACAACGATACAATGCATGTAGAAGGTGTCCGGTGCGACAGCGAGGCCTCATCTTTTTATAAAAAAATCTGGCCACCCAGCTAAAAAGTAAGTTCAGAGTCAAATTTTACCCTGTCTGCCAGGACACCAGTCTCCAAAAAGCGGGAAGGAGGTATAAGACGAAATAGTGATGCCGGAAAGATGTTAGCAGAATCCAGGTTCTTGTTCACGCAATCGAAGAATGAACTCAGTGAACACACAGGCAGCAAGCAAGCAAAGTCTTTGTTAAAGGAAAGCAAATAGTTCCCAGGGCTGCTGGGAGGTGGGGAGAAGAGCCCCCTGCTCTCTACTGTCCCTTAAAGATGGCGGGGTACAAATGTGGGGTTCAGAAAGATGTGATTTTCTCCCATTGACCTTGCTCAATTACTTTTATCCGTCCTTGTCCAATAGGGGTCTTAGGGGTGGAAACGTCCTGTAGGTCTCATGGTTTCCTTGCCCTTTTCTTCCTGTAGACTGAGTCACAGGGGATTAGGGATTAATGTCCGCCTGGGCGTAGGTATAGTCCCTGTAAGAAACAAGGCCTATGGGGAGGTTACTCCCTGGAGCCCTTAAGCCACAAATGTCAGTCAATAGTCTTATCAAAGAATGCATGGAAGCCCAAGCTCCCACACTCACTACCTGAGTTAGTATTCTGTCTCAATAGGATTATGTAGGATGGAAATGTAGAAATTCTGTTTAATTATCTTGTCTTTTTTTTTTTTTTTTGGTCTTTTTAAGGCCGCACCTGCTGCAAATGAAGGTTCCTAGGCTAGGGGTCCAATCGGAACTACAGCTGCTGGCCTACACCATAGCCACAGCAACACCTGATCCGAGCTGCATCTATGACCTACACCACAGCTCATGGCAACGCCGGATCCTTAACCCACCGAGCAAGGCCAAAGATCAAACCTGTGTCCTCATGGATACTAGTCAGAATCATTTCCACTGAGCCATGACAGAAACTCCCCTTTTAAGCCCTTTTATTTTGCAAAGTAAAGAATCAGTTAGCATGGCAGAGTGTATACACAACCTAAACAGTTGTGTATATATACAGGCTTTCAGGCTCACTAATTTTCATTCTGAAAAACTGGAGCTTGGTGTTCCTGTCGTGGCACAACAGAAAAGAATTCATCTAGTAACCATGAGGTTGAGGGTTTGATCCCAGGCCTCACTCAGTGGGTTAAGGATCTGGTGTTGCCATGAGCAGTGGTGTAGGTCGCAGATGGGACTCGGATCCTGCATTGCTCTGGCTATGGAGTATGCTGGCAGTTGTAGCTCTGATTCAGTCTGTAGCCTGGGAACCTCCATAGGCTGCAGGTGCAGCCCTAAAAAGCAAAAGGCAAATAAATAAATAATAAAATTAAAAATAATAAAGTTTTTTAAAAAGATTTGAGATCAAAACTAAGGAACTGGATGGGAGTGCCTCATGTGGCTCAGCAGGTTACTAACGTGACTACTAACCATGAGGATGCAGGTTCAATCCCTGGCCTCACTCAGTGGATTAAATTTCCAGTGCTGCCGTGAGCTGTAGTGTAGGTCACAGATGCTGGTTGGACCTGGTGTTACTGTGGCTGTGGCATAAGCCAGCAGCTACAGCTCTGATTCGACCCCTAGCCTGGGAACTTCCACATGCACACACACAGCTGCGACCCTGAAAAGAAAAGAGCAAACAAGAAAACAAACAAAAAAAAGCTAACGGACTGGAGTTCCTGCAGTGGGATCAGTGGTCTCCCAGGAACATTGGGACGCAAGTTTGATCCCCAGCCTGGTACAGTGGGTTAAGGATCTGGCATTGCTGCAGGTGCGCTATAGCTTATAACTGCAGCTTGGATCCGATTCCTGGCTCGGGAACCCCATATGACCAGGGGCAGCCAAAAAAGAAAAAAAAATTTGCTGAAGGACTATCGCACTGACCATGTGGAAGGACCAGAGGGCAGGGATCCAGTGTCTTGCACCATTGCACCCCCAGGGACACCGCCTGACACAGAGAAAGCAAGCAAAGAGGAATTATGTGAGCTCTGATAAAGCCTTGGAAATAAGTACCTGCAATCAAGATCCCAGACACTTCTGCAGGTGCGGTTGCTAAATATTTAAGCTTCCAAAAACAAAGAGATTCTCAATCTGTCCTATCATGACGTTTTTACTCAGATACAGTATTTTTGCCTTCTAGGGTTAAAAGAAAAATTAGAAATTAGCTGACAGATCAAATTACATTTGTTCATAGTCTATAAATATGTAGAATCTTGCTACCAGGAAGGCATGGATTTCTCTAAACCGCTGAAGGTCATTATTTTATATTATTATATAAAATAATATAATATTTTATATTATTTATTTATTTGCTCCTTTTTTTTATTTTTCAGTCTTTTAGGGCCACACTCGCGGCATATGGAAGTTCCCAGGCTAGGGATCAACCACAGCTCAGGGCAATACTGGATGCTTAATCCACTGATCGAGGCCAGGGATCGAACCCACATCCTCATGGATGCTAGTTGGGTTCGTTAACCGCTGAGCCATGACAAGCACTCCAACTCTGTCTTGTTTTAGAAAGCCATGATGGAAGCCAACCACTTTATAAGGGGAAAATGCAGTTATGATTCATCTCAGGAAAACGTATAAATCTAGTCCTTTGAACTTATCTTGGTAATGCCATTAACTTCTTTGTGAGTCATGTTTTGCCTCGTGTGACAGTTATAAATGTCTGGAAGACCTTCCTAAAACACAAACCAGGTCTGTACAGCACAAGCATGGCCAAGGTGAAATTAGTAGCATAGTTGTTTCCAGTCTGAATTCCAATGACATCAGCGTCTAGAAGAGTGTTTTTCTGTACGGAAATAGCTGACAAGAAGGCCACGGTGGGGAGCTCGCACTGTGGCTCAGGTTAAGAATCTGACTAGCATCCACTAGCATTCGGGTTTGATCCCTGGCCTGGCTCAGTGGGTTAAGGATCTGGCTTTACCGCAAGCCGCAGTGTAGGTCACAGATGCTACTCAGATTTGGCGTTGCTCTGGCTGCGGCATAGGCCAGCAGCTGTAGCTCCAATTCGACCACTAGCCTGGAAATTTCCATATGCCCCAGGTGCATCCCTTAAAAAAAAAAAAAGACCATGACATTTTCTACATTCTGTTGCGCTGTCTGCATACCTGTCTGTGACATTCACACACCTGTTCCCCTCTTCCATGCCCAGCTAGAGTCTTTCTATTGCATTTTCAGAGTTTAAGGTAGTGCCTGGCACAGAGCTGGTACCTAATATGTTTGTTTGTTTTTGTCTTTTTAGAGCCGCATCCACGGTATATGCATGTTCCCAGGTTAGGGGCTGAACTGGAGCCACAGCTGTCGGCCTACACCACAGCCACAGCAACTCAGGATCTGAGCCGCATCTGTGATCTACATCACAGCTCACGGCAACGCTGGATCCTTAACCCACTGGGTGAACCCAGGGATCGAACCCACAACCTCATGGAAACTAGTCGGGTTTGTTAACTCCTGAGCCACAATGGGGTCTCCCCTGTATGTTTTTGTGCAAAGGAGGGAGGAGGTCATCTTTGGACATGTGTTTATTATAATGTACAAAAGAAATAAGGGGGGAAGGATATAAGTGTGTTTTTCTTATTTTGTTTTGTTTGTTGGTTTTTGGCCTTGCCTGGGGCTTGTGGTAATTCCTATACCAGGGATCAAACCCAGGCCACAGCAGCAACTCGGGCTGCTGCAGTAACAATATTGGGTAAGGATATAAATGTTTTTAATACCTAAAGAATTCTGGAAACTTAACCACAAAAAGGTGAGGGATTGTTTAAAAAGAACAAGGAATTTGAATGGATATTTCTCTGAAGAAGATACACAAACGGCAGCAGGCAGAAATGCTCATGTGGCGCAGTGGGTTAAGGATCCAGTGTTGTCACTGCAGCGGCTTGGCTCAGGTTTTTTGTTTTTGTTTTTGTTTGTCTTTTTAGGGCCACCCCTATGGCATATGGAGGTTCCCAGGTTAGGTGTTGAATCGGAGCTGCAGCTGCCAGCCTACACCACAGGCACAGCAACACAGGATCTGAGCCGAGCCTGCGACCTACACCACAGCTCACGGCAACGCCGGATCCTTAACCCACCGAGCGAACCCAAGAATCAAACCTGCGTCCTAACAGACTCTAGTCAGATATGTTTCTGCTGACATATGACGGGAACTCCCTTGGCTTAGGTTTGATCTCAGGCCTGGTAACATCCGCAGGACTTGGGCTAAGCCAAAAAGAAAAAAAAAGCAACAAACGAATGGCAGTATGTCCGTGAAAAGATGCTCAATATCATCAGTTATTAGGGAAACAGAAATCGAAACCACAATGAGCTACTCCTTCACAGCTACTAGATTGTTGTGGGGTTTTTTTGTCTTTGTTAGGGCCACACCTGCAACATATGGAAATTCCCAGGCTTGGGGTCTAATTGGAGCTGCAGCTGCCGGCCTGCACCACAGCCACAGCCACATGGGATATGAGCTGCATCTGCGACCTATGCCTAAACCTGTGGCAACGCCAAATCCCCACCCACTCAGCAGGGCCGCTGATAATCTGTATCGTCATGGGTACTAGTCAGGTTCCTAACCCGCTGAGCCACAACAGGAACTCCCAGGAATCGATTTTTTTGAAATAAGTAATTGGACAAGATGGCCCATTCAGCTTCTTCGTGTGGACTGCTGTTTCCTGCACGTGGCGTTCTTGGCCAGGGGAAATCCTGCAGAGGAGGCTGCCGCCTGGAAGAGTGGTTTATTTAATTTTTAAAAACTTTTCTTTTTTAGGAGTTCCCGTTGTGGCTCAGCAGTGGTTAACGAATCCGACTAAGAACCGTGAGGTTGTGGGTTCAATCCCTGGCCTTGCTCAGTGGGTTAAGGATCCAGCGTTCCCGTGAGCTGTGGTGTAGGTTGCAGACGCGGCTCGGATCCCGTGTTGCTGTGGCTGTGGCGAAGGCCGGCAGCTACAGCTCCTGTTAGACCCCTAGCCTGGGAACCTCCATATGCTGCGGGTGCGGCCCTAGATAAGGCAAAAAAAAAAAGCCACTTTCCCTTTTTTCTTTCTTTTTTTCTTTTTTCCCTTTTATTTCTTCTTCTTTTTTTTTTTCCAGAGCTCACAGATCCTTAACTCACTGAGCGAAGCCTGAGATGGAACCTGAGTCCTCACGGATACTAGTCGGATTCGTTACCACTGAGCCACGACGGGAACTCAGAGAGTGGTTTATTTACAGTGCAGTCCCCACTTTGGGGCCCGGCTCCAAGGCCCAAGGTTAAATACCCCCATTTATAAATTGGCAGGAGGAGCCTTAACATTTACTGAACGAATACTATGTGCCTCTCAGAAGCTTAGAGCATTTAGGAAAATAACCCCTGATGGCAGAGCCAGCAAGTGGTGACGAGAGGGGTAACGGGGCCTCATCCCTATGACTCCACAAACCAGTGTAGCCGTGGTTAAGGAAGGCAATTGTCCCCGTGCCTGGGACCTCATTGGCCTTGATAAATTCCCATCACCCGGAACAGTAGCTGGCGCGGAAAGGCTGCAGCCAGTGGGGCAGGAAGGACGGGGGAGGGGGGGAGGGAGGAACAAAGGACACCTTTTCAAGACTGACACTTGACCTCTAACTACAAAATGCCAAGCAGCTCTCAGATCACCTAAAAAATAAAATATTTTTTTAACCAAATACTCTATATGATTGACAGCCCCACCTGCAATTTAAGTTACCTCGGATTTGTTAGGCCCGGGTTTCAGGCTCTGATCTTCTCTGAGTAGCTGTGGGATCTTAGACAAGTCACATAACCTCCCTGAATCAGTTTCTCAGGTGACCTGGATGATCTTGGGTAAGTCACCTTCTCTTTAAGACTCAGTTTATTTGGCCAGTAGATGAGAGGATTAATCAGTGGGCAGAAGATCAGATTAGGCCCTTCATCAAAATAGGTACCAAACGGCCGACGGGCATGTGGAGAAGGAGTCAGAGTTATTACCTGGGAGGAAACGAAAATGGACGTGCAAGTGTGACACTAGTACCCACCTTCTGGAATCATTGGGATGAAAACATGGTCAATCCTAAGTGACAGAAGGAGGTGGAACACCTGGAACCCTCAGCCAAGACAGACGGGAATGTAAATGGCGGCCATCGCTGAAAAACTGCGCGGCCTGCCTTGTAACTGCACTCCTAGATGTATTCTCAATGGAAATATGGAGAAGTGTTAACCAAAAGATATGAAGACCACCGTATTTTATTTTGTTTTGCTTTTTAGGGCCACACCTGTGGCATGTGGAAGTGCCCAGGCTACGGGTCGAATTAGAGCTGCAGCTGCCGGCCTACACCATAGCCACAGCAATGCAGGACTTGAGCCATGTCTGAGACCTACACCACAGTTCACAGCAATGCCGGATCTTTAACCCATTGAACAGAGCCAGGGAACAAACCCTAATCCTCATAGGTACTAGTTGATTTCATTACCACTGAGCCATGACAGGAACTCCTGAAGACCAGTGTTTAATCAAAATGCCAAGGAGTTCCCGGGTGGCTCAGCAAGTTAAGGACCTGGCATTGTCACTGCTGTGGCGAGGGTTCCATGCCTGGTTCAGGAACTTTGCATGCTTTGGGTGCACAAAAAAAGGAAAAAAAAAGCCAAGAAGTATTTGATTACCCTTCAACCATAGAATGGTTAAATTGTGGCAAGTGCATACAGTAATATTCCAACAGGAATAGGAATAAATAATTGACAATAAGCACGTGTCTGGAACTCACAAGTAACGTTGAGCAAAGTCAGACACAAAAGCGTGTATACCATAGGATTCAATTTTTATAGTTAAAAGGAAAAAACAGGCACAGCTCATCTATGCTGTTAGAAATAGGATCATTGGAGTTCCCATCTTGGCGCAGTGGTTAACGAATCCGACTAGGAACCATGAGGTCGTGGGTTCGATCCCTGGCCTTGCTCAGTGGGTTAAGGATCCGGCATTGCCATGAGCTGTGGTGCAGGTTGCAGACGCGGCTCAGATCCTGGGTTGCTGTGGCTCTAGCGTAGGCCTATTAGACCCCTAGCCGGGAACCTCCACATGCCGTGGGTGCAGCCCTAAAATGACGAAAGGCAAAAAAAAAAAAAAAAAGAAAGAAAGAAAGAAAAGAAATAATATCGTGGTCACCCTTAGGGAAAGAAGCATGGCGTGGTGACCCAAGGGGGCTCTTGGGTACTTGCAAGGTTCTGTTCTTGATCTGGATGCTGATTACAAAGGTGTTCTGTTTGTAGAGATGCACCAAGCTGCCCACATCCGGTATATGCGGTTTTCTGTGTTAATTACACTGCAATAAAAATTTGCAAAGGAAGGGGTTAGAGAGTTCCTGCCATGGCGCAGTGGGTTAAGAATCCAACTGCAGTGGCTCAGGTAACTGCAGAGGTGCAGGTTTGATCCCCGGCCTGGTGCAGTGGCTTAAACCATCTAGCGTTGCTACAGCTGTGGCTCAGATTCAGTCCCTGGCCCAGGAAATTCCATATGCCATAGGTGTGGCCATAAAACGGGGCAGGGGGCTGGGCTATGTTCAGCAGCTTTTTTTTTTTTTTTCTGGCTTTTTGCCTTTTCTAGGGCCGCACTCACGGCATATGGAGGTTCCCAGGCTAGGGGTCTAACAGGAGCTGTAGCTGCTGGCCTTCACCACAGCCACAGCCACAGCAACATGGGATCCGAGCCACGTCTGCAACCTACACCACAGCTCACGGCAACGCCAGATCCTTAACCCACTGAGCAAGGCCAGAGATTGAACCAGCAACCTCATGGTTCCTAGTCGGATTCGTTAACCACTGAGCCACGATGGGAACTCCTATGTTCAGCATCTTTAATGTCGTTCCCAGCTCCAACTGGGGTAACGACTACCTCCCTGTTGAGTGCTTTCCACATAAGCACTCGTTTTGTCCTCTCTTTAGTCAGAGCCAGGCTCTGTGGGGAGAAACTGAGGCCGGGACACACAGGGAACTTGGTAAGTTCGCACATCGATTGAGGGGTGGAGGTGGCTTTGAACCTGGACGCTCAGAGGCCAGGGTCCTCAACTCTAGTCCTTGAAAACCACTGCCCCAGGGAACCAGGAGGCCTTGGGAGTGGCAAGAACAACCCTACTGGGTGCCGCCTAATGCGTGTCTCCCCCTTTGTCTCCACAGACTGGCTCGTTCTGTTTTCCTCCCACTGTAGGGAGGAGGCGAGCCCTGTTTCCCTGTGTTTCTTTCTCTGAATTTGTTTTCCCACTTCCCCTTAGAATTTTTTTTTTTTCCTTTGGCAATGCCAGCAACATGCAGAAATTCCCAGGCCAAGGATCCAACCCGAGCCGCAGCAGTGACAACAGCCAGATCCTTAAGCTGCTGCACAACCAGGAAGCTCCCTCCCTTGGACTCTTTGACACTTCCCTTTATTGACCATGAGATGGGATTACGTTTTTAAATGTATTTATTACTCATTAAATAATTTCTGTGTTAGCCTACTTATAATTTTAAATGCTAGCTAAATAGATTTTTAAGAGTTATCTCTAAAAAGGCAAATACACTAAGTTGATCTGTGCACATAAGATAGATGGGGGGGTCTCTCAATGTAAAAAATGCTCTCTAATCACTCCTTTAAATAAGGCTCCCTGGCTGCATGCTTTCAAGTAGGAATCTTAAATGGTCCTTTTTTTTTTTTATGTATAATTGTGTTAGTTTCTGGTGTAGCATGAAGTAATTCAATAATATATAAGTGTATAGATAATTCTTTTTTTTTTTTTTTTGTCTTTTTGCCTTTATCTAGAGCTGCACTCACGGCATATGGAGGTTCCCAGGCTAGGCTAGGGGTCAAATCAGACCCCTACACCACAGCCATAGCAATGCCAGATCTGAACCTGTTTGTGCCCTACACTGTAGCTCACGCCAACGCTGGATCCTTAACCCACTGAGAGAGGCCATGAGCGAGGCCAGGGATTGAACCTGCATCCTCATGGATACTAGTCGGATTCGTTTTCGATGAGCCACAACGAGAACTCCTAGATATTCTTTTTCATATTCTTTTCCATTATGGTGGTTTATTACAGGATTTTTTTTTTCCTTCTGGCCGCCCATCGGCCTAAGGAGTTCCCAGGTCAGGGATCAGATCCGAGTCGCAGTTATGATCTCAATCACAGCTGGGGCAACGTCAGATCTTTAACCCACTGTGCCCAGCTGAAGATGGAACATGTGTCCTGGCGCTGCAGAGAGGGTGACAATCCCATTTTGCTACAGCAAGAACTCCTGTTGCAGGATCTTGAACATAGTTCCCTGGGCTATGCAGTAGCACCTTGTAATTCATCCATTTTCTGTATAGCAATTTGAGTCTGCTAGTTCCAAACTCCTAATTTATACCTCCCTCACCCTCTCTCCCCTTTGGTAACTGTAAGTTTGTTTCCTATATCTGTGAGTCTGTTTTATTGTTTTGTAAATAAGTTCATTTTATTAATGAATTAATTTTTTGGCTGCGCCTGTGATATGTGGAAGTTCCCAGGCTAGGGATGGAACCCAGGCCACAGTAGTAACCAGAGCATAGCAGTGACAACACTGGATCCCCAATTTGCTGAGCCACTAGAGAACTCCTAAATAAGTTTATTTTATTTTATTCTATTTTTTACTTTATTTATTTTTGTGCCGCACACGCGGCATATGGAAATTCCTGGGCCAGGGATCGAACTCAAGACACAGCAGCAACCCAAGCCAGTGCAGTGACAACGCCAATTCTTAACCCACTTCATAGGGGAAATCCAGTAAGTTCACTTTAAAACAGTCTTTTTTGGAAAACAGTATGGAGATTCCTCAGAAAACTAAAAATAGAATTACCAGCAATCCCACTCCTGGGCATCTATCCAGAGGAAACCATGACTCGAAAAGACACATGTACTCCAGTGTTCATTGCAGCACTCTATGCAATAGTCAGGTCATGGAAACAACCTAAATGCCCATCGACAGAGGAGTGGATAGGGAAGATATGGTACATACACACAATGGAATATTACTCAGCAATTAAAAGGAATGAAATAACAACATTTATAGCAACATGGATGGACCTAGAAATTATCATTTGAAGTGAAACCAGTCAGACAATTAGACAGCAACATCCAAAGCTACCGCTTACATGTGGAAACTAAAAAGACACAATGAACTTCTTTGCAGAACAGACAATGACTCACAGACTTTGGAAACCCTTTGGTTTCTAAGTAAGACAATCTGGGGGGTGGGGGGATGCACTGAAGTTTTGGGACGCAAATGCTATCAAACTGAGTTGTGATGATTTTTGTACACCTATAATTGTAATAAAATTCATTAAGCAATGGAAAAAAAAACAGTCTTTTTTTTTTTTCTTTAGGGCCGCACCCGTGGCATATGGAAGTTCCCAGGCTAGGGATTGAATCAGAGCTACAGATGCTGGCCTGTGCCACAGCCACAGCAACACAGGATCCAAGCTGCATCTGCGAACTACACCACAGCTCATGGCAATACCAGATCCTTAACCCACTGAGTGAGGCCAGGGATCGAACCCTCAACCTCACGGTTCCTAATAGGATTTGTTTCCACAGCGCCACAACAGGAACTCCAAAAATAGTCATGTTTAGTATCAGAAACTTATGACCATTGGATGGCCTAAGTTTGAAAAATTATCTACCGGACTGGTTTTTTGTGTGTGTGTGTGTCTTTTTGCTTTTTCTAGGGCCGCACCCGCAGCATATGGAGGTTCCCAGGCTAGGGATCTAACAGGAGCTGTAGCTGCTGGCCTACACCACGGCCACAGCAACGTGGGATCCGAGCTGCGTCTGCAGCCTCCACCACAGCTCATGGCAATGCTGGATCCTTAACCCACTGAGCGAGGCCAGGGATCGAACCTGCAACCTCATGGTTCCTAGTCAGATTCGTTAACCACTGAGCCACAACGGGAACTCCTCTACCAGACTGGTTATGGGGTATTCAGAACTTGTAAGTTAGGTAATGTCCTAGAAATATGGTATTGATATAATTTACAGCCACTGATTAAAACTCTGTAAAGATGCTTTGCTTTTGCTAGGAAAAATGCTCTACATGTGTGTTTGCATATACTGACTGCAAATAGAGACGCTTTGTGCATATCTAGCAAGGTCCAAAAAAGGATGACTTAAGAAAGCAGTGTTAGAGTAGAAATATGCTCCCTTGGTGAGTGCTAGCTGGTGGAGGGTGGAGGTGGGGAATATACATTTGTGTGTATATATATATAACACAACCTCTGATAATTATAAAATTATTTAGAACTTTGTTGATAGAGAACAAGAAATAAACAAGAAATTATTACAAACAAAATTTATTAGACAAACGCTTCAATAGTCTAAGAATTTGGTTGGAAAGCCACTGGGCCTTTTAAAGCAGCAGAAGTCCAAAGTCACACACTTCAAAGCATAATTCTGTTAAAATCTGCAGAAACAAGAAAGGTTGGGAATGATAATATTCCATGCTAGTCCACAGACAGGTAAGCCTCCCACTTCCCTCCCTGGGCCCTCTCTTCAGCTTCCCGGATTCTGGTACCTGAGAGGAAAGCAGTATTTCCCCGTGTCTTACAGAATTCAGCTTCTTTGTTCCGGATCTTGCCTCTGTACACTGAATTGCCTACTCAAGATACACGGAGTGTCGCTTTTGATAAACCTAGGAATCGTTACTGAGGGTGTGCATATCAACAGGTAAAGTGAATAAAATGATATTTTCTTCTACAGTAACTGCATTTTTAATCTCATCTGCTTCAGCTGTCTTTTAGAAAGTTAAAATGCATTGTTTGGGGACATTTCTTGAATAGAAAGAGAAGAGTCTAATTAATAAATTATAATTAAATAGGAGTTCCCATCGTGGCTCAGAGCAAACGAACGAGTCCACCTAGGAACCACGAGGTTGCGAGTTCGATCCCTGGCCTCACTCAGTGGGTTAAGGATCCGGCGTTGCCATGAGCTGTGGTGTAGGTCACAGACGCGGCTCAGATCCCACATCTTCGATTTGACCCCTAGTATGGGAACGTCCATATGCCGCGGGTGCAGCCCTAAAAAGCAAAAAAAGAAAAAAATATATAATTAAATAACACATATTCTCAAATCTTACGAGAGTCACATGAATGTGAAGTCATTTAACTCGAAAGAAAGGGTGGCATAGTTTCCTATTCCTGATAATAACAGCAGTAAAGACCTCAAGTTTATAGTAATAGCAGGTGTTCAGAATATCAAATAGTGTGCTCAGACTTTATAAGAAGCCATTGGTCATTAAATTTATTAATGACATAGGCTACCAAGAAATAGCAAGGACTATGGTATTCATATAGATATCACTGCACCTCAGGTTACTGAATAAAGATGAGAATGAAATATAACATGATTTAGCTGGGGAAGTCTGGGTTCCTGAGATACGGGCTACAAATCATACCACACAGGGGGAAAAAAAGGAAGCGCATTGCAAGCAAAGCTGGCAAGAGAATTTTACAGAACTAATTCTTAAGGGAGATACTAAAAGCAGCTATTAAGTTCCTGCAATTGAATCCATTATGAATATACCTTTTGCTTCCACAGTACCTTTTTACACCCAATTATTTCTTTTACAACGCCTAAAAAAACCTTTTGCTTGTTCATGCCATCATGGGTAGTCTGTGTGAATAGATTATCTTTCAAGTCAGAATCTTAGATGAAACTCTAAAAATGCTGAGTTGGTGCTTTAAAAATATATATATAGTCCAATTCATGACTGCAGTGTGTTAGACAAGCTAACTCTTTCCCCAGCTTTGATCACTATTGGGAGCCTAGGATTTAAGACATTAGCCAAGACCAAAGTGTTACAGCATCAAATACTGCAAACCAAAATGAGCGTTCTCATGCATAGACCTCAAGATTTTAGTTGAGCTATTGGTGCCTTGGTTATTTTTATGCCTTTGGGGCCATCATGGTGGTTTGTCAAAACCGTTCTCAAAATTTTGCTGTGGTGCAGAAATGCGTCTACTCCAGCAGGCAGGTGGAGCTATAAAGCTGTTGCATTTCCCGGGATGAACCTCCCATCTCCGAAAAACCAGGTACCCAGTTTCTCGGGAATAGTCTGGAGAGACTGGAACAAGAGTTGCGCTCAAGTCCTCTTAAAAGAAGATCTAAAAATGTAGCGTTTTATGCATTTAAAAAATAGTACAGGAGTGCCCGTCATGGCTCAGTGGTTAACGAATCAGACTAGGAACCATGAGGTTGCGGGTTCAATCCCTGGCCTTGCTCAGTGGGTTAAGGATCCAGCGTTGCCGTGAGCTGTGGTGGAGGTTGCAGACGCGGCTCAGATCCCGCGTTGCTGTGGCTGTGGTGTAGGCCGGTGACTACAGCTCAGATTAGACCCCTAGCCTGGGAATCTCCATATGCCGCGGGTGCGGCCCTAGATAAGGAAAAAAAAAAAAAAAGGTCGATTACCCAGCGGCAGTATGCGCTGGCAGACTCGGACCTCTCCAAATCTGTTCAGTATTTGGGAAATAATCAGCTATGAAAAAGGAAAAACTCCTACCCTCTGAAGGAGCCCAAATCTTTTCCATCCTAAGCGTGAGCAGCTGGAGGGCGAGTCTTGGTTACCTCTTGCCTGCATCCCCGCCGCTCCCGTTCCGAGCCGCGGAACACCGAGACTCCCCAAAAGAGCCCTTGAACAGAATTAAGCCTGGCGGAAAGTGAAAAACAAGGTCCAGAAACAGGAAGCTTAAAGGACAGACTCCGCCTCCGGATATTTTTAAGGATGGCAGATCCTTGGCCCTCGTTAGGGGACCGCGTGCATTCAGGTGTACCGCGCGATGGGAAGGTGCGCAAATGGGTTCGGAGGCGGCCTCTCCCCGCCCTCTGGTGGCACCTCCCGGCAGCTGGAAGGGAAGGGGCGCGGAGACTCCCGAGCACCAGGAGGGGGCGGTCCCTACGCATTGTCACCCCTCTGCGGGTTGGGGACCACAAGTCCACGCCAACAACTCATGAATCCGGAAGAAGCGGGGCCCCAGGGCTCCGCGTTCATAGGTGCGGGGCGTAGAAAGGGTTCAGGTAGGAGGGCCCGAGGAAGGGCGCAAAGGAGCCCCCGGCAGCGGCGGCGGCGGCGGCGGCAGCTGTCAGCGGGAAGGAGGTGGCGGCCGGGAAGAGGATGTTGGCGGCCGAATAGGAGGGGAAAGTCTGGAAAGACATCGCGCCGGGGCCGGACGGACCCGGGCTGCCCCCAGAGCCGCCGCCGCCCGCCCCCGCCGCAGCTCCGGGCGCCACTGGCTGGGGCGCGCCACCTGCCGCCTGCGCCGCGCCTTCGGCTCCGGGGTTCTGCTTCTTCCACTTGGTCCTGCGGTTCTGGAACCAAATTTTGACCTGGGTCTCAGTGAGGCTGAGCGACAGAGCGAGGTTCAGGCGCTCGCACACAGATAGGTAGCGCGTGGCCCGGAACTTGTTCTCCAAGGCCACCAGCTGCTCGTAAGTGAAAGCGGTGCGCGCGCGCCGCGGTTTGGAGCAGCTGGCCTCTGCGCGCCGGCGCCGGGGCCGCGGAGAGTCCGGCGAGCAAGGAGAGGCCGCGAGGCCTCCGGTACTGCGCTCCCCGGCCGCCAAGGTCCCGGCCCGAGCCTCCGGGAAGCGCGACAGGCCCTCCTGCAGGCTCGCAGCCCGCTCCCGCCGCCGCTGCCCCCCATCCTCAGCGTCTTCCTCCTCCTCCTCGTCCGCCTCCTCCGCCTCCGAGCCCACCAGGGGGGACGCTCCTCCTGCGCCTCGGCCCGCAGCATCTAGGGGAGAAGGGACGGTGATCAAAAACCCAGAACGCCCCGGCCCATCCAGGTCCCCAGACCTGCTCCTGGAGAGCATGCAGTGCTGTTCCCCACCCAGACCCCAGCTCTACCCCTCGCGGGTATCGCGCTTTCGGCCACTTCACCCCGACCCCCGCGGCAGCACGTAGTTGCAAGCCCTTCCCAGGAGTTAGGGGTAAGGGTTGCAACGTCTCTTTTCTCTTTACTCATCTACCACTTAGTAGCATCCAAGAACCGTATTTTGAATGAATGAATGAATGAATGATGAATGATGAATGAATGAATGACATCCCGCCTTAAGTAAAAATAACGACCTTATCGGACAACCTTATAGGACCGTTGCACATTAAGACATCGAGATGTCAAGTGCTTTTAGGGCTGTGTCTCCTCAGTCCCTAGAAGCCTATTTTGGTCTGGAACTCCTAGCAATTAAAAAAGAAGTTATTAAGCGCACCCTCCTCCCGTTTAAAGTGAAATTCCCTCTTTCCCATCTTCTCTCTCCTGCCGTGTTAATAGAGTTTCAGATTTGTGCGGGGCCGGATCGATAGATGTCATCTATTAAAGGTAAGTTTTAATCGAACAATATTAGGATCAGACAGGGAAAGGGGGTTTGAAGTCGGTACCTGCAAGCTGCGGGCAGGAGATATGCAGGCTCCAGTAATAGAATATCGATCATGGGGGTGGGGAAAGGGGAGCGCAGCCCCTGAGAGGGGCGATCGGAACAATTACCAGGCCAACCGCTCAGGCCCAAGTGCGGCAGTCAGAGGCGCCCAGAGCCCCAGACAATCACCGCTAAACTTGGGGAGGGGAAGCAGGGGGCTTCTAGACTTCAAGCCGCTCTCTGACCTGTGCCCCTGACCTTTGGCGTCCCTCCAGGGAGCCTCTGGTCCAAGCAGCCTCACCCTGCTCGGGCCCTGCTGTCGTTTGTCTTTCCTTTCAGATACAGACTTTCCCAGGATCCCTCATCAGGTGTCCATCAGAGTCAGGAGTTAAGTCAAAAAGGGTCTTCAGGATGGAAAAGGACCAAAAGCCCCCCATCTCCGCATCCAACCCGTCCCAGCACAGTCAACGACTGGGTATGAGTGAAAGTGCGGGGCCTCCTTGGAGTCTCTGCAGCTGTCTCCAGATGTTTGGAAGTGGGCACTGGGTGCGTCACTGGACCTTACTGCCTACCAGGACCCCAGACCATGATTTAGCCTCAACTGCCTCCTCCAGAAAATGGAGGTGATGTTAATGATGCCATCTACCTCGCAGCTTTTGTACTCTTTCATGACTTTTATCCCAGTCTCCAGCCCAGGTCCTGCTAAATGCCCAATAAATGAATGATAACGTGGGCGCCCGGTAAGTATTAGTTTCCACTGCGAGTAAATCAGAACCGGGGTGCCTCCTCGCTTAGAGTGTGAGCAGGGACAGGCTTCGTTGGCGAATACCTGACCCAGGATCCTGGGGCTCTTTCTGCTTCAATTTAATTACGAGACAGGGCTACACTTCGTTTCTGGTGGTAAAGGCTACTCACCCGGTCCACGGCTTTTCCCACGCGCCCTACCCCCCGCCCCCGCCACCGTCCTGCGCCTTCCCATCGTATGATTTAGGCTGGGGACTTTCCGGGGCTGGGGCCGCCTCGCATCCTTACCAGGCGTCTCTCGCTGCCGGTCTGTGTCCCCCCGGATGGCATCCTTCCCTGCTTCGGTCTCTGCCAAACTTTTCTTGGCTTCCTGGGGAGCAGGGCGCACGGCCGGGAGCGCAGCACGAGTGAATTTCTGCGGGTCCAGAATGTCCAGAACCGAGAAGGAGATCTTGTGGTGGGAGGGGGCCGCCTTGGCCCCGCCGTCCTGCCATGCCAACATACCCGCCGCCTGCGGGCCGGAGGCCGGCGGCGCGGGGTCTGGGATCGCCGCGCTCCGGCTTGGCTTCGGCTGTGGCTCGGCCGCAGCTCTCAGCTGCTAGAAGGGTCGGGGCGGCCAAGTGAAGCTGGGGTGGGGAACGTGGAGGCGGGGCGCAGAGAGAGCAGCGGGGGACTGCGCGCGGATTGGCACTTGCGGGGCCCAGGCGCTTGCCAGGTGCAGGGCGCGCTCGCAGCAGTCCGGAGACTTCCCTTTGCCTTGCTGGGACCACTAGCCACAACGAGGGGGCACCTTGGTGCATCCGATGCGCGCTCCCGCCAGGACAACGCCGCCGGCTCGGTGCGCCTTCTCTCAACCTGCCCGGACTCCGGGAGTGCGAGGGTGGGAAGTCCGGACGCTTTCATCCGGGAGATTTCCCGCAACAGACACGCTGAGTCGGGCCTGGATTCACACCCATCCCCCAGTGCACCCGTTTTGAATTAAGGATGCAATTGAGGCCAACACTGATTACTTCAAGGCAACGCTCTGCACATCTCCTGCCTCGCCAGAGTGAATCACAGTAATGGCCTCAGACCTGGTCACCTCGGATTTAAAAGCCCTCGTGTTCTCACAGTTTACAGTTTACAAAGCCCTTCGGCTTGCGTGGTCTCATTTGATCCTCTGAGCGTCCTCGTGAGGTGGGCGTGGCCTGGCAAGACCCCCGTTTTAAGATAAGGAAATTAAGGTTCAAAGGTGAGAAGTGACGTGCCCGGGGTCCTGTTCGTTGGTGACAGAGTCTGGATTCGAACCCAGGTCTCCTGTCCGGGGACCAATATTCTTTTCGGTTCGTCCTGCTCTCTAGGAAATAGTGGGAGAAAGTCCTGTAGGTGTCAGAGGCTTTCCCTTCCACCCTGGAGCCTAGCCAGGTCAGGACGCAGCCAGGGGTTTGGAGAGGTGTCTGAGCCTCCAGGTGTCTAAGACGCCTGGCTGCTTTGGAAACCTTGGCAGATTGTGGTCCCAGAATCAGGTGAGATGCCCTGGTGAGGGCAGGTGAACCAGGTGAGGGTGGCCGCCCTGGCCTGCGGAGACACTAAGCACAATCCCTGATGTCCTTTGCGCCTTCGCAGCCACAGATCTGATTATTTGCAACAGATATAGGGTCTCTGGGAATCAGGTCGCATCTTTGACCCTCAACCTCCCACTAGCCCTAAGAAGAAAAAGGTTAAAAGTTGCTTGGGATTTGCATTTAAGGTCAGAGAATAGAGAAGATGGCAAGGCTTCCATCTGCCCCACGATGTCCCGTGGGAAGGGTGTACTTCAGTCTTTGGGGGAAGCGTCCACCAGCCACAGCCTTTTAACGTTCCTTTCCCCCTTTATCGTTGGGGGGCAGACTGTGAGCGCTGAGCATTTATCTCAGCAGCAAATTCTGAGGTTTCTTCTGCCCCTCTGTCCAGAACCTCCTCTAAGGCTGTTTGTCCCTTTCTTCCCTGCCCCATGGGGTTTCCAAACAATGACCTGACAATTAAGATTGTCAGAGCAGGTAGGCGTAGGAAGAGGAGGAGAAACCTCATCATTAAAGGCCAGTTGGGGGAGGTGGGGCTGCTAATCCCCTATACTATTGAAGAAAAGGCCTTACAGACCAGCTCCTCGGAGCTTTTCTCATTCAAACCTCATGGCCCCTCCCAGAGGCCGCCACTGCGTTCCCTGGGGACTTTAAAGCCCTGCCGAAATTCAAGCCCACTCTAGTCCTAAAGCGGAGACAGACGGCGCTTTAAAAGGAAATCAGGAAAGGAAGTGCACTGGCCAAGCCCTCTGGACCACCTCCCATCAGAAGGAATGCACACCTTTTGGAAAAAAGAGAAAGATGGCCCAGGCACTAAACCTGGTACCCAGGAACCAAGATTGCCAGTCACAGAACCTTCCAGATCAGATAGGGTACTTTGTTGTTTTCTGTTGTTTTGACAACACTTTCTCACCCAGTTCTCACTTGATTTTTTTTTTAATCTTTCTTCTCTCTCCCTCCCCCACTGATTCCATCCCCCTTTTACTTTTTTCCACCCACGTTTATATCTTTTCATATTTATAGATTTCAATATAACTAAAAATGTATCTCTTTAAGGGAGCTCTAGGATGGACATTTCTGGCTCCCCATGGCCCCTCTTCTTATCTGTTCTGTAAGAAATATTGGGGCCAGTTTCTCAGGAAGATGGGCTGGCATTCCGGAGAGCACCCCGTACCCCCAAACAGAGGGTCAGGGAAGGCACAGAAGCCAAGGGCAGGCCAAACCTGGGAGATTTTCATTTCACTTTATCAGTTATCTACACAAATTGAGCTTAATGTTAATCGTCTTTACCTTGAAGTCCTCAGGTGCTAAATACAGAAGCAGAAAGAGGAGAAGCAACACACTGGAAAGTCAAGGACACACAAAGGCCATGTGTTTTAAGACTGTGAATCTTGGACTTCCCATCGTGGTGCAGCAGAAATGAATCCGACTAGGAACCATGAGGTTGCGGGTTCGATCCCTGGCCTTGCTCAGTGGGTTAAGGATCTGGCTTTGCTGTGCCTGTGGTGTAGGCTGGTGGCTACACCTCCCATTCGACCCCTAGCCTGGGAACCTCCGTATGCTGTGGGTACGGCACTAAAAAGACTGTGAATCTTTAAGAACTCCCTCTATTTTAGTTGGCTTTCCCCCCTTGTTTCTTATTTTTCCTGTATTTCTGATATGTGTGTTTGGTGTAGCACAAGGTTATGGGAATCCTTGCCCTCAGGACATAGCTTCTGGAGACAGATGATGCAAGAAACAGCACCGTGTCTCCAGTCAACATTACAGGAATAGAAAATACTCCTTCTTACCCACCCAACTTAAAGAGAAGCACCCCACCCAAAGAGCAGGCTAAATTCTTCAGTTTGGCGAGGTGGGGTGGGGAGGGGCGTCTTGGGAAGCTGCTTCTCTGGCCACCTGCTTTGCAAATAACCAGAAGGCAGTGAAACTTCCTGTAGGAACAACCTGGTGATGTGTTGACTCGCTAAAGTCCTCACACGTGTGTTTCTATGCAAGGTGTTCCTACATAGTAAGCATATCCGTATCCAGCGAGCCGCCTTCCCCGTGCCTGGAGTTGATTTGTGTTTTCAGCGTGGCCATTAAAATTCTGCCCGAGTGCTGTCTTTAAATTGCTTTGATGCTAGGTGGGTTCCATCCCTGACCTGTCCTGATGGCAAGTGATGGCTGTAACAAGCTCGGGATCAATATTCATAGCGGGTGTCCTGGGCTGATAACACTAGCCAAGACAATGTTCACTATCAGTGCAGACAGCTGAGATATTGCGCCATTAGGGATGTTGTGTTAAATAACCTGATCCATTTCTGGGGCTATTTAATGAATTTCACAGTTTAGATAGTATCTTTAAGGAGAAGGCGAAGGCTATTCCGGAGGCACTGATGCAAATCAATGATGCCAAGCTTCCCCAGCTATTCTGCAAACAAAGTGGCCTATAATTCCAGCACAGCCTTGAGGACTGATGCCTGAGCAGTGAACGATGTTAACAATGGAAAAAATTTGCCTTCTGTTCAGAGGGAGGGCAACGTTATAAGCTGTGTTAAACCACCTTAGATAAAAATCTTATGTTTCCCCCAATAAAATACAACATAAAATCTCTAGGTAAAACCTTGCAGTTTGGGGCAGCCCTCAGGGTAGGACATATATGCCAAAGAGACAGCTTCATAAGACACCGCTTGGTGACAAAGGGGGGGCTTTAACTACATGCAGCTCTGTGGGCATCCCCATCAGTTATGACCTCAGCCAGCTCTTCCTAAGATTCTTCAACTCAAATTGCCTACAAAACGGGAGGGGGGAGGCGCTGGATTTTGAAAGGAAACCACTGATAGCGGTAGAATCAGTTGTTAAATGTTTACTTGACGCGGTGCCCCTTGTTGCCGGAGAGTTCATTTACAGTCAAAGGCCGCATTTACCATTTCCCACCAGGGCTTTGAACTCTGGCTGCCAATCAGAGCAAGTATTCCTTTTAAAGACCTGCCTCGGAGACTTTGATTTGTGAAAGCTCAAAATATAGCCTTCTTACCTGTCCCCGGATTGCCACCAAAATAAAAATATTTACTCATTGTATTTCACTTTTAAAAAATCAGTATGTCTTTTTGGAAATCAACAGGTTAAAAAAATCAACTTCTTTATTTCAGGAATATGGAGGAATCTTCAAAGAAGGTGATAAAACAATGGAGGCGGTATTGGTAAGTAGAGTACATGTGAATTGCTCCTGATAATGACAATTAGCATTAACAATAGTGGCCGTTCTTGTCTGGGCCCTTGCCCTGGACCAGGCACCTGGCCAAGCTTTTTGCTTACTTTGGGTGATTTTATTTAACCCTCCCCATGACCCCATGAAGCAGGCACTATTATATCCCCAGTTTACAGTCCAGAAAACCCAAGCTTAGATGGCTTAAGAGCAAGTTTGCCCCAGAGCTAGGAAGTGGTGAAGCTGAGACTTGAACCAGGGTGGTGAGATCTCAGAGGCTGGCTCAGTAAATTCTTACTCTTAAGGGAAATTCCCTTCCTGCCCCAGGGGGAAATCCAATTCCAGACATTTACTGAATGGCTTTTCTTCAAGTAACACACACAGCTGGGGGATGGAGGAGGACCTTCCAGAAAATAATGGAACCCAACCACTGCCTAGGAGGAAACTTGGTGCAAGTCCAGGGGTCCAATTTTGGAAGCTCTCACATTCAGTGTTTCCTAGCATTTTAAATATTCCCAGGAGGAGCCCAAGAGAAGGGAACTGACAGACAAGGCAAATTGTTCTGGGCATCTGGAAAAGTAGAGAAATGTCACTGGGAGAAAAAGAATGGGGAGGGGGTGAGAATGGCAGGTGACAGGTTGAGGACATATGAGGAGAGAACTGGTGGAGGAAAGGGCCAGAAGGAGCAGAGACAAAGCGTGAGCTCTTTCTGGGCTTTTTCTAGTGTGAGCATCGCATGTCATGTTCAAAGAGAGGCTTATGCCGGGGTTCCTGTCGTGGCTCAGTGGTTAATGAATCCGACTAGGAACCATGAGGTTGCGGGTTCGATCCCTGGCCTTGCTCAGTGGGTTAAGGATCTGGCGTTGCCCTGAGCTGTGGTGCAGCTCCCAGATGCAGCTCGGATCCCGCGTTGCTGTGGATGTGGCTGTGGCTGTGGTGAAGGCTGGCAGCTACAGCTCCTGTTAGACCCCTAGCCTGGGAACCTCCATATGCCGTGGGCATGGCCCTAGATAAGGCAAAAAAGACAAAAAAAAAAAAAAAAAAAAGAGGCTTATGCTAAATACAGACCAGGGGGTGAGCCAGGACTTGGCCAGTGTACAAAGTACCTGCTCCCTGTTTTAGTGGAAGCCTGTGTGCTCTAGGCACAGTGAGGCCAAAGAAACCAAAACATGGAAGTTTGGAGCGGAGAAAGATTTATTGCAGGGCCATGCAAGGAGATGGGTGACTCATGCTCCCACAATATTCTGAACTCAATATTCTGAACCAAAATTGCAAAGCATTTTTTTATTTTGTGGCCACTGGCGGAGCTCTGGGTCCAGGGCTGTAGTTGTGACCGAAGTAAGCCCCAGCTGCCAGGCCAGGGATCAAACCTGTGTCCCAGAGCCCCCTAAGACGCTGCTAATCCTGTGCCACTGTGGGAACTCTGCAACAATTTTTTTTTGGCTATTTTTTAGGCCCACACCTGCAGCATATGGAAGTTCCCAGGCCAGAGGGTGAACAGGAGCTACAGCTGCTGGTCTACACCACAGCCACAGCAATATCAGGTCCGAGTGGCATCTGCAACCTACACCACAGCTCGCAGCAATGCTGGATCCTTAACCCACTGCACGAGGCCAGGGATCAAACGTGTAACTTCAAGGTTCCTAGTCGGATTGTTTCCGCTATGCCACAATGGGAACTCCCCAAGTCCCAGTGTTAACATTGGAAAGGGTCAGAGGGGAAGTCACTCTTTCCCTTTTCCATAAAATTTATTTATTTCAAAATAAGGTAACATTAAACAGAATGTAGAAATTCATCCAAAATCTCACTGGGCTAACACACTGAAATATTCCCATTTTCTTCCCAGCCTTATTCCTACCCATTCCTATTTTTGCAGGCTGTGGTCTACACACAATTTTTGTATTCTGCTTTTCCATATAATGTTATAACACGAGCATTTTCCATATTGTAACCTAGACTTCCTTTTGGAGGGCATAATATTTCTTTCAGTAACCTTCTTACAATTTCTTGAACAATTCTGGTCCCTGAACATCTATTTTTCTTCCTGCTTGCTTTGGCATTATAGTTTACACTGCAAGACATGTCTTTGGATTCATTTCCTTATCGTTGCTTCACAGGGCGCGGGAGTGCCAGGTCAATGGGCTCAACTATTTCCATTGTTTTTAGAACGGTCGTTCGAACGACACAGGATGGAAACACCAGTGAAGGTGTTGCCTGTTCTCTTAAATTTTTGCTGCTTTTACTTCTATTGTCTTGATTTTTAGGGAGGGTGACTATTTTGTAGGGGGGTGTTTTCTGCTTTTCCTGCTCTTTATGCAAGGAGCTCTAGCAGTAAATGTTCCCATTGCTCGGGCGAGGGAGCCCAGCGTCGGTGGCAGCGCCAGGCTGTCCCAGGGTTTGCGCCCGGCAGCGCCCCGCGCGCCCCCCCCCGCGGAACTACACTTCCCAGGCGTCTCTGCGCGCCGAGTGCGGCGGCGGTTTCCAGCCGCCGCTCAGGACGCGCGGTGGGGGGGCCCTTCCAGGTGCACGTCAGGGCGCCATGGCCGCATGGGGCGAGCGGCTAGCTGGCGTACGCGGGGTGCTGCTCGACATCTCCGGTGTGCTGTACGACGGCGGTGAGGGCGGCGGCGCGGCAATCGCGGGCTCTGTGGAGGCGGTGGCGAGGTGAGTGGGCCCCGCCGGCCGCCTGGCGCGCGGAGCTCTGAGCTCGGCCGTGTTCCGCCGGCCGTTGAGGGCCGCTGCCTAGGGAGGGGAGGGGGCGCGGGGGCGGGGCTGCTGCTCTGGCCCCGCCCCGCCCGGTGCGCCTGGGCGGGCACCTGCTTCTGCTGGTTAGAATAGGGCCACTGCCCAAAAGGGCAGCCCCTTGCCGTCTTGCCGCTGAGCGCTTGGAATATGGCTAGTCTGAATTAAGATGTGTTCTAAATACACCTCTGGTACATTCGGGGTGCAAGCCGGGGTGCAAGACTGAGAAAAATGTAAGGAACTCGTTATATGGTTTTATGTTGGTTACTTGTGGGAATGATATTAATTTGAATATATTCGGTTGAATAAATTGTATTAAATTAATTCCAGCTGTTTCCTTTGACTTTTGTTGATGTGGTTACCGGAAAACTTTAAGTTGTATATGTGACCGGCGTTATTATGGGGTTGGACAGCACTGTCTGCTTAGACAGTAGGAGGGTGTATTGTGCACCAGGTTATTGTGCACGGAGAACACTGCCAGGACCCCCCATGGTGTCACTGGGTCCTGGATGTTGTAATTGCCATTGGCATCGCTGGCTCCTTGCTGCCATGATGCTGAAGGGCTGCCGGGAAGGGTTAATTGCACAGAACTTCGCCTCCTAGTGTCACTAGCTAGGGGACCCTGGCTTGGTGGCCTGACCTGGCTGGGACTCAATTTACCTACCTGTAGATGGCAGGTAAGTGAGCCTCTTGGTCCTCTTCAGACACCTCAGCCTTTCTGGCTGTATGGGAGCCAAATGCCCTGCACAGAGCAGAGCAGGAGGTTTTTGGGAGGCTAAGAACTCAGGAAAGGGAGACAGGGCTTCCAGGAGAGTGTGCAGAGGGCACCCCAGACCCAGGAGACTCCTGGCAGCCCTGGGGGTGTAGTTCAGGTTTAAGTGTCTTCCTGGCCTCTGCCTTTGCCTCCATTTACCCCAGGGCTTAAGACTAGCTCTGTCACAAACAAGAGCATTGGGTAGGTAGCACCTGTGGGAGTGGAGCAGAGGGCACTGGGCTGTGTTTGGGGATGGAGCAGGCCCAGGATAGGGGAGCAGAAGGCCCCACCTTAGGACTGTGACTGAGGCAGACAGGGGCTCACGTCTGGATGGGAGATGGACAGTAAACCTGGACACGGACAAATAAGTCAACTTGTCAGGCTGGCATAAGAGATGTGAAGCGTGTGACAAGGCCTGTGCTAGAGAGAGGGTCCGGGGACAGCTCTGAGGAGGCCTTGGACTGAGCTTGAGAATATGAGGGGCCATCTGGCTGGAGGGAACAGTGGCTGCAGAGCCTGAGGTAGAAGAGAACTTGGCACGTTTGCATTCACAGGGCTTCAAAAGGCAGGGATGTGAGGGTCATGGAAGGCTGTCTGGATTTCATCCTTAGTGTATTGGGAAGTCAGTGAAGATTTTAGGCAGGATAGTCATGTAATCTGATGTGTGTGTGTGTGTGTGTGTGTTGCCCATGGCATGCAGCAACTTGACAGGGGATGTCAGTTCCCAGACCAGGGATTGAATCTGGGCCACAGTGGTGAAAGTGCCACATGCTATCTACTAGACCACCAGGGAACTCCCATGAACTGATTTATGCTTTAAGGGAATTTATTTATTTATTTATTTTTGTCTTTTGTCATTTTTTAGGGCCGCACCTGCGGCATGTGGATGTTCCCAGGCTAGGGATCTAATTGGAGCTACAGCTGCCGGCCTACGCCAGAGCCACAGCGATGCCAGATCCGAGCCGTGTCTGCAACCTACACCACAGTTCACAGCAACGCTGGATCTTTAACCCACTGAGCGAGGCCAGGAATCGAACCTGCAACCTCATAGTTCCTAGTCCACATTCCTTTCCGCTGAGCCACGATGGGAACTCCTGTTTTAAGGAAATTTAAATGTAAAAAGTGACATGATGTAAGTACCAAAAGAAGAGAGGAGAAATTCCCTTTGAAATCTTGGATTAGAAGACCTCTTTAGCTATGCCTCAAAGTCTGAAAATTGTTGAAAGTGACAAATCAACAGTCCAATAAAAAAATGCACCAAGGATAAAAACAGTTAGTTTTACAGTAAGAAAAATGAATAGGAAAACAAAGGACCAGCATAGGAAAGATGCTCAGCTTTATGCATATAAGAGAAATGCAAATTAAAACTCTCCCGAGATGCCTCTTTTATCATCCATTTGAGAAAACTGGCAAAAATCCCAAACTTTGGGAGTGCATTCTTTTGATGAGAGTTTGCGGAAACAGATCTTGTCTGATACTGCTTGTGGAAGATACATTTTGGCGTTGTCTACCAGCAGTTCCACCTCTCGGAATTTGTCTTGCCTCACACATGAGAAGTGACATAAGTGCAAAGTCATTCATTATCAGAGCCTTGTGAAATAGCCAAAGACTGGAAGCAGCTTAGCTGTTCATTGCTAGGGGAGTCTTATGGTCTGTTTGTCTACACAGTGAAATACTGCGCTGCATAAAAAAGAATGGGCATGCCTACCATGTAGACATACTGTCAGTGAAGACAGGGTACGCATAGTACGTCTTTTGGTTGGAAAAGGCAGAAATGCAAGCATGTATTCCTGCTGGTGTGTTTGCATAAAGAAACTGGAGGGAAGAGCCACACCTTGTGAAGAACTGGGGGCCAAACGATTGGGAGGGACTGGGTGGTTGGGGGAGGGAGTGGGAGCAAGACTCTTCTCTGGGTAACTTTGTATGTAAACATTTTTTAAAGTTTCTGAACCATGTGGATGTATTTCCCATTCAGGATATCATATTACAAATATTTTTATCCAGTAAAGCTGGATAAAAAAAATAGCGCTGCTCCCAAAATATTTTAAGATCTCTCTGGCTGCAAAATGGGGAGTGGCTTCAGAGGAAACGGGAGCAGCCAGTTGGCAGAGTGTTATGTGGTCCAGGGAGAGAAGATGGGGCTTGGACTGGGGGTGGCAATGGAAATGAAGAGGAGGTGAATTAAAGAGCTGTTTTGTAAGTAGGATCACTGGGACCTGCTGATGTATTGGATGTGGTGGGAGTCAAGGGGGAGATGAAAAAAAGAATGGCTCCAGTTTCAAACTGCAGCTCCTGAGGTGATGGACAGGGGGCAGGGAGTGGCGCAGGCAGGTGCCACAATGGCTTGTGACTCAGGTCAGTTTCTCGGCTCGGTGCTCGGCACATGATAGACCTCCATATCCCATGTTAATATAGGAATCCTTTCTTTTTTTTTCCTGATTAAATATTTCATTTTTTAAATTTTTTATTTTTAAATTACTTAATGAATTTTATTACAATTATAGGTGTACAAAATCATCACAGCCAAGTTTTATAGCATTTCCATCCCAAACCCTCAGTACATCCCCCCACCCCCCAGCTTGTCTCATTTGGAAACCGTAAGTTTTTTTTTTTGTCTTTTTGCCTTATCTAGGGCCACACCTGCAGCATATGGAGGTTCCCAGGCTAGGGGTCTAACAGGAGCTGTAGCCGCCGGCCTTCGCCACAGCCACAGCAACGCAGGATCCGAGCCGCATCTGCGGCCTACACCACAGCTCACGGCAACGCCGGATCCTTAACCCACTTAGCGATGCCAGGGATCGAACCCGCAACCTCATGGTTCCTAGTTGCATTAGTTAACCACTGAGCCACAACGGGAACTCCAGGAAACCATAAGTTTTTCAAAGTCTGTGAGTCAGTATCTGTTCTGCAGAGAAGTTCATTGTGTCCTTTTTTTTTAGATTCCACATGTAAGTGGTCGCAGTTGATGCTGGTGTCTCATTGTCTGACTGACTTCACTTAGCATGTTAATTTCTAGGTCCATCCATGTTGCTATAAATGCTGTTATTTCTTTCCTTTTAATGGCTGAGTAATATTCCATTGTGTATATGTACCACATCTTCTTTGTCCACTCCTCTGTTGATGGACATTTAGGTTGTTTCCATGACCTGGCTATTGTATAGAGTGCTGCAATGAACACTGCAGTACATGTGTCTTTTCGAGTCATGGTTTTCTCTGGATAGATGCCCAGGAGTGGGATTACTGGATCAAATGGTAATTCTATTTTGAGTTTTCTGAGGAGTCTCCATACTGTTTTCCACAGTGGTTGCACAATATAGGAATTCCTGTTATACATGTTTCTAATTCTTTTTTTTTTTTTGCTTTTTATGGCTGTACCGGCGGCATATGGAGGTTCCCAGGCCAGGGATCTAATCGGAGCTATAGCTGCCAGCCTACACCACAGCCACAGCTACAGAGGATCCGAGCTGCATCTGTGACCTACACCACAGCTCATGGCAACGCCGGATCCTTAACCCACTGAGTGAGACCAGGGATTGAACCTGCAACCTCATGGTTCCTAGTTGGATTCGTTTCTGCTGCACTACGACGGGAACTCCTCTAATTCTTTTAAAATCAAGGCTACTTAAAAACTTTATGTTAAAGTTAAGTACATATATATTCTATGAGGGGGTGCAATTTCTGGTTTTCAGTTATTATGAGTAATGCGGCCACGAACATTTTAGAACATGTCTTTGGCGAGTGAGTGAATGTGTTTCCGTTCACACTGCAGACCTAGGAGTGGAGTGGCCGGTCATAAGACAGGTGTAAGTTCAGCCTTAGAAGATGCTGCCAAATCGTTTCCCAAAACGTATGTGCTAGAATCTCTGTGGTTCCATGGCCTCACCAATGTGTGGGTTTGTCAGTCCTTTGCATTTTAGTGGGACCATTTTTACCTCTGAAAAACCTGAGAGGTAAAGTATGTCAAGGATATGGACAGAGCCTCGGTCCCTCCTCATCCACCTTCTGCAGAGGAGCACAGAATGGATCCGGCAGTGGCTGATGGGGAGCCCCTGTTTTCCAGTCAGTATCTTGGGTCTGCTGTGCACCCTTTCTGGCCAGTTGCTCTCAGAGAGTGCTTCCTCTGCTGGAGGTCCCTGCCTGTGCCATTTAGTCCCTCTAAGGGATGTGGGGGTGGGGGTTGTTATTTCCTCATATCAGCTGAGGTCACCGTGGCTCAGGCTTGGCTGGGATGGCCCAGCGACCCTTGGACCCAGGTCAGCCTGACCCCTAACCACTGTGTCAGACCTGCCCTTTGAGGGAGAAGCAGGCATTGAAAAAGGTCAGGGGCAGAGTTTCTGTTGTGGCTCGGCGGGTTAAGAATCCAATTAGTATCCATGAGGATGTGGGTTCAGTCCCTGGCCCTGCTCAGTGGGTTATGGATCGGGCGTTGCCGTGAGCTGTGGTGTAGGTTGCAGATGCAGCTTGGGTCCCGAGTTGATGGCTGTGGCCGGCATCTGTAGTTCCGATTTGACACCTAGCCTGGGAACTTCCATACGCTGTAGGTGTGGCCCTTAAAAAACAGAAACAAAAATAAGAAAACAGAAGGAAAAGAAAAAGGTCAGGGGCTTCTCTCTAACAGCCTCTCCTGGGTGATTGTCCCCAGCGTGGGGCGGGGGAGGAGGGCAGACATACTCTCCAGCGGAGGCTGCACAGATTCCAGGGTGTGGCATTAAGGAGGGTGAACCCCGGACTGTTAACCTTGTGGGTTTGGCATTCGTGTCTTCTGACAGATCCTGGGAGGTTTTTATTTTGATTTGCTTTAACCCAGCTGAGTTATCTAGCTGGGGCGGGTCTTGTAGCAGCGACACTGTTTAAAGCCAGCAGTGATACAATAACACCGAAGTACATCCCAGCCAGTCTTATAGCTGAGAGAGGGGAGAGAGAAGTGCGTTCCCCTGAGATAAAAGAGATCGTCCTGCTAGTTATCTCAGGAGTTTATCACGGTGCTGCCCCGGGGACCTGGAGGATGGGGCCTGGTCCCTCTGGAACCCCCGGGGCTGCAAGCCCCAGGGCCATGTCCCCACACCTCTTCCTGCTCCACCAGGGCCTTCTCAGGTGACCTTTGTGTCCCTTCTCTCCCTCTGCCCCCCTCACCCCCTCACCCCCTCACTCCTGGGTACAGATTTCTGGGTGGGGTTTTCACTGACAAGCCCTTAGCAGCCCAGCACCCACGGAGCCTGGGCCCCCCACACTGCAGCACCCTGTAGCTGTCACCCACATTGCTTTTCTGTCTTTAACTCTCTTTAAAGATGAGACCTCTCCACCCATGCCTGGCCTCCAGTGGCCAACTGATCACACTCAGGCCCAAGGGAGCCCGCATGCCCTCCGGGGGTGCCCCCGGAGCCCAGCGTCCAGCTCTCCTGGCAGTGAGCATATGTGGGCAGCCTCCTCCAGTAAAACCTGCCTGCTGCTGGAGTTTCTGTGGGGATGTCAGACATGGGGACGTGGCTTTTTCCCTTTTGTGGTTGCTGAGCCAAGAACGGGCTCTCCCAGGAATCTTGGCAGGCTGGCCCTGCGGGCCAAGGTGAATAAGGCTGGGCTTTCCCTGATTTTTGTAGTTTTTGCAGCCCCACCCTGCACTCTGTGGCCTCCCTGATATGCGAGGGTTGCTTTGAAGTTGAAACTGAGCTTAAAGGAAGTTCCTGGGGTGAGAGCCTCCCCTGCCACTGCCGGTGGTGGGGTTCCCAGGTTGCGGGAGCGTCTGCCTTGAGGCGGGTGCCCAGCACCGTGGGTTCCCAAACAGCCGCTTCTGTTCTATGAGCCCTGGAGGGGGGACTCAGCACCCCTCTTCCTAGACTTTCTGCGATAGCAGGTGTGCTAAGGTTTTCTGAAAAGTTCCCGCCTTTGGGCGGACATAGAGCGTGTGGGGAGTATCCGTGTTGCTTTTTAAGACAGTATTGACCACATAATAGCAGTCAGCTGTGATGGAGGGAGGCCTGCGATGGCCCAGGCAGATGTTTGGCCGCACAAGCTCCCTTCACAGCCCGCCCTTTTCAGACCAAGGACCGAGGCTCAGAGCGATTCTGGAAGTGGCCAAAATAGAGGACTCCAGGTCCACCTGACTTGCTTTCCTCCCAGTACCGCACTGCTTCTCCTTAAAGATGCGTGTGTTCATTTTTGTTCATTCACTCATGCACTCAACAGATATTTACTGAGTGCTTCTTTTATACCAGAAACGTGGCTGTAGGCACCAGGACAGGGACAGTGAATGGGCAGGTGGAAGTCCCTGCCCTCAGGAAGCTGACCGTCCAGGATGGGGACATCAGCATAAACAGTGCCCGGAAAGGCTGGTGTCGGGAGAGACTGAGAGTGTCCGGCTAGTGAGAGGCTCGTGTCAGGAGGAGAGGGACTGAGCTGGCAGGGAGCTGGGGAGCCAGGGTGGGGAGCACTCCTGGATCTGGTGACGTGGGAGCTGGGCTCTGTCGTGTCATCTGGACCTGGCTCATCCCAGATGGGAGAGCAGAAGGTACCGGCTTCTGAGACCATGATAATTCCTTCCTGGAGCTGCTGGCCAGGGGGGCCCCCACTGCTCTGGGACTTGTGGGCGGGGTGGTCATGGGACATCTGGAACCGGCCTGGGTCCCCCCAAAGGGCTCTTTATTGGAGTCCATTCTTGGGCAGTTGGGCTCCCCAAGGGGGGCCATTCAGAAGCAGGGCTGGGCACAGCGGGAGTTGCAGGGGCCGGCCCGGGGGCTGGTCGGCACAAAGCGCAGCCCCGGCGGCATCTGCATGTGAAAGGCTGGTGGGCATTTACTGCATCCTGTCTCGGCCACTAAAGCACATCTGCCGGTCAGGCCGCCCAGCCCTTTTGCGGCCGGCGGAAGGAAGCGGGCTCGGCCCGGCCCGGGCAGCCTCATAAAGCAATTCCCGCCCGGGACTAACAGACCCGAGACCCATCCTTCCAACTGTGCGCTTGAGTGTGCGCCCTGGGACCCTGTTAGAATTCAGGCACCTCCCAGCAGGTCTCAGAGCCAAGGGGAGCAGGGCCAGGGGGCCTTGTCTGCAGTGCCGCTCTGGGGCCAACCCCCTCGTTGAAGCTCAGCCCCAGGGTCATGGCTGCCCAGGAGTGGCAGTAATGATGGTAGCTGCTAGGACTCTGGGAGGACCAGGAGTCTCACTGATGCCTCGTCACATCCCGCACGTGTGGCCCAGCACCTGCCCCGGTGGGGGTGGGGCTCTTAAGAATATCAGAGGGGCCACTTATTTGGGTTTGTTTAGGCCAACAGGAGCTCTCCTGACTCAGTCTGGACCTTGGACAAGGTGTGTTTTTCCAGAATGCCCTGTCACTTGTGCTGCCATTTGCTCTGGGGGCTGAGCCAGGCTGTGTTCAGAGTTGGGGTGGGGTGGTGAGAGCAGGTGACCCCCGCTGAGTTCTTATAACATCTGCAGTTTAAGCTTCACAAGTCAGAGGTGGCTTCCTTCTTATAAACAGTCCCACTAGTGCGTGACTCTAGTAAGTAAAATGACCAGGAGTTCCCTTCGTGGCACAGTGGAAACGAATCTGACGAGCATCCATGAGGACTCAGGTTCGATTCCTCATCACCGGCCCCATCCTAGTGACTCCCCCAGGGGGACCCTGGTTCCTACCGCACTTTTCCTTCTCTGTGTCCCCAGATGCACCGAGGATTTTAAGAAGTAGCGCCCCCTCCCCTCCCCGCGCCCAGCTCTCACCCAGCCCTTTGGTCTCCCCACCACTCCCTCCCCGGCCCCCATGCTCCTTGGGCAGCCCTGGTGGTCAAAGAATATGTTTTGTTGGTTCACAGGTCACCAGAAGCTGGCGTTCCCTGCAGATTCCGAGTCTGGGGTTTCATACTTACGTAGCCTTAGAGCATTTATCCCCTAAATGAAATCTGGGGTGGAGCCCCCCCACCAAATTTTAAAAACAGGTAAAAAAGCAATGTTTGGATGGTGTATACTTTCTCTGTTCAAATCTATGATATTGATTATTAGGTCAGCCAGTGGAAATGACAAAAGTGTCTTGATGAATAATAGGACTGAAGTCCAGGGCAGTGGACAGCTCAATAGTATATGTGTGTGTAATTTTATATTTGTGGCTGGAAGCAACCTGTGTGTCAGTCAGGAGGAGATGAAGGAATAAATTACGGTTTACAGATTGCAGAATATTTTGCAGCTATAAAAAAGAACGAGGTAGCTCCCCTTGCTGTTGACATTAGTTTATGTGATATGAATGTTGTACTTAGGCAGTGGAGAAGTTACAGAATAATGGCTGTGAAATACCACGTTTCACAGATAAAGGAGACACCGCTGCCGTCTGGCAGAGTGCTAACAGAATTGTGAGTCTGCTTTGCGTGGAGGGAAGCTGGGGGACCTTGGTGGCTGTGTGAAGCTGCACCACAGCCCCACTGCCGTGACACGGGCTGTTTCTGGGTTTCTGATCTCAGCCTCGGTGAGATCTGTGTTGGGGGCATAAGAGTTAATTGAGCTATTTTAATCTCTTTTTTTTATTGGTTGTATCTGCGGCAATGCGGAAGTTCCTGGACCAGGAATCGAATCCGAACCATAGCAATGACAATGCCTAATCTTTAACTAGTAGGCCCTCCCAGGGAACTCCTTAACCATTAAAAAAAAAATTGAGGGGGTTCCCCTTGTGCTTTAGTGGAAACAAATCTGACTGGTAACCATGAAGATGTGGGTTCGATTCCTGGCCTCATTCAGTGAGTTAAGGATCCTGCCTTGCCATGAGCTGTGGTGTAGGTCGCAGATGCAGCTCGGATTCCATGTTGCTGTGGCTGTGGTGAAGGCCTGCAGCTATAGCTTCGATTCAACTCCTAGCCTGGGAACTTCCACATGCCACAGATGCGGCCCTAAAAAGCAAAAAAAAAAAATAATAAGGAAAAAAATTCAAGTATAGTTAATTTTGGAGTTCCCTTTGTGGCTCAGCGTTAATGAGTCTGACTAGTATCCCTGAGGACTTGGGTTCGATCCCTGGTCTTGTTCAGTGGGTTCAGAATCCGGCGTTGCAGTGAGCTGTGGTGTAGGTCACAGATGCGGCTCAGATCCCTCATTTCTATGGCTGTGGTGTAGGCTGGCAGCTACAGCTCAGATTCCTAGTCTGGGAATTTCCATATGCTATGCTTGTGGTCCTAAAAAGACAAAAAAAAAAAAAAGAAAAAGAATTTACAATATGTTGGCTTCAGGTGTATAGCAAAGTGATTCAGATATGTGTGTGTGTGTGTATGTGTGTATTCTTTTTCAGATATTTTTCTGTTATAGGTTATTGCAAGATATTGAATTCAGTTCCCTGTGGTGTAGAGTGGGCGGTATTTTCTCTTAAACCAGCATTTTACTTGTTCCACATCTAGGAGCTCAAGGAGCATTTATTTGCTTGAAGGGTCAGCTAATGGTGAAGAGACTTTGCATATAAGAGTCTTTCAGTTGTTGAACTTGGTGCATATTCAAAACAAAATCACCCAGCTCTACCCAGAGAGCTGTAATTTTCACAGCTGTCTCCATTTTCGTGGGGCCAGTATTAAAGGCTTCTCATCCAAGCTCTGTTCCTGGACCAGTCCCCTGGCCCCTCCCAGCCTCAGGTACTCACCTGAGGTAGATGGAATAGTGACCCATTTCTCAGACTGTGTGGAGGATTCAGTGTGGGCCTCTGGGGACGTGGGGTCAGGGAGAAGCAGCCACTGATGGGGAGCTGCTGTAACTACCTTTGGGCCCTCCTCCGTCCTGGGTGTCCCGGGGGACCAGTCAGCCCCGCTTTGCTGCAGGCTCCCTTTGCTGGGTTGAACTTTGCCCTCTCAATGTTGCTCCTGGGCAAAGCTCTCTGGGCTTCATCCCACAGGCCGCCCTCACCTGCTGGTTCCTCCTGCTGTCCAGATTCCTTGGGCATCTGGCTTCCTGTCCGACTGCCTGCCTGGAGGGTCCAGATGTCCCCAGAACCCAGCACGGGGCCTGCCAGAGTGTGTTTGTTGTCGCCACCACTGCCTTCGCTGTCGTTTACTGAGTAGTTGCAGCGGGCCAGGCGCTTCAGGGCAGCGCTATCAGGTGGTTGCTGCCAGCGCTCCATTTTACAGACGTGGAAACTGAGGTTGGAAAGGGTGAGCTGGCAAGCCCGGTCACGCAGGTGCTAGAGGAGCTGTGGCCGAGTCTGCTTTCCGAGCCAGGCTCCCACCTCACCCCGGGAATGCCTGGCCTCTGTCCCCTGCAGTGTTCGTCACTGGACCAGCCTGTGACCATGTCTGGGAGAGGACTGGCTGGCGGCTGACATTCCAAGGTTGGAGAGGGATCTGAAGAATCCATGTCTCCTGGAAATGTGCCCTGTGTCCCTCTGGGCCTCAGTCTCCCCTCTCTGTGCTTGGACAAGCTCCAAGGTCTCCTCTGGCTTCTGGACTCCAGCCCACTTGATTCTAAGTTGTGTTTGCTAATAAACAGTGAAGCGGGAGTTCCCGTTGTGACTCAGCAGTAATGAACAAGACTAGTATCCAGGAGGATGCGGGTTCGATCCCTGGCTTCATTCAGTGGATTAACGAGCTGGAGTTGCCATGAGCTGTGGGGTAGGCTGGCAGATGCAGCTCTGATTTGACCTCTAGCCCGGGAACTTCCGTGTGCCGTGGGTGCGGCCATAACAAGAAAAAAAAAAAAAAAAGAGTAAAGCGATGTTGTGGGCTCAGTATGTCCCTTTGATCTGAGCTCAGGGAGAGAGCGTCCTGGACGGCGAGTGAGGTGGCTGGGGCTGTGGAAGGTGTGCTGTGTATTTTGTAAGGGCCCTGGTTTGGGGCCTGCCCGTGGTCTCTGTGACCTCGTTGCTGTCCCCCCGAGGTCCCTGGCTGGGTGGCCCGAACAGAGAGGCTCAGTCAAGGCCCCGACTATGTGTGGCCCCGCCTCTCGTTCACTTTCTTCTCTCCGTCCAGACTTTGGACTCCGTTTCTTGCCTGGAGTCTGACGACACACTCTGCCCAAGGGAGTGTCAGCTGGAGAGTGGGGAGGGGTCTCTGGGGAGCTCACAGCTGGCAGTCAGCCCAGCCAGAAGCTCCACTCTGGTGGGTCAGTGGAAAGAAGGGCAGTACAGCGGGCCAGCCAGAGCCACCGACAGTGGCCCCTCAGCATTCCTGCTCCGCTGGTGACGCCAGCACTTGGCAGGGCTCACGGTGTGTCCGCAGTCCCCACCCTGGAGAGCCAGAGGGCCAGGCGCTTCTATTACCCCACTTCATGGCCAGGACTCAAGACCTGTAAGAGTCTGGCCCATGGATGCCCAGCCAAGGGCACGTGCAAAGTGCAGGTACAGGACCTGGAGAGCCGGACCTCATTCTCCTGGGGTTTTTGCAAAAGCCCTTCTGTTCTGCTTTAGCCACAAGGCAGCCCCCGACCCCAAGCCGATGCCCATCATCAGGGCACTTGGGGAGCTGGACTGGGTCCCACCCTCAGGCAGTGTAGGTGCCTCTAGTGTACACCAATAACTGTTTTTCTTTATTTTTTGTCTTTTTAGGGCCACACCCGCAGCATATGGAGGTTCCCAGGCCAGGAGTCAAATCGGAGCTGTAGCTGCTGGCCTACACCACAGCCGCAGCCATGCCAGATCCGAGCGGCATCTGCAGCCTACATCACAGCTCATAGAAACTCTGGATCCTTAACCCACCAAGCGAGGCCAGGGATTGAACCTGCGTCCTTATGGATGCTAGTCAGATTTGTTTCTGCTGAGCCATGATGGGAACTCCTGTTTTTCTTTTTTAAAAAAATGACTGTGGAGTTCCCTTCATGGCTCAGTTGTTAATGAATCCGACTAGGAACCATGAGGTTGTAGGTTCGATCCCTGGCCTTGCTCAGTGGGTTAAGGATTCAGCATTGCCGTGAGCTGTGGTGTAGGTTGCAGACGCAGCTCAGATCACGCGTTGCTGTGGCTGTGACGAAGGCTGGCAGCTACAGCTCCTGTTAGACCCCTAGCCTGGGAACCTCCACATGCCTCGGTGCGGCTCTAGAAAAGGCAAAAATACAAAAAAAAAAAAAAAAACTATTTTTCTACTGCAGAACTGTCCTTGGTTTGTTCATGGGCTCCTGTTTGACCTTCTATGTAAAAAACTGGGTTCTTAGGACAAATACACACTTTGTAAGTTTTGGTTTTCCAAATGTGTATTTTCAATCTCTGTGCCTTTTGTTTTTCTTTTTATGGCCACACCCATGGCATATGAAAGTTCCCAGGCTAGGGGTTGAATCAGAGTTGCTGGCCTACACCACAGCCACAGCAATGCCAGATCCTAGCCACATCTGCGACCTACACCGCAGCTCAGGCCAACACCAGATCCTTAACCCAGTCAGCGGGGCCAGGGATCGAACCCATATCTTTGTGGATATTAGTCAGGTTCTTAACCTACTGAGTCTCAACAGGATCTCCTCTGAGGCCTTCTAAAAGGGAAGCATCCAAAGATCTCAAAAACCTCCAGCAGCTGTCATCCAGCTTCCCTGTACTTTCTCCTGTGGAATCCTCTAGACACCTTGCACCAGAAAGAACTGGAGACAGACGCTGGGGCAGCAGTGAAGCAGTGCTGCCCACGGACGGGACTGGCAGGGGGTGTGGTTCCTTCCCAAGGTCCTGTGGGTATCAGAATGACTTGGTTCCGTTACCAGGTGAGCCCATCAGATCCAGATGTGGATCCCGGGCTATGCAAGCCAGGTGGGAAGAGAACGGGCTCTGCCTGGGCAGGGGCATGGTCCAGGGGGCTTCCCGGAGGAGGGGGCATGTGAGCTAGGCTTGAAGGAGGAGCAGGGTTTGGCCCTAGGGCAGGGTGAAGGCCAAGGCTCAGGGAGAGGAGAGGCGAGGGCCCTCTGGGTGAGATGAAGGTGACGGATTCCGAGGGTGGGGGTGGGGAGCCTTCTCAGGCCCTGCCCCGCCCCTCCTCGGCAAGCCCAGAGGGCGGCGGGCTGGGGAGCCGTACCAAGGTCACTCAGGATGTCCAGGAATCGTCCTAGCGCTCTACTTGCTACCAAGCGATAATGAGAGGGTTTCCATTATTTTCGGGTGAGCGCCCCTGGCAGATGCCGACAGCCAGCAGATGTGTGAGGTCCGAGGTGATTTGCAAGGGACCAGTTCATGTGATGCACGGTAATTGCACTGGGCGACGTTGTCACTCAGAGCTTGTCCTGGCCTCAGGCACGAGGTAAAGGTCAGTTCACAGATCCTGTGCGGCCTTGGGAGGTAGGGGTGAAGCCTCACCCTCTTGGGGTGCGGTGGACTGAGGTCATGGCTGTGGTCTCAGAGCGGCCATCTTGCTGGAGCCACAGCCCTGTCCCCAGGGTTCTTAGGTGCTGGGCTACTGAGGTGCCGTGGCCTGCCCTGGAGCCGGGCCTAGCCCAATGCTGAAATCCCTGGGGTTTGCTCCCTTTGGGAGGCCATTTGCAGGCTGTGCCCTGAATCCACACTGGCTCCAGCTTTCCTGACATTGAATTCGTGTGTTGCAGGCCTCCCCAGGCTGAATTTGACATCTGGCAGCAGACCCCTCCAAGAGCTGCCAGGGCTTGGTTCCTTGACTGTCTTAGCACAGAATGCCGCATTCCGGGGGCTTGACAGCAGCAATTTCTCTTCTCACAGTTCTGAGGCCTGGGCATCCAGGATCAAGGTGCCAGAGGTGCCAGTCTCTGGACAGAGTCTTCTTCCTGGCTCCTAGGCAGCCACCTCTTTTTTTTTTCATTTTAGAGCTGCACCCACAGCATATGGAGGTTCCCAGGCTAGGGGTTGAATCGGAACGCAGCTCCCAGCCTACGCCACAGCCACAGCAATGCCAGATCCAAGCTGCATCTGCAACCTGCATCACAGCTCACAGCAATGCCAGATCCTTAACCCACTGAGCGAGGCCAGGTATCAAACCTGCGTCCTCACGGATCCTAGTTGGGCTCATTAACCGCTGAGCCACGAAGGGAACTCTAGCTACCTTCTCGCTGTGGCCTGACTTGGCCTCTTCTCAGTGCTGCAGAGGGATCTCCGGTGCCTCTTACACCAGGACGCTAACCCTGTCACATCGCTGCCCTACCCTAGGTCCTCACTTAACCTGCATCACCTCCTTAGCGACTCAGCATGTGAGTTTGTGGGAGGTACCCAGTTCAGTTCCCTTCCCTTTTCCCTGCTGGAAGGGAGGTGACACCCCCGGTGGGAGGGCGGTGCGGGGGCACACCTGTGCGTGTGCAGGGGATAGAAAGTGTGAGACAAGGGGCCAGCCCTGAAAGTGAGGCCGTGAAAAAAAAGACCAAAAAAAAATAAAAAAGAAAAGAAAAATGAAGGAAGGACTGGAACTCGAGCCAAATGGTCAGAAAGTCCAAAGGGGATGCAGTCGGGGGCATGATTGGGCGGCCCTACAGGGAGGAGCCTTTCCCAAGGTTTTCCCACCAGACTTTCCAGGGACTGATTCAACCCTAAAATGAGTACTCTGATTTTTTTTTTGTCTTTTTTTCTTTTTTTGCCTTATCTAGGGCTGTACCCGTGGTATATGGAGGTTCCCAGGCTAGGGGTCTAACAGGAGCTGATAGCCGCTGGCCTTTGCCACAGCCATAGCAACGCGGGATCTGAGCCGCGTCTGCAACCTACACCATAGCTCACGGCAACGCCGAATCCTTAACCCACTGAGCAAGGCCAGGGATCGAACCCACAACCTCATGGTTCCTAGTCGGATTCATTAACCACCGAGCTACAACAGGAACTTTTTTTTTTTTTTT
>PVHT021183705.1:6726996-6793455 GCA_004024745.2 Catagonus wagneri | reverse complement strand
TAACCTTATTGGGGTTCCCTTGTATGTCATTTGTTTCTTTCCCCTAGCTGCTTTCAAAATTTTCTCTTTGTCTTTAATTTTGGTCATTTTGATTAATATGTGTCTCGGGGTGTTCCTCCTTGGGTTTATTTTATATGGTACTCGTTGTGCTTCCTGAATTTGACTGAGTGGTTCCTTTCCCATATTAGGGAAGTTTTCGGCTATAATCTCCTCGAATATTTTTTCTGTCCCCTTCTCTCTCTCTTCTCCCTCTGGCACCCCTATAATACGGATATTGGTGCGTTTAACAGTATCCCAGAGTTCTCTGAGACTCAGCTCATTTCCTTTCAATCTTTTATCTCTTTTCTTTTCCACATTAGTGATTTCCACTAATCTGTCCTCCACCTCGCTGATTCGTTCTTCTGCCTCCTGTATCCTACTGTTGGCTGCTTCTAATGAATTTTTTATTTCAGTTATTGTATTTTACATCTCTTCTTGTTTAATTTTTACAGCTTGTATTTCTCTGCTCAGTGTTTCCTGTAAATTATCAATCTTTGTCTCCAGTCTATTTTCAATGCCTTGCATCATCTTCAGCATCAACAGTCTAAAGTCTCTTTCTGAGAGGCTGGTAATCTCCTCATCACTGAGCTGTTTTTCTGGGCTTTTCTCTTTCTCCCTTATCTGGGTTATAGTTTTCTGTCTTTTCATTTTTATAGGTTTTTGGTGTGGTGACCTTTTTGCCAACAATAGAGTTGTAGCCTCTCTTAGTTCTGGCGTTTGCCTCCCCTGTGACTAAAGCTGGTATGGGCGGGGCTTGCTGTAGGCTTCCTGATGGGAGGGACTGATGCCTGCCCACTGGTAGGTGGGGTTGATTCCTAGCCGGCTGATGGGTGGGGTTTTGTCTCTGGATGAGATTAGAGGCTGGCTGTGTGCCTGAGGGGTCTTTAGGCAGCCTGTTTACTGATGGGTGGGGCTGTGATCCCACCTGGATTATTGTTTGGCCTGGGGCTTCTCAGCACTGATGGGAGGGACCAGATTTTCCCAGAAATGGCCCCCTCCAGAGAAATGCAGGCTGCTGAATGTCCCCGAGAGCTTCGCCTCCAGTGTCCTTCCCCCACAACAAACCACAGTCACCCCTATTTTCCCAGGAGATCCTCCAAGAATTGCAACAAGGTTCCACCCGGATTCCTCTGGAGACTGCTTTGCCCTGGGACCCAGTGTACGTGAAAGTCTGTGTGTGCCTTTCAAGGATGGGGTCTCTGTTTCCCCCAGTCCTGTGGAGCTCCTGCACACAAGCCCCACTGGCCTTCAATGCCAGATGCTCCGGGGGCTCTTTCTCCCTGTGCCCGATCCCCAGGCGTGGGGTTTTGACGTGAGGCTCAGAACTCTCAGTCCTGTAGCTAAGTCTCTGTGATGCAGTTACTTTCCAGTCTGTGGGGCTTCCCACACGGGAGGTATGGGGTTGCTTCTACTGCGTAATCGCCCCTCCTACCTCTTGATGTGGTCTCCTCTTTGTCTTCTGGAGCAGAATATCTTTTTTGGAAGTTTACAGTCCAGTTGGTTGAAGGCTGCTCGGCATTTGGTTGTAGTTTTGCTGTTTTTCAGGAGAGAAGTTGAGCTCCAGTCCTTCTATTCTGCATCTTAATCCAATCTCCTGAAGTCCATAGGTTTCTGAACTGTGTTTGTGAAAACCAGCCCGGCTCTTTGGCAAACAGCATGGTTTCACTTCCTGGTGTTAGTCCACATGCAAGAAAAGAGCCCTTTTGACCCTTAGGAGTTTTTCTGGAATGAAGAGGAAGGAGCAATATTACCTGGTACCTTCGGAATTTATTTTCTCCCTTTCTGTCTCTCTTTCTCTCTCTCTCTCTCTCTCTCTCTCTCTCTCTCTCTCTTTCTTTCTGCTTTTCAGGGCCAAACCCACGGTTTATGGAAGTTCCCAGGCTAGGGGTTTAATAGAGCTGTGGCTGTCAGCCTATGCCACAGCCACAGCAATGGAAGATGGGCGCTGAGTCTGTAACCTACAGCGCAGCTCACAGCAACACTGGATCCTTAATCCACTCTGTGAGGCCAGGGATTGAACCAGCATCCTCACGGATAGTAGTCAGGTTCGTGAGGAACCTGCTGAGGCGCAATAGGAACTCCCATTTTTTTTTTTTTTTTTTTTTTTGTCCTTCAGAGTATTTAAAAAGGAGACACAGAAGCCTCAGCTTCAGAATTCAGGACACTTTCCTGTCGTTGCATTGAGCCCCCTTCCTTTCTCCCTCTGCACTTGGCATTTACAAACCTCTGGCAGAGGCAAGCCTGTTTTCCTGCCTCCTCGCGGGGGCGGGGGCTCCTGGAGATGGAGGGAGCTCCCTGGGCTCTGGGTGTCCAGGCCACAGCTCTGGTGCCAGTTGATGGCCACATGCCCAGTCTTTAGAAGCTGTGTTTCTCAAAATGTTTCCTCTGTGATCTAGGATCCCTGCCAGTGTTTTTAGAACAGGTCCCCAAGGAGACAGAAAGATTTAGGAAAAATCCTCCCCTCCCAGGGGCGGGGGAACAACCCTAGATGAGAGGGGAAAAGCAGGAAGGCAGATATTCGAGCTGGAGAGACTGCAGGCAAAGCCAGGTGCCCTTCTTCACCTAAATCCTGTGTCTGTTTTCCATAGGTGTACCTGTTTTCAGCTTTTGAGTCTTTTCCAAGTTTTATTGTTTTTTATTGTTTTTAATTTTTTGTCTTTTGATGGCCACACCTGCGATATATGGAGGTTCGTTCCCAGGCTAGGGGTCGAATCGGAGCTGGAGCCTCGGGGCTGTGCCCCAGCCACAGCAACGCAGGATCCAAGCCTCATCTGTGACCTACACCACGGCTCACGGCAACGCCGGATCTTTTAACCCACTGAGCGAGCCCAGGGATCGAACCTGTGTCCTTATGGATACTAATTGTATTGGTTTCTGCCTGAGCCACGACCGGAACTCCCCTTAAGTTTTATTGTTCATGATTCTTCTCCCCAACATTTTATTGTGAGAGTTTTCAAACACAGCAAAGCCAAAAGAATTTTACTTGGAATGTTTCTATGCCCGTCACCTTGATTTTATCAACGACATTTTGCTGTGTATTCTTCATTCTGTATCTCCCTACCCCTCTATCCATCTATTCATTTCATCTTTCTGATGCATTTCAAAGTAAATTGCAGGCATTGGTATGCTTGCCCTAAACACATCATTAACTAGAGTTCAATGTCTGTTTACCTTTTTGCTTTGATGTAAAATTTACGTACAATGAAATGCAAAATGCTCAAGCATAGTTTTGCTGAGTTTTGACAAATGCACACATCTGTGTAACTCAAACTCCTATCAAGACCCTAAAATAGGGAGACCCCCTTGTGGCTCTGTGGATTACGAACCCGACTAGTATCCACGAGGATGTGGGTTTGATCCTTGGCCCAGCTCAGTGGGTTCAGGATCCAGCACTGCCATGAGCTGCAGTGTAAGTCAAAGATGCAGCTTGAATCTTGCGGTGCTGTGGCTGTGGCGTAGACCAGCATCTGCAGCTCTGATTCGACCCTTAGCCTGGGAACGTCTATATACCACTGATGCAGCCATAAAAAGAAAAGAAAAAAAAGACCTAAAACATTATCATCATGCCTAAAGTTCCCTCATGTCCTTTTTTGTCAGAATCCATCCCCAAACCCCTTGAGAGGCACCCACTACTTGGACTTTTTCCCATTATAAATAAGTTTACGGTGTCTAGAATTTCTTATAAATAGAATCATACAACATCTAGTTGTGTCTGGGGTTCCCTAAACCACCCTCAGACTTGATGATTTGCTAGAAGGACCCACAGGACTCAGAAAAGTGGCCCTACTCATGGTTACGGTTTATTACAGTGAAAGAATACAGATTAAACTCAGCGAAGGGAGGGGACGTGTGGCAGAGACCAGGAGAATCTGGGTGCCACCTGGCAGTGGTGATACCCTGAGATGCACTTCATTCTTCCAGCGGGGGCGTGGCAGTCTGTGGGGAGGGCTGTCACCCAGAGAAGCTCACCGGAGCCTTGTGCCCAGGGTTCTTATTAAAGGTCAGCCAGTGAGTTCCCATTGTGGCTCAGTGGGTTAAGAACCCAATACAGTGTCCCTGAGGATTTGTCCCTGCTCAGTGGGTTAAGGATTCGGCGTTGCTGTGAGCAGTGCTATAGGTCACAGATGCGGCTCGAGTCCCGGGTTGCTATGGCTGTGGTGTAGGCCTGTAGCTGTAGCTCTGATTAGGCCCCTAGCCCGGGGACCTCCATATGCCACAGGAGAGGTGAAAGAAAGAAAGAAAAATAGAGAGAGGAAGAAAGAGAAAGGGGAAGGAAGGAAAAGAAAAGAAGAAAGGAAGGAAGGAAGGAAGGAAAGAAAGAAAAGAAAAGTAAAGAAAGGAAGGAAGGAAGGGAGAAAGATCAGCATGTAGCACCTGTGTGGCTGACCTGGGGTACTCAGTCTCCAGGCAGGAGTTGCAGGGGCTCAGGAGCCATCTCTTGAGAGAGGGTGGCGGGCCTGCCCTGAAGACAGCCTTTCTCTGGACATGCAGGGGGATTCGAGCACCCCAGGCCTGCGAGTCAGCTCCACCTGCTTCCTGTTTGGCTGACACATCAGTGGGTCTTTTCCTCGTGACTATGGAGTGGCATTCCATGGTTTGTTTGTCCCCTGATGATAAACACCGGAATTGTCCCCAACTTTAGGCTATTAGGAATAAAGCCGCTGTGAACATTCCTGTGCAGTTCTTTTGGGTAGGTACCTAGAGTGGCCCTAGGCTCGGTGTCCGTTCAGTTTTATAAGAAACTTCCAGCCCTTTTCCCAGAGAGGCTGTATCATTTTTCATTCCTGCTGCTCGGTCTCCTCCCCGGCACTTGCTCTTGTCAGTCCTTTTATTTTTTAATATTTATTTATTTATTTTTTGCTTTTTAGGGCTGCACACACGACATGTGGAGGTTTGCAGGCCAGGGGTCGAATCAGAGCTAGAGCTGCCTGCCTACGCCACAGCCACAGCAATGCCAGATCCTTAACCCACTGAGGGAGGCCAGGGATTGAACCTGCGTCCCCCTGGATCCTAGTCAGGTTCATTAACCGCTGAACCACGAAGGGAACTCCTTTGTCAGTCCTTTTAATTCTCACCTGTTCTGTGGGGTGTGAAGTGGTACCTCATTCTGATGACTTTAATTTTTTAAAGTCATAAAGCTCACCATCTGATACCAGGATAGATGAGAGTATATTTCTTCCTGAGAACTAAGACGTAAGGCTAGTGACTTGATTATCCCTGCAACTTCTCTTATTTTATTTATCTTATCTTTTTTAAAAAAACGAGAGTCTATTTACAGTGGTGTGTCAGTCTCTGCTGTGCTGCACAGCGACCAGTTGAGCGTGTACACATGTCCTTTTCCTCACACTGTCTTCCATCGTGTTCTGTCCCAAGACCCTGTGCTGTGGGACCTCATTGCTCCTCCAGCCTAAATGCAGTAGTTGGCATGTGCCAACCCCAAGCTCCCAGTCCGTCTTACTCCCTACCCCTGCCCCTTGGCAACCGCGCGTCAGTTTGATCGCAGTCTTCAGCAGTACTAGGTGTTACCTTGTTTCTTGCCCTTTTGGAAGTAAGGTCTTGTGCTGGTGTCCAGTAGATGTTCTCCGAGAATCGTTCTACCTGTAGATGGTTTTTTTTTTTTTTTTGGGGGGGGGGTGATGCGTTTGTGGGAAAAGGACAGCCCCAGGTCTTACTCCTCTGCCGTCTTTTTTTTCCTTACTTTTTAGGGCCACACCCAGGGCATATAGAGGGTCCCAGGCTGGGGGTCCAATCAGAGATACAGCCGCTGGCCTACACCACAGCCGCAGCAATGCCAGATCCGAGCCGCGTCTGTGACCTACACCACAGCTCATGGCAATGCCGGATCCTCAACCCACTGTGTGAGGCCAGGGATCAAACCTACATCTTCATGGATCCTAGTCGGGTTCATTTATTGCTGAACCACGAAGGGAACTCCTCTCCTCCACCGTCTTGATCTTGCCTCCTGTTTATTTGTTTGGCCGCACCTGAGGTATGCGGAAGTTCTGGATTCAGGGATTGAACCCATTCCATAGCAATGACAATGCGAGATCCTTAACCCACTGAGCCACCAGGGAGCTCCCTTTCCTGTTTTAATTTAAAATGAGAGAGAGGAGGAAGAGACTCTCCTAGGGGGCTGGTGAACCATGCGGGAGGGGGTGAGTTGGTGCATTTGGGGGGTGTGTATATCCCTGCCTTTCTGCCTCCCAGGGGTTTGGCTGAAATGTGCTGGTGGTTCTTACAGTTTGGAGCCAACAGTACCAACTCCATAAAGGTTGCGAACAGCCTCGTTTAGCCTTTCATCTGGGCATTTGTGTCTTCCAGGCCGATTTCCCTTTTTAGCTGCAAAATTACAAGTTTCCTGTCCATGATATTTAAGGGAGCTCCTGAGAGAATGCTGGTGTCGGGGTGGGGGTCCCAGAGGTGGCCCGTCTTTCTCCAAACAAGCTAACTGGGGATCCGAAGTCCTTTATCGGTAAAATGAGAATAACACGCCTTCCCCCTCCGTGCCCACATCCCATGGCAGCGTGAGGCTCAGAAAGAACATCTGAGAACAGGCCAGGCAGACGCGGGTGTTTCCAGCAGCAGGTGGGAGGTGGACCTCGTCACCCTGGGCTTTATCCTTCTCTCCCTCTTTCCAGGAGTCCGCTCGGAATTTGATCAGATCGACACGTCCAACCCAAACTGTGTCGTCGTTGCTGATGCAGGAGAAGGCTTTTCTTATCAAAACATGAATAAAGCTTTCCGGGTCCTCATGGAGCTGGAGAATCCTGTGCTCTTCTCGCTGGGGAAGGGGTGAGTTGGCTGCAGGGAGAGTCCCTTCTGGCTGCTTTGGACCATGCTCCGCGTGTCCCTGACTTAACGGAATGAGCTGAGAAGACGGGAAACCTAGGTGTGGGGACATGGGGTGATGGTCCTCTTCCTTCCCTCCCTTTTTCTTGCTTTTTTCTTTCCTTTCTTCGTTCCTTTCTATGATAACTTTGGAGGAAATGCCCTGTCTTCAGGAGCTGGTTGGCTAAGCTTCCATGTGGCCTTGAGGCTCAGAGAGGCTGGAGGCAGGGGACAGTCACTGCAAGGGAGACCACTGGAGCTCTCAGGGGACAAGTGTTAACTGTCCCAGGTTCAGGTGCATTTTCACTTGGTTCAACACAAGGCAGCGACAGATCTTGCCAAGGGGACACCTAAGGAGTGAAAAATAGGCTTGCAGGCCTGTGGGATACCCTCTTCTGGGCCCCGTCTCTGACTGCAGAGCAAAGTCTCTGGAAGTTGTGATTTCACATTTTTGTGACCAACATTTTTGTTTGAGTCGTCTTGGGCCTCAGCGTCTCGTTTAATTAATTAATTATTTATTTATTTATTTATCTCAATGAATTTTATTACATTTATAGCTGTGCAATGGTCATTACAACCCATCAGCGTCTCTTTTAAAAACATTTTGTTGGTTATTTTTCTTAACATCGTTTACCCCCAAGACATCACATGTTCACTGAAGAAAAATTAGAGAATACGGATGAGCAAAAAAGAAGAAAACAGCATTTTTGGTCCCCTCTGAGAGAAGACGCCTGTCAATGTTTTGATGTGTGTCCTTCCAGGGGTTCCCTTTGCAGAGAGATCTTTACAAATGGGTGTAGTCACAAGATCAGTTCAATCTTGACCTAGTTCTGTCACCCTTTTTTAATTGTTCACCAAATAATATCTTGTGAACCACTTTCCATTCAGTAAGAGGTGTCTCTGCCAGGAGGTTATTCCTTTCAATTTCTTTATATGCTCGCCTGTAGTTATTTATTTTATTTTTTTCTTTTTAGGGCCTCACCTGCAGCAAATGAAAGTTCCTGGGCTAGAGGCTGAATCGGAGCTACAGCTGCCGGCCTACAGCAGAGCCACAGCCATCGGGATCTCAGCCGCATTTGCAACCTGCACTGCAGCTCGAGGCAGCACCAGATCCTTAACACACTGAGTGAGGTCAGGGATCGAACGGCGTCCTCATGGAGACATCAGGTCCTTAACCCCCTGAGCCACAACAGGAACTCCTCCTGTAGTTATTTTAAACCAACGCCTGCTGATAGACATTTAGGTTGCTTCTCATTTTCTACCAGATTAAGCCTGTGATCAGCATTTCTGCATTTCAAATGATGTGTATTTTTGAGGTTCTTTTTTATTTTTTTGGCTATACCTGTAGCATGCAGAAGTTCCAGGGCCAGGGATTGAACTCACAGTACATCAGTGACCTGAGCCACAGCAGTGACAATGCTGGATCCTTAACCGCTAGGCCACCAGGGAACTCTAAGCCATTTTTTTGGTTGTTTGTTTTTTTTGTCTTTTGTCGTTTTAGGGCCACACCCACGGCATATAGAGTTTCCCAGGCTAGAGGTCTAATCGGAGCTGTAGCCACCGGCCTACACCACAGCCACAGCAACGTGGGATCTGAGCCGCGTCTGCAACCTACACCACAGCTCGCAGCAACGCCGGATCCTTAACCCACTGAGCAAGGCCAGGGATCGAACCTGCAACCTCATGGTTCCTAGTCGGATTTATTAACCGCTGTGCCACGACGGGAACTCCTCTAAGCCTGTTTTTAAAACTGGGAAATTTTACATAAAATTCTTTTGGATTCTTCTGGATTCTTTTGAAAAGTTAGATCTGGCAGTACTGGCCCCACATTCCTGAGTGCACAGCAGCTTGGCTAGAGCCGTTGGCTCCGTTCGTTTAGGGCATCAAGGACCCCACTGTGTCCTGCTGCCCCTTCTCCAAGCCTCAGAGTTGGTGGCCATTCATCTTACACCATTTGTTGGTTTTCTCACAGTAGAAAAATATTTCTTCATGTCTAGCCCTGTTTTAAAATAGGCAAATGAGAGAGATTTCAAGAAAGAGAGATTTATTTCTTTTAGAAACTACGAATATTCTAGCGTGTTTATCATGCAAATAAAACACATCCTGTATTAGTCAGTATTGTCCAGAGAAACAGAACCACAGGCTGTGAAGATGTGTGTGCAGACAGCGCCTGACTTAGCCATGAACGGTTGGTTCAAATTATGATTTTTTGAATTTATGATCGTGTGAAAGCTGTGCACGTGTAGTAAAAGCCACATTTCGAACTTTGAATTTCATTATCTTCCTGTGCACAGGGAGATGTTCTCGTCCTGCTGGGCAGGGTCAGCGAGCGGCAGCCGCGCCATCACGAGGGTGAACAAGCAATGCACTTCCAGCCATTCCGCCTCCAGGCAGCCTTCCTGCTTTTCACTTTCAGTGTGGTAGTCACTGCATTACATGAGCTAGTCCACACTTCATTATAAATAGACTGTGGGACTTCCTGGGTGGCTAAGTGAAAACGAATCTGACTAGCATCCATGAGGACACAGGTTCGATCCCTGGCCTCGTTCAGTGGGTTAAGGATCTGGCGTTGCCGTGAGCTGTGGTGCAGGTTGCAGATGTGGCTCGGATCCTGTGTTGCCGTGGCTGTGGCGTAGGCCAGCAGCTATGGCTCTGATTCGACCCCTAGCCTGGGAACCTCCATACGCTATGGGTGCAGCCCTGAAAAGATAAAAAAAAAAAGAAAACAGACTGTGTTGGATGATCCTGCCCATCTGTAGGGTGGTGTAAGTGTTCTGAACGTGCTTTAAGGGAGGCCCGCCTGAGCTGTGGTATTTGGTATGTTACGTTTATTAAATGCATTTTTTTGACCATGCCCGTGGCATGAAGAAGTTCCTGGGCTGGAGATTAAACCTGCGCCACAGCAATGACCCGAGCCACAGTAGTGACAGTCCTGGGTCCTTAACCTGCTAGACCACCAGGGAACTCCAAATGCATTTTTGACTTAATGATGTTTTCAGTTTATAATGGGCTTATCAGAACATAACCTTACCCTAAGTCGAGGAAGATCTGTATATAAAGAGAAATTGAGGGAGTTCCCTGGTGTTCTAGTGGTTAGGACTTGGTGCTTTCATTGCTGTGGCCCAGGTTCAGTCCCTAGTCTGGGAACTGAGATCCCACATCAAGCTGCTGCATGCAGCAGCCAAAAAAGAAAAAGAAAAAGAAATTGATTATAGAGTCTGGATAAGTCCAAAATCTGCAGGGAAGACCAGCAGGCTGGAGACTCAGGGAAAAGTTGCAATCTGAGTCACCAGGCTGTCTGCTGGCAGATTCCTTCTTGCTCAGAGAAGTCAGACTTTGTTCTAGTTGGGCCTTCAACTGATCGGATGAGGCTCACCACAGCAGGGAGGGCAATCTGCCTTACTCATAGTCCACTGATTTAAAGGTTAATCTTATCACAGAAACATCCTGCGTACTGTTAGATCAAATATCTGGGCAGCCTGGCTCAGCCAAGTTGACATAAAATTAACTGTCACCGTCCCTTACTAACCTTACAACCTGCAACTTAGATCACCACAAACCACAGAACCTGTCCTGCTTAACTCTTTTACGCTCCTGGCTTGGTCCTCTAGGCACCCCTAAGGCTACCAGCTGCTCCCTAGAGAACAAGGCAGTTAAGAAGCTCTGTTTTTTTTTAACTCATTGATGTTAAAACTTTAAAAAAAAATTCTCAATTGTTAAAAGTTATTATTCTAAAAGTAGTCAAAACAGGTATAGTGTTGAAAAAGAAAAAGAAAATGGAATCCGTTTCTTTCAGCTTTCTAATTCTGTAGCAAATTCAATAGTAAGCAAGGGTTTGTTGTCCAAATGAGCAGTTAGTGGGGTGTCTGGCTGATGGAGGTTCTGACTTGGGCTGTGGGTTCAGTGCTCAGAAATCAGAGAAAGAAACTGATAGCTTTCGGGCCCAGGTCGTAGCTTCTCGAGGTAGCCCAGGGACCCATGAAGAGCTGCTGTCACACCTAAGCGGGGAGTCACCGATGATGAGGGGCTGTCCTCCACCAGAGCGGGACCCCCCAGGAGGCAGGATGAGGGGGGCACTGGGGCAGAATGTCCTCCTCCTGGAAGCAGAATGATTTACATTTGGCATCTGTTTGGACTGAGAGTGGGAATTGCCTTTGTAATTTCCTCTGTCATGCCACCGCCAGAAAATTAAGCTGTTTACGCCACAGACTATGGAAGGTTAATGGCTCTTGTGGGGAAAGGTCGAGTGGCCATTCTGAAGGGGGCTGTGCTGCGTGATCAGAGGGCAGAGTAAAGCGTAAAATCTATCTGGCTGCTTCTCCCCAGCTTTTTCCTGTCTTTCCAGGATCCACAGTTTTCTTTGTGGCTGACACACTCAGATTGTCTCCAGGCCTGCTGTTGCTTTTATTATGCCCATCACAAAAGAGAAATATATCAGGTCTCTTGTGTTTTGGGTATAACCTGGGCCTTTATTGTATTAATATTAACAATAATAACAGTAATAATAGGAGTTCCCCTGTGGCTCAGTGGGTTAAGTATTCACCGCTGTCACTGCAGTGGCTCAGGTTGCTGCTGTGGTAAGAAGTTCGAGCCCTGGCCTGGGAACTTCCTCATGCCATGGATGCAGCCAGGAAAAAAAAATTAACTTCATGGTTAATTGTAATATTAGGGATTCTTCTTTTTTTTTTTTTTTTTTTGCCTTTTTAGGGTTACACCCATAACATATGGAGGTTGCCAGGCTAGGGGTCGAATTGCAGCTGTAGCTGCTGGCCTACACCACAGCCACAACAACTCAGGATCTGAGCCGTGTCTGCAGCCTATACCACAGCTCACAGCAATGCCGGATCCTTAACCCACTGAGTGAGGCTAGGGATCAAATCCGCGTCCTCATGGATACTAATCAGATTTGTTCCTCCGAGCCAAGACAGGAACTCCAATATTAAGGTTTCTAGTTTTGATTTAGGGAAGATAGTTTTTTCTTTAAGTTCTAAAATTAATGTAAGAGACAAGATTTTGTCTTTTTTTTTTTTTTAAGAGCCGCACCCATGACATATGGAGGTTTGCAGGCTAGGAGTCGAGTCAGAGTTGCAGCTGCTGGCCTGCACTACAGCCACAGCAGTGCAGGATCTGAGCTGTGTCTGTGACTTTCGCCGTAGCTCACGGCAACGCCAGATCCTGAACCCACTGAGTGAGGCCAGGGATTGAACCCACGTTCTCACGGATGCTAGTCGGATTCGTTACTGCTGAACCACAACGGGAACTCCAATAGACAGGGTTTGAATGGGTATTTTCAGCTGCACATTCATTTTTTTTTTCCCACCAGGACTACATTTAAACTTAAGCAAGTACAGATTTCTGTCACTCTGGAAGGAAGACTTGGAGGTGGCTGAGACGGGCAGAAGTGGTGCCATGCGGGTGTCCTCCGGGGCCTTTCCCAGGGCGGTGCCCTCGGCTCCTGCCTCCTCCAGCTGGTTCAGAGCTGAGGCTGCGCTGGGCAGAGGCCCCTGGAATCCTAACTCCACACAGAGCTGTGTCTGTTGCAGCAGCGTGGCCTTGTTTTATTTTTCCGGTGGCGCCTCTCCAGTGCTGGCTGCATTCTGTCGTCGCCTCTGTCCTCCAGGCCTGGCTCACTTCATCATGCCCGGTCCTCAGGGGGCCCTCCCCAGGCCCCTGCGCCCAGCCTGGCTCACACTGCCCTTCTGCCCCTCCCGCTGCGGGCATCGCATGGGGCGGCGGCGGGGGGTGCTCTCTGAGCATCTGACACATGCACGGGTGCCTAGAGCAGCAGCTGGCCCTCAAGTGGGGCAGAGGGGCCCAGGCTGGGTCCCCAGGCGTGCAGAGCTGGAGGAGGGACGCGGCCTTGGGGTAGCTCCCAGGAGCTCAGTCTTATGGCATCTGATGGGCAGGTTTCGGCCCCCACGGACCGGAAAGACCTGTGTTGGTTGTTTCTTCCCCAGCTCACATCTCGCTGTCCATCTCAGTCTGGGTGAGCGGTTGTTTATGATAATATTCTCTGACATTTGTGGAGCAGTTTCCGCATGCTAGGCATCATATTAAGAACTTGGCATGTATTTATTTTGCTCAAGCCTCACAATCACCTGTGAGGGAGGTACTTCATTTTGCCCACTTTGCAGATTAGGAAACCGAGGCCCAGAGGGCTTAAGCAGCCCAAAGTCCTACAGTTAAAAAGAAGTGGAGGAGTTCCCGTGGTGGTGCAGTGGTTAACGAATCCGACTAGGAACCATGAGGAGGCAGGTTCGATCCCTGGCCTTGCTCAGTGGGTTAAGGATCTGGCGTTGCCGTGAGCTGTGGTGTAGGTCACAGATATGGCTCGGATCCTGCATTGCTGTGGCTGTGGTGTGGGCTGGCGGCTACATCTCAGATTAGACCCCTAGCCTGGGAACCTCCACATTGTGCGGGTGCGGCCATAAAAAAAGGCAAAAGAAAAAAAGGAAAGAGGACTTGTTTATTTAATTAATTTATTTTTTTCAATTTATTTTTTTATGGCTGCGCCCTCGGCCTATGAAAGTTCCTGGGCCAGGAACTGAATCCAAGCTGCAGCTGCGACCTACACTGCTGCTGTAGCAGCTCTGGATCCTTTAACCCACTGCACTGGGCAGAGATTGAACACACACCTCTGCAGTCATCCAGGCTGCTCCAGTTGGATTCTTAACCCATTACGCCACAGTGGGAACTCCTGGAAAGAGGATTTGAACCCTGCAGTCAGCCTGCTTTTCTAGTCTTCTCTTTGCTTTTCCGCATATGTATTTACTTGTACTTTTTTTTTTTTAGGTTCTACATATAAGCCATATATGATATTTGTGTTTCTCTGTTTGACTTGCTTCACCTAATGTGATCATCTCTGGGTCCATCCATGTTGCTGCAAACGGCATTACCTCACTCTGTCGCGGCTTAGTGGTATTCCGTTGTGTGTATGTCTGCCGCATCTTCTTCATCCATTCATCTGTCAGCGATGGACATTTAGGTCACATGCACATTGTCTCATGTCTCCCAGATCTGAAGGTTGTGGGAAGGGGACCAGATAACTGATGTGATGGGTCCCAAGACATCGGAACGTCCTGGGTTTCCGTCACCCTGTCTTGAGAGCAGCACAGAGTAAACTGCCTTCTCCCCACTTTACAGACAAATGGCATTGCTCAGACCTGGGCTTGGTCACCGTGTGTCCCCAGGGGTCTGCGTGTGGCCTGGGGTGGGTCTCAGCACACAGCACCCACAGTAGGAAAGACAGCAAACCATCTTCAGAAGGCGCTGCTGTGAGCCAAGCCGTCTCAGCCTACAGCGAGACAGGGGAGAAATAGTTGTCTTGTCATGGAAGCATCTGGTGCCCGTGAAACCTGGCACCTCTCCTGACCCCGGGCTAATAGGAGACGCGGCAGGGTGCTGCGGAGCTAATGGAGTTTTCTTCTCCAGGCAGCAATTGGGGGTTAATTATTAGCAGTTAGGGGTCCGCCACATGCTCTGTGGACCGGCTGTCCTTTCCCAGAACGCAGGTCACTTGTGTTTCTCTGTGTTAGCAGCTGGATCCAGCTGCCCCGGGGTCCCCCGTTAATCACCGTGGCAGGGTCCCCATGAGGTTGGCAGCGGGGGGCCGTTCTGACCAGAGCAGCCGGGCCACCGTCTTTCCCGCCCGGCATGGTGGCCACCGCTGGCCCATTGTGCTGACCTCCCTCCATGGCTCTCAGTGTGGCTTCTGGACCGACCTCACCCGTGACTCGGCTCTCTTGGGCCGGTAGAACCAGGACAGGGCCGTTCCCGTGGCGCCTCCCAGGACCTGGCCTCCGCTCACCTTGTCCCCGTCTGCTCTCTTCTAGACGCTATTACAAGGAGACCTCTGGCCTGATGCTGGACGTCGGTCCCTACATGAAGGCGCTGGAGGTACATGCCTGCGTCCGTCCCAGCTCTTTTCAGATCTCAGAGCCGCCTGGGATGTTTCTGTCTTTGTGAAGAAGGGGGGTTTTTTGGAGCAGGCCCAGCTATTTGGGGCTTTGGGCCGGCCCTCCCCTCCTCTGGAGCGGGGCGCCCTGGCTGTCGCTCTGCCCCCCAGGCACTCCTGCTCCCGCCCCGCCGGCCCTCCCGGGTGCTCTCTGCCACCCGTGGGCGCATATTGAGAGCAGTCTGTCCTTGATTCCCCAGAGGGAGGGTCCCCCTACTGGTCGGTGTCACCTGTCACCGGATCTGACCCACGCCTTGTCCTTCTTTTTTCCCCAGTACGCCTGTGGCATCGAAGCCGAGGTTGTGGGGAAGCCTTCTCCTGAGTTTTTCAAGTCTGCCCTGCGAGAGATGGGGGTGGATGCCTCCCAGGTAGGCCAGCTCCTCCTGAGGCGCGTGCCGAGGCAGCTGTCGGGGGCGGCCCAGAGGTCCCCGGGGGTGGCCCAGGGATGGGTGTGGGGGCTCAGGCAGCCTGGGGAGGTTGTGGCAGCTTCCTTCCTGCTCCTCCACTGGGAGCTGACTTGACTGGAAAGGGGGGAACAGACGCAGAGGAGGCCCTCTGACTGTTCAACCTGTTAAATTAGTTTTAGTTTCAGTGTAAGAGTGAGAAACAGAAATGCCTGTGGCTCTTTTTTTTTTTTCCTTTTGAGGGCTGCACTCACAGCACATGGGAGTTCCCGGGCTAAGGGTCAAACTGGAGCTGTAGCTGCTGGCCTACACCACGGCCACAGCCACACAGGATCTGACCTGCATCTGCGACCTACGCCACAGCTCATGGCAATGCCAGATCCCCGGCCCACTGAGCGAGGCCAGGGATAGAACCTGCATCCTCATGGGTCCTGGTCAGATTTGTTTTCCCTGCACCACAATCGGAACTCCATCAGTTTTGTTTTGTTTTTTAAATTAGAGCTGACTTACAGTGCTGTGCTAGTTTCTGTTGTACAGCAAAGTGACCCAGTCATATATATACACACATACATTCCCTTATATTATTTTCCACTCTAGTCTATCCCAAGACCTGTGGCTTTTTCTAAGCAGCTCTGGGATCAGAATTGACAAGTCCTTGCAGTATATTAAAAGTACTTCATTGGAGAAGTTCCCTGGTGGTTCAGTGGATTAGGGGTCCGGCATTGTCACTGCTGTGGCTCAGGTTCCATTGCTGTCCCGGGAACTTCTGCATGTCACAGGTGCGGCCAAAATAAATAAAGAAATAAAATAACTTTTTAAAAAGTATTTCATTGGAAAGACAGTATACAACAAGATTAAAAGTATACGTAAGAATAATATCACACAATTTTCCACTTTTCATTATAACTATTTTTGAGACAGGTTGCCTTCCAAACATATGTCTTAAAAAGGAAAACAAAGCAGCTAGGACTTCAGTGCCCATCTTCCCATCCCCCTTCCCAATGGTGTGAACTCGTCCCCTGCAGCGGTGGCTTCCTGAAGGAACGGTGAGCACGTGTCTGCTGTCTGACTCGGACACGGCCCCAGGGTACAGTGACAGCATCCTGTGTCCGTGCTGGTGCCCCAGGCTCCTTGTGATGCTCCCTTGTCTTTGGACCTGAATTTCCCGTGTGTTCTGGTCTCTCATGGTGCTGAGAGAAAGACAGCCCACAGCCACGAAGCCTGGCATCCCTGCGTCTGCATGTCCCCTAAGATTCACAGGTGTTAGAAAACACAGGTCTCGAGGGTCCCCAGGAAATTCCGGGCAATGCCCTGTGAGGCTGGTAGACAAGGAGAGGCTGGTGTTTTGCATGAGTAAAGACTGCAGGAATAAATAACCTGGTTTTCGTGACTTCATTTCATAGTGACAAATTAAAAAATTTGTTTTATTGTTACAAGTTTCAAATATACACAAATGCAGAGATAAGATTCATCACCCATAGACCCTTCATCCAGATTCAGTAATTAAAAGATTTTGTCACTTTCCTTTCTATCCCTTTTCTTTCTTTTTAAAAATTGGCCTTTTTTTCCCACTTTGGTTATTTTATTTTAGGCCACACCTGTGGCATGGAGAATTTCCCAGGCCAGGGATCAAACCCAAGCCACAGCAGTGATCTGAGCCATAGCAGTGCAGCACTGGATCCTTAACCCACTGAGCTATCAGGGAACTCCTTTGTAGTGTATTTTAAAACATACCCAGACTTAATATTTTTATATCCTTTCAAATTATAGTATACCTTTCAAAAGAATATGGTGGTTCTAATTACAGTGCATTAAGAAACCTAACAGTGGCCACAAAACACACAAAAATATGTTTAGCATCATCACTCATTTGATTAGGGAAATACTAATCAAAGCCACAGTGAGATCCCACCTCACACCCATTAGGATGGCCATAATAATTTTAAAAAATTTATTTATTATTTTTGCTTTTTATTTGTTTTTTTTTTTGTCTTTTTGCCTTATCTAGGGTCGCACCCGCGGCATATGGAGGTTCCCAGGCTAGGGGTCTAACAGGAGTTGTAGCCGCTGGCCTTCGCCACAGCCACACCGGATCCGAGCCGCGTCTGCAACCTACACCACAGCTCACGGCAACGCCAGATCCTTAACCCAGTGAGTGAGGCCAGGGATCGAACCTGCAACCTCATGGTTCCTAGTCGGATTCATTCACCACTGAGCCACGACGGGAACTCCTATTTTTGCTTTTTAGAGCCACATCCATGGCATATGGAGGTTCTCAGGCTAGGGGTCAAGTTGGAGCTGCAGCTGCCGGCCTATGCCACAGCCACAGGAACACCGGATCTTTAAACCATTGAGCAAGGACAGGGATCGAACCTGCATCGTCATGGATACTAGTCGGATTCATTACCGCTAAGCCACAATGGAAACTCGTTAAACCTCGCTTTTTAACTTTTTTTAAGTATTTTTCCCTATTCCTTTGGCTGTTTATTAGAGATTTTTATTTTTTTCGTTAGAGTTGATTTACAGTGTTCTGGCAATTTCTACTGTACAGCAAAGTGACCCAGTATATACACATATTCTTTTTCTCCCATTATCCTCCGTCATGTTCCATCACAAGTGACTAGATGTAGTTCCCTGTGCTCTGCAGCAGAATCTCATTGCTTATCTACTCCAAAGGCAATAGTTTGCATCTATTAACCCCAAACTCCCAGTCCACCCCCCCGCCCCCAAAAACCGTAAGTCTCTTCTTCCAAGTCTATGAGTTTCTTTTCTGTGGAAAGGCTCATTTGTGCTGTATACTAGATTCCAGATATAAGTGATATCATATGGTGTTTGTCTTTCTCTTTCTGACTTATTTCACTCAGTACGAGAGTCTCTAGTTCTATCCATGTTGCTGCAAATGGCGTTATTTTGTTATTTCTCCTTTGGAGAAATGTCTGTTCAGGTCTTTTGCCCATTTTTCAATTGGGTTGTTGGCTTTTTTGCTGTTGAGTTGTATAAGTTGTGTGTGTGTATATACATTGTTTTTTTTTTGTTAGGGCCACACCCACGGCATATGGAGGTTCCTAGGCTAGGGGTCAGATCAGAGCTGCAGCTGCCAGCCTACACCACAGGCATAGCAACGTGTGATCCTAGCTGCATCTGCGACCTACACCACATCTCATGGCAATGTGGGATCCTTAACCCACTCGACGAGGCCAGGGATCAAACCTGCGTCCTCATGGCTGCTAGTCAGATTTGTTGCTGCTGAGCCGTGACGGGAATTCTAGTTGTTTGTATATTTTAGAGCTTAAGCCCTTGTCAGTTGCATCATTTGAAACTATTTTTTTTCCTTTTTAACGTTTTATCATGGAACATTTTAAATATCTGTGCAAGTTGAGAAAGTATACCATAGTAAGCCCCCGGGTACTCATCCTGGAGCATCAGTAATTATCAACTAATGATCACTTTTAAAAATTGCTTTTAACTGTTCGTTCTGAAGCAATTTCCCTCATACAACGAGGTTGCAAAAACAGTACAGAGAGGCCCAAGTATCTTTACGCCTGCTACTCCAAATCTGACATCTTACGTAATGATCAGAGAACGATTATAAAACCAGGAAACCAGCCTTGATGCAGACGTTGACTAGCCCAGGGAGCCTCTGGTTTCGGACACGTTATATTTGGCATCACGTCTCCTAGTGCCCTTGACTCTGAGCGGTTCCTCGCTCTGTCTTTGTTTCCCAGGACTGTGGCAGTTTTGAAGCATACCAGCCAGTTCTTTGATAGAACGTGGCTGATGTACCCGGATGGTTTAACTGTGTGTTATTCCTTCCCGGTGTATTTAATTCTGGTTATGCATGTTACAGACACGGGCTCTGCCCTGCTGTGCGGTGTCTGCCCGTTATTGGTGATGGTCCTTTGGATGCCCATCAGAGAGGTGCTGGGCTCGCTGCTACAAAAATACTGTTGTCTCTTTGTGGCTATTAAGTGTCTTGTGATGGGAGTTCCTGTCGTGGCTCAGTGGAAAAGAATCCAACTAGTATCCATGAGGTTGCATGTTCAATCACTGGCCTCGCTCAGTAGGTTAAGGATCCAGCATTGCCATGAGCTGTTACAGGTCACAGACACAGCTCGGATCTCGTGTTGCTGTGGCTGTGGTGTAGCCGGCAGCTGTAGCTGCAGTTTGACCCCTAGCCTGGGAACCCCATATGCCGCAGGTACGGCCCTAAAGAGCAAACAATAAAAAATTAAAATTAAAAAAATTAGTGTCTTGTGGGGCAGTACTGTGACATTATGTTAATATCCCTTTCCCTGTCACTCTTTTCTCCTCCTAATTTAGCATCCACTGACATGCTTACCCGCAGCAGTTGTTACCGTGGTGTTTGCCAATTGGTGATTTTCTAATTCCATCATTCCTTCTGTGTTACTTGATTAGAATTTACTGTAAGGAAGAGCTTACCTTTTTCTCCCATTTACTGTTTTATTTATTCCAACAGGGACTCAAGGATATTTGTTTTATTCCATGAGTTGCAATCTAATACTATTGCTATTTTGTTGCTCAAATGGCTCAAATCACAGTAAGAGTGATTACTTGCACTGTTTAAGATTGCTTTCTTTTTTGTTTTTGACTGTGCCTACAGTATGTGGAAATTCCCAGGCCGGGGACTGAACCCACGCCACAGGAGCAACCCGAGCCCTTGTAGGGACAATGCAGGACCTTCAACTGCTAGGCTGCCAGGGACCTCCAAGATTTCTTTTTTTGACAGGTTTTTTTTTTTTGCTTGGAGCATATCCCTCTAGAGGTTTACAGCCAAAATACCGTTTTTTAAACTACTGTCATTCCACTAGAAATAGTTCCTCTTAGGGTGGTTTGTTACCAACCAGACTCTCCTTGAATTGACCTTACTTCCAATTTGTACAGAATTGGTTTTGCAGCATTTAAATTTATTTTATAGTTAGGTAAAAATGCATGTGGTTCTGAAATCAAATCCATGAAACAAGAGACGTTCAAAGAAATCTAGCTTCTGTTTTTTTCTTCCGTCTGTTGTCTTCCTACCCGTCTCTCATTGTACCCATTTTTAGAAATATTATGGCTTATCTTTCCATTTCTTAAGTATAAACCACTATGTACACATAGGATGAACTTAGAGTAAATTCTTAATATCGTTGTTATTGAGTGGGAGAAAGATTACTATTTTAATGTGAGTTAAAAAACCTAGGAGTTCCCGTTGTGGCTCTCAGTAGGTTAAGAACCAGTGTCAAGAGAGGATGTGGATTCGATCTCAGAAGGTCAGGGATCTGGTGTTGCTGCAAGCTGCAGCATTGGTCACAGATGTGGCTCAGATCTGGCATGGCTGTGTCTGTGTCCTAGGCCTGCAGTTGCAGCTCCGATTCAACCCCTAGCCTGGGAACCTCCATTTGCTGCACGAGTGGCCCTAAAAAGAGAAAGCGAGAATGAAAGCAAAATCTGGAAAATAAGGCCAGAGCAACTGAATATTAAGATGTTATCTTTGGTTATCTCTGCCTAGCCGACCTTGGCTAATTCCCTCCCCAGCCCGCCCTTTGGCATTTTCCAGGCATCGTTCACATTCTAAACAGGAATGTGCCTTCCTCACACCCTAAAGAGGAGCCAAGGCTCATTTTGGGATCAGGGTGACCAGGCTTCTCATTTGGCAGATGTGGGGCTGTGGGCGCTGGGGCGGCGGGTTAGGATTTTGGACTCCTGGCAGGGTGTGGTGTCTGCTGGACAGGCGTCGCCAGCATCTGTGGCCCAGGGTAGCTAAGGACTCGTTTTCTGCGGTGGCTCCGAGCACATGTGGCAAAGCTATATCTGATTTAACTCCCGCATGATTGTTCTCTGTTTTTCCTTCAGATGTCGTGTCTGTCTCTCCTCTTGGCAGACGGTGGAGTGGCAAGTGTCTGTTCTTAAACCCCCCGACCGCACCATTTTCCTAAGATGTTCATTAACATTATTTGAGCCTCAGGATGTATAGACGTTTTAAAGCCGCCTTTCAAAACAGGGCCATTTTGAATGAACCGTGTCATACTCACGAGGCAATAATTCTCCGTTCCTGCTTCTCTATTTTTAATGAAAAATGCCTGTGAGGAGCTGTCTTGCTGCTGAAGTGTCAGGCCGTGGCAAACCTTAGATTTTTCAGGCTGCTGTAATCAATAAAGTTATCACCAGTCATTTCCCATGGTGACTGCTTCTTCCCAGACGCAGCCTTGGTTCTTGCTGCGGAGGAGTTTTCCGCCTGCGTCCAGAATGGATCTGACTCCCCAGATCCAATTTTCATGTTAACCTTTCCTCAGTAGCCTAGGAATGACAGATTGCTGGCATTACTCTAATAGATTGGAAATTCAGACCACTTAGAGGCGACCAGAACTTTTCTAGGATTCAATAATAAGGCAAAGAATAACATACCTTAAAGGTTACTTCTAGGAATACCTAATTCTCCTGGTTTAAGGCTTTTGAATCAGTGGGTGGGTTTTATACCTACCCTTGTGATGCAAAGGCTTTGGCAGTTTTCCATCACCGTAAGATGTTCCATCATTCGCAAAGTGTGCAGCTTTAATGGAAGTCGGGACTGTTGAGGCCAGTGTGTTTGTTCGGCCCCAGAAGCCAGTGTGCGTGGCCTGGAAGCCAGGGGCGCCCATTTCACAGAGAGGAAGGGCCCTGACCTCTGTGAGCACCCAGTGTGCTGGGTACACCGGGGATCTGCACGCACCCCTTTCCGTCATGAAGTCCTCCCTGCAGTCTCCTGTCGTGGGCACTCGCGTTCCTGTCTGAAGGTTAAGGCAGGACGTCTCAGTTTCGGCACTGTTGACATTTTGGGGCCAAATCAGATAGTGGGGGGGGTATCGCAGATGTCACCGGATGCTTTCAGATGTCCCAGGGGAGTGAAATGGCCTCCAGTTGAGGACCAGGGGCCTGCGAGCAGTCACCAGAAAGTCTGCCAGCGAAGCCGGGATTACCCTGCTGGTGTGGAGGGAGGCGGGGACCCAGCCCCCTCCAGCCCCCGCTGTACCCCAGTTCTCAAGGAGGGGCCAGCGACATACCAGAATGCTAAGTTTGAAAAGACCTATTTAGTAGCACAGTATCATTTTCTGTTTGGGAAATTATTAAAATATATCTCGTTGGCAGAATATAGAAAATAAAATGAGACAAGGTCCTGGATGGTGAGAGTGAGTCCTCTTAGAACAACCTGTTGACAGGCCCAGTGGGTTAAGAATCCTATTGCGGCGGCTTGGGTCCCTGCAGAGTTTCTGGTTCAATCCCCACTTGGCGCATTGGGTTAAAGAATCCAGCGTTGCTGCAGTGGCAGCTCAGATTCAGTCCTTGGCCTGTGAACTTCTGTATGCCTTGGGGGGGAGCATAAAATCACAAATATAAAAAATAATGGGGGTGAGGTTTGTAGGTTTGTCCAAAGAAGGCTGGTCATGAATGCAGACTTGGCCCTGTCATTATGCTCCCTGGTTCTAGGGCATTTTTTTCTTTATCTTTTTTGGGGCCACACTCGCGGCATGTGGAGGTCCCCGGGCTAGGGGTTGAATTGGACCTGCAGCTGCCAGCCTACACCACAGCCACAGCAACGCAGGATTCAGTCCATGTCTGAGACCTGCACCGCAGCTCATGGCAGTGCTGGATCCCCCTTTCTTTTTCTCCCCCAAGGCGTTAATTCTAGCTATGGGCCGTGGGGACAGTGAGTACCCCGTGGTGGGAGGCCCGGGGTGGGGTGTGAAAGTCCACGTGCGGCCACTTGGGGCCAGCCTCTCCTCTCGTGGCCTCCTCGCCCTCAGGCGTGTGCGTGGAAGGCCCACCCCCTTCCCTCTGTGGGCTGAGCCTGTCCTCCCCCTCGCCGCCCCCGGCTGTGTGCCGGCCCGGGGACCGCTTGCTGGGAAGTGTGAGGACCGGGGGCGAGGGGCCGGGGGAGCCGCTTGTGAGCTCCTGCAGTCCGGTCTTGAACTTGAAGCCCTGCCTCCAGCCACAGGCGAGCTCCAGGAAGGGCCAGCTCTGAGGTTGCCTTTGTGCTCTGCCTCGGTCATAACGGATCTTTAAAGCCTCCTGTCTGAGTTTTTACTAAGACACTTCCTCCCCTAGAGTCTCCTTTAGTAGATTTTACTTTCTTCTCAAAACACAAATATTTTTAAAAATGCGATTATGATGGATAAAATTCAGAAAGTTCAAGGGGAAAAAATGTTCATCCTTCTACTAACCTGAGATAACACAAATCACATTAACCCTTCCAGTATACCTTTTGGTGATCATATGTACATTTTTAACACAAAATTGGAGTAATACTGCATCTGCTATTTGAAACCTCACCCCCCAACCCCTCCTAATATTGTATTGGGAGCAGTTTGCTTAGTGCAAATTCAGGCACTTGCACAGAGTAATGTTTGTGGCTACACAGCATTCCATCCTAGGGACCGTCATCATGTCCCTAAGCTCTGGACTATATTTCCATCCCTTACCAGCACAGTGGGCTATGCTGCCTCCTGTTCGGACATGTAGGTGACTTCAGCTTCCCTCTTGTCCATAACCCTAGAGAACACCTTTGTATGTACGTCCCATTGTACATTTTATTTTCTCATGAATCCTAGATGTGTAGTTGTCAGGCTGTGGTGTACATTGTCTATTTGTATTTCAGGAAAGTGGTATTAATTCAGCTTCCTTACCAGCTGTGTATTCATGTGCTCATTTCCCAACATCCTCACCAGTACTGTTGTTTCTTACTTTTTTTTTTTTTTTTTTTTTTTTTTTTTTTTTTTTTTTTTTTTTTTTTTTTTTTTTTTTTTTTTTTTTTTTTGCTTTTTAGGCTAGGGGTCGAATCAGAGCTGCAGCTGCTGGCCACAGCCATAACCACAGCAATGCCAGATCCAAGCTGCACCTGTGACCACCACAACTCACAGCAACGCCTCACTGAGCGAGGCCAGGGATCGAACCCACATCCTCCTGCATACTAATCGGATTCATTTCCGCTGCACCACGATGGGAACTCCCTACCCTCTGGGACAGAGAAGCACTTCTCCTGGGAGAGCCGGAGGATAACTAGAAATTTCGTGCAATGTGGGCTTTCTTGGGAAAACTCTTTGGCCTTGGAAGTTTGCATTCCAGACATCGACACTTGCTAGAATGGGTCTTTCCCCCGGCGCCAAGGATGGAGAAGTGGAGATCATGGCCGGTGGCCCAGTATTTGAGAAGAATGAATGAGTCTGGTTTTTGAACCCAAACCAGAAAACCTGTCTAAAGGGCTCTGGTGCCGCCTCCAGCCTTCAGGTCTCTGTTCTGCGGCCTCTTGGCAAGTGTGTCTGGCTTCCCTTAACCGAAATTCCATCAGAAAGGCAGTGCAACCCCGGCCTGACAGGTGGGGTTTTTTTATTTCCCCCGACAGCGCACCTCTCGACCTCTATCTTCTTGCCAATGATTTTTTAAATCCTAAATGATTTGGCAATAATTGCTCCTCCTTGCGTGATTATTGCCCTTCACCGATAGTAAATCCGTGAAATCCCCAGGGGCCGAGCGCGTTTTGGTATGCAGAGCCCACAAGCTGGCCCGGACAGGCATCACTGCGCAGGGCGGCGGCACCCCCACCGTGTCCCTGAACCCTCCCTCCGTCACAGGCTCTGGGCTCTGCCTGAGCTTGGCTGTCAGTTTATCATGCAGAACCACAGCTGCTGCTCCGCTGTGTTCTTCCTCCAAGGGCCCAGATTCCTCTGGTTCCAGCTCCCCGGGCCCTGTTGACAAATGTCCTTGTTCAGAAAGACCTGGGAGTCCCTATTCTAAGCGGGGAAGAATTTCTGCTGCTTTGGGAATTTCTGTGGTAGGCGATGTCTGTATGCACAGAATTTTCTTTTCCGCAGAGCCTGGACCCATTTCATTTCCAAGGGACCTTCTAGAAAGATGGCCCCCAGGACATCTGGCAGGAGTGGACAGGGTCCTAAACTGGAATGCTGTGGCTGCTCAGAGGCTGGCCTAACAGTGTCAGGAGAACTTGAGAAAAACTAGCATCTCATATTGTGGCTAGCCCGGTCACCCAAGTAGCTGCCCGCCTGCCTCAGCCCTGTCCTCCCGGATGAGCTGTGTGTTGCCCAGGTGGCCCTGGCTCACGCAGGTATCCTCAGACTCACGTGTGTGTACAGTGGTCTCTGTGGCCGGTCCCAGTTCAGGGAGCTTATGTTGCCACTGGATGTTTCTTCTTGGGTGATTGATGATGTCCACACAGCTGTGTGGGAGCTTGTAGACACGAAAATTAAATCCATTTGGATTTGGCAGTGTTTTCCCGAGCATTGCTCATTCTAGGAAAAAAAATAAAAATTCCAATGTTACCATATCTGGATACTCGCCACTGGTGCTGTTATTACTTAGTGTTTCTTTAAATTGACCCGTTTTATCCACTTAAGTGTATTTTAAAAGGAACTTTTGATCACGACTATAAATGGAAAATCAGAATCACTCACCGTAAGTAGATGGCTCTGAAAATAGGATTGCATTAAAATGTATGTCTTTGTTGTACTGAACATCAAATAGTATGTCACCAGCATGCGTGACACACTTTGGGGAGCATGGGTTTAGGTGGAGGAAAGATGAGAGGAAATGAGCGACAAGTATGAAGTTTAGAATATTCACTGGGGAGAAACGCAGTTTATTTCAGGTACCTCGAGCTTCTGTAGGGGGGTGAGGTGACCAGCAACTGGCAGAATTCTCGGCTGTCGTCTCCTGAAGCTCTTTGCTGGGGCCGTGTGCCCCAGTGGCTTCTCAGATGGAGGCCCCTCTGGCCTCGACTAGAATATGATGACGTGACAGGGGCCTGATACTCTTTTTTTCCTTTTTTTTTGTTTTTTGTCTTGTCTTTTCAGGGCCGTGCCCGCGGCATATGGAAGTTCCCAGGTTAGGGGGTCGAATCAGAGCTACAGCTGCCGCCTACACCACAGCCACAGTCACAGCCACGCAGGATCCTTAACCCACTGAGCAAGGCCAGGGATCAAACCTACATCCTCATGGATCCTAGTCGGGTTCGTTAACCACTGAGCCACAATGGGAACTCCGAGGGGGCCTGGTACCTCTGCGGGAGCCCGTGCTGGTTGTTAGAAAAGCCCCGTATTTACCTGAAACTACTCCCTGGAGTCTGGGGCGGCGCCAGCTCAGTTTTTGTCCTTGTCCACAAGCTCCTCCTGACCCCTCATCACTTGATGAGGAATGAAGGCCTGTTCAGGAGCTGTTTCTTAGGGCACTTGCTTCAGGCTAATTGGCCTGTGCTTCTGGGAATTCGTTGTGTGGCCTCCCCAGCTGAGAGCTGGCGATGGTGGTTGGCACACATGTGGTAGCTTCTCCTGGGAAGTCTCTCGCTCCTTCTTCTAAGCCCCCTAACCTCTCTTGCCCTTCGGGTCTAAGCTCAAAACCGCACCTCCTCCAGGAAGTCCTCCCTGACCACCACCAACGCCACGAGATCAGGCCTCACAGCCTCCAGCACTTTTCCTCCCTGTGCTTTATCACGGGTGCTGGCTGTGTTTGTGAAATGATCTGTCTTCTGCCCTTGACTGGGAGCTTCACGAGGGTGGGGACTGTGTTTCTGACTCACTGTGTCCTCACTCTCTGGCCCACAGCTGATGCAGAGGTGCTGGGGCACCGCAGTGCCTGGAGTAAAGGTTGTGGCCGGTCTCCAGCAGAGTTGGGTTAGGAGTTTCCTCAACACAGCATTTCTTAATATTTTTTTCCTTTTCTTAAAAATTTTATTTTATATTATTTTTTTTTTTTTGTCTTTTTAGGGCCGCACCTGCGGCATATGGAGGTTCCCAGGCTAGGGGTAAAATCAGAGCTGTAGCTGCTGGCCTACACCGCAGCCACAGCAACACCAGATCTGAGCCGCATCTGTAACCTACACCACAGCTCATGGCAGTGCTGGATCTTTAACTCACAGAGCAGGGCCAGGGATCGAACCTGCATCCTCATGGATGCTAGTGAGATTCATTTCTGCTGAGCCACAATGGGAACTCCTGTTTTTTTCCTTTTAAACTTGTGTAGATAGGGAGTTCCCATTGTGGCTCAGTGGGTTAAGAACCTGACTAGTATCCATGAGGAGGCGGGTTCGACCCCTGGCCTTGCTTAGTGGGTTAAGGATCCAGCGTTGCCGTGAGCTGTGGTGTAGGTGGAGGATGCAGCTTGGATCCTGCGTTGCCGTGGCTGTGGCGTAGGTCCGCAGCTGTAGCTTCAGTTTGACACAGTCTGGGAAGCTCCACATGCTCTGGGTGCGGTCCTAAAAAGAACAACAACCACAACAAAAAGGTGTAGATAACATTATATACAGACACTACCCTTGAGGCTTAACCTGTGTGATTTCATTGCAACATCACACCAATTATACCAGTTTTGCTGATTTGAGTGGATCAGATCCCAGAGCTTGCGAATAGCAGAGCCGGGATTCAGGCCTAGTTGCTCTGGCCCCATCTGAGGCCTGACCTCAGTCTGTCCGTTCTGCTGGCCACACGGGGCCGGCCTCTATTTTCACTGCCCCCCGCCTGGGATGCTGGACGCCTCTCCTCAGGCGCGGTCCAGGTGGGAAGCGAAAAGGCCCCGGTCGGTGGCTGCTTCACCGTCATCATTTCAGTTTTTCTTGTTTTCGGTTTCTGTATTTATCCATTGGTCGGTCGGCCCTGCCCAGCGTCTGAACTGCAGAGCAAACCTGTGGAATAACAGTCAATCCCAAAGTTTCTCTTCGCATCAGCCTCGGGACGCTCACCCGCCACGGGAGCCCCGTCTCCCAGGCCTGGCCGACCTCCGACCCAGGACATTTCCAGCTGGACTCAGGAGTGTGTCTGGAAGGTGTTGGTGCCTGAGGTGTTAGACTTTCTCCCCAGTATCTGAATCATTTCCTGAAAAGATTTTGAAGCTTTTCATCAGTGTGGTAGCTGAGTGAGGGAGCCTGCTCTGTTTTTCTTTGAAATACATTTATTTATGTAAAGAACACGTCGAGGTAAGCAGCGATATTAAGAATAGATACTGATATGTCAAAAGGACACCCGCTGATGGTTAGTTTCAACAGCACGGGTGCAGCCTGTGCCACCCATGCCCATTCCTCATTGGTGACCATTGCGGAGTTCTCTTGGCTGGGCCTCCTAAGCATTTCTTTTTTTTTCTTTTTTGGTCTTTTTGCCTTATCTAGGGCCGCATGCACGGCATATGGAGGTTCCCAGGCTAGGGGTCTAACAGGAGCTGTAGCTGCCGGCCTTCACCACAGCCACAGCAATGCGGGGTCCGAGCCGCATCTGCAACCTACACCACAGCTCACGGCAACGCCGGATCCTTAACCCACAGAGCGAGGCCAGGGATTGAACCCGCAACCTCATGGTTCCTAGTCGGATTCGTTAACCACTAAGCCACAACAAGAACTCCTGGCCCTCCTAAGCATTTCTAGATGTAGTCGGCCAGGCTTTATTTCAGACCCTGACTCATCAACAGACTCGTATGGATCAACAGTTGAGCCCCAGCATCAGCAGTGAGCCTGCCCTCAGGGGGCTCTCACGTTTCTGGAGGCGTGAGATAAGTGCAGTGACTGTTGCAGTGTGGTAGGCGTGTGCAGTGCAAGGGGGTACTCACGGAGCGCCCCAGAACCCAGTGCAGGGGTGAAAGGTGGTGGTCACCTGAGCTGAGTCCTTAAAGACCTTTAGGAATTGGCCAGTAGAAGGGAGGTAAGTGGGCGCAAAGGTCAGCATGTGCCCGTGGACACCCTTTGTGGGGCGGTCCATTTCCTTGTGTGGGTCCGAGTGCTAGTTAGTACCATTTTCCTTTTGCCTAAAGGGCTTTTGTGTTTCTTGTGTGTGGATCTGTTGGTGATGAAGTCTTTTAGCTTGGGATATCTAGCAATGTCTTTATTTCACCTTTGCTTTTGAAAGAGAATTTCTCTGTGTATAGAATTCTAGGTAAGCAATCCCCCCCCGCCCCGCCCTGTAGTACTTTAGGCAGCTCTCTGCAAGGATGGTGTTTCACCGTTTTCTCGTAAGCATTATTTTCAACAAGAAATCTGATGTCTTATCTTTGTTTCTCTGTACATGCCTTTTTTTTTTTTTTCTCCAGCTGTTTTTAAGATTTTCTCCTGGTCACTGGCTTTGAGTGATTTGATTGTGTTGTGCTTTGATGTTTTTTCATATTTCTTGTGCTTGATGTTGATTGGGATCTTGGAGCCATGGATTTATCATTTTTGTTGAATTTGGAAAATTTTCAGCCATTATTTCCCCAAATAACGTTCCTGTCTCCTCTCTTATCTTGCATTCAGGATTCCACTTACAATACTAGGCCCTTTGAAGTTTTGTTTCTCTGTTCATTTTTTAAAAGTTATTTTTTCTCCTTGTGTTTCATTTTGGTTGCTTCCAGTTACTATGTCTTCAAGTTCATCAGTCTTTTCTTTTGCATTGTCTAATCTTTAATCTCATCCAGTGTTGTGTTTTCTGTTTTTTCATTCCAGACATTATAGTTTTCATTTCTAGAAGCTTGATTTGGATCTTTTCTTTTACCTTCCCTGTGTCTACTTAACTTTGGTAAGATGCGAAATACAGTTACAATAACCGATTCAGTGCCCTTGTCTGCTCGTTCTCACATCTGTGTCAGTTGCAGTTCAGTTTGATTGACTTTTCTCATCATCGTATGTGGTATTTGTCTTCTTTGCTTGCCTGATCTTTTTTTTTTTTTTTAGTTGGGTGCCAGATGTGCATTTTACCTTTGTGAGTGCTGGATATTTTTATATGCCCATAAATATTTTTGTGCTTTGTTCTGGCATACAGTTAAATTGCTTGGAAACAGTTTGATCCTTCCAGATCTTGCTTTTAAGATTTGGGAGGCAGCACTGGAGCAGCATTCAGTCTAGGGCTAATTATTCCTCACCGATGAGATAAGATGCTTCTGAGAATACCACCCAGTGTCCTATGAACGATGATATTTTCCAGTCTGTCTGGCGAGGACAGGCACTATCCCCAGCATCTGTGTGAGGTCCCTGTGCTGTTCTAATTTTTTGGTGTGAGCTTTGCCCTGGCCTTGGGTGGTTTCCTCACTCACCTGTGCTCATCAGCAGGCTAGCCAGCACCGCATTGTTCAGTGGGGCCCTCAGGATCTCCACTGTTCGCCAGGTAGCCCTCTTCTCGGATATGCTGTCTTGGTCTCCCTGCTCTTAACTCCATCTCCTCAATTCAGGGAGTCTGCTGGGCCCCTCCTCTCTCCCCCAACCTGTGCTCTCATCCTGGAAACTCTGCAGGCACTTAGCTGGGAATGTTGGCAGGACCCAGCTCATTTGTTTCCTGTGTCTCAGGAATCATCCTTCATTTATTTCTTGGTGACCAGTGTCTTAACAACTGTTATTCCATTTGGTTTGTCTGGTTTTTCCATTGTTTCAGATTGGGGAGGCTGCCTTTTTTTTTTCCCCCCCTGTCTTTCCAGGCTGTACCTGCAGCACATAGAAGTTCCCAGGCTACGGGTCGAATCGAGCTACACCTGCTGGCCTATACCATAGTCATAGCAATGTTAGATCCGAGCCGTGTCTGCGACCTACACCACAGCTCATGGCAACACCGGATCCTTAATGCATTGAGTGGAGCCAGGGATTGAACCCGCATCCTTGTGGATACTAGTTTATTACCACTGAGCCACAATGGGAACCCAGGGAGGCTGCTTTTTGAAATGATACCCAGGCCGCGAGCATTGTGTGTGTGTGTGTGTGTGTGTGTGTGATGTCTTTTTGTTTGCATATTATTTTGCTTTTTATAAGTAGTGTCTTCACTGTTGAAGACAAAACCTTCTAAACTGGGCTGCAAAGATTTTCCAGATATTTACTCAGTTTTCACAGAACCAACAGTTGGCAAAATAATCTGCTTGCAGAGTGTTAACTGAGGGTAAGAGCCAGCATGTGTTCGGGTGGAGGCAGGATGGTGGCAGCCTCCCCGTGTGTCCTTTGGCATCTGCCACTTTTATGCCTGATGAGTGACTTTAAACTGTCCAAACAGGCACCGTGCGGAGCTGCGGCCCGTGGCGGGCAGTGGGGGATGTGTTCAAGGCGGGCTGACTTTTAATCAATACGATGACAGTGTTACCTTTTTAATTGTGCGATGGTGCTTGTAAACATCAGATCGAGAGGTTTATTATGTCAAAAAAAGATGAAGGAGCACAAGAATAAACTGTCTTGACACCGCTTCTGAGTGCCTTTCACTGCTCCACAGGCCGTCATGATCGGGGACGACATCGTGGGCGACGTCGGCGGCGCCCAGCGCTGCGGGGTCAGAGCGCTGCAGGTGCGGACGGGGAAGTTCAGGTGAGTGCCCCCCAGGGGGCCGGCTCCATCTGCCACCCGCCTCCAGGGATGCTCGTTCGGTTTTCTTCTCCAGAGAGAAGGGGAAGGTGTGGGCATCCAGTGAGTTTTGGTAACTGTCATCTACGGACTGGCCTGGGTGCATTTGTAGCAGGGAGTGGTAGGTAAAGCGGCTTTCCACACAGGTCTGAGTGTCAAAACTGGGATTCAACTAGGGCGTAGGGTGGAGACGAGCTGAAGGCTCTGGCTGGCATGGAGCCCGCTGCCCGCAGAGACCACGTGGTTCTCCCGGCAACGCAGCCGACACTTCGCTGTGCATGAAGAGTCCAGCCCCTGGGTGCTGGGCCCCTCTGGTCCCCTCCCCGCTCCTTTTCCTCCACAGCGTGTGTCTCTCACCAGGAGTCGACAGGTCCGTGGTCGGGGGGGCCCTCCACCTCCCTGTGTTCACTTTGCTGGGTCAGAAGTCACCCGGCCCGGCTCAGGTCACTTGCGGCGTGTGGAGGTGCCCCATGCTGTCGGGGTCCGGCCCACTCAGCCATCGAGAGCGTCTCAGACACCGGTGTTGTCTTGCCTCGTTCTCGAGGGCTTTGGTGGTGGCCATTCAGAGCAAGTACCGGTCTGTGGATGCTGGAGAGATGTGGTTGGAACATGGGTACCCAGGGGTGTTTGCGCGTGGGGGCGGATGGATTACGTCAGGCCCGAGGGATCTGTTCGAATGGGCTCCACAGAGCAGATTAGAGGGCCAGACCCTCACTCGGGCTCGTCTTCTCTGAGACACCCAAGGGGCCTTTGGGTTTGGGACAGGTGCACGGACACACGGTGAGTGAGGGCTGGGCCAGGAAGTCCCCTGCAGTGCCCACTGGGCCTCCCGGCTAGCAGGGCCCCCCTGCAGCCCCGGGCGCACCTGAAGTACGGCCCTGCTTTCTTCCTCAGGTCCTCAGAGAGGGTTTCCTTGGCTTTGTCAGGACTAAGTGCGTGAGGGAGATCCTTCTCGAAAACCCATAAGCGTCCTCTCCCAGAGGCCAGCCTGGAGCCCCGCGGCCCCCAGTCCCACCTTCCCTGGAAGCCGCTGAGCGGCGGGATTGGCACCCTGTGGTTGGTGCTGTGTTGCAGGGTGCTGCCCGGCCCCGGGAGGCCCTGGACCCCTGAGCCCAGGAGCGGCGCCTCCTTACACGGTGGTGTGGCTCAGAGGAGAGGAAGAGCGAGAACTGTGAAGCGTTTTGCACTGGCCTTCTTTGGGTTTCTTAGGGAGAATCCAGCCCCAGCCCCCATCTTGGTGCCTGGCTTAAGCCACCCGCTTATCAGCTGAGAAGCTCCTGACCTTGCCCCGGCCCGTGTGTGCCCCCAGGTCACTGGGTCGCTGAAGAAGGTTCACACACACGGGGGCCCACGAATGGGCCGGTGGGCATATGGGCCGCCGCGTCCCACCTCACACCACCAGGCTTGGCGCTTTTCCGAGTTCCCCGCCATCCTGTCTCCCTGAGAGATAACCTCGTCCACAGCCAAAACCCCCTAGACTGCCTTTTCTGTGTAAACCCCATCCACAGCCATAACCTTCTAGACTGCCTTTTCTGTATAAACCCATCCACAGCCAAAACCCTCTAGACTGCCTTTTCTGTGTAGGTAACAGATGGCCAATGTTTTGGTTTCTTCCTTTTACAAAAATGAGGTTATATTATTTCACAACCTGCAATTTTCCTCAACGATGATGTTTAGTAGCATTTTGCCATGACCCTTCTTCATGATTTTATTTTATTTTTTATTATCGTTGATTCACAGTGTTCTATCAAATTCTGCTGTACAGCAAAGTGACCCAGTTATACCTATATATGTGTGTATATATACATTTTTTCTCATATCATCTTCTGTCATGTTCTATCACGAGACTGGATAGAGTTCCCAGTGCTGTACAGCAGGACCTCATTGCTCATCCATTCTAAATGTCATAGTTTGCATCTACCAACCCCACCCATTCTTCCTAACTGTAAATTCCTAAGAGGATGCTGCAGGTAAGTACTGTTGAGTTCGTGGTGTCCAGTGAGCCCTCAGCCGAGGTGAGGTGATGCTGGTGCCATTGGTGACATCACCTGACCTCCAGGGGCAGCCACATCTGGCCCTGAGTGGTGAGGATGGGGCTTAGCATGTCTTTTCTTGGAGGTTAACATTTCAGACCTTTTGATTTGTGCGTTATGAGGGTGTACTCTGCCCTCTTTGGCAGGTGGGGAGAGGGGAGAAGCCTCAGTGCAGGTGAGGTGGCAACGGAGCCACCGGGCCCAGAGGCCACGAGGCGGGACAGGAGGCTGGGTTCTGTGCGCGTCAGGGCAGGCGGAGACCCTCTCTGCCTTTGGCCACTTCCCAGAGCTGTGCGGTCTGCTGTGGTAGGGGGCGCACTTGAAATGCGGCTGGTCCAAGTTGAGATGGATTAAAAGTGCCTGTACACGTCAGAATCCAAAGACTAAGTGGGAGACAAAGAATGTGAAAAAGCTCATTGGTAATATTTTATACCAATTACATGTTGCGGTCCTGATGTCTTCTGTTAACTCCACCTGCTTTTTCTTATTTTTGCTTATGTGACTCCTGGAAAGTTCTCACTCGCCTCTGCAGCTGCAGGGCTTGGTGCATTTCTGGTGGACCGCGGAGCCCTGCACCACCTCCTTCTTCCTGCAGATGGCACTCTGGGTACTTTGTATGGCGCTCTCTGCAGATGTGGCTGGGTTGGGGCCAGCAAACGGCCTTGGTACTTTGGCATCCTTGTGGTTAGGCCAGCCTCCTTCCCTCCAGCCTCCCAGGCAGCACCCAGCTCCTCCTTCCTGGGCTGCCCTGCCTGACCCTGGAGCTCTCCACCCCTCTGGCCACCTGTGAGCCAGAGACATTAGGTTTGAAGGTCATCACGGCCCATGTCTGCACCGGACGTGAGCCGGGCAGGGGCAGGGTCTGTGGCCTACGGCCTGCTGGCTCTCTCCTCCGAATGGTCCTCACTGGCCTTGCAGGAGCCAAGGGCCCCTGGGTGGGGCAGCAGGGCACTGGAAGTTCCTGTGCACATGTCCTCTGTTGGTGGCCTTGGTCCCTCTACCTTGACTGAATTGGGGGAGCAAGGCGGGTGGAGGCTGGCCTTGTCACGGGGCTCAGGTGGCAGGGAGCCGATCAGTGAGTGAGCCTGGCACTCACGTCTGGCCACGTGGCTTCTCCACTGGCTTGAGGCCAAGGGCGGGATGGGGGGCCGAGCCAAGTGCCAGTCTCAGTTCTGGGTGCTGCCTGTCTCTGGCCCTGGAAAGAGCGGGAGGCCGGAGGGGGCGATGTGGGTCCGCCCCCCAACACCGCAGGAGGCCCCTCTGGCCAGCATCTCCTAGCACACGCGTGCGTGCACGAACACACACACACACTTGTATGCACTCATGTGTGCACACACACATGCAGGATTGTGTCTCTGAGGCCGCAGCATGGCTGGGGCTGGGATTTGGACTTGCCCACGACCGTGAGGCCCTCTGTGTCCTTCTGTATCTTCGTTCCCCTCACTTCTTCCTGCTTTTATTGCAAAATGGCCCAAAGAGAAAAAGGTCAAGTCTCAGGGGAGGGAGAGGTCACGGGGTGGGGGGGTGGGGGGCTTGGGAAGGAGAGCTTCGCACGCCTGCCCACCAGGAACACTAGGAAGGCTCAGGCCCCTTGCAGGATGGGGCTGGATCCCCTCCAGCAGCCCCGGCCTTTGGAGCCAGAGAGGCCCCGGGGAAGACGCTCCAGACATGCCCCGGCCCCCGCAGGGCAGCCATGGACAGAGCCACACAAAGCTTTCTTTTCATCCCTGCTCTGCTGGGAAGTCCAGCCCAGCCAGGGTGTGGCTCTCACCTGGCTGGCAGGTGAGGGCCTTTGGGGCGTTCTCCCACCTTCCCCTTCCTGGCATGTGTGACGCACTGGGCCTGCTGGGAGAACCTTCCAGCCTGAAGCCGGGAGGTTGCCGCTCCTCCAAATGCCTCGGGATCCCATCCCGACTCCACGGGGCCCTCTGACCAATGCTGGCCAGTCCTCCTGGTCCCAGTAAGTCCTGGAGACCCAGAGGGTGCTGGCTCCCCCCACCCCACCCCCCAGACCAGAGGCCTTTCCAGTTGAGTTGGCTGAAGCCTTGCCTGGGGCCACCTGGCAGGGTTTGCCAGAGGCTGGGCTGGAGCCTGGCTGCTCCTCCCCCGGCTGGATGCTTTTACCGCTGTTTTCCTCCTGGGAACATCCAGCCCTTGTGGTCGGATTCTTAGGGCCTGGGGAGCTCCCGCTGTAGCACAGCAGAAACGAACCCAAGGAGGATCCATGAGGATGCAGGTTCCATCCCTGGCCTCGCTCAGTGGGTTAAGTTAGATCCAGGGTTACCATGAGCTGTGGTGTAGGCTTGGGTCTCCTGTTGCTGTGGCTGTGGTGTAGGCACCCCTAGCCTGGAAACTTCCATAGGCTTCAGGTGCGGCCCTAAAAAGAAAAAAAAAATTCCGAGGGGCCATGGCAGTCAGGCTCCCAGCCTCGCTTCGGGGCACAGGCAGGGCTCCGTGGCTGAACGCCAGGTGGGGGGTGTATGCGCCCCACTCCCCAGGCACCGTAGCCCCCCTCTTCTCTCCTTCATCTTCCGTGGAGGCTGAGGCCCGGCCCTGTGCACCCCCCTTCTGGCAAATTCAGGCAGGGGGCGTTCTTCCCAGGAGCAGAAGGCCCTGTCTGTCCCCAGTGGAGGCGGAAGCTGTCAGCACCTCTCCCTGGCCCTCCAAACCTCCATGTGTCCCCATCCCACCCCAGGTGCCAGGAGTGGATCAGGGACAGCCTGAAGTTTCCCTGTCACTCTGTTCCCCTTGCATGCTGCCTAGCACGGCCGGCACCTGGCTCTCAGGCACAGGGTCAGGTGTCATCACTGACAGGCCCACACCAGTCATGGTATGTAAATAAGCCGGCCACGCGGAGTCTGCTCTGGGTGTTCTCGTACTTGTTATGTCCTCATGGCTGGAAGATGTTTTATGAGCCCAGAACCTTCTTGACAGGCAGTATGCCCTTTTGGACCCCTGGGCCCGGACTCTGGATGTCCCTGGGCCGAGGCTGGGACTCCACCTGCACCGAAGCTCAGCTGGGGCTGGGGTGCCCTTGGGCGCGTTCCTCCCAGCAGGGGGGCCAGCGGATCTGCGATCTGGGCCACTTCACACAAGGTGGGAGGATGCGGGAGGCGGAGAGTGTGGTGGTGGGGCCGGAGGCAAGACTGGACCTCCCAGAGCCCGGCTCAGCTGCCCTCCTGAGCCCGCAGTGCCCGAGTGCGCCCTTGACCATGTCTCCTGGGACTTTGCAGCCATTGACTTCAAAGATTTCCCTTAAGCGGAGGCTCTGATTTCTCTCTGGAGGGAAATGGATTTTTCTTCTAGTGTTTGAAGGAAGCTCGAACCTGGGCGTTCGTTTTTCAGAAGCCACAGTTGTCACCGCGAGGTTCTTGGAGTCCAGGGCTGTGGGTGGTGTCCGGGTCGGCAGACGCAGCGGTCAGGAGCCCTCAGTCCCGTGTGCCGTCGTGGCGCATCGTCACATGTGCACTGCCTCGGGCCGGGGAGGAGGCTCCAGAAGCTTCAGGTGGGGCTGCAGGCCAAGCACAGGAACGCGAGACCACCAGCTACTGCCTGGCTGCGGCCGGCCCGGGCGGGCTGGGGACACAGGTTAATGCTGGGGTGGGGGCTCACCCTTGGGTCCCTCAGCTCCAATCCCGGCTGCAGGGAAATTGCTTGCGGAACGTCGGTGGGCGCCCCTGGGCTTTGAGAGGTCATTGTGCCCCCGTGGGGTCACACGGAGGGAGGGGCACACCGGGCTGGAGGCCGTCCGCCCACTTTGGCTTTTTAGTAACCACTTTATGAGAAGTCAGTCCTGTGCTGTACAGCGCCAGGTGTTTCAAGTATTCGGAAAGCGCGACAGCCCTTCGTCGTGCTGTCCCTTCCGCCATCGTCCCCGAACCCCTTCGCCCTTCCCGGCCCCGACCTCCTTTCTGTCGCACCTTTATTCCAAACATTTACCCCCAAATCCTTATTGTGGTGAAATATATAGAACATAAAATTTGCCATTTAAAAAAGCTGTGAAGTGACTAAAATAAGAGTTTATATTTTGTAGAATCATGAAGCCAACAGCCCAGCACGAGCTCTGGGACGTTGTCCCCCCTCCGCCAGGAGACCCTGACCTTGCAGATCGGAGCCGGGCCACCCTGGTCCTGGCCGCTTCTTGGTTTTCTCTGTGTTTCTCCTGTGTGGTCTGCTCCCGGGAGCAGCTTGTCCCGTGCTGACTTCTAACGTGTCGCCTGCCTGTGGCTCCTTCATCCCGGTGGCCGGGCGTCCTACATCCTCTGCGAAGTGACCATACGTCTCCCTGCCCCTCCCGTGGAGGAGCCACCCGTTGGGGTTCCTGGTGGCCTTTCCCTGAAGCGCTGCTGGGACCATGGCACACTTGGCACTGGGCACTGGTCCCTCTGGGGATCTGCCTGTAGGTGGAGTTGCTGGCTTGTCAGGGATGCATAGGGCCAGCCTCCCCAGATAAGGCCAGACTTTTCCAAATCGTCACAGCTGGCAGAGCCCCACTGGTTCCCGCCCATATCACCACGTGGCTATCTTGGGAGGGAGGCCTGTGTTCCTCCCAGTTTGGTCCTAGGGGCTTGGGGGGCACTGCTCTCACCCAGCACTTCAGTCTCCGTAGACCCTGAGCCCCCTGGGAGACTGAGGAGGGACCCCAGGGGTCTTGGGTGGGAAGGGCGCTGGGGAGGCAGGGCACGTGTGGTGGGGTCAGTGGTGGCTCAGGGTGGCATTGGCAGGGCCAGCCCCACCCGCCCCCATCCCCTCCCTCCGGCCGCTCTGCCTGGGTTGAGTCCACTTTCCTGCACTTGTTTGCTTTCCTGCCCTCTGACTGGCCGGTTGCTGGGCAGCAGAACTCGGAACAGCAGCGCTTTCTGGTGCTTGACTCTCGTTCTTCGTGGTCCCCGACTGCAGCAGCCTCGTGCCCGCGGTGGGAGGGGAAGGTTTTCAAGTTGCAAATAGCCCTGCTGGGCTCTGTGCCAGCCTTGGAGAAAGCAGCCCGCTGAGAGCTGGGGGCTCCGGGCTGAGGACGGGGATCCCAGGCGGAGGCTGGGAGACGGCTGCAGAGGGTGGCTGCGAGGCCTGGGGTCCCCAGTTATGGTCCCTGTCAGCAGCCTCCTGGCCTGAGGAGCTTGCCTCTTGGGAACCTGCAGGTAACTCAGGGTGTGGGGGTGATCCTAGGAAGCTCCGGGGTGGTGGGACAGGTGGAGAAAGGATTAGTGGGGTCCTCCGTCCCATTGAGCCCAACCGTACGGTCTAGGAGTCCCTCAACAAATGTTGGAAGGGGTGTGCTCTGGGCCTGCTGCTCACATTCGCTCTTCTCACCTGCATGACCCCCATGACGGGGGCCTGGGTCGCGGCGCCCGCTCTGCCAGGAGTGGGTGAGGAAGATGGACGAACAGGGTGGGGCCTCCCAGAGGGCCTCTCCCCGCCGGAGCTGGTACCAGTGCCCATGCATCTTACTTCAGCTCATCCGAACCTCAACTCCCCTGGAGGCTGCCCCTCTCACCCCATGCTCTAGATGTGGCAGTGGAAGCTCAGAGAGGTGGATTCACTTTCCAAAGGCCACACAGCGCCCCCCAGTGTGGGAATCGGGATTCGAGCCCAGCTCTGCCAGCCTCCAAGGCCTGTGTTGTGCCCTGAGCTCTCTTGCATGCTGCTGGTCCCCCAGTTAGCCAAGCCCGCTAGGGCCCACTTAGCCAAGTCCGAGCCAGCACCAGTCTCTCAAAAAAGGGAGGCCGCTGTGGGGCTCTCAGGACCTCGCAGGCCCCTCTCTCCTTGTCCACCCAGGCACATGGGCTGTGACTTGAGCAGGGCCTGGCCCTGAAGTCATCTGACCCCAGCCAGGGGTCTGGCTGGGGGAGCGACAAGTGGCAGCCCCAGAAGCTGCGTCTTTGCTGGCTTTGCAATTGAAGTTGGCTACACCCAAGCCCTCACCTCCCCTCCAGCGCGGGGTGGGGAGGGGGTACCAGGCAGGTGTGGGCGGCTCCTGCCAGCCACAGCAGACCAGAGGAGGAAGGGGACACCGAGGGCACAGCAGGAAGTGGCCGAGCCACCCTGCTCTGGGCTGGCCGCCTTCCCAGAGTGGCCCCTAAGCCCGACACCAGCCTTAGCCACAGGTTCTTCTGGACGCCCCCCAAGGACTGTCTGCTGGGGATGCCCCTCTGGGATCCGGGGACGGCCTCTCGCTGCAGTGCCATTGGCTCCAGGCAGCCTGGGCGCCGGGGGCCAGAAGGCAGGGGGGCACGCCCCAGAGCTTTCATTGTTGCTGCTATTTATCAACACCCCAGAGAAGAAGCATTTTTGCTCTATGGACGGCATCTCTGATTTCTGCATCGTCCCCAGAAAAATGGAGGAAAGAGTGGCTCCTGGCCCCCAGTCCGCCTCCTTGCAGACACAGCTGGATGCAGTTCCTAGCTCTGATAACCGAGCCGCACTTGGTTTTCTTGTGCTGAGCTTCCTCTGTGTTGTGGGCAGGCCCAGGCCGAGCTCCCAGCCCCAGCGCTGTCTTCAGGGTGGGGGCAGCCGGGAGCAAGGCCCCGCCCGCATCTTCCCCCAAAGCCCCAGGCTGCGTGCTATCGCCCTGCGGCCTGACCCGCCTGAGCCCCGGGTTGGGGTGGGTGGTGCTCTCTGCCTTCGCTGTGCTGACACCAGGGAGGCAGGGAGAGCACCCTGTCCAGCTGGCCAGAGCGCTAGGGACGGGGTGCGGGGGGAGAGCCCAGCCTCCGGGAGCTGGTGTCAGGCCCAGTCGCTCTGCCACTTGCCGGCTATGTAACCTTGGACACGATGCTCACCTTCCTTAAATCTCTTGCGTCTGGTGTGTGTGGTGGGAGTCAGCTGTGTGGATGTTACAGGGTGGTGGCCTGGGGACAGCATCCCTGGCCCTGCTTGACAGCTGATGGGCCACCCCCACCCTGTTGGTCTGGCCTCCCCAGGCCTCCCCACTGGCCTCGCCGCCTCTGGGGCGCTCTTCTCACCGTGGGTACCCCCACTAGGCAGTCGTGGTGGTTTTCCAGACCCTCCCACCTCCTTCAAACCCTCCGCCGTCCCGCCGCCAGCATCAGGAGTCTCAAGTCCACCTCCTGTTTGTCTCGCCCCCCCCAAGATATTTACTGAGCACCTAGTATGTTCCAGGCACTGTCTGGGGATGAGGGACTGTGATGGGGCCCCTGCCCTCCAAGATTGGTCTTCCTCGTGGAGAGAGGGCAGCAGGAAACAAGTGGATCAACCCACGAGCAGGTCCTTCCAGAAAGTGAGCTTCAAGACCCTTCCCGGCACCAGCTGGCCCAGCAGCCCGTCTCCCGCTCGCCGGCTCACCTGTCTCTGCAGCTGGTCCCCGAGGGGGTGGCCCTTCAACGCCCCCTGTCTTACTTACCTCCTTCCTGGTGCCTGGGCTAGGCCTCCCCGCCCATGTCCTCAGATCACAGCTCCTCCTAGGGGCCTGACTGCCCTCTTGGGGAGGAAGAAACAGTCCCTCATGGGGTCCCCATTAGGCTCAGGCCATCTCCCTGCCACACCCAGTGGTCTCTGGGGCAGCAAGCTGACTGCCTCAGGCACAGGGCGGGTGGGGGGCAGTGGGGGGCAGGCCAGGCCCAGCTGCTCCTCTGCTCCTCTGCTCCTCGCCTGTGGGTCAGGGTCTCAGCCCCTCGGTGTCTGATCCTCTCATTGAGCCCATTCGTTCCCTGTGGGGCTGATGTTGCCCCCAAGGAAGCCAGACTCCTGGGGGTGACAAGCCCTAGATGTTACAGGATTTGTGGCCTTCCAAAGGGCCAGTGTACACAGGACGGGGTGGCAGGCATCTGCCTGCTCTCATGTGGTCCCCGCTTTCCTTTGGGTCATCTCTTCCACCCCAGCCCGCCTCAGGATTGCATGTCCCAACGTGGAACTCAGGCTTGGCTGGTCTGTAGCAGGTGGAGTTCCTGGCCATAGTGATGGGCATGTGATCTGAGCTGGGCCAGGGAGCTGGCCTGGGATTTTCCAGAACCCCTAGGAAAATGGCCAGTGAAATATAAGCTGAGAAGTACCAGTGGCCACCGCTGTCACCCCAGGGGAAAGCCTGCCTGAGGATGAAGCTGACAAGCAGGAAAGCAGAGCCGAGAGAGAGGGGGAGAGAGAGAGACTTCCAGTTACGTTGTTTGAGCACCTGGATCTAGCTCTACCTGAAGCTGGTCCCAAACTCTGGCCTTTTCAGCCAAGTGGGCTAGTAAATGAATGTTTTTGTTTGCAGTGCAGCAGGACTGCGTTGTCTCAGTCCAAAAAATCTCTGAGGTCTCCTCAGCTGGTCGGCCTTGTGGGCTTCTTTCTCTGCATGCCCACTGGGGGGCGGGCCGGCTGCCCCAGTGCTCTGCTTCCTTTTCATGTGTGGATGACGTGGTGTGCAAGCCACGGCCCCCGTGCTGCTCTTTCCCGAGGGGCAGATGGAGACCTCTGCAAGGGCCTTTGGCTCACACCCCTCTGGCTGTCTCTGTTCTCTGGAAAGTGCTGGAAGGAACCTCATTTAACCTCAGAGGAAGCTCCCCACGAAGGTGTGTCAGAGCCGTCCCAGAATAGAACAGGCAGCCTAGAGAGGGGTGAGTCCTCGTCACTGGAGATGACCTGGGGAGGCCGGCAGACCTTCGGCTGCAGAGGCTGGAGACGGCGGAGCAGCCGCCAGAGGCCAGGGCTAAATAAAGCCTCAGCCCCATCCTGGGTCTGCTGACAGGATGTGTGGTCAGGTCATTTCTGTACCTCTGGTCCCCGGGAGGCTGGTCCCATTTCACCGATGACAGACATTGAAATTTCAGTGTTGCCACCTTCTATCTGCGAATGTGGAAACAGGCCCAGACCGGGCAGGAGCCTGGTGCTCAGCTCTTCCTGCTGGGCCTGTCATTCAAGCCTGGCTCCAGTCCGTTACCTCCTCCTCTAGGTCATGGGCTGGTAGCATCGGAGGTGGAGCCCCGTCTGTAAAACTGCAGGTGCGGATGCAGGTGTAACGGTAGGTGAGCTGCAGAGACAGGAAGAAAGTCCTCTACGTGTTCAGAGGCTTTGGTTAGATCTTTGCACCCTTGGCGACAGTGTAACACTCAGAACAAGAAAAAGAGTTATTTTTTTAAGTATGTTTGCACCCTCCCATAGGTTTGTGAACTTGGGGAAATCTTAAAAAGAAAGACTGCCCGAAAGGGCAACATTGTTAGTTTAAAAACAAACCAGCCTGGGCTTTCCTGTCCTGGCTCAGCGGAAATGCATCCGACTAGGAACCATGAGGTTACAGGTTTGATCCTTGGCTTCACTCAGTGGGTTAGGGATCCGGCGCTGGTCGCAGACGCGGCTTGGACCTGGCGTGGCTGTGGTGCAGGTCACAGATGCGGCTTAGATCTTGTGTTGCTATGGCATGGGCCGGCAGCTGTAGCTCCAATTAGACCCCAGTCGGGAACCTCCCTATGCAGCGGGTGCGGCCCTAAAAAGACTAAACACAAAACAAAATCAAAAACAGCCTAAGTGGCCGATCCCCCTGAGCCCACACACAGCGCTAACCTCGGGCCCAGCCAGGCTCCCGGCTGTACTCAGGCCTCCTCGTAATGCGAATTCCACTCCTGGCCCCGCTCCGGCTCCTCTGCGTCCCCGAACTGAGCAGGGACGCGGCTGGGGGCGTCGTGCCACCTCTGAGGTGTTTCATGCAGGAAGGACAAGAGTACAGGCTCTGGTCCCAGTGCCTGAAATCAGTGCCCGCTCTGGGCCCCCACACGTACACAGCAGTCTGTGACCTCACAACACAGGTCCCACACCCTGGCACGCGCGCGCGTGCACACACACACGCACACAAACCCCTGAGGGTGCGGTCCCAGCTGCCCAGCACAAAATGGGCGCCCAGGGCTGTTGTGTCTGGCTGGCCTCGCAGACCCCAGGCTGGGATGGTGGGTGAGGGTGTGTCAGGGCAGAGGGGCCTGAGTTCAGCCTTCACTGGACAGAGGGGGTCGGAAGACAGACTCAAGGCTCCCTTTGCTCAAGGCCCAGGCCAGCCCCGCTGTGTCATATGAGGCCAGTCCAAGCCCACCTGCCACTTGTCATCCCTGAGGATGCCTCTGACTCTGGCGGGGGAGGGGCCTGGTGAAGCCCCGAGAGGCCGGGCAGGGGTTCAGGCTCCGGGGCCAGCAGTGCCCTGAGGAGGGTCCCAGGGGATCCCGCGCTGGGCTTTGTTTCCTCCTCCAGACTCTCCCCTCTGTGTCTGTCCCTCATCCTGCCCCAGCTCCCGTCCAGCATCTCCGCCCACGGCTTTGCTATCTCTTTCCGGATCCTTTAGGGCCAGCGCGCACCTTCCCTTCTTCCTCACGCCGCTTTCAGAGAGGCCGCTGGAGGGCGCCTTGCGGCGGGGGACCAGGCGCCTTGGACGCACGGCGGTCCCCGGTCCCCGGTCCCCGTGCTCGCTCGGCAGCGCTGCACCCTGCACGCTCACAGCCAGCCCCGCCGTCCCCGCGCGTGGACCAGCTCCCACATCCCACACCCCCGCGCCAGTGCCCACGCACCGCACACCCTCCCCTCCTCTCTGCCCTTAAGAAGCAGGCTTCCCCCCACCCCCGCCCCCGCCCCCAGCCCAGGGCCTCACCCCTCCTCTGCCACCCCTGGTGGGTGCAGATGACGAGGTGCTGGGCCCCTGCAGCTGCGGCAAATCCTTCCTGGCAGTGGGATCCCAGGGCTTCAGTCAGCCTCATGAGTGCCTTTTTCCTTTTCCGTCTGGCTCCTGCGCGGGATAGGGGAGCTCCCACGAGACCAAGTCACTGCTGAGCAGGCCGCCCTCTGGTCCCTCCAGCTCCCCTCCTGTCCCTGTCCCTACACCCCTTCCTCAGATGGTGTGAATCCTGCTGTCTTAGGGGGCTGCCCCGATGTTGGAATTCCCATGAGCTTCCCACCTGGAAGGGCCTTAGGGGACCCGCAGCTCTGTGTGGGGAGCTGAGAATGGCAGTGGGGGCTTCTCAAGGTCAAGGGGATCCCATGTCAAGCTGGGGTCCATGAGGGCTTCCACTCTCTCCAGGGCCGCTTCTGTTCCTCCCCAAACGCACCTCACCTCCGGGAGAATTATCTAGCATTTTCTTGAGTTCTCATAACGGCCTGCTGATTTCCAACCCATTTTTGAGATTTCCAGAAAAGACACATTCCTTGTACCGTCCCCCCAGAGCCAGGTCCTGTCCAGTCTCACCAGTTATTCCCTTAACTCCTTTCCTGGGAGAGAGATCCAGTCCTGGGCCAGTAGCTCCAAGATCCTATCTCAGACTCGGATCGAGGGCGCACCTGAGCCCTTGACCATGACATTGAGGTTTTGAGGGCTGTAATCCTGTAGGATGGTCGTTGCATCTGACGCTTCCTCCCGACACGCATTTGGGACCAGAGTATCTCAGGAAGGATGCTGCGCGTCTCGGTGCCTCTTGGAGGCGTCCCTGCCCGTTTGCCCCAGTACCGGGGTGGTGTTCACCTTGTCTGATTAAAATGGCGGCTGCCATAAACTGAAGTAAAGTTATGGGTTTTTTCCTCTCTGTGATTAACTGTTTGTAGGGAGATACTCTGAGACGGTGTAAATCCTGTTTCTCACCCTACTTTCATCCACTGGTTTATTTATTTATTTATTATTATTTTACTTAATAATGATTTTTATTTTTTCTATTATAGCTGATTTACAGTGTTCTCTCAATTTTCTGCTGCATGGCAAGGTGACCCAGACGTAGTTCCCAGTGCTATACAGGAGGGTCCCATTGCTCATCCATCCCAAAGGCTATAGTTTGCATCTGTTAACCCCAAATTCCCACTTCCTCCTATTCCCTCCCCCGCCCTCTTGGCAACCACAAGCCTGTTCTGCATGTCCATGATTTTCTTTTCTGTGGAACGGTTCATTTGTGCCCTATATTAGGTTCCAGGTATAAGTGGTATCATATGGTATTTGTCTTTCTCTTTCTGACTTACTTCATTTAGTATAAGAGTCTTTAGTTCCTTCCATGTTGCTGCAGTTGGCATTATTTTGTTCTTTTTTTATGGCTGAGTAGTATTCTGTTGTGCATGTATACCACATCTTCTTAATCCAGTCGTCTGTCAACGGACTTTTTAGGTTGTTTCCATGTCTTGTGAATAGTGCTGCAATGAACATGGCGGTGCATGTGTCTTTTTCAAGGAAACTTTTGTCCTGGTATATGCCCAAGAGTGGGATTGCTGGGTCATGTGGTAGTTCTATGTATAGTTTTCTAGGAAACCTCCATACTGTTTTCCATAGTGGTTGTACCAACTGACATTCCCACCAACAGTGCAGGAGGGTTCCCTTTTCTCCACACCCCCTCCAGCATTTGTTGTTTGTGGACTTATTAATGATGGCCATTCTGACTGGTGTGAGGTGGTACCTCAGAGTAATTTTGATTTGCATTTCTCTAATAATCAGTGATGTTGAGCATTTTTTCTTGCGTTTGTTGGCCATCTGTATATCTTCTTTGGAGAAATGTCTGTTCAGGTTTTTTGCCCATTTTTCCATTGGGTTGTTGGCTTTTTTGCTGTTGAGTTGTATAAGTCGTGTGTATATTTTAGAGATTAAGCCCTTGTCAGTTGCATCATTTGACACTATTTTCTCCCATTCTGTCTTTTTGTGTGTGTTTGTGTGTGTGTGTGTTTATGGTTTCCTTTGCTGTGCAAAAGCTTGTCAGTTTAATTAGGTTCCATTGGTTAATTTTTGCTTTTGTTTCTGTTGCCTTGGGAGACTGACCTGAGAAAACATTTGTAAGGTTGATGTCAGAGAATGTTTTGCCTATATTCTCTTCTAGGAGTTTGATGGTGTCTTGTCTTATGTTTAAGTCTTTAAGCCATTTTGAGTTTATTTTTGTGCATGGTGTGAGGGTGTGTTCCAGTTTTACTGATTTACATGTGGCTGTCCAGTTTTCCCAGCAATACTTGCTGAAAAGACTGTCTTTTTCTTATTCTGTATTCCTGCCTCCTTTGTTGAAGATCAACTGACCGTAGGTGTCTGGGTTTATTTCTGGGGTCTCTATTTTGTTCCATTGGTCTGTATGTCTGTTTTGGTACCAGTACCACACTGTCTTGATTACTGTGGCTTTGTAATATTGCCTGAAGTCTGGGAGAGTTATGCCTCTTGCTTGCTTTTTGTTCCTCAGGATTGCTTTGGCAATTCTGGGTCTTTTGTGGTCCCATATAAATTTTTGGATTGTTTGTTCTAGTTCTGTGAAAAACGTCATGGGTAATTTAATAGGGATTGCACTGAATATGTAGATCACTTTGGGTAATATGGCCATTTTTATAATATTAATTTTTCCAACCCAGGAGCATGGAATATCTTTCCAATTCTTTGCATCCTCTTTAATTTCCTTGTTTAATGTTTTACAGTTCTCAGCATATAAGTCTTTTGCCTCCTTGGTCAGATTTATTCCCAGGTATTTGATTTTTTGGGGTGCAATTTTAAAAGATATTGTATTTTTGTATTCCTTTTCTAATATTTCATTGTTAGTATACAGAAATGAGACTGATTTCTGAATGGTAATCTTATATCTTGCTACTTTGCTGAATTTGTTGATCGGTTTGAGTAGTTTTTGGGTTGAGTCCTTAGGGTTTTCTATATGCAGTGTCATGTCATCTGCATACAGTGACAGTTTTACCTCTTCTCTTCCTATTTGGATGCCTTTTATTTCTTTTATTTGTCTGATTGCTGTGGCTAGGACTTCCAATACAATGCCGAATAACAACAGTGAGAGTAGGCATCCTTGTCTTATTCCAGGTTTTAGTGGGAAGGCTTTCAGCTTTTCTCCATTGAGTATTATATTTGCTATGGGTTGACGTAAATGGCATTTATTATGTTAAAGTATGTTCCCTCTATACCCACTTTGGTAAGAGTTTTTATCGCGAATGGATGTTGGACTTTGTCAAATGCTTTTTCTGCATCTGTTGAGTCATCCACTGGTTTTAATGTCTGTGGCTGCTCCTTGGGTTAATTATTTCTGTAGCGTTGCTCAGTAATTCCATCATTCCTTCTTGTATTTTTATCCGTGTTCTGCTGCAGGGAAGAGCCTTTTCTTCTCCCACTTACTTATTTTTACCAGTGTGGACCCATGGATTCCTCTTCAATCCATAATTGATTTTGATGCTCAAGTGGCCCCCGGTGTGGCCAGTGGCAGCCTCTTCAGGCTGGCTCCTTGTCCTGTGACACCTCCCACCTCCTCCGTTCTTGAGACCTTCCTTACTTTCTGGCACAAAGGGTGTTTCAGGCTCACCAGGTTCTGTCTTGGCCTCAGCCCCGGACTCGGCCATTTCTCCAGGGAGCCGCAGTTCCTTTGAGTGGAAAGTGCTATTTAGAATCGAAGACCAGGGCCCTAGAGGTTCTTGTATTGCCTCTGGGTGTCCCTGCTTTCAGACCCTCTCCTTGGACAGGGGTAGGAAACTGCATGTACGTTCATGTGTAATTCACACGTCCATCCATTCTTTGTGGCCGCATCCATGGCATGTGGAAGTTCCCGGGCCGGGCATGGAACCCAAATCACGGCAGTGACCTGAGGAATAGCGGTGACAATGCCAGGTCCTTAACCTGCTGAGCCACCAGGGAGCTCCCACCCATACGTATCTTTACCCACAGAAAACCATGCGTTCACACTAATACCTCTGATCCCAGTCCCGCATTGCAGGGTTCACCCCAGCCTGTGCCTTTGCAGCTTTGTACCTCTGTCCTCCAGCAGGCAGCAGCCCGCTTTTGTGATTCCCTCTCTGTTTACCTAATCGCTCGGTCCCCCTGTGTGTAGCCAGGGTCTGGCCCTGCTGCTCTGCCACCCCTCCCACCTCGCCAAGGTGCCCCCTACATGCCCCCCCCCACCAGGACGCAGCTGCCTTCCCACTGGGGACGAAGAGCCCAGACCTAGCTGGTGGCTCAGTCTCCTGCTCTGTCCATCTCTGCCCGTGGCGTGGAAGGACAAGGTCTTCGCCCATTCTGTCATCTCCACAATGCCTCACTCGTGGTGGATGCTCTGGTCCTTTAAACTGAGTGACAACAGTCTTTGGCATCGGGGCGGGGAGCAGACCTCTGGTTTCCAGTCTGTTTTCACGTTTACGGTTCTCATCCCAGCCTCACTGGTGAGCAGAGAAAGTCTTGCTTTCTGGGGAAGAGGCTGACTTGTCCAGGGCCACCTGACTGGTCAGGGGTTTTGTTCCAGTTGCCAGCGTGTCTGTTGATGTTGTCCCTTTGCCCCCATGAAAGCCCAGCCACATGGTGTAAGAGTGCCACTTGCTCTGGTGCTACTGTGGAGAACTTGGCCTCCGAAGATGGAGAAGAACCCCGGGCTCAAATCCTGGTTCTGAGCCTCAGTTTCCTCATCTGTAAAATGGAGATGTTCTAGAATATTCTCTTGGTCTCCTCAGCACCTCTGATGACGACACGACTGCAGGAGACAGGTCTGTGAACAACGCGTGCACAGCACTCAGGGCCTGAGGCTGCTGGCTCAACCCGCCAATGCCCGGCCTTCTGAGGGCAAGCTTGGCCAGGCCCCTGCTCCTGCGTAGAATCACAGGGGTCATGAATCCGGGTGGTCAGGTGCCCCCAGAGAGACCGTCGCCCCCCCGCTTCAGATTTCCAAAATGCATTCTCCCAGACAGGCTCCCAGCCACCTCTGTTGTTCATGAGCTGTGGCCGCTGGGCAGAGCATGGCATGCCACAAGGCCAGCTGCTCCAAGAGGACAGGTGTTTGATTTAAAAAGTTGACTTTTCTTTAGGGAGTTCCCTGGTGGTCTAATGGTTAGGATTCGGTGCTTTCACCACTGTGGCCCAGATTCAGCCCTTGATCTGGGACCTGAGATCCCACATCAAGCTTCTGCATGCCACAGCCAAAAGAAAAAATAAAAGAAAAAGAAAGATGGACTTTTTTTTAAATAGGGCACGGTTGGCTTTCTCTGGGGTTCTTGTGTTGGGAGGAGGGACGGCTGCTCCTGTCCCCCCCACCCCCATCCCGGGCTGTCTGCTCCTCCCACCCAGCTTTGCAGGCACCTTTCTGTGCTCAGCGGTTTGTGGGGAGACCATGTGGCCTAGAGGGTCCCTCGCCCAGGACTGGGCACAGAGTGTGTGTCCTGGGGACTTGGGGGCACCCAAGGAGGACTCCTTGAGATGCAGAGTGTCGGGGAACAGGGACTTGGGGTGGGGTGGCAGTTCAGGGACAGTACCTGCCCCGTCGATGCCCTGCCTCGTGTGGTCACAGGACAACATGCTTCAGCCTCTGAATGACAGTTTGGGGATGGGGCTGAAGACACGGGGGCCTGGGATGGGAGCCCGAGACGGCGGGCCTGCTGGGACAGAGCCCCCTGCTGCAGCAGGAATCCCTTCAAGGCCCCGGCGGCGGGTGGGCTGCAGGAGGTCCCCCCTCGGGAGACCGGCCTCGCCGACCTTCCCCGGTACCAGGGAGCTCAGGTGCTGGCTCTGCCCACATTTCTGCCTCCACCGCAGCGCTGTGCTGCTTGCTTTCATTTTGGGGACCCTCCCGTTTGTGAGGTTGTAAAGAGAACCCGTGGCAGGGAGGGGGCAGCACCGGCTTGACGGAAGCTGCAGCGGCCTGGGCAGGCGGCCCGCCCGGCTCTGGCCTGACCGCCCTGGCGCGGGGCAGGCAGCCTGGGGGAGGGGCCGGGGCTTGGGGGTCTAGGGCAGGGATGACTTCGCTGAGCCACCGCCTAGCCAGCGGGTGACCCTGCATGGGCCACTGTACCTCTCTGTGCTCCGTTCTCGTCTGTAACAAACAGATGCAACTCCTGCTCTCGCAGGTGGATGCTGTGAGATCCTGCAAGAGACACAGGCGAGCCTGGTGCGGACAGGTGAGGCCATGATGAGCCTTGTCCCTCTCTGGTGCCTGTCCTGGGATCTCTCACGGTTTCTGGCACTGTAGTCTGGCTTACACAGGGCTGGGGAGAGCTTACTGCCCCGACTGTACAAAGTAGCAGTCAGGACTTGCAAAGAGTTCCACATAAAGCCTGTTACGGGACCTGTATTGTCTCGCGTACCTTGGTCCTTGGAACCTAGTGGTTAAGCACACAGGCTCTAGGACCTGCTGTGCTCAGCTGTGTGACTGTGGACCAGTTACTTAACCTCTCTGCACCTCAGCTGTCTGGCTGTAGATGGGGGTAGTAATGTGTCTCCTTCCTAAAGGCTGTCGGGAAAACACTAATTGTGACAGCAGCAGACACAGGACCTACTCCAGTGGAGCTTGTTGCATTAGCTTGTTTACCGTCGAAACAATCGCAGGAGACAGTTAACATTATTTCAGAGAGGTTGAGTAACTCGCCCAAGGTCACAGAGTGGAGGAGAGCTGGTCTTGGAGCCCTGGGAGTCTGCTCCACAGCAGGTGCTCTGAACCCGTGCAGTGTCACCCGTGAGTGCCATCCGTTTGTTTCTGGGCCGTTTGAGATTAGTCCAGTGGATTATTAAATCTCGTTGGCCCCCAGGGGTGTGTGCTGTGAAGTCCTCCTGGGTGGGGGGCCGGTGCTAAGGGGAGCTGCTCAGCTGCAGGAGGAGCTCAGAGCCCAAGGGGGAGAGGATGCTGGCTCGGGGTCTGTCCTCAGGCCGGGGCCCAAGCCCCAGTTCTGCTCTGGCCCTCCAGGAATTAGGGGGAGCAGGGGGCTTTCAGACCCTGCCCTAATGCAGCCCGAGCAGCTTTCTTGTCTGTAGCAGGGCTTCTAACAGGGGTGGAAGTTCTGCTACCTTAAAAGCTCGAGGAGCCTGGTTTGGGATGGAAATGCTATAAAATTGGGTTGTGATGATTGTTGTACAACTATAAATGTAATAAAATTAATTGAGTAATTAAAAAAAAAAACCTTGAGGAGCCTGGATCTCCAGCCTGCAGCCCCACCTCCCTCCAGGCCACCTTTTACAGGTGGGGGGGCTGAGGGCGTCTGCAAGTCGGGGGCCCTGGCTCAGGCCGCAGGGCCCCCACCCTGACGCTCCCACCCCCCCCACCTGTAAAAGCTGCGAGAAGCCCCACCTTGCACCCAAATGGGCTCAGGCCTCTGCCTCCTCTTGTCCCTGGATGTTTGACCCCCAGGCCTCATGGGTCACAGATGCTGTGTCTGGGGCCTGGCAGGATCCGGTGACGTGTCCAAGCCTTTCCTTGTTTTGTGCTGGCCAGAGTCAGCCAGGATGGAGGAGAAGGGGTTAACCTTCTTTGGAACCCGCCAGTAAAGAGGAAGCATCAGTATTTCCACATGAAATGGTTTAAAATAAACTCCTGTCCAGCCCGGCTAAGGCCGCCCCAGAGGGAGCTTGCCGGCCCGGAGGGAAGCTCATGAGCGCCTCCTAGTGTCCCAGCTCCTCTCTGCAGGCCTGAGGGCCCTGGTGTCCCAGGCAGGACCTGGGTGGGCAGACCGAGGGCCGGGGCCTCCAGGGGACGGGCTGGTGCGTCCCAGAGCCTGCATGGAAGTCTTCCTGAGTTCTCTGAGCCCAGGGCTGCTGAGGCCGAGGAAGAAGGGCCTGGGCTGCTTCTGTGCCACTTGGAAGGGACCCTCTGAAGGCAGGAAGCGGGCCAGGGCCCCGTTTGACTGAAGTCCGTTGGGAACCTGAGTTATTTAAAAACAAATCCTGTGCAGCAGCTCCGAGCCAGGGAGAGTCAGATGGATCTGGCGAGGGCGGGTTTGGACAGCGGCCCCTGATGGCTCGTGTTGGGAGCTGTCAGTCCTCCTTTGGCTGCTGAGAGATGGATGGACTGAGCCGTAGGTGCTGGGTGCCTGGTCTGTGGTCCCGGCTCTGCTAGGGACTGCCGGCTGGTGGCGCGGGCTTTCTGACCTCTCTGGTGATAAAATGTAATAGCTGTCTTCTCCGTGGATGGGGCGTGGGATCCTGCTGCACCGCACAGGGAACTGTGTGTCTAATCAGTTGTGATGAAATGTGATGCAGGATAGTGATGGAGAGAAAGACTGTTGGTATATGTGTAACTGCGTCACTTTGCTGTACAGCGGGAATTGACGGAACGTGGCAAAGCAATTATAATACAAAATTAAAAAGCTGGAATTAGAAGAAAGACCATGGCAGCTGCTGGTCTTCGAATATGGACCATGTCGGTGGGCTCCTCCTTTTCCTTCTTAACTTTCAGGGCGAATAAATACATGAACATTTATAATAAGAAAATATTATCATCTTTTTAGAATAATCCAGCACTTACCGAGTGCAGGATGAGCACTTCTCTGTGCAGCTGGGCTGTAAGGGACACATGGGGTCTCTGGGTTTTGAGTATCAGAGACAGTAGCAACCTGGTGGCCCCGGGCGGGGAACCAGGTATGTCTGACTCCAGAGCCCTGCTTGCAGCTCCCCCTCAGTTTCCCCTCGCTGCCCTCGCCGCCCTCCTGCTGCTGTGAGAGGTCCCGGGAACACAGAGCTCGGGGGGTATCTTGGAGCCTCAGGAGATGCTGGGGGGGGTCAGGGCTCCGCCCACGAGGCAGGACTCCTCGTTGTTGCTGGAAGTGGGGACCCAGGCTGGAGGCTCCAGGCAGCTTGAATCGGGCCTCCGAGAGTGGGTGGCAGGCGTGCCCAGCCCAGAGCCGGTTGTGCAATTGAGCGAGGTGGGAGGGCCAAGACCTGTTACAGGCTGTTGGCGTCAGTGGAGCCTCTTCTGCCTCCTGGCCCAGCCACAGGCCTGAAACAAATGCCAGGGGCCCAAACCGTCTCTAAGCCCTTGTACATGTTCATCAGGAGATGCGTATTCGAGTTCCCCGTGTGGCTCAGTGGGCTAAGAACCCGACCAGTATCCGTGAGGACACAGGTTCAGTCTCTGGCCTCACTCAGTGGGTTAAGGATCCGGTGTTGCCGTGAGCTGTGGTGTGGGTCACAGACATGGCTGAGGTATGGCGTTGCTGTGGCTGTGGTGTAAGCTGGCAGCAGCAGCTCTGATTCGACCCCCAGTCTGGGAACCTCCATATACTGTGGGTGCGGCCCTAAAAAGCAAAAGAAAAAGGAGAGATGCATCTAAAGGCTGCTCCCATTAGTGATGATGGCTGGGCCTTACCTCCCCCGTTGCACTGCCCCCACTTCACAGATGAGGAAACCGAGGCTGCAGAGCCAGGTAGCTGGCATGAGGGCCCGTCCCAAGAGCCAGGCTCCCTGGTTCCTGCTCCCGTGGACCCGTTTATGTGCCCGCCGACCTGGGGCGCGGGGAGGCCGGGGTTACCGAAGACTCGGAAGGTATCAGCCAGGTGTGAGTAATTTGGGCTGCCGTGTAAACAAAGCTGCTGGGCTTATTCAGCCCTCTGCGGACTAACGTGCATCCACAGAGCGGAGACGTGGGCTGTGGGTGGGTGTGACCCCGGAGCTGCGTGGACAGAGGACCCTCTTAGGGTCAGCAGGTCCTGGACCCTCTGCGCTGACCGGGCCCTCTTCTGGGCGCCCCTGTACGGTCTCCTTCCTGGGCCAGCCGCCAGAACCTCCCACCTGGGTGCTGATGGGGGGCCCGCCAGCCAGGGCACCGCCGTTTGCAGGGGCTCCCGCCGTCTGTAGGTCTCACCTCCGTGGCTGGACCCGCTCGCAGCACGGCGCCGCCTTCTGCCTCCCGGCCGCCCTCCTCACCCCGTCGGGATGTGCCCCAGGCCCAGGGCTGCCTCCCTGCCCGCGGGGACGGCGGCGGACGGGCCTCCTTCCCTGGGACCGAGGCCGCACACATCCACCCTGAACCGAGCAGGCCCCGCGTGGAGTTCCCACCCGGACCTGGAAGAGACGTGATGAGGAGGAGGCGCGGCAGACCCCGAATTTCCTGAGAGCCCCACACACATGGAGGAGCCTCCAGGGGTTGTCTGGGCGCTTCCCTTTGCCCCGTCCTGCGGAGAAGCGAGCTCCGGCCTGGCTTCTGACTTGCGCTGCTTGCTCGGCTGTTTGGAAGCTGACTCAAGCTTCCCAAGAAAGGGCCTGGGTCTGCTCACAGCCCGGGCTCTGAGTGCCTCTTGATTGCTGCTGGGCGGGGGGGCGCGGCCAAGGAAGGGGGCACTTCCTGAGAAGTTTGTGCTGCGCCCCATGTATTTCAAGGCACTTTATTTCTCAAAATATTGTAGGGATTGAGTTATTTTCGGCCCTCCCTCGTGGGCTCGGGAGGCCTGCCTGCGACAGGCCTCCAGTGTGGAATGCTGCCTTTTTCTGGGGGGATCAAAGGAAATGGGGGTGTCCCCAAGTGTTCCCTGTGGCTCACTGTCGTTTTGAAACCAAATGCCCTCCCTCGTCCTCTGAGTACACCCAGGGTACAAAGCCGGGACACTTAAGGGGACGCAGCGAAGCATCTGCAGTCAGAGCCGCTCGCCTGAGTTCATGTCCTACCCCAGTCACTTCAGTCCTCAGTTTCTTTATCTTTAAAATGGGAATGTAAGAGTACCGATCCTCTAGGTGGAGGGAGAACAGAACGGAGTACCGTGCAGAAAAAAGCATTCAGCACGTTTTCTGGCATGTGGTGAGGCCTCTGCAGACACTAGCTATGGTCCCGTTTATTGGTGTTCCCGTTGGTGTGACGATCTGGGGAACTAGTCCCCGGCATAACCGTGGCGGGGGGTGGGGGGCGTTGTGCTTGGCTTCCTCAGCCCTTGGGCCCGGCCGTCCCTGCCTCACTGCTGTCCTTCCTGCTGCGGCTCCATGTCCGGAGAGGTACTCCGGGTGGCTGCATGTGTGCCTGTGCCCTCAGGCCTGCAGAGGCCAGGGTTCTCCCGCCTGAGCAGGGACCTGCTGCCCAGGCATACGGCGCACCCTGTCTCTACAGGTCCCCGTGGCCATGGGCCCCCACCCGGACAGGCCTTTCACTGTGGTCTGGAGCCCTGTGCTTACTGACCTCTGGAGTTGGTCTGGAGGATTCTGAGGGCAGTTGCCGACCCAGAGCACCGTGCCTCAAGAGCTGGCTCCTTCCACCAGGCGCCCCACGCCCCATCCGCCTGGCTCCTCTTGCAGCCTGCTCTGTGCGCTCTGCTCTGCGTAGGCAATTCGTGTTTTTCGGTGCAGGCCTGAGGGCTAGCGGGCCACGAGCATCTTCTCCACACGCCCTGCCTCGCTCCCGGCCCTGAGGGTCTGCACAGGTGGGGTACCAAGACCAGTGGGTCAGAGTGCCTGATGGTTGATAGCAGATGCTTGTCCACTCTTCTGCCCCTGAGCCCACTCCTAGGTTCTGGCCACAGGCAGGGCTCCAGACCATCCCGGAAAGTGGAGCTGCAAAGCCTGGGGATGGTGATATCTTAAGGGGCTCATCAAGGTGTTTTAATTTCTTTTAAAGTTAGAGGGACCCCCCCTAAACTTTTTTTTTTTTTTGTCCTTTGTGGGGCCGCACCTGTGGCATATGGAGGTTCCCAGGCTAGGGTCTAATAGGAGCTGTAGCTGCCAGCGTATGCCAGAGCCACAGCAATACCAGATCCAAGCCACGTCTGCAACCTACACTACAGCTCACAGCAATGCCAGATCCTCAACCCACTGAGTAAGGCCAGGGATCAAACCTGCAACCTCATGGTTCCTAGTCAGATTCATTTCCGCTGCGCCATGATGGGAACTCCGCCTACCCCCTCCAACTTTTAAGGTCAAAGAAAATGTCTTAATGCTTCTTTCTCATGTCAGAAATGCATGAGGATTTCCCACTGTGGCTCAGCAGATTAAGAACCCGACTAATATCCATGATGATCCAGGTTCGATTCCTGGCTTTGCTCAGTAGGTTAAGGATCTGGTATTGCTTCAAGCTGCATTGTAGGTCACAGATGTGGCTCCAGTCTGGCTGTGGCTGTGGTGTAGCCTCAGCTGCAGCTCCAATTCGACCTCTGGCCTGGGAACTTCCCTATGCCACGGGTGTGGCTCTGACAAGATAAAAAAAAATGCATATTTTTGAGGCTCATGGAAATCTATTAAATTATTTAAGTTTTTTAATAGAAAAGGGGGGCCCCTAACGTCATCAAGCTTCCAGTTGTGTGAGGGCCTCCGCGTCTACTCGGCAGCCTGTGTCCCCAAGTGCCATGGATAGGGACTCCCCCGGAATGAAGGCATCTGCTGCAAGAGCTTGGAGCCCTGGGGGAGGAGCCTGGCTGGTCATTCACGTCTGAGCCTGACTCCCGTTAAGTGCCTTTTATCCGGAGCTGCTTTGTGGGGGGCGGGGCTCTCTGGCCAGCGGGTGAGTCGCCTTTGGCTCTGTCTGCCCATGTGTAATGGACATTCTGAACCCTGAGGCTCACGGATGAGCCCGCCCCTGCTGGCCCCTGACCAGATGGAGGGGTTCCTCCCGGCCTCTCCAGTGGCAGACAGGTCCACAGGTCTCATTTCTACACTGCGTGATAGCAGTGTAGACTCAGGGCTGCGATGGGGACCGGCCTGGCCAGGAGGGCACTGATGGGGCATCGTGGTACTGTCAGCACGGAGCCCCCGTGACCTCATCCCTCAGGACAGCTGCAAAAGCTTCCTCCAACACTCTGGGGGCAGGGGGCTCCTCATGTCATCTGCAGAGATTTGTGATGCTGAAGGGCAGATCGGGGTGGTCCCCTTCACCCCGCATTCCCCCTTGAAGGGGTGCCACCTCCCTGAGGAACTGGGGAGACGCTGTGGTCTGCTTGGTGGCAGGGTGGCCTGTGCCCACACTTGGTCCTGCCACATGGAAGGGAAGCAGCGAGGGCTTTGAGGGGCTCTCCCGAAACACGCCTCCTGCTGACGTCCCAGCACCAGAAGGCCCTTCAGGCCCCAGAGGCTGAGTCATCAAAGGCATGGCCACGCATTTGCCATCCAGACCGCCACGCGGTGCCTTGTGACCCGCAGTTAGACCCAATGGGCATCTGAGGCAGTCGGGGCCGTGGGGCTGGTGCTGGGTCAGCAGGGAGGTGTGGACGCCTTCTGTGGCCCAGGCGTGACTGTGACCCTGGATGGGGTGGTCTGCGGGCTCATGTGCAGGGTGACTTCCATTGATTAATGACGTGTCTACCAGTACGTGCGCAACAGCCTGAAGAGGCAAGTGCTAACATAGCCCCATTTTACAGGTGAGGAAACGGAGGCAGAGAGGTTGGGTTACCTGCCTGAGGACACACAGGAGCTTGAGGGATTTGAACCCTGACACTGTGCTTCCCACCTGTGCGCTCTGGCTGGGGTCTCCATGGCGGGTGGTGCTGAGGGGGCCTAGGGTCTCCTAGGGCCTCCCACCCTCTGGAAGTTCTTCTGCTTCTGCATGCGGGGACCAGAGGGAGGGGCAGGAAGGACCCACCTGGGGCGCTGAGAGAGGCGCAGGTCTGTCCCCGGCCCCCACCCAGACCCTGGTAGCCTGGGACTCCGCCGCGCTGGAGGCCGTCTTTCCCAGAATCCTCCCTCAGTGCCCGTTCCTTGTACCCTCGCTGCCTTGCCTGCTACTTTCCCGATGGCCGCCTCGCTTCTGCCCACTCTGCATCCTGCCTGCTCTGCACTCACTTTCATGGGGTGCCTGCATTTCGCCACTGGTGTCCAGCTGTCTCTCTGGCTGATGCTTGCTCAGACGGACCCAAGTTCATGACCCACCCGAGGAAGGCACTGCCTGTCCCCCAGCCCTTGGACGCCCCCCGCCGGCCAGGCCAGCCTGAGGTCCCATCACCCTACCCTCTTCCTGGAGTAGTTACATCCGCGCACCAAGCAGGTGCCAGGTCGTGGTGTGCAGAGATGCCCCACCAAGGCCGTGCGATCTGGGGACCCCACGAGGGCCAAGGCCTAGGAGCCTGGGAGCAGGGAGGCTTTCTGGGCTCAGGGCCTTTCTCTCAAGATGGAGCATCCTGGTCGCACAGAATTTCCGCTGCTGGTAGCGCGTATGCTGGGGTTTATCTTGGCGTTTCTCATCTGCCACGTGGCCAGTCTTAGTGGGGCCCCTCTGGGCCCAAGCACAATAGCCCATGAAAAGCCATTTTTACCCTGAAGAACTCTGTTAATCCTCTTTTTTATGTTTTTGACTCAGCCTCCAATGTTTTTTTTTCTTTTCAAAAATTAATGTAATTGTTCAAATTACGTAAGAAATGCATGCCTTCTTTGGAAAATACGGAAAAGCACAAAGAACAAAATAATCTACAATCCCACCACCCAAAGGGAACCGCTATTAGCATTTTGTTCTGCCTGTTTCCTAAAAAAAAAAAAAAAAAAGTCTGACTAAATGCATTTATATATAAAGCACAGTTTGGGGTTTAAGATCAAACCCAAGAGTCACTGGCATCTGAGTGTGTTCCCCTCTTGGGGACGTGGTTATGCCCCCACAGACCCGCAGCCCCCTGGCCCCCCGACCACACCCCCCGGGGGGGGAGGCTGCTTAGGAGGCCCCCAGCCCAGCCAGGCAGGGGAGCAGGCTGGGCCTCCCCCCAACCCCCGCCGCCCCGGGCTGGCATGAGGGAACGCCGAGAAGGTCCAGGCCAAGCACATCTTCCCCTCCTCCATCCATCGGGGGGCCTCTCCCGCCCTGGGTGCAGAGCTGTCCCATTGTGTCTGCAGGGGATAGAGTGGAAGCGCCTCCCCTCTCGGGAACCCCTGCGTGGGAGGAAGTGTCACCCCCATAAACATCCATGGCTCTGGGCAAGCCGGCCAGCCCTGCATGACCAGGGGCCAGGGGCAGACCGGCTGGGGGCACAGTGGAAAGGACACGAGGCGGGTGGTGACAGGCAGGCACCAGGGTCCGCATTCAAGGAGTGTGTGTGTATGGGGGGTGCGTGGAGATCCTGGGGGAGGGTCTGCACCTGCCTTTCCCGGCCCCACCTGGCCCGGTGGGGCAGAGCCAGCCCTGGTCTTAGCCTCCTCCCGGGGTGGCCTGCGCTGGCACCCCCGTGGGCAGCAGTGGCAGAGGACAGCGAACCGGCCCTCCTGAGTCGGAGAGGGGACTGGGCTGACGGCTGGTAAGCGGCCTCTACACCCCTGGCTGCTCTTAGTCCCTGGGCTGGCGTTTCATTTACTGAGGTCAGAAGTCTTTTAAAAAAAAGCCCAAAAACTCACTATTGGAGTTTCCACTGTGGCGCAGTGGGTTAAGCAGACTGTGGCTGCTCGGGTTGCTGTGGAAGCACGAGTTCGATCCCTGGCCCGGTGCGGAGCTTTCAGTGCTTTAAGGCTCCGGCGTTGCCTTAGCTGCGGTGCAGGTCTCAGCTGTGGCTCCAGCCGCCCCTGATTAGACGTGTGCCTTGCGGGACTGAGGGTCCGTCACCCACAGTGACGGCCTGAGTGGGAGGGCGGAGTCCATGTGAGGCCTGGGCGCCTAAATGTGGGTGAGCAGGGAGAGCGGACACGCGGCAGAGCCGTGGGGGCTGGGACAGGGCGCTGAGTGCAGGGTCGGGGTGGCCGGGCACGGTTCTGGGGTGAGGAGCTGTGGGAGGGGCTGTCACCAGATCCGCTGGGCCTGGAATTACTGGTACTGCTCTGCAGGCTGTGGGGCAGAAAGAACGGTGGCCCGCTGGCACTTCTGCTCTGGATGGGTGCTGACCTTGGCAGAGGCCAGGGCCCATCCAAGAAGTGCCAGTGAGTGACGTCAGTTTCACACTCTGCAGGAACCATCAACCTTGTCCTTATTTGAGAGCTGAGCCCCCTCATTGTGCCTTTAGGGTCTCTGGGGAGCCGGGTGGGCCTGGCCTCCTCCCAGGACCCCCTCTGGGACCCTGGCATCAGGCAGGCCCCTCTGCTCAGGCCTGTGACACACCTGTTGATTGGCCGCAGGGCTCCGAATTCATCTATTGGCCGGCAGCCCCTCCCTGCAGGAGACCCGTGCCCGTTTTTATGCTTTTTCACCATGAGGTTGTGTGGGGCGAGAGGAAGAGGGCGGCTGGCCGGGCTGGGCCTCAGTGTTCTCACCTCTTCAGTGGGGAGAGGTGCCTCCTCCCATGGTAGCATCAGGGTACCCGGATTCCTTCCTGAAATGTAAGCAGCTGATGCTGCTCCCGGGGAGCCAGGAGGAAGGGCTGAAATGCAGAGGCAGCGTGAAAGACCCAGCAAGGGGTGTGTGTAGGTGTGTGTGGGAGTGTGTGTGTGGGCGTGTATGTAAGTGTGGTTGTGTATGGTGTGTATGTGCATGTATATGTATGGGTGGGTGTGCGTGAGTGTGTGTCCGTGAGAGGGCATGTATATAAGCGTGTGTATGCACGAGTGTGGGCACGATGCACATAAATGTATGTGTAAGCACACACTTGGAGGATATTTTTTTAACACGTCTCCCATGGTTTTCTATTTTCTTAGGTTTCTGAAAATCAGTACAAAATCTCAGATGCAATCCGGGTCTGTAAGGCGACGTGGTCATTGTGCTGCGGGGCCGGGGAGGGAGGCTCCGTGGGGAAAGGCAGCGGCTCTGCCGTCTGTTGGCAGGTGCTGCTCATGTCCAGCTCCGGACACAGGCGATTGCAGCTCCGATCGAGCATCAAGAAGGGGCAGGAGGTGGGGGCATTGATGAGGCATCCGTGTCAGTGTGTCCGACGGTGTCCGGGGCGCCGGGCTGTCCTCCCAGACCAGCCGGTGGGAAAGTCCAAGGTGTGCCTGACCCCCCACAGGGGCACCTCTGTAGGAGCAGCAGAGTTGGGAGGGACATAGCGCTGGGCTGCCACTCTATCCTGACCTTTGGTGGCCGCTGGTGGACAGGTGGGGAGGGTCGCTTCGTGCTGGCTGTGCCCGGAGCCCCTCACCTCGAGATGGTCCAAGGTCTGCTCTGTGTGAGGCCCCTGTCAGGCGCTGGGATGTACCTGCCGAGAATTTGCTCATATTATTAGCTAAATAGTAAGACAGTGAATGACTTTGTCATACACCTGCTCAAGAAGTCCAAAGTCATCCTAAAGGCTTCCTGTCTCGTGTCCTGCAGCTGATCCCTGGGGTCCCCCCTGTACCCATCAGGACTGCTTTGGCTGCAGCTGCCAGAACACTAGGTAGCAGTGGTTTCAGCCGTGGGGACAGGCATTTCCTAAGAAAAGAGCTGGCGATCCTTGGACTTCAGCAAGAGCTGTCTTGTCTTTTGGATCCACCAGCCTTAATGTCAGAGCAAATCCAAGCTTTCTGTGGTCTGAAGTTTAGGCAACTTGGAGCAGGGGGACGTTTTAAGAAAAAGAATACATTAGGTTTAATGAATATAAAATTAGGTTAGAAAGAATTGAAAGCATATGTCCACACACAAACGTGTACACGAACCTTCAGAGCAGCATTCTTCACAATATCCCCAAAGTGGAAACAACCCAGAAGTCCATCAGCTAATGAACGACTAGACGAAACGTGGCCTCTCCAGGCAGTCGGCTTTATTCAGCCCTAGAAGGGAATGAAGTACTGACTTAAGCTGTGACACACATGAAGCTTGGAAGTGTTGTGACAAGTGACAGAAGCCAGATGCAAAAGCCACATATTGCGTGGCCCCCTTTGTTGGAATTGTCCAGAACAGGCAAGTCTGTAGAGAGAAGGGGTAGATTAGTGGGTGCCGGGGGCTGTGCTGGAGCCAGGCATGGTGTGTAGGGTTTCTTTTCGGGGTGATGAATTGTTCTGAAATCGGATTGCGGGCATGGTTGCATAACCTTGTGAATGCACTAAAGCTACAGAAATGTCCACTTTAAAGGGGTAAATTTGGGGAGTTCCCATTGTGGCTCATCAGATTTGGAGCCCAACATAGTGTCCGTGGGGATTCGAGTTCGATCCCTGGCCTGCTCAGTGGATTAAGGATTTGGTGTTGCCACAAGCCGTGGTGTAGGTTGCAGGTATGTCTAGGATCTGGTGTTGCTGTGGCTGTGGTGTAGACCTCGCCTGCAACTCCGATTTGACCCCTGGCCCAGGAACTTCCATATGCCACAGGTGTGGCTGTAAAAAGGGGAAAAAAAAAGAAAATGGTAAATTTTGTGTTATGTGAATTTTACTTCAATTAAAAAATGACTGTTTAGGAGTTCCTGACATGGCTCAGCAGTTAACGAATCTGACTAGGAACCATGAGGTTGCGGGTTTGATCCCTGACCTTGCTCAGTGGGTTAAGGATCCGGCATTGCCGTGAGCTGTGGTGTAGGCTGCAGACACGACTTGGATCCCACGTTGCTGTGGCTGTGGTATAGGCCGGCAGCTACAGCTCCTGTTAGACCCCTAGCCTGGGAACCTCCATATGCTGTGGGTGTGGCTCTAAAAAAGGCAAAAAAAATGACTTGTGAACATTTTTCCGGGGCCCTGGAGGTTGCCTACACCACTTAGGGGCCTGAAACTGAAGTCTTTAGCTTTGTGATCAATCTGCCCCTGCTTAGCATGCTGGCTTTTCATTCTGTTTGTCACCTCATGGTCATAAAATGGCTGCCATGTCCCGGGGTGTCACAGTCACCAGCTTTTCTCCAAGGGTCCCTTTTAAATGGAAAGCTTTTAGTGAAAGCTCTCCCAGTTGTGCCCGCCTTTCCTAACTTCCAGGCTTCTGGTTGTATCTTTGGAACTGGGTCACATGACCATGCCTGATCAGGGATTCTGGGAAGGAGGATGCTGGCAAAGGTGGTGAAGTTGTCGCAGTGGCTTAGCCAGCCATGAGTCCCCACCTGAGAGTCGGCCCACTGCTGCTTCAAACAAAATTTGGGTTAGAGTAGCCAGAACCCAGCCCCCGCTTCATCCCTCAGGCCGCAGCCAGGCCCGCCTTCCAGGAATTCAAATCCACGTGCCGCTCCGGCCCAGAACTGCCGTGGCTCCTGCTGCCTCGCGCACCAGGCCAGACTCACCTGCTCCACTGTCTCCTAGACTTCTCGGCTGGCCTCTGCTTAGCTCTGGGCAGCCCCTTCTCGCACACTGCACTTGGAATTCCCAACCGCCTTCTCTTCTCTGGCTGTGGGCCTCAGGGTGCTATTGATAGTGGTGACAGTGACAGTAGCTGGCGTGGAGGGCACACTTCCCCTGGGCAGGGTGCTTGTCTGTTTTGACCTCATTTAAAACTCATCATCAGGCGGTGCCTTCGTTTAACAGACAAGGTACCTGGGCACCAAGTGGCTGAGTGATCTGTCCGAAGTCACGTGGCTGGCAGCGACAGTACAGGTGCCCACCTGGCAGCCCTGCTCCCGTGTGGGTGGGAGTGGCGCTGCCACCGAGGGTCACAGCTCTCGTCTTCTGAGCGCTCGGCCCGGGCCAGCCGTAGGGCTGCGGCCGCTGTCACCTAATCGTCATAAACCGCCCAGTGGGGCTGTTGCTCTTGACCGTTGAGGTGACTGCAGTGCTGAGAGGCCGTGTGCCGCCCGAGGTCCCAGAGTTAGTGGCAGCCAGCTGGATTCAGACCCACGCTCCCTTCCGGAGAACCTCGCAGTCCCGGGTGCTCAGAGACAAAGTGAAGGCTGGAGTTGCAGCAGGGAAGGGCTTGCCGGCTGGGCCCGCAGCTGCCCGCCCTGGGAAGGTGGCCGTGGTTTCCCAGGCCCCGTGGCCTTTCCCCCCAGGGCTCCTCGCACTAGACGCCCCGTCATCGAGGGTGTGGCCCCTCTGCCTCACCCCCACCCGACACCTTTGTTGGAGCCACTGCTCAGCCAGACTGTGTCCTGGGTCACCCTCCTCGGTCACCGCGTCCCTCCCTCCTCTGCTCTGGGATCTGTACCCCCAGCTCACAGCAACACTGGCAGTGGCTGCTGGCTGGTCCCGTCTCCGTCCCGCCCTCACCCTCCCATCCACCTTCCCGGAGCCGGGAGGAGCCAAGGCACAGGTTCCGTCCAGTGCCTCCTTCGGGGTTTCCCGTGGCCCGGGGAGAACTCAGGTCCTTAAGAGCCCTGCTCCCGTCCAGCCTCACCGTCATCACCTTCCCTGAAGGTCCCCTGCACGTGTCACACTCCTTCTCCATCCATGTGCATGTTGAGCTCTCCTTTATATAAGTTTTTATTTTTATTTTTAAAATTTTTATTTATTAATTTTGCTTTTTAGAGCCGCTCCCGCAGCATATGGAGGTTCCCAGGTTAGGGGTCTAATTGGAGCTACAGCTGCCGGCCTACACCACAGCCACAGCAACTCAGGGTCCGAGCCACGTCTGCGCCTACACCACAGCTTATGGAAACGCCAGATCCTTAACCTGCTGAGCGAGGCCAGGGATCGAACCCGCAACCTCATAGTTCCTAGTCGGATTCGTTTCTGCTGTACTACAACAGGAACTCCTATATCAGTTTTTAGATACTTAAAATATTATGGTTAGAATTTGGTGTTAGACATTTTCACTTTACATTACATCACACATGTTGTTCTATTTTCCTATGGTCTTTAATTTTTTTCTGTATCAACTTTCCCTCCTCTCTCCTACACCCACTTCCAGAATAATCTGTGTTAATAACCTGCCGTGTTCCTCTCTCTCTCTTTTTCTCTGTCCCTCCCCCCTCTCTCACACACACATATACACGTATATACACACACACACACACACAGATACACACACGTACACACAGATACACACACACACATACACACACACACATACACATACACACAGATACACACACACATACACATATACACACACATACACACACACACATACACATACACACAGATACACACACACACACACGAGGCCGGGGTCATCTTGTTTGTTTTTTAAAAAATGGAATCGGACTGGTTTTCTTTGCACCCAGCTTTTCTCACTTCATATCCCAGACACCTGGCAGGTTCATGGCAGAGGTGCTAACTCACGCCTTCCACTCAGCGAGTGCCCTGGTACCTTCTTCACACGTGTCCTGGGTGTGGTGCTCCCGTTGACTCCTCCAGCCCCCTGGTTAATGCATTAGGGCTTGTTCCTTTTCTTTTCTAGTATGAGAGAAAGAGAGAGAGAGAGAGAGAGAGGGAGAGGGAGGGAGAGAGGGAGAAAGAGAGGAAGGGAGGGAGGAAGGGAGGAAGAGAGAAAAGAGAGAGGGGAAGGGAGGGAGGAAGGGAGAAAGAGAGAAGAAAGAAAGGAAGGAAGGAAGGAAGAAAGAAAGGAAGGAAGAAAGAAAGGAAGGAAGGAAGAAAGAAAGAAAGAAAAAGAAATGCTTTCTGAAGCTTATTTTCATGTTTTAAAACTGTTTCCAGTTTCTCACTTAATGGTTTGGACTTTAGATTCCATTAGTGATTCTATTAATGCAAGTCATTGTGGAGGAAAGAAAAGTTCTGGAAAAGTCACAGCTTGTTCTCCCTGGTGTCCACCAGGCAGAAGTTTGAGCACGCAGAAGGGGTCAGCCTCTTCCGTCTCCTGGGAGCACATGGAGAGCCCCCCGGGCCCCCGAGGCCTCTGGCGTGGCTCCGGGCAGCATCGCCTAGAGTGTCTGGCTGTTAGGAGGAGGTCTGGGCTGACGGGGGATCCAGAAAAGAGCTGCCCAGGCTGGGGAGATGCTCAGGGCCCTGTGAAGCTGAGCTTATTTGGAAATGGAGTTGTTGCAGATTTAAGTAGTTAAGCTGGAGCCAAACTGGAGGAGGGTGGGCCCTTAATGTGGTATGACTGGTGTCCTTTAGGAGGAGAAGAGACAAAGCAGCCGTGTGACGACATGGCAGAGATGGGAGGGACGCGGCCGCAAGCCAGGGAACGCCTGGGGCCACCAGAAGCCGGAAGAAGCAAGGAAGAGCTGCTGGATGGGGTGTGGTCTCGCCAGCACCCCGATTTTAGACTTCTGGCCTCCAGAACTATGGGAGAAGAAATTCGTCTTATCTTAAGCCCCCTAGTTCATGGTGCTTTGTTGCAATTACTGTTAGCCAGGGCTGTGTAGACTAATTGAAGCAAATATCAGACATCATGTCTTTAGTCTGAAAACATTTTGTCCAGAGCTGGGGACTGGCAGGCTCTGGCGGGGGAGGGTGGGGGGGTGGTCAGGGAGCCTGTGGGTTGGGGACCTGAGCAGCTGGTGGGCTTGGGGCTTGGAAGCTGGGCTGTTGGGGCAGCCGGGGGCTGGGGGCTGTCCTGCTTTGGCCTCTGTACGATGGAGAGGTGTGTTGGACATGCAGATGGAGACCCCTGCCAGCCGTGGGTCTTTAAGTCTGGAGCTCCGTGTGATAGGCTGGAGCCGAGCTGAGCTGTGCATCTTTTTTTTTTTTTT
>PVHT021183705.1:6651548-6725996 GCA_004024745.2 Catagonus wagneri | reverse complement strand
GGTCTAATCGGAGCTGTGGCCACTGGCCTGCGCCGCAGCCACAGCAACGCAGGATCCGAGCCGCGTCTGCAACCTACACCACAGCTCACGGCAACGCCGGATCGTTAACCCACTGAGCAAGGGCAGGGATCGAACCCGCAACCTCATGGTTCCTAGTCGGATTCGTTAACCACTGCGCCACGACGGGAACTCCCTGAGCTGTGCATCTTTTTGAGCAAAGCGTCAACTGGCACCTGGGCCCTGAGCAGTGAAGTCGGCTCTTTCTGCTGTGTCCTTCTCATGGGACAAGATCAGTGGCCTTGAAGCCTCCCTGACCTGGAAAGAACAGAGAAGGGGGGGACGTTTTAGGATTGAAAATATTTTTAAAGGCGTGACTTCTTTTAACTTTTAATAGTGATTATCATGTTTAGTTCTGAATGGGAACTAATTTCCTAATATGAAAATCTAGTCTAATTTCTGCAAAGTAATTCCTAGCCACGCATCGTTGGCACGAAAGCCTCTTAATGAGTGAGTCTTATCTGCTACAAGCAGGGGTTTCAGGGAGAGGAAGGAATGCAGTTTCTCAGCCCTAATTCTGAAAAAAAGGGAATTTCTTTTCTTTGTTAGTGCGGGTCTTACTTGTTTTAAAGCCTTAAAAATTCACAGAAGAAGCCATTTGGTCCTTTTTTTAAAACTGGGGCCGAGTGCATGGATTCCTCTGGTGACGGGTGGCGTGATTCGCTGGAATGGGGTCTTGCATCCATGGAATGATCTGCGCAGCAGGTGGGCCGCTGGCTGCAGCCAGAGGTGCCGTCTCTGGATTCAAGATGCCCGGTTTTGAATCCTGCCTCAGTCAGAGCCTGACTGGGCCCTTTGGGGCAAGGGATGAATTCCCTGAGCCTTGCCTTTCCCGTCTGTAAATGGGTCTGGGTGTGCCTACTTTGTCAGGTGTTATAAGGATTAAATCAAATCACCACGTGTCTGTAAAGCATCTGGCTCGGTCATTGCTGGCCATGGGGACAGTGCCGGCCTGGCAGGGAACAGGTGGCCATGTCCTAACCTTGGCATGCGGGGCTGGTGGCCCAGGTCCCGGCCCCCCAGAGGCCTAGGGGTTGGATGGGTCCCTCTCCTCTTCCTGCCCGCAAGCTGGGTGTGAACAGCCGCAGCGGCAGGGGACCCCTCCCTGGCCGAGGGTATGGTCCTTTCTGTGCCCTCTCCCGACCTCAGGCAGCTGTGGGTCAGGGGGCTCCTGGGTGACCCCCGTTTTGGTTTTGAGCCCTTTTTTTTTTTGTCTTTTTGCCTTATCTAGAGCCGCACCCGCGGCATATGGAGGTTCCCAGGCTAGGGGTCTAACAGGAGCTGTAGCCGCCGGCCTTCGCCACAGCCACAGCAACGCGGGATCCGAGCCGCGTCTGCAACCTACACCACAGCTCACGGCAACGCCGGAGCCTTAACCCACTGAGCAAGGCCAGGGATCGAACCCGCAACCTCACGGTTCTTAGTCGGATTCGTTAACCACTGAGCCACGAAGGGAACTCCGGTTTTGAGCCCTTGCTTAAGGATGACTGGCCCCCAGACACAGCCCTTCCTGAGCCATCAGGCGAGAGGCCCCTTCTCCACTGTCTCTGGGTCCTTGTGCTCAGATAGTAAAGCTGCTTTTGTTCGTTCGCAAGATTTCCTAGAAACCCAGGTGGTGGGAGGGGTGTCATGTGTTTCAGGTGCAGGGGGTGGTTCGGCTGCTGTGGCTCAGTCATAGCGTGTTCGTGTGCGCAGGGCTGTGTGCCCGGCTCTTCCGCTTGGTGCCGGGCTTGGGACCGGGGCTCTGGATTGCCAGCTGCGGACGAAGGAAGCCAGGGCCGCAGGACGGGGCCTGCCGGCCCGCAGAGCCTGAGACGGCTGAGCCCCCTGCCCACAGCCTCCTCCGCGCCCCCAGGGTAACCTCCACGCCCAGAGCAGGAGCCCACCCTGCCTGGGTGGGACCCCGAGCCCATCACTGAATCACCTTGCCATCCTGGGTCCTCTGTGTGAGCCTTGCTGTGCCTCCCCTTTTTTTTTTTTTTCTTTTCGTGGACGCATCCGCGGTATATGGAAGTTCCTGGGCTAGGGGTCAAATCAGAGCTTCAGCTGCTGGCCTACACCACAGCCACAACATCAGATCCGAGCCACATCTGTGACCTACGCCACAGCTCACGGCAAGGCCAGGACCTTAACCCACTGAGTGAGGCCAGGGATCGAACCCACATGCTCGCTATGTCAGTTTCTTAACCTGCTGAGCCACAACAGGAACTCCTGAGCCTCCACTTCTAATGGCCCGTCTCTAAAATGGGGCCACAGGAGTCACTGCCTCCCATGAAACTGTGTCTCTCCAGGACTGGTGCCTGTTGTCATCGTTGTCATGCCTGTAGCACCAGCGCCTACCTGCCCTCCGGGGTTCCTGAGGACACAGCTTCCAGCCTCAACACCACCTGCCTCCGAGGCCAAGCAGAGGGGAGGCTAGCCGCCCCGATGCCCAGCTGGCCCACTCCCAGAGGTGTGGTGCCTGCTCCTGTCGCCTCAGGTCCTGCCCCCCACAGAGCCCAACTTGCCCATCACTTCTCAGGCTCCAGACTCCCACCTCCGAGGATGACCCCCCAGCCCAGCACCCTGGCCCCCATGCTGCGCATCCGGGATGGGGCTCCTCCCTCGTCTTGATTGAGGGGAGGGCCTGCAGGAGTCAAGGTGGGGAGGGGGCCGGGCCAGGGCGGCAGCAGGGCTGCAGCCTTCTGAGTCTGGATGCTAGCAGTCCCTCAGGCTGGGCTGGCCTCCCGGGGGGCAAGTTCACGGCTGTGAGGTCCCACAGCCCCTCTGCCCCAGCGTGGGGGCGGGGCAGCTGGCCCAGGAGGGAGTTCCACCTGTGGTCCCCTCGGAACCCCTTCCACTGACCGCAGGCACTTCCGTCCTCTCCCCCTGCTCCGCTGGGCTGACCCCGTGGTCACCCCCTCCATCCTCCAGGCTGTGGGTGGGGGCCCCACACGCCATCAGCAGAGGGAGCCCTGCCTTCCTGCTCTCGGCACCCAGCTGGCCCTGCAGCCTCCCTAACCCCCACCCTGGAAAGTGGGTTAATAATATTCACCCCCCCATCCAGAGTTAAGGAGAGAAAATCATCTCTGCCCGAGGGGCCGAGGGTCATAATTAACACTGATGAGTGTCCCATCTCCTTGAGGGACGATAGGCGGGGCCCCTGGGCTGTCCTCACGGAGGAGCAGCCAAGCTGGGCACAGTTCTTCATCCTCCAGTCGCTGCCTCGCAGGGGGGACCCCACCATCCCCCCGCCCCTCCGCTGTGGTCATCTCTAAATCAGACCATCCTTTGGAAAGCACCCGAGACCAGGTGGCCCGCCTCGCGCGTCCCTGCCTCCCGACCCACAAGTGCCCCTGCGCCTGTGAAGGGTCAGCCCCGTGCAAGGCCCTTAAAGCAGCAGCATTTTAATAGCCTGACCCTGAGAGTGAGGAGGACCCCCTTGGCTGATTTATATGCTGTACGCTTGGGGTTTAATTGGGGCATAATTGTAATCCATATGCCTGTTTAGGTAATTACACTTATAAACCTAATATAATCCATAGATCAATGGATTCGGAGCTAATTAAGGCGACCGTAATTAACATTTACAAAAAGCCTTGCAATTACTGGAATATCCTTTAAGCTGGCCTTCGGAGCTGATAATGAGGCCAGGCTCAGCTCTCCGCAGCCTCTCAGGACTCTGTTCTGTACCCGGGGCCTCGGGTCCCAAGTGCCTGCGCCTTACCTCACTGGGGTGGGGTCAGCGCCCGCCGTTGCCACCCGAGGGCTCTGGGAGAGGCAGCCGGCTGGTGCCTGTGACCTGTGATCCTTGTGACTCGGCTGTCCCCAGTGCTCGCTTGTGTTCTGGCTTGATAACCTCAGCCGCACAAAGCGGCTCTTGGAGAAAGAGGACGAGAGGTCTGCGTGTTGAACTAGAGGCCCCACCCCAGCGCCTGCAGCCGGGCTACACCCGTGCTCCCCCCACTGCCCTGGGGCCAGAAGTGGAGTGGGGATCAGGCCCTCCCCACAAATACCTGATGAGGGAGAGCTGGGCATGGTGGGTGTGCGGCTGCAGGTGGCTGGGACCAGGGGGGCTCAGCCAGTGCTGGGCGCTGCGTCATGGGCCCATGCTCGGGGAGGCCAGCCAGGAAATACAAATTCCCTGGGTTGTCTGTGGCTTTAGCACAGCCTCAAAATCCATGTGTCCAGCAAAGAGGAACCCTGTCTAACACAGAATGTTCCAGACCGCACCCCTCTCCTGTCTCCACCGCTGCCCAACCCCAGGAAAAGTCAGGCAGCTGCAAGCTAGGGCCAGGATTGTCCCTGTGTGTCGCCTGCTTCCTGGTCATACTCCCAGCTTGCTGAGCCGCACAGAGAACCACCTGCCGGCCCCCCACCCTGTCCGGAGTAGGAGATAAGCAGCAGCCCCAGCGGGCAGTGTCCACAGCGGGATGACCACAGGCTAATCTGTTTGGAACCGGTTCTTTTCCTGCTCAGGAAAGCACTGGCGCTCTGGGAGGCGTGGGGATGTCCTGTTGTCCTGGCTTCACTGTCCTGCGGGAACCAGGTGCTTCTTCAGACAGCACCATATGCATCCTTTGGGAGGGATTCTGGCATAGACAGAAGGGAATATGGAGGGACCTTTGTTAGCCTGGGCTGCCTGGACTCATATCCTGTCTCTGCCACTTGGAGCTGGTATGACCTTGGCTGGGTAGAAGTTATTTAACCACTTTAAAACTCAGTGTATGTAATGCAGAGATGCCTAAGTTAAATAATGTGCATAACGTGCTTAGCAAGTGCCTGGGACACAGTTAAGTGCTCAGCTAATGCTGCCGATACTGTTGCCATCACTGTCATTGACAGGAGCCATGGAGGAGAAGGACACCAGGGCAGGTGGGGGCTGGGCCAGGTGGGAGCTGGGCCAGGTGCGCGCAGGGCCAGGTGGAGTGGGCCTGATGGAGGCCAGGTCAGCCGGGGCAGGGCCAGGTACGGCAGAGCCAGGTGGACTGTTAGGGGGGCCGGCGTCTGCTCTCCCCACCATGTGTCTTCGTGTCTGCTGTACCTGGTGGCCTCAGCACTAGCTCTTTTCCCTTCCTTCCTGCGTACTTGCTTGTCTCTTCCTGGATACTCAGCCACCCTGGCAGAAATCTCCAGACAGAATTAGGTTCTTTGAGGGCGGAATAAGACAATCGGGTGCAGGGGACTACTCCCTGGGGACCAGTCTTCATTTCTTGAGCACCTACTGTGTGCCAGGCTCTGGGCTAAGCACCACACGCTTACTCACTGACTCCAACAGCAGCTGGATGCAGCTGGCATTTTAGTTAGTCTATTTCACGAATGAGGAATTTGAGGCTCAGAGAGGTTGAGTCACTGGCCTGAATTCATCCAGTAAGGGGGCGGCTGGGCCAAGGCTCTCTCTCCTTTGTGGGCCAATGGGGCTGGGGGAGGGGGTGGGACGCAGATGTTTCTCAGCAGTCATGGCGTACAGGCAGGCTGGGCTGCAGGGGGCCTGGGGCCAGGTGGGCGGCCCCTGTCTGGGCCGGCAGAGGAGCCTGCAGGATGCTGGGGGCAGCTGCTCCTCCAGAGGGCTGGGACCTGCACCCTGGAGACCTGCCTGGGACCTGCGAGGTGGCCTGGGGAGTCAGCCAGACCCCTCCTCCCTGGAGAACCTGCAGGGATGGGGACCCCTGTGGAGAGGTGGGATCTCACCTGACCCTCCTGTAGCCTGGGGAGGAGAGGCCCCCCTCCCTGCGCGGGGACCACAGCCCTGCATTGCCTCTGGTCCAGGCCTGGACACTGTCCATGTATGTGATCCTATTGTCCAGTTGCTTTAAGGCAGGAGACTTGTTCTATCATGACCATTAGCCTCTTTACTTTTTTAAAAAATTTAGTATAATATATTTTTGCTTGTTGTTGGAGAAAACAATGGGCATTCCTGAGCTTCTATTCTGGGCCCAGCTCTGCCTGGAGCTGTTCACACGTGTTGCCTTGCTGAACCCTGGGGCTGAGCCCGAGATGTGGGTGCTGTCATTATGCCCCTTAGAGTTCCAATATCTGCCTGAGGTCACGGGTCTGGGGTGTAGTGGGAGGGACTGGGTGCTAGCCCTGCTGCCTGCATGTGCTGGCTCTTATTTGTCTCTGCCACCTCCAAAGGCCACAGCTGCAAGGGGAAAGCAGCAGAATTCAAGCTGTCCAGCTCTGTAACCTGTGCTCATGTTCACTGTTGAAAACATAGGAAAACCTGGGAAATGAAAAAGGAGAGTAAACCTCGGACCAGCCCAGCATCCAGAGGTGACTTGTTTTTTTTCTCTTTTTTTGCCTTTTTGTCATTTTAGGGCCACACCCATGGCATGTGGAGGTTCCCAGGCTAGGGGGTCTAATCGGAGCTATAGCCACTGGCCTACGCCGCAGCCACAGCAATGCAGGATCCGAGCCACATCTGCGAACTACACCACAGCTCACGGCAACACCGGATCGTTAACCCACTGAGCAAGGCCAGGGATCGAACGTGCAACCTCATGGTTCCTACTCGGATTTGTTAACCACTGCGCCACGACGGGAACTCCCAGAGGTGACTTCTGATAACATCTGGGGGTTCACCTTCCAGCCGTGCCGTGTAGAGCACGGGGGTTATGTATTCCATCCAAAAATAAGTTAGGAGCCTGTGCTGTTTTTGCAACTCCCCTCTTCAGTGACCAGTTCAGGAACACCGTTCTCATCAGCGGCATCCTTCTGTGTCACCTTTTAGTGGCTGCAGACTCCTCCGTGTGGGCACGCCATATTGCTACTTGTTCCATTGTCTCCAGCTCCTCCTTATTGTAAACAGGGTAATACTGTGCATGCTTAGAGCAGGGCCTTGCGCTTATTTGTGACTTTTTTTTTTTTTGCATTAAGCAAATTCTCGCATATGGCGTTGCTGGGTCAAAGGATATGCAAAAATCTGAGGGTTTTGGTACTTCCGCAGAACTCTCCCTCCCAACATCAGTTGTGCTCCCATCTGCACTGTGCACAGCACTCTGTTGCTTCTTGCCAGAAAGTAATACCAGTGAACAGCATCATCATTTTAAAGAAATTGTCTCCATCGATAGAAAAAAAGGTACTGTCTTTGATTGCTAAGGAGCCTAAAAGTTTTTTCACCTCGCTTGGTCATGGAATTTTCTTTCTTTCTGTAAGTTGCAAATTAATATTCTTTCTTATATATTTTTAAAACCAAGGCCTTTTTTTTCTTTTTCTTTTTATGGCCGCACCTGCAGCACATGGAAGTTCCCAGGCTAGGGGTCGAATCAGAGCTACAGCTGCTGCCTACACCACAGCCACAGCAACATGGGATCCGAGCTGTGTCTGCGACCTACAACACAGCTCACAGCAATGCTGGGTCCTTAACCCACTGAGCAAGGCCAGGGCTCCAACCCGCATCCTGATGGATCCTAGTCAGGTTCCTTACTGCTGAGCCATGACGGGAACTGCAGCCAAGGCCTTTCTTTAATGAGAAATCTGCATTTCATCAAAGATGGAACACAGAGTCTGTGGCTCATTTTTTCTCTAGAGAAGAGGCTTCTTTTTTGTTCCTCTGATCCAATCAGACACCAAGACTGAAAGATGTTGGCAAATTAATTTCCGGCATGTGAAACCCGTAGTCAGCGTGCATAAGGATCCCAGCCCAGAAAACGACATTTTAGTCCCAGTTACTCCAAGCTGTGAAGTCACTTAAGGTCACAATGACCTGGGGTTGCCCTCCGCACTCAGCTCCTCTCGGGCACTGTGACCTGGGAATGCTCCTCAGCCACTCAAAACCGTCCCTTCCTGGGACCCCCGCAGCTGCCGTGCATTAACACGAGGTCTGGGCGGACATGACGGGCCCGGTACTGTGCCGGACGCCGCGGAACGGAGGGGAGAGGTCGCTTTTCAGATGCCGCGGATGCCGGGTCCGGCCTCGCTCCTGATGCTGCGAGGCTGTCAGGCAGAAAGAGGAACTAACTTGTCTCAAACCAGCTAGGGCCCTGGCACCATTAGGCCAGCAGCGTGCTGATTAGTTTGGGAGTGATTTGGGAAAAAAAAAAAAGGGGGCAAAGTCAGCAGGGGCCCTGGATACACCAAGGGCCCGGCAGGGAGAAGGAAAGTGAGAGCAAGCCTGCAGCAAGTGGTGGGCAGAGTGGGTGCTGGGCTTTGCCGCCAGTGGTCTCATCGGAATCACTGACGTTTATTGAGCGTTCCCGTTAATGGTGTCTTATCCCCACTTGGAAGTGAGGGGACTTGGAGGGAGGAAAGCGACTTGCCCAAGGGGTGGGGGGTGGCCCAGCCGGGACTTCGGCTCGTTTCCAGCTTGGTCCTGGATGAAGGGTCTTTGAGGTCCACGCGCTTGGAGGGCCTCCCCCACCCGCTTCTTGCCCTGTGTGTGTGCAGCGGGGGTCAGGCCTGACCGGGCCTCTAGCCCTGGGCCCCATCAGCCTGGAGAGGTGGGCAGGTGCAGAGGCCTCTCTGAGGCTGCACAGGGTGAGGTGAGCATCAGATTCAGGGGACAGGATGAGACAGTGGCCTCTGCCCAGGCAGCCTTTGGTTCCATTCTAAGGTGAGGCCGCTTATCCTGGATCTGCCACATCGTCTTCAAAGGGTGAAGTCTGAACTCGGGCCCGCACCTGAGATCCTTCTAGAACTGCCCTCCCCCAAACATTCTGGTCTCGTCGTTCATTCTCCTGACTTCCCAGCAGCCACAGCCAGGCTGTTCCAGCCCTCCCCTCTCTGGAACATTCTCTTTTCTCTCCTTGAATCCATAATCTTACTCTTCTTGTGAGTGTAGCCTCCTTCAGGAAGCCTTCCCTGGTGCCACAGGGGAAATTTAAACATTTCCTCATTCAACCTCCCAAGATCCCTCATTCATGGCTTTTTGGGTTTTTTAATTTTTATTTATTTATTTTTGCACCTGCAGCATATGGAAATTCCCAGGCTAGGGGTGAAATCAGAGCTGCAGCTGCTGGCCTACAGCACAGCCATAGCAACACAGGATCTGAGCTGTGTCTGAGACCTACACCACAGTTCATGTCAATGCTGGATCCTTAACCCACTGAACGAGGTCAGGGATTGAACCCAGAGCCTCATGGATACTAGCTGGGTTTGTAACCCGCTGAGCCACAACAGAAACTACCCTTCGCTCGTGTCTTGGTCACAGCTGTTGTGACAGGTCCTCCTTTGCACTGGCCCAGGAGCACCTGAACTCCCAAACCAGGGTTCCTTCATTTTCTCCTTCTCTTGTCTGGAATGCGCTGCAGACCCAGTTTTGAGTGGATGAATGAATGAATGAAGGTGCCAGCAAACAGTCTGCAGATGTGGGCCGGCCTGGTGCCCAGCAGTGCTCGGCAGATGCCGCTGGATGAGGGGTGGCGCCCAGGTCTCTGCATGCTGGACGCGCCTCGGACACATGCGTATAGCCCCCTCATCTGTGTTTGGAGTTCGAGTCAACTGATGGCTCTGCGTAGTTTACTTCATACTCAAACCCCCGGAACTGGAGAGATTAGGATATGTAAATAAGTGCTGTCTGCCTCGGAGTAAAGCACAGTCCGTTAGTAAAATCGTTTCCTGGAGGAGGGTTGGGGGGCTGGCCTTGGCGTGGGGCTGGGGGCCAAAGGCTCGTGTGACTTGGTCATCTCTAAGCTGGTGGGCTCATCCCGGGCACGGCCATCGTGGGGCCAGGCGTCTTCCCTACCCCACAGCGATTCTAGGCCAGGCTGCCCACTTTGGGGAGGGGACATGGGGCACTGGGTCAGGGAGACTGGCAGGAGTGGACTGTGGGTGATCGGGGGCCAGGCCTGGGGCTGAGTGGTGGAGCACGTGGACGGAACACGTGAGACCCTGGGGAGTCCGGGGGCCGGGTTGCAGGGCTGGTCGCGGAAGCATGGGGGCAGCTGAGAGGTGTGGCCTCGGCCCCTGTCCCATCAGCATGTCTTGACACCTCAGTTGCTCACGTGGAGTCTGTCCTCTTACACCTGCTTCTTCTCCTGTCCTTGTGTCCTGTCTGCCTGGCGCTCCGGGGTCACAGGGGAGAGGTGCCCAACAACTCTGGGTGACAGTAGAGGGTGTGTGAGGCTGAGAGAGAAGCAGTCACGTGGCCCTGTGTTCTCGCGCCGCAACTGGACAGCCGCACCGGCCACCTCGGAGGCCACTCTGCAGCTGCTGGGCTGCTGGCCCTGGGGATGGGCCCGTGGCTTCCTGGGTGTGTTCTAGAGCCTTTCGGGGGGGGGCACGGAGACCCTTCTGGAATCAGAGCCCCATGTCAGGGAGCTGCTGGAAGGCTTCCTGGTCCTCCCTGAGGGGACATCCTCCCGTGGCTGTTGGGGTCCCTGTCCCCAGGGAGCCGCTAAGTCCCCCACGCTCAGCGGGCCTGCGTGCAGCGCTGCCTGTGCCATCCAGGCGTGCGCATGCGTCACTCTGCACAGCCCACTTTCCAGATGGGGTGAAGGAGGGTGGGAGGCGGGAGCCACTTGCCCAAGTCCGGCCAGTGGGAGGCAGATGGGGTTCAGCCCTCGGCAAACTGGCTCTGGAAGCTGTGGTCTGAGCCGCTCAGCCGTTCTCCCTCTTGGTTGTGGGGAGCCCCCGCCTCCCCCAGGCTGGATGCACTTGGCCTGGGTTTGCCCACTTGAGACCTGGGGGCTCGCAGGCGAACACTGGGGCAGAGCCCTGGGCGGGGGTGGGCCGGCAGGCAGCAGGCAGGGGGCACTCCCCACGCTGCCACGACTCCTGCCGCCCACCCAGCATGCGGCAAAAACAGCTCGGGACTCACTTTTATTTTGGAAAGGCTTTCAGTCCCCATTTACATGTTTTGTTTTTCCTTTATAGTCCCAAAGTGTCGAGCCTAGCAGAGCACAGATGTCTCACCAAACAAAAATAGATCCACTCCAAGGAGGGCCCTGCGGCTGCAGACATTCTCATGCTCCCAGCAAAACCAAGTCCCCTTTGCCAAGCGCTCTTTGGGAGGATGTTTGGAAAAAATGTCAAGGCGTTCATTTTTCTCTCGACCTTTTTGGTTGAAATTGTGGGGCCTTAACACTGGAAGTAAAAGAAGTTATAAATAAAGACACAGCCGATGGCCAGGCCTGGCCCTGCTCTCCCCAACTGGCCAACGATGGTTTCTCTGCAGATGTTACTGAGCGCAAGGGGCCCATGGCGGCCCCGCCTCTGTGAAAGGAAGTTCACGATCATTTCCAGATAGCAGAGGGACAGAGAGCGAGGTTTCCACAGCCCATAACAGCAGAGAAGAGGAGCGGCCTGGGGGGGTGGGCAGCAGCAGGGGACTGGGAGGCCTTGGGGTGGGTTTCCTGAAAGTCGGTGCCATCTGAAGATGCATTTGAACTCCAAATGTTTGCTTGGTCTGTCCCGGAGTTTGGAAATGTTGGTTTTTTACTGCCCTCCGGTTCTCTGGCAGCACTGGAGGAATCTGGGCAGAGCCGAGGGCACCTGCTCTGATGGCCTTCGCTCTCCTGCACTCGCCGGGCTGTGGGTCTCTGGCTCCCAGCTAGGGGGCTGGCTGGCTTCCCAAGGGTCCACGCCCTTCCAGGAGTTGCTTGCCGAAACGAAGGCCACCCACTAAGGCCACAGAGGGTGTGTGTGTAGGGGTGGGAGCAAGGATGGTTCTGGGGGGACAATGGCACACGTGGGCTCCAGTCGGCCTGGCCGGAGGCCACCTTGCTGTGGAGCTGTTTTGTGTAGGATAACGAGCGGTCCCTTTGTCTCCATCCCTGAGGGCTTTCTCCAGCAAGAATGGCGTAGACCATGCCTGGTGTGGAGAAGCTCATTCTTAGCAGTGTGGAGTTTTACTGTGTTTGTGGCCCTTTGGCGGTGCTGTCTGTCGCGGAGCCTAAGGGCGCCTGTGTGACGCGTGTACTGCTGGCTGCTATTGAGAGGAGATTCTGTGGGGTCCACCTTTGGCCAGAGCTGCAAAGCAACTCCTTACAGTGGAGTCACCGCCAAAGCTGGACGCTTCAAGGCTGGCAAGACAGCAGCTTCGGGTGCCCAGGGAAGAGGCATAATTCCAGGCGTAATTCCAGGCCCTGGATCTGGTTTGTGTCTCGTGCAGCGGCCCCAGAGTCCTATCTTGACCACAACCTGGGATCTTAGGGTAGAAACCCAGGTCCAGATGAGACCGATAGCCTTGTGATGGCTTTATATACTCACCTGTTAGTTTTTAAGGGAAGAGAATTTGATGGGGGTTTAAAAATTTGTTTTTAAATTTTATAGATGTCATATGTTCTCATTGGAAAATTTGGAAATTATATGCAATCTGAAAGAGGCAGTAAAAACAAAATCCTTTTGTAATCCATCAATAACATCAGTTAACATTATGGCATGTTTTCTTCCAGCCCCTTTCTTTTTTTTAGTAATTTTAAACATAATTCAGATTGTTTTATGTACAGTTTTATGGCATGTACTCGTCAGCTTTGAATAGATTCATCTGCATTTTCAATATGGGCTACAGGGAGAAGACCAGATTGCTGAGGTTTCACCGAAGCTGCAGAGGAGGGAAATCCAAAAATATCCTTTTCCTTGGCTTTGCACAAGGAACAGCGTGGCCTCGCGTTTTCCTTCTAGTAAAATAAAGGCCAAAGATAATATATAGGTATTATATAAAAACACATAAAAAGGTGTTCAACTTTCTTAGTCACTAGGAAATGTGGACACCACAATGACCTACCACTCCATCCTTATCAGAATGGCTTCAGATAAAAAATAACAGGTATTCAGAACACGGTAAACCAACTGTAATGGAAAAAATAAAAATCATAAAAAAGAAAAAAAACAGGAATTACCTTGTGGGGCAGTGAGTTAAAGACCCCATGTTGTCATAGCAGCAATTCAGGCCACTGCTGTGATGCAGGTTCCATTTCTGGCCTGGAAATTGCCACGTGCTGCAGGTGTGGCCAAAATAATAATAATAATAACAACAGCAAATGCTTAAGAGGATTCTCAGAGCCTGGATCATTCAGACATTGCTGCTAAGAGTATAAAATGGTACAACCACTTGGGAAAATAAGTTTGGCAGTTTTGTAAAAATCCAAACCTGCAGCTATCGTATGTGACTTGGCACTGCCACTTTGGAGCATTTATCACAGAGAAATGAAAGCTTATATTCACACACAAACCTGTACGTGAGTGTTCATAGCAGTTTTTCTCCAGACCACCCTGGGGACCACTCAGTTTTCATCAGTGGGTGATTAGTGTACCTGTAAATCCACGCCGTCGAGTACTACCCGGCAAGGGAAAGAAACTGCTGACACAGTGATTAAATCTCCCAGGAAAAAGGCCTGTCCCCAAAGATTAGGCACTCTCTCATCTCTTGTATATAACGTTTAAAAATGATAAAATTAAGAGTCGATGGAAAACAGATTAGCGGTTGGCAGGGACCAGGGGTGTGTTGGGGTGGGAGGGAGGTGGGCGTGGCCATAAAGAAAACATGAGAGAGCAACAGCAGAGATGAAAATCCTCTATCTTTTGACTGTAAGAATGTCAATATTTTGGTTTTGATATTGTTTTATAGTTTTGCAAGTTGTTATCATTGGGGAAATCACCTGCGAATCTACAGTTATTTCAAAATAAAAAGTTTACTGAAAAAACATTGAAGCGGAGAGTGGGGTGGGGGCGGGGGCTTTGTATGTAGCAGCCCAGAAAAATGCCTATGATGTAATCTGCCGTGATGGGGGCTGAATGCAGACTTTTTTGCTTCAGAGTGATGATAATTCTGGAATATGCATGTTTACCGGGGGAAGGAGACTGGAAGGCAATGTACCCAGACGCTCATGGTGGTTGAGTTAGAAGATTGAAATCGACCTGTTATTTGTCCGTCTGTCTGTCTGTCTGTCTGTCTCTCCAAACCTTGGTCCCCTTCGGGCCTTCCTGACCCCCAGTGAGACAGGTGAGTGGGGCAGTTGCAGTGTAGGGTGCTGGGTCGGGTTGGTATGTGCTCTGGGCTGTGAAATCATGGGTAATGTTTTCTTCTTATCTCTAAGTTCTGAACAGGTGATATGGTTATATGAATTTTTTATGATGGAGGAAGTTATATATTAAAAAAGGAAACCACGTGAGCAAAGTCAAGTCCTTCTGCTGGCCATTCCCAGGGAGCTTGTAGGATGCACTGGGTTATGGGACAGTCATCTGACAACAGCTCTGGATTCTGGGGACTTGCTCTGACCCCCTTGCTACTGGGTTTTGCCCCTGCTCTTACCTGACATAAGTGCATCCCAGAACCAGATGGCTGGTGGTGGGCATCCTGGGCCAGACACGCCTGTTCCACGTGTTTTCCCACAAAGCAATAAACCAGAAGGCCGTCTCCAGGCAGGAGTGGGGTGGGGGCTGTCACGGGAACCCGTGTCTCTGCTCAGCCATGATGTCCTCACCCAAACCTCTCCCGTGCTAGCTTCTGTGATGTTGTGATTTATAGTAAGAAATATATGTTATCTGTTTGGTCTTCATCTCCATTTCTGGCATAGAGCCCCTAAGCCTTTGGAATTTCCTAAGTGATAAGGGCAGTAGGGTGTCTCATATTCATAACAAACCCCTTTCAGCCACCTCTGAGCTTTGTTAATGGGGTGATGTTGGACAGCACCTAAGGATGGAGGCTGGTTACCAGGGGAACCAACCTTGTGATTAGGGGGCTGGTACTTCCCTTTCCCCCCAACCCCTCAGGGGAGGGGCTCGGGGGTTGAGGTCTGTCACCAGTGGCTGTTGCTTAATCAGTCATGCCTACAAAGTGAAGACTCCATAGAATCTAGAAGGTGGGCTTCCAGGAACTTCCAAGTTGGCGAACCCGAGGAGGTGCTGGGCCTTGGGTGGAGCTCTGGAAGTTCCTCACCCTTCATACCTAACTCTGTATCCTTTATTTTTATTTTTTGCTTTTTTTAGGGCCGCACCTGCAGCACATGGAAGTTTCCAAGCTAGGGGTCAAATCAGAGCTGCACCTGCCAGCCTACACCACAGCCACAGCAGCACCAGATCCGAGCTGCATCTTCAACCTACACCAGAGCTCACGGCAATGCCGGATCCTTAACCCACTGAGCGAGGCCAGGGATCGAACCCACATCCTCATGGATACTAGTTGGGTTCGTTACCCACTGAGCCACAACGGGAACTCCCTGTATCCTTTCAGATAAACTTGTAAACTAAGTAAATGTTTCTCTGAGTTCCGTGAGCCGCTCTAGCAAATTAATTGACCTCGAAGAGGGCGTTGTGGGAAGCTCCGATTTATAGCCGGTAGACCAGCAGCTGAGCTGGCCACCTGGACCTTGACATCTGAAGTTGGGGTGAGGGGTTCTTGTGGGACCGAGCCCTTAACTGTGCAGGTGGACAGTGTCAGAACTGAATTATAGGCCACCCAGCTGGTGCTGGAGAACTGCTTGGCATTGGGAGCTCCACACATTCTTAACGCACAGCCCTCTCAGATGTGTGCAAACATTAGGCCAGGTGACAAGCAAGGCCCGCCTAAGATGCTGCAGGCCTTCTCTGGGTGAGCTGCCGCTTCCCACAGCACCCCACGGTGTCCCACGGCGCGCTGAGAGGCAGGTGAGAAGGGTGTGTTCCTTCTCCTGGAAATTCTTTCTGGGTGAGAGGGAGGGTTTTATTTGTCTGCTTGCTTGTTCTTGGATCGTGTGCAGAAGGAAGGACTAAACTTCCTTGCATGCTTTACTACAAGGACCCAGGTGCTGCTGGCCCGCAGGTCACAGTCCCTGAGAAGTCACTTACTGGCCTTTCTCCGCGGATGTGCATTAGATTTAGGGTTTCAGTTTGGTTTGGGGGGAGTGGGACCCATCAAACTGGGTTTCTGGATTTTTCATCTGTTTTTAGAAAGGGCACTATTTTAAAATCCGGAGCCGCCAGCTGAGTCTCACTCTGACCCCGTGTCCTTCGGAGCCGGCATTGGAAGTGGCCCGGGGCTCAGAGGCCTGACGCTGAAGTCAGGCAGCCCCGCTTCCTGGGTGGCCACCTTGGTCTGAGAATTTCAAGGTCTTTTTTGTTATCAGTTCTTGGCACGTCCGGTTCTGTCAGGCAGGGAGGAAGCATAGCTCCCGCTGTCCCAGCGTGCAGCCACAGACCTGGGGGCATCTGGCCTTGCTCAAGGTCACGGGGAAGCAGCTGAAGAGGTTGGCAAACAGAGCCTGGACCGTGGCTGCCAGCTCCCTGCTCCAGCCTGGGAATCGGGTTGCAGGGGGGCCAGCTGGCTTGGAGGACACGCCGCTGCCCCTCTGCGTCTGTGTGGCAAAAAAATCAGACTTTACGCCTCCAGAAACCTGACGAGACAAAGGCACCAAGTGGAACATCCCCCTGCTGTCCTCTGAGAGCCGCGGGGAGGTGGGCTTGGTGCTGCCCGCTCGGCCCCTGGATGGCCACACACCAGGGCTTGGCCACCGCGCACTGTTTATTGTGGGCAGTCACCATGCCACGCTCAGCCGGCGAGGCCCAGAGACAGGTGCCCTGAGCCCGGTGGTTCCCCAGCCTGCCTGGCACCTTCTCTGGTTTCTCTTACGGGCCAGATCCCGGAGGTGGGGCTAGTCAGCATGTCCCCTCTACATGCCCGGCGTCCTCCCAGTATCCAGAGTCTGGTTGGCATCATTGGGTTTCCAGGGACACCACCCTTGGAAGGGCGTCCTTGCACCTCCACGTGTACACTGCTTACTTGTCCCTGGGGCGCTGAGCTGGGAGACTCTGGGTGCTGGCTGCCACCTGGGGCAGCTGCCTGCTCTCCCCTGGTGTTCCCAGCACGGCCACTAAGCCATTGGGCTCAGGTGCCGGGTGTAACTGGTGTAACTGAATCTTAGGCCTTTGGAGTGTCGGAGCCAGCTGGGACCAGCTTGCAGGAGTCCGTCGTGCGCGTCCTCCCCGCCCTGGTCGCCGACGTGGACCAGTGCTGGCAGCGGAGGACGACGGCGGGGTGGACCGGCAGGTTCTATTCTGCGTAAGAAGGCGAGAGGGGCTCTAGACCATGAGCAGGGTGCAGCAGAGCGGGATGCCGGGCGCCGTGGGTGCGGGTGCAGCCGCAGTGGGTGTGAGGGGGTCAGGCCTGCCTGGGTAGCTCATTGCGGGGTTTCCACAGAGGCCAGACGTGAGCTGACTTCAGGTGTTGAAGGGGTCCCCCCGGCTGCTGTGCTGAGAGACTACAGAGCATGGGGATAGGGCAGGAGCAGGGAGACCTGCTAGGAGGTTTCCGCAGCAGCGGACCGAGCGGCGGTGGTCGCCTGTACTGCGTAATCGAGCACATTGCCAAGAAGATTCCCTGAGCGCTCCCCAGTGGCTCCTGGGGTTCAGGATCCGATGTCGCCACCTCTGTGGTGCGGGTTCTGTCCATCCCTGGCCGGGGAACTTCCGCCTGCCGTGAGCATGGCCTAAAAAAAAGGGAGAAAATGCCCCGTCCTAATAACATAAAACATGTGCTCTAGAGAGTGGGTGCCGCCCCACCGCTGCGGTGATGAGGTGGCTGTCACTGTTACAGTTTGACGTAGGTCCCCAGACCCTTTATGTGTCTATAAACACACACTTTTTTACTTTAATGGGATTGTACCGTAAGTATAAAGTTCAGTAATCTTGTTTTTCCCTTTAATATGCCCTGGGCGTCTGTGTCCGTGTATGGAGTTACCTCTTTTACAGCCACAAGGCGGTACTCTTACGAATTTAACAGTTCCCAGGCATTCCTAGACATTGGTGTTCCTACTTTTTTCACCATTTTGAATGACGACGCAGTGAAAATTCCTATACCAGACATATGCGTGGGTGTTTTTAAAAATAAACCTTTTGGAGTTCCTGCTGTGGCGCCATGGGTTAAGAACCTGACTGCAGTGGCTCAGGTCAAAGCTGCGGCTCGGACTCAGTCCCTGGCCCAGGAACTTCCATATGCTGCGGATGCAGCCATTAAAAAATTTTTTTAAATTTAAAAAGAAAAACTTTTCCTGTGGGAACAATTTCATAGGCACGGAAAGGTCACCGAGGGGCGCCAAGGGCTCCACCCGCCCTGACCCGGGCTCCTCTGTCCTTACCGTGTGACTTGCCATAGTCCTTGTCACAGCCAAGAAACCAACATTGGCTGGGTAACTAAACTCCAGACTCGATCTGGATTTCACTGTATAATCTGTTTGATTATTTCTTCAAGGTAAACTCCCGGGAGTGGGGCTGCTGGGTCAGAGGGGACAGTAGTGGAAGTCCTGATGCCCACGGCCCTGTGGCTCCCAAGAAAGACGGCGCCGAGTTACGGCTCCACCCGGTGGGGGAGGGTCCCGTGTCCCCCACCCCCACTCCCACCCCCACCCACCTGGGCTCCTGAGAGTTGTCACCAGAGTGAGAGCACAGAACTCTGGACTCTGCGTCACCTGCACCAGCTCAGTCATTTTGTCGATGAGAAAACTGAGTCCCCAAGAGGGACGGTCCCTGCTCGCAGTTACAGAGCGATGAGCCTCGGAGTCGGCACGGGGCCGGCCGCTTCCCCATTCCCAGCCGGAAACCAGAGACGCCACCTTCTCCAGCGGTGATTTCATACCCCGGAGACTTGGACAGGTCCAGTCTCGGCGTTTGAGACCTGGGAAACCCAAAGCCACCCTCACAGCCTCTGGGCACATGGGCCCAGGTGCCGCAGTGCAGCCTCGCTGACCCTAGGGTCGTCATTGCTGTGCCCGTGAACGCACCAGGCATGCCACCCCGGCCTGGGTCCCTGGGAGCTGTGTCTGTGTTCGTGCCTTGTTCGGTGCAGGTGACTCAAAACGCCAGTGCCGGCTCCTCTGTGAGTTATACCTTCTGCCCGACGGCGTGTGTCCTCTGTGAGCATGTGTGCGCACCTGCAAGACAAGCAGGTGAGACCCTCCCGCCAACATATCTGTTGTTGCACAGAGTAGAAAGTCGCTTTTGACCTCTGGCTGTCAACACACAGCTACACAAAGCGAGCATAACGGCACTGAGGGCCCCAGGCTTGCTGGAAGGTGCGAGTCGGGAGCCACGGTCGCCGGGGGCTCATCTCCCTGCGGAAAAGTGCCCTTGGGATCAGTCCCCTCCACCTGAGATGACCTTGTCACTTTGGACCCCCAGAACTTCACACATTCAGAGCTTGACTTCAACACCCAGGGCTGTGGGGAGCTTCTCTATGGCTTTAAACTCCGCGACGTAGCCTGTGTGTGGAAGTGGTGGGTATGTTGGGACTGTGGAAATTCAGACATGGGGACCTGCTCCCAAGGTCCAGGTTCACAGGGAGTGGTCCCCAGCCTCCGTGCTGTCCCGGGGGCACAGCCAAAGTCCTGAGGAATCTGGGCCAAGGAAAGGGAGAGATCACAGCCCCTGGGGCAGCTGGAACGATCCCGGAAGATGCAGCGTCTAAGGTGGGCCCTGAAGGCGAGAAGGAGGATGTGTGGGGACCCGAGGGTGGGGGGACGGGGGGCAGAGGGGCGACACGGGGCCTCCGTCATCTTGAAGAACAAAGGATGGATCCAGCGTTTTACCCGCCGTGGCCGTGCGTCTCCTTGTGGTCCCCGCACCCGGCCATCCCGGGCTCCGTCACAGCCCCGAGCTGGCTTCTCTCTTTCCTGGTCTTCAGACGCCTCAGGCTCCGGGGTGGCTTGTCCCAGCCCTCCTGCTCTCCTCCACCCTCCCCAGGGCGACCTGCGCAGGCCTGCGCCGGACACCTGGCCAGGTGGTGTTCCCGACCCGTCCCTGCAGCCGGCCCTTCTGAGTTCCGGCATCAGTAGCCTTGTGACCTTTGACCTCTGCCTTTGCCCATCACGAGACATCTCCAACCTGCAGGTTTAAAACAGAGCCCTCTGGAAGTTTAGGCAGAAACAATATTTGCGGAGCCTTAAACTAGCCCCCCCAATTGTAAAGAGGAAAATGGGAAGTGTCGAGTGCGGGGTCCTGGCAGACTCCATCTTAGCCACGTGATGACGGTGAATGTCACCCGCCTAAGACACCGCGTACTCTTGACACCACACTGAGAAGGGTACCTCTGCCGTGGACCCCTCCCATAAATGTGAGAAAACCCCAGACATGCTGCGTGGGGAAGGAGTTAGAGGCCGGGAAGTGAGCAGATCCTCAGGCTCAGATGCTGACAGCACCGTTCTTCACAGCAGCTGGAGGGCAGAAGCGACCCAAATTCCATCCGCTGGTGAACAGATAAACAGGATGTGTTGTTCCGTATGCTGGAATATTATTCAGCCATAACAAGGAATAAATTTCTAGCCTAGGCTACCAAACGCAGATGAACCTTAAAGACTTTATGCCCAGTGAAATAAGCAGACACAAAAGGACAAATACTGTGTGATTCCACTTCTGTGAAAGATCCAAGAGAGGCAATTCCCAGAGATGGAAAGCAGAACGGGGGTTGCCGGGGCTGGGGAAGGGGCTCTGGGGAGTTTTTGTCCCATGGAGACAGAGTTTCTGTTTGGGGTGTTTTCTGTTTCTATTTTTAAACCTATTGGAACTAGTTAGTGGTGACGGTTGCACAACATTCTGAGTGAAATGAATGCCACTGAGCTGTACAGTTAAAATGATTACAGCAGCAATTTTTATGTTCTATATATTTTACCACAATTTAGAAAACTTAGCTGTGTAATACACCAATACCCACTGATTTGTACACTTTATTTTGTTTCATTTTTGGTCCCACCCACAGCATGCAGAAGTTCCCAGGCCAGGGATCGAACCCTCACCACAGCTGGGACCCGAGCCATAATAGTGACAATGTCAGATCCTCAATCTGCTGACTCACCAGGGAACTCCAGTTTTTTTTAACAGATTTTTTTAAACAGATTCACATATATAATTCACCTATTTGAAGGGTACAGTTAGTGGTAGAGTTCCCTGGTGGCTCAGTGGGTTAAGGATCTGGTGTTGTCACTGCTGCGGCTCAGGGTCAAAGCTGTAGTGAGAGTTTGATCCCTGGCCCAGGAACTGCCACATGCCATGGCCACAACCAAAACAAAACAAAACCAAATTGAGGGGCATTCTACAAAATGGTCCCTTCCTCCCGGGGGAATGCTGCATTGCCACACGGATCCCGTGGCACGCTGCTAGAAGCCATGTGTTAGTTGACTCCGGCTGCACAGATTGGGGGCTTACACAACTGGGGGACTTTAGTGTAACTTCTCAGTTCTGGAGGCCGGAAGGCCACGATCAAGGCGTCGGTGTCTGCGGGAAGCGTGGTTAAGAAGGTGCGGCTCTTGCATCCATCTCCCCGCTGTGTCCCCAGCCCCCTCTGTCCTGTCCTCCTCCTGCGCCGCCCTCCCCCAGACCCGCTGCCACCAGTGCCACCTGCTTCGGGGACCGGGGGCTGAGTCTCCCTCCATGCCCTGGCTTCCGAGGCCGCGCGTGGGGACGAGTGTGTGAAATCCTCCCAGAAAGACTAAGCCTTCTTCCACCCTGTTGGGGTGGCGGGCGTGCAAGCAGGACGGGTGACATGTCTGAACAGCAGGGCGGGGGCCGCGCAAGGACTCCAGGTGGCCTGCTGGCCACTCTGAGGCTTGCGACCCGTGGGCATCTGCTGCGCTGTTTAGCAGCAGCAGTTCATAAAACTGAGGCAGGAGACAAAGGAAAATGTGGTCCTGGCTGTCGCAGTCGTTTCCGTGTTGTCCGGTGCGCTCAGGCCTGGTTTTCCTTTTTTTCTTTTTTTTTTTTTTGTCTTTTGTCATTTTAGGGCCGCACCCGCGGCATGTGGAAGTTCCCAGGCTAGGGGTCTAATCGGAGCTACAGCAGCTGGCCTACACCACAGCCACAGCAACATGGGATCCGAGCCGTGTCTGCAACCTACACCACAGCTCACGGCAACGCTGGATCCTTAACCCACTGAGCAAGGCCAGGGATCGAACCCACAACCTCATGGTTCCTAGTCGGATTCGTTAACCACTGCGCCACGACGGGAACTCCCAGGCCTGGTTTTCTTAATCGCTTTGTTCTCTGAACACCCAGGGTTTTGACTGAGAGCTGCCGAGGGTGACGTCATGGGGAGATTTACTGCCAGATGCGGCGCACACACGCTTTTTAAAAACTGGCAGGACAAGAGTAAAAATACAACTTTCCCAGAAATAGATTTAAAGAAGAAAATCCATTAGGGAGCAGCAGAACGTGAAGCGCTGGTGTGAAGGGCGAGGCGGCGAGGGGACGCGGGGTCCGTGGTGGTGGGCCAGATCCCCGGGCCTGCCGGTGGCAGCTGCAGGGTCCCCTGGACCCCCCGCGAGGCACACGTGGACCTCCTTCCTCCCTGGGCATCGCGTGGCCGGAGGAGGGGGAGGGCTCCTCCAGGGCGAGGCCTGCCCCAGACGGGGCGCCCGCGGTTAGTGGCCGTGCTCCCAGGAAGAGCCCTGCCACCCCCGCACCTTCTCCTTCCACAGCTGACGGTTCCCCAGGCTCTGCCTCCGCCGCCCCCCACCCATCTGGCCCGTGCCCGAGCTGGGCTGCTGAACGCTAGACCAAGGCCAAGCCTCCATCTGCCAGTGTCAAGGTGATGCCGTTTATCATCCTGAGCTCTCAGGTGTGTGTCCTGCCCACCCGGCAACCTCTAAAGGAGGCAAAGCAGGCACTGTTATTTGCATTTGAACCATAGGGAACTCGAATAATGACAATGTGCTCACTGAGCCCTTACTGCTGTTAAGCCTGGTGCTGACCCTCCTGATGGCTCCTAGGCAGTAGGTACCATTTCATCCTCACTTTAGTGCTGGGGGAACAAGGCCCAGTTGACCAGGAGGTGAACCAGGTGGACTGACTGCTCCTTGTCCCCAGGATGGGCGCCCGGAGGCCCCAGGCCAGGCAGGCTGGCCCCAGCTCCAGCCAGACAGAGATGGGCTGGCCCCTGGCCCCACCCCCGCCTCCTGGGCATAGGGGGGTGGGGCACTCCTACCCCGAGCCCACCCACACGCCTTATCCTCCAACTAACCTTTTCTTTAAAGCGACACGTCTTCTGGAATGAGCCCACCCCAAGATTTTATTGATCCAAACAAAACACTTAATTATGTTCATAAACTGTCACTCGACACTCCCCAGAGGGCCGCCTCCGGTTTCCGGGGCCCGCGGAGTCCCGGTCAGGAGTCCGCGCTCACAGCAGATTGTTCTTCCTCCCATCGCGAGTGTCCAGGTCCCTTGGCCCTTCCCGGCCCCCTCTGGTGTGTCACCCACAGGGGTCCTTCACAGACCTCTCCCCACCACCCTAGCCCTGGTCCCTGGGGCGTAACTCCACAGGGGCTGCTGGCTGCGTCGCGCAGGGGGCCGGGGTCCTCTCCCACATTCTGCCAGGCCCCCCTCCCTGGCAGGAGAGCCTCAGGGCCCAGGACACTCCTGTGTCCTACCTGTGAGCTGTGCTCAGGTGCCCAGGGGGCAGAGACCCCAGGGGACCCAGACACAGCCACTGGCCACAAGGAACTCGCGCTCTGCTGTGTGTCTGAGGCTGGTGGCGTCTGAGCAGGGCCTGCGAGCACCTGGAGGCCTGGGCCTCTGCTCTCTGCCCCCAGTGCCCCTGCCCGGAGCGGCCTGGCCTCCAGGACCACTCGCTCCTGGCTCACACACTTGGGTTTTGGCCTTTGGAAAAAGAATTCTTTGCATCATTTTTTTTTTTTTTGGCCACCCCCATGTCTGCTCGGAGGCCCCATGCAGGGCCAGAGGGTTTCTAGGAAAGCAGATCACGTGGAAAGGGTCCCGCAGGCGAGAACCCAGAAAAAGCTGGGCAGCTTTAGGCGAACGTGCTGTGCTGCCTGTCATCCCAGCCACATCTCCCGAAGGTGTCCAGACACTGTCACTGGACCCGAGTCTCTGTTAGTAAGGAGACCAGCATCGCGAGTGGCTGGAAGTGCGGGGCTGCCCGCGTCTCCAAAGGGTTTGAGCCTAGAACCCTCCTTGCGAGGAGCGTTGCACGCACCAGGGTTTGGCCCACCCTCTGCAGGCGGCAGCCCGCCGCCGCCACCGTGGACCTGGCGAGCGAGTCACTCCCGCCCCTTGGTGGAAAGAGTCAGCTGCTGGAAAGGTGGAGAGGTCCTAGCACTGAGTGCCTTCCAGGTCCCTCCAGCGGCATTCACGCACCATGGCCCCAGCAGGGAGAACTGCACACAGGACCTGTTTATTTAGGGTCCTGGGCAGCTTCTGGAAACGAGTGTTTGTTTCAGGGCTTGCCAGGAAGGAGGCCAGAGGTACACAGTGACATTTCAATGTATGGCCGTCCCGCAGTTTGTCTTCCAGTCTCCTGTTGATGGACGTCTAGATGGCTTCCAGTTTTTTCACGACTGTAAATCACTCTGTAATGAACCGTGTTGGCACGCCTTCTGTGCGAATGTGCTAGGTTTTCTTTAGAACAGTTTTCCCCCAGACTTGCTGGGTAATAAGCATCACTCTGGAGAGCTTATTAAATGTACATATTCCCAGGTCCCTCCCTGGCAGGTCTGAGTTTTAGACCCAGGAATCTCTTCTTCTCTCTTTCCCGGTACTTCACTGATTCCTGTCATCAGGGAGGTTTAACCAAGTCCTGATTCGGAAGCAGGAGAGCTGGCTCAGTGAACGTGGTTCATGGTTTACTAATTAGATACGCTGATCTCTCAAACTGGATGCGCCCCGTTCTTTCCCCTCCAGCAGTGGAAAAGAATCCCATTTTCCCACATCCTTGCCAATTCTCGGTACTGTAAGATTTAAAAAAAAATTTTTTTTTCCAAATCTGAAATCTTGATTTAATATAATCTGCACTCCCTGTACTGTTTGGTGTGCTTGAGCACCTTTTCAGTGTTTAAAGACCATTCAGTTTTCCTTTTTGTGAATTATACTTTCATAGCCTTTGTCCACTTTACTATGGAATGCTTGTCTTTTTAAAAATTAGTTTGTAACAACTCTCTGCTCACTTTTACTGGGCCGATCCTTTGTCAGTTGTGTTGCAAATATTTTTTTCCAGTCTGCTCTTCTTTTCACTTTGCTTATGGTGTCTTATTGAACAAAAGTTTTAAACTGCTATATAATCAGATTGATTCCTCTGATCAGTTTTCATTTTCATTTTGTTTTGGTTTGTGCATTTTGCATCTTGTTTAAGACCTTCTCCCCTCCCCGTAAGCACAAAGCTAGTCTTCTACGTTCTCCTCCAGAAGTCTTAAAGTTTGGCTTTGCACACTCAGATTCTAAATATGCTGGAATTTAATGTGTGTGCATAGGAGTTCCCGTGGTGGCGCAGCAGTTAACGAATCCGACTAGGAACCATGGGGTTGAGGGTTCGATCCCTGGCCTTGCTCAGTGGGTTAACAATCCGAGTTGTTGTGAGCTGTGGTGTAGGTCGCAGACGCGGCTCAGATCCTGCGTTGCTGTTGCTGCAGTGTAGGCCGGTGGATACAGCTCCGATTAGACCCCCTAGCCTGGGAACCTCCACATGCCTCAGGTGTGGCCTTAAAATGACAAAAGGCAAAATAATAATAATAATAATGTATGTGCATAGAGTGAGGCAGGCATTTAATTTTTTTTTTCTATGTGGGTAACCACATGTTCCAACAGCATTTTTTAATAGCCCCCCTTTCTCCACAGACTTGTCATGTCACTTCTGTCCTATGTCAGCTTTCCATATTTGCTTTGATCACTCCCCTTAAATGTTTTTTTTGGGGGGAGGGGGAGTTCCTGTTGCAGCTCAGCGGTAACGAACCTGACTAGTATCCACGGGGATACGGGTTTGATCCCTGGCCTCACTCAGTGGGTTAAGGATCCGGCATTTTCACAAGCTGTGGTGTAGGTCACAAATACAGCTCAGAGCCAGTGTTGCTGTGGCTGTGGTGAAGGCCAGCAGCTGCAGCTCCAATTCAACCCCTAGTCTGGGAACTTCCATATGCTGCCCCTGTGACCCTAAAAAGCAGAAAAAAAAGTGTTTTTGGTTTATTTTGGGGGGTGGTGGCATGGGCTACACCCACGACAGAAGTTCCTGGGCCAGGGATCAAACCTGCATCACAGCAGCAGCCCAAGCTGCTGCAGTGACAACCCTGGATCCTTAACCCACTGCACCACCAGGGAACTCCCAATTCAGTGGCTTTTAGTGTAGTCACACGTCATCGTCATCAGTCAATTTTAGAACATTTTCATCACCTGGAAAAGAGACCGGGTACCACTCTCACCACTTAGCTACCCATCCCCCACCTCCGCAGCTCCGAGCAGCCCCTCACCTGCTTTCTCTCTACATAGATTTCCTTATTCTGGAAATATATGAATGAAACTGTGTCATGTGTGCTGTTTCATGACTGGCTTTTTTCACTTCGGTATATACCCAGGAGTGGAATTGCTAGGCAACATGATAACTAATTCTAATCGTTTGAGTAACTGCCAGGCTGTTTTGCACAGCGGCTGCGCCATTTGACATCCCACCAGCAGTGTAGGAGCGTTCTGATTCCTCTGCACCCCCACCCACACGTTTTATCTGCGCTTTTGATTCTGGCCATCTCAGTGGGTGGTGATGTGGTGTCATTGTTTCCATTTGCACGTCTGATGACTAATGATGCCAAGCATCTTTTCCTGTACTTATTGGCCATTTATGTGTCTTCCTTGGAAAATTCTCTATTCAGATCTGTTGCCCATGTTTAAATTGTTGTTGGTATGCCCACTGCCTTGGGAAGCGCCGCGACAGCGACCCAGGCCGCTGTGATGACAAGGACGGATCATGCACCACAAGGGAACTCCTGGACTGTCTTCCTATCGTTGAGCTGTAAGAGTTCTTTATATATTCTGGATGTAAAGCCCTTTTCAGATATATGACTTACAAATATTTTGCCTCATTCTGTGGGTTGTCTTTGCATTTTCTTGATGGTATCCTTTGAAGCCCAAAAGTTTTTAATTTTGATGAAGTATAATCTATTTTTCTTTTGTTGGTCATGCTTTCAGTGGCAAATCTGAGGCCATAATGATGTGCTCCTGTTTTCTTCTAAGAGTTTTATATTTTTAGCTCTTACATTTAGGTCTCTAAGCCATTTCAAGTTCATTTTTGCCTGTGATATGATGTAAGCTACAGCTCTTCTTTTGCGTGTGGCTATCCAATTGTCCCAGCACCATTTATCGAAAAGATTATCCTTTCCCATTTGAATGGTCTTGGCATCCTTGCTGAAAATCGGTCAGCCTGTAGACATAGTTTTATTTCTGGGCTCTCAGTTCCATTCCATTGAGCCTTATGTCCGTCCTTGTACCAAACTGACTTGATTACTCTTTTACTCTGGTAGGTTTTGAGAAAGGGGGCTGTGAATCCTACTTTATTCTATTTTTCAAGATTGCTGTGACTATTATGGGTCCTTTGCAATTCTGTAAGCATTTAGAATCAACTCATCAATTTCTACAGGTCAGCTGGGATCCGATAGGGGTTGTATTGAGTGTGTAGCTCAGCTTGGGGAGTTTGCCATCTTAGTGATGCCAGCCTTCTCTTCCATGAACATGGGATGCCTTAACATTTACATAGATCTTTAATTCCTTTTAACAGTATTTTGTAGTTTTCAGAGTATAAGTTTTGCATTTCTGTTGTTACATTTATCCCTAAGTATTTTATTCTTTTTGATGCTATGGTCATTGGAATTGAATTCCTGTTAGATGTTTTTTGTTTTTTTTAAAGCATGTGAGAGTAAATTTCTCTTAAGCTCAAGGCTCACATCCTGAAGGTCCCAGGTAGTGAAGCAGATAAGTCCCCGAGGACCTTGCTCCTTCCCCTCCTAGCCCATCAGTTGTTCCAAATGTTGTGGCTGGGTCTCTGCCTTGTTTCTTTTCTGTCTGAGAGGCAGGAAGGAAGTGGAAAGGTCATTGATGTTAATCAGTCCTCCCTCTAGAGGTGGGGCGGTGGAGAGGGAGGCCTGATGTGTTCCCTCCGTGTCCCTCTCTTCCGGCAGGGCCTCAGAAGGGCAGGAGAAATCCCTTCACCCCCCCCAGACCTGACCCGGTGTGGACTGTGGTGGGTTATGGGTATGAGATAGCTGGGCCCTGCCCTGGAGGATCTCTCAGGTTTTCAGGAGAAGAGACACAAACTCACAAAGTGGTCAGCCTGGCTCCAGGATTCCACTGGGCCAAGGATTAGGTTTGTCTATACTGAAAGGCATAGCCAACATTGTCTGTGAAAGTCCAGGAGGTGAATCATGGACAAGGTGAATCTTGAAGGAAAGGCAAATTTCTGGCAGGCAGAGAGGGTAAGGCTTTCCAGCAGAGGAAATGACCTGCATGGAGGTCACAGGTGGGAAAGAGGCCACAGCTCCATTACGGCCTTCTGTCTTCACAGTGTTCATCTTAATGACTGAAAAATTGTTATACATTTAAGATTTTCTCTTCTCAGAAGACCTTCCCTATTAATAGTAATTAAACTTTATTGTCATTATCTTGGAAATTGCTCTAACGTGCATCTGTGACCCCAGGCCTATTTATATGTAAGCATATAAATCATTTTCTCATGGAATTGTTTTTTTTTTTTTTTGTCTTTTGTCATTTTGGGGCCGCACCCGCGGCATGTGGAGGTTCCCAGGCTAGGGGTCTAATCAGAGCTGTAGCCGCCAGCCTGCGCCACAGCCACAGCAACGCAGGATCCGAGCCGCGTCTGTACCCTACACCACAGCTCACGGCAACGCTGGATCCTTAACCCACTGAGCAAGGCCAGGGATCGAACCCTCAACCTCATGGTTCCTAGTCGGATTCGTTAACCACTGAGCCACGACGGGAACTCCGGAAATGTTCTTAACCATGAGGAACTTGGAGGAGTGACAGGTTCAAGGGGAATGTAATGGCTAGCTCTTCCATGGGGGGCAGAAAGGCCTGATTGGTAGTGCTTGCCACTTTCCATGGTGTAAATGCTCCCATCATGACTGATTTTGAGCCACTCACATGATGTCACTGCACATGGAGTCAGGAAGACGTGTGTATGGTCGGTACCAACCACTTAATTTCTGTTCTCATAAGGGAAGTGGGGTCCCCCGACTCTCTGGGGTGAACCTGGTGTCAGCAATGTAGCCATCAGCTGATTTCATCCCCAGTGCGCCGTTGTGGTTGTGTTGACGTAGCTCTGGAAGAGGATGGATGGATGGATGGGGGTTACCTGGAGAGGAGACTGTGTGTCTCTTCCAAGCAGAGCACAGAGCAGCGAGCTCTGTGAACAGAGCAGAGGGGTTCGGGGGAGTGGTAAAGAAGGGAAGAGGAGGAGGCGAAAAGAGCTAAGAATTCTCGGAGTTCCCATCTGGCTCAGTGGTTAACAAATCTGACTAAGAACTATGAGGTTGTGATCCCTGGCCTCGCTCAGTGGGTTAAGGATCCGGCGTTGCTGTAAGCTGTGGTGTAGGTTGCAGACGCGGCTCAGATCCCGCGTTGCTGTGGCTGTGGTAAAGGCTGGCAGCTACAGCTCCTGTTAGACCCCTAGCCTGGGAACCTCCATATGCCGCGGGTGCAGCCCTAGATAAGACAAAAAGACAAAAAATAAAATAAAATAAAAGAGCTAAGAATTCTCAGTCCCATAAGAAATGCTGCCCAGCAGGTGCATTTCTAGGCTCTGACCCCTGCACCATCCAAGTCTAATAGCCTGGTAACACCCAGAGGGGAAAGCCAGGGCTCTGGAGAACAGCCATCCAGCTCTGCTCCTGACATCCGGGCCCTGGTCCCAGCCAGCACTGCCCCTAAGACGCAGCCCCCAACGGAGCCTGGAGGGCCCAGAAGCGGCCCCTGTCAGTGCCTTGGCAGCTGTAGGGGGCTCCCAGATGGCCCTGGCCTCAGTCCACCCCACGTGCCAGCCCCTCAGGACTGAGTAGGGAGGTAGGTCCAGGGCACGTGGGAGCCAAGACTGAGGCATGGGCCCCTGGGTGGCGGGAGATGAGCCCCCACAGAAGAGTGAAGCTCCCCCATGCAACACATCAGGCTCAGTGATTACCCCTGCCCTGTCATTTTGGCCAAAGCCATCCTTTCTCTTTCATACCAGCCCCTGTAACCTTACCTTCTGCTCGATTAGCCTGAGCGTTTGTTTCTCCCTTTCTGAGCAGCCCCTGCTTCTGCATCACTTCCTTCAAGCCTGATGTGAGTTGACCCCGGCAGCACAGCAGCCAGTGCCCTCGCCCATGCCTGCCTGTGATCAGATGTGCCCCGGCCGCACTGGGCCCTGCCCACCTCCACCAATGTCCCTCTTGCCCCCCGCCTCTCAGGACCGTTGTTGTAGCTGTTTATTCAAGTGGCTGGAACTGACACACCCCCCCCCCCCCAGAGTTTTAAAAAAGAAAATCCCAGAAACATTTGCTGAGATGTTTCAGGGTCTGGCACTGACCGTGCGGGTCAGAGTCTTGCCTGAGCGTGGACGCAGGTTGGAGCCGGGGCTGCCAAGCTCCGTAACGATGGGCATTCCAGACCCCACCCCCACCCCTGCAGACCATGTCCACGAGCGCTCAGTGTGTGGAGAGGAAAAGCCTGGGAATGCGTGATCCTCTGGGTGGGCGTGTTGTGGGGTTCAGGGTCTCCGGGCTGGAGGAGCCAGGGGTGTAGCCCGTGACCGCCAGGTCCTCACCTCCCGAAGTGACTACGTGTCTAGCCAACCTGAAGCATTGCTCTCTAGAGCAGCAAGCTATGCTTTTTAATTTCTTTTTTTCTTTCTTTTTTTGCTTTTTGGGGCCACACCCCTAGCACATGGAGGTTTCCAGGCTAGGGGTCGAATTGGACCTGCAGCTGCCAGCCTATGCCACAGCCACACCAGATCCAAGCCATGTCTGTGACCTATACCACAGCTCATGCCGGATCCTTAACCCACTGAGCGAGGCTGGGGATTGAACCTATATCCTCATGGATCCTAGTCGAGTTCGTGAACCACTGAGCCACGAAGGGAACTCCTGTGCTTTTTAATTTCAAAAAAAGGGGAAGTTTTTATAAATGTCTGCACAGAAATATCCATATTGGTAGGTTCTTGCTTCTCAGGACTTGCTGTGACAGCAGCTTGCAGGGGGGTAAGTGCCTTCTCGGTGTGGGGGCACTTGGAAAGCTTGCTGGGGAGGGCCACTGGGGGACACCCCCTGCCAAGGGGCCAGCCTACAGGTTGCATTGTGCTCCGGGAGCCGAGGACGGAGGAGCAAAGGTTAGAGAAAACCAGACGCTGTTTTCTGGACCAGCTGTGTTGCCCGCAAAGTGGTTATTTATGAGCGCGGTGGAGCGCCCATAAACCCAGGCTTCCTCCACCAGTGCAGCTAATGAGGGCTCTGAAATGATCTCACGGTGCCCCCGCTGCTGAAAACCATCTGAGAGAAAACGGGGCATTGCCTTCGAGGACCCAGGCTTCTCCCGAGCCTCATGCAGACCTAGGTTAGACCGCGGTGGGCAGCGGGCGGTGCGTGGCGTCACCTCCATCTGAGTAAAGCAGCCTAGAGCTTCAAGACGCACCTCCCTGGTGGCGGCCAGGCTTGCTCAGGGCATTCATCGCGGGGCCTATTTTTTAAATCTGTTCCGAAAGCTGCCGACTGCTAGATCGAGCTGGGCCCACCATTCTGGCTTCTAAGCCGCCTCCATAGACGGAGGCCAATCAGCAAAAATTAAAATTTGGCTTCAGAACAGTGATGTGGGCTGAGCCATAGCTACGGTCCTGTGGGCCCACGCAGGATTGCAAACCAGGTGTGGGCAGTGGCCACGTGGGCCTAGCGTGACCCCTTTGTCCAGGACTGGATGACTGGGGAAGAGCTGGGCCACTGACGGGAAAGCCACGGCACTGGCGGGCCCACCGCCCGGACTTTAACCAGTTAGGGATCGGTCCCCTAATTTTCATCTGCTGTCCCTGCTTCCTGTGCTAATAGCACAGAACCGTGCCTTTTTCTGTCCGTCTCCACAGACCCACTGGCCCTCCCGCATCAGTGGGGACCAGTCTCTGGGGTTTCCCACTGGGCAGCTGAGGTCAAGCTCTCGGTTCAGACCCAGGGGTCCCTGGTACCGCAGCCCGTCTGATCCGCAGGCCCCCTGCGTGCACCGACTCTCCAGCGCCTGGGCTCAGCTTTGAATGCGTTCATTATTCCCAGCCCTGAGGCAGCGTGCTGGGCCGCCAGTTTCTTCAGGCTGGCGGTGCTCGGAAGCGGGCCATTGCCAAAATCCAGTTGTTTGACTTAATGTTTCAAGGCCAAGTCCTTTCAGGAAAGTTCTCTCCATCCCCGCCCGGCCCCCCTTAGAAAAATAGATGTGCAGTTGACTGGCTTTGCAGGTTTTTAATCCATCATTCTTTCCAAAGAATAGTGTGAACAGCTCGTTCGTTCACGCGCATAACATTCCGTGTCTCGGTCTGTCTGTCCTTCCAAATGCACATGAAATGGAACTGGGAGAGTAGGGAATACGGGCGTTTGGGGGTGGAGGGCGCAGAATAAGCACCGGCTGCGGTTCGTGCAAAGAACAGGCCCCAGGCTGCCAGGGATGGAGGCGCCCATGGGTGGCCATGGGGACATGCTGGAACCTTCCGCATGGGGTTTGCTGGAGCTGGATGTCCCTGTTAGCATTCCTTTTTATGCCTGTGATGTTTGAAAAGCCCAGGCCTCATTAGTGATCCATCTATATATTTATATGCCCACCTCTTCCCCATGGTGTGGGGGGGTATGGCGCCAGCAGGCTCTGGACTTGGCCTTCTTTGCCTTTCCTGGTAGCCAGGGTGTGAAGGACACACAAAGTCAGGGGGATGGTTCTTATGCTCCAAAGGCACCATCAGGGCCAAGAGAATTTTTCCTGGCTCAGAATCCGAGTCAGGGTGTGATGTGGGCGAGCATCTCCAGGCCTCCCTGGGACGGCCACTCCGTGACGGCGCTGGGGGGCTCCCACCCCCTGGCCCAAGGCTGGGAGCTGTAGGGGGGGTGGGATGGTGTCTGTTTCGTCTGCCCAGGGCTCCCCTAGTCTGCACAGTGGGCAGGAAGCACCCAGTGACAGTGGGAAAGGAGGGACCCCTGGACAAGGAGACAGTGGGTCCAAAGCCCAGCACGGCCACTTGCCTGCTCTGGGACTGCGGGCTCTACCGCCTCTTTCTGAACCTGCTTCCTCGTCCACAGAACAGAGGCCAGATCATGGTCCTGCCCAAATCGAGGGGCAGAATGGGCTCGTGGGCATCAACTGTGCCCAGCCACGGCCTGTCCAAGAAGGCACTGTGGCTTCTAGTAAACGCCATCTGTCGCTCACCTCTTTGCAGAAGATCCTGGATAGAAAAGACCTCGCCCATCCTGAGGTCCAAGGTCACTGTCCTTTTGTGAAGTTTCCTTCCGACCTGAGCGTGAGGCACCCTTGTCTCCGTGGCTCTCTGTGGGGAGCACCGCAGCCTCCTACGGGTGCGTGTGGAGCTTGCAGAACGGGAGCCGCAGGGAGGGCGAGGTGGGGTTGTGTTCAGGTCAGTTTTGAAGTCCGGGCTTGTCACTTACAGGCGAGGTGGGGTTCCCTATACAGCCTGTCAGGGGCACCCGGTTAGCGTCCCGGCCTGCGAGCGCGTGCTGAGTGTCCAGCTGGGGCAGCAGCTCACAGGGTGAAAAGACCATTCGGAGGCAAGGTCGGTGCAGAATCATGGAAGGAGATGCATTTGGCCACAACAGCACCGGGCGGAGGCTCCTGATGTGGAGCAGGCCTGGGGCGGGGGGCGAGGGATGCGGTTGGTCCCACCTCCGTGGAGGACAGGAGGAGGCAGGACTCTTGAGGACTGGCAGCCTGCCTCCCACCCTCCCGCCTCCAGGGTCCTTTAGAAGCCGGGGCTCGAGCAGCGCAGGTGGAGAATGCCAGGTCTAGGACAGAGCCTGGTGTGGCAGCTGAGGCCCAGAGAGGGAGACAGACCCACCCCAGATCACACAGCCAATGGGCTGGCCTTGTGGTGCCACCCTCATTTGACAGAGTTGGGAACTGAAGCAGCATCTTGTGGCAGGCTGCTCTTTCTTCCTGCTGGGCAGCCCTCACATGGTCTGTACGTTTCAGGGAGGTGGTCCTCACTGTCCATTAGGATCACCAGATCAGACCCATCTCTTAGGCCAACCCTAGACCAACTAAGTGAAATATCTAGGGGTGGGCTTCAGGCATCCGCTTTTTTAGTTGATCTTTTCAAAGAACCAGCTCTTTTTTCAGTGATTTTCTCTACTGTTTTTTTGTTTTCAGTTTCCTCGTTTTCTGCTCTGATCTTTATTGTTTCCTTCCTCTGCTTGCTTTGGGTTTATTTTGCTCTTCTTTTTCTAGTTTCTAAACATGGGAGCTTAGATGATGGCTTTCAGATCTTTCCTTCTGTAGAAGCATTTTGCACTATAAATTTCCCTCTGGTTCCTGCTTTAGCTGCACTTTACAGCTTTGATACCACATGAGTCCTTGTTCTAAGCTTTCCAGGTTATTCCAGTAGGCAGCTGGATTTGAGAACCAGCATGCTCATCTCCTCTTTGATCTTAAGCCTCTGGAAATGGAACTGACTTCCCACTTCTCAGTCTACTCCCTATAGTTCCGAGGAAGAAATTGGACTTTTTCTACCAAAGAATCTTGTTTGGGGACAATTTGACACCAGCAGGGCCATCTGCCCTGCTCACTCCTACCCCTACCTTGTAACACGCCCTGGAGTATAGAAATTTGTAACTTGTAACAAGTGAATTTCTATGTTTATATGGCAAAATAAGCAAGTAAATAGCCAAGAAATCCGGGGGAGGGGAGAATGAGGGAGAGGTGCCCCATTGGATGTTAAGTACAGTGTAAAGCCTCGGTCCCTGGAACAGTAGAGTCTTGGCATGCATCTGGGCCAAGGGACCAGTAAGAGATGGCTTCCCTGTGGTGCCAGGCCCTGTGCTCAGCATTTGGTGCCCAGGAAGGAATAGCATCGCAGATGGCACCCAGGGCCCTACTTCCCATGAGATCTTCGGCCCATAGCACTCAGAGGAGGTGGGTCCTATTACTTGTCACCAGACTGGCCTTCTCATCCTGCAGTCCCAGCATACCTGAGCGCTTCAAATACACTGAGCCTTGGGCTCAAGCCTAAAGATCACTGGAGGGGCACTGAGGCTGAGGGTTGGGGGGGAAGATGAGTTACTGGGTCTTCCCCAGACTTGGGGAATACCTGAACCCCAGAGTCCTGAGCCTAACCGCTGCCATCAGCCAGGCTCCCCCTTCTGGTCCTGTTCCTGCATCTGTAAAGAAGACAGCGCCCCCCTGAGGATCACTGAGCAAATGCACTTGAGGGCTGCCACCGCCCCTGCCACTGCCAGATGGGAGCTGCTTCCAGTGCTTTCTGGAGGCCAAAGGGCTGGCTTGTTTGGACTGGTTTATGGCTTCCCAGTACATCGTGGGGCAGGACCAGGGTCTGAGGAAAATCAGAGCAGTGTTGAGTGAAAGTTCTGGAGGAGCGGCTTGTCTTCCTGGGCTGGAGATGAAACTGAAGAAAACAAGGTTCCATCTAGGAATCGTCCAGGGCACGACGGCCTGCCAGGAGCCAGGGCAGCTTGGATGGGGTCCCTGCACGCACAATCGGCCTAGTGTGGGTCATGCCGCCCCGGCAGGCTGGCGTCCCCGAGGGCTGGGGTGAATGGCCCCCTCACTGGGCGGCTTTGCCCATTTACAAGGTGCTGTCTGGACTGTGATGAATGAGGTGGCCTCCGTCAACTTTTCGGGGAACCCGGCTGGGGCGGAAGGTGCTAATAAATTTGGGGGGTGGCGCTGGCCTCCCCGCTGGTTCACTCCAGGCCCTCCCGTCTGTGCCTCAGTGTCCCCATCTATGCCCACTCCCCCACACCCCTCCGTGTTGTAAGCACAGAGGGAGGGAGGGAGCCCACGAATCCCTTCTGCTCAGGCCTCTGCCCCGGGGGCGGCTGGCTCAGTGCTCTGGAAGGACAGCCTCGTCCCGTCTTAGTGCAGCCTCAGGCCAGTGTCTGCCCCTCTCTGGGCCTCAGTTTCCTCATCTAAGAAAGGACAGATTGTACCCTAAAGTTCCTCCAGCTCCTGGGTTGGGGGGGCTCATTTATGGGGGGCTGGTTTCATCCAGTGGGACAGTGAAGATGCTGGCTTTGGAGTCGGATCAGAATCTGAGTCCCAGCCCTGCCACATGCTGGCCGCGTGGCCTGAAGCAGACCCCTTACTCCTGCGGCCCCACTCTCTGGGGGGTGGGATGTGAAGTCTTCTCCAGGTGGACCTGAAGGAGGCACCACCGTGGACCGGCTAGGGGATCCCCCAGGGCTCTATGTCCCAAAGGTGGTGGGTTCAGGTCTATCTGACACTGCTGGTAGCTGAGCAGGGCGAGGGCCAGTCTTGGGTGGTCTCCAGGGGGCACTTGTTCGATGTCCCAGGTACCATACATCTCAGGGTTAGCCTGGCTCCCCTGAGGATGCTCAGTAATAAACCAATATGCTCCGCAGAGCAGATGGCATTTGCCATGCCCGGCTGGGTCTCTGGCCCCAGGGTCAGGGCTGGCCTGCACCATTCCTCCCCCGGCTGGTGAGCTGCTGGACCTCAGAGGAGCTGCTGTGCTTCTTGTTGTGTCTGGCTGGGCTGGAGCATAACCTTGACCTTCCAGCCTCCTTAATGCTTGCGGTGAAGCGGTGGCAAGAGAAAACTAGAAACTGCTTTTATTATTACGTACGTTATTAAGTCAGCTTTGCTGTGGCCTCCAAGGGAACCTAGAGGAACGGGCCTGCCGGTAACCCCACTGAGCTTAGACAGCTGTTCGTCTCCGCTGGGGTCCTGCCAGCCGCCTTCTGTAGCCAGGGTCACACGTAAGTCTAACTTCCTCTTCTCCCTTCCCCTCACCGTTGTTCACAGCCGCATCTTATTCTACAGAGCAGATAAGCCAGAACTTAACTTCTCCTCCGTGGCTGGATGGTCTGGACTGGCTCCTTTTCTGTTGTAAACAGTGCAGTTGTGAGCACCTCTGTTGTGCCCATAACTTTTGTCCTTCAGTTCTGCTAACGTTTGTTGAAAATCTTCCCCATATCAGACTCTAGATGAGCTCCCTTTAGAATTTAGTCTTTAGAAAGATTTCCGGGAATAGGGTTGAAGAACTTAATTCTTTTGATGGCTCTTAACATCTGTGGCCAAATTACCCTCCAACATAATGTTGTCATTGGTGGGGGGCTAGGAGGACAGCAAGGGGCGTGTGTCTGCACCCCGGGCGGGTGCCGATGACAAACAGGCCACTGCAGAGTCATGCTCAGGGGGAGGGGAGCCGTCCCAGAGGCGGGGGGCCACCAGTGAGACTCACCCTGCCGGGGACAGTCCCTGTGAACAGATGCGTCCGTTTCATCGAGCAGTCTTTTGGAAGCATGTCTTGATGTCTTCTTGGGACCGTTTGGTCTGTTTTTGCCGCCTGGCCTCCCATCTATGATGGCTGTCAGCACTGCCGCCTCGTCACCCCGAGCTCATGCTGGCTTCCACAGGTCAGCCTGACCAGTGCACACCAGCCTGTTTGGTACCCGACACTGCTGGTAGCAGTCCCCTGCTCCGGTGGGACCCGGACCCCGGCCGCAGCAGCCCAGGGCCCCTGTGCCAAGTGCTCCCTCCAGGTCCTCCGCACTGTGGCCCCCACCAACCCTGGAAGGCCCGGGAGGGTCTCCTTACCTCCCTGTGCATGTGAGGAGCCACCAAGCTCCGGGAGGGCAGCTGACACCAGGAGCTGGTCCTGAGCGTGCTGAGTGCAGGTCCTTCCTCTACCCATTAGCGCTGGAGGCTCCTGATCACGGTTAATGTCAGGCAATTAACTTGGTACCCTCAGAACCTAACACGTAAGCGTTCGGTGCCCAACATTAAATGTTTCGAATACTGCCTTGTTTAAGGGGGACAGCTGCCTCCTCTGCATGGTGTCCTCTCCACGTAGGGGCCCCGGGCCCCCCTTTACTATCTTGGAGGGACCTCGCAGCATGTGGGGGCCCTGGCCCTGCAGGTGGTTCGGCTCAGCCCCTTCCCTCCATGAGGGCCCTGGGCCAGGCTGAGGTGAATGCGGGAGGCGCACAGCAGGCTGCTGGGGAGGGAAATGACTGTCCCCCACCCCGCACCCCAGGGCACCCTTCATCTGCATCTCCCTGTGGGCACCTTTGGGTTCCCTGTGGCCCCTGGACTGCTTAGTTTGTGAAGTGCTGGTTCTGACCCACTTTAAGTGGAACGCACGCAGCAAAGCAGGTAAAGGCTGGTAGACCAGAAGCCCATGAGAGCCCCGAGGCCATGGAGCTGCTGAAACTGCGCTTCTGAGCTCAGGCCGCCTACACGGCAGAAGGAGAGCGCCACACCCACCCAGGGCGGCGTGGCCCGGCCCGTCCCTCCGGAGGCTCTGCTGCAGGCTCCGAGCCTCGGTTTCTTCGCCTGTCAAGGGGGGGACATGGCCACCTCCCAGGGCAGCTTGGGGTGGTGCCGGCATGGCGCCCCGCCTACTGGCACCCCCATCATCAGCAAGATCCGTCCAAGCCAGCCACCCAGGTCTGTGCCTGGTGGAGACGACACCAGGTCTCCAGTGAGCGGGACTGTTCCCCTTGGCCCCCATGGCCACCCCGTGAGAACCAGAGCTTGCGTGTGCAGGCCCCGGGCTGGCAGCGCTAGCCGCGGGGTCTCGTGATCCGGTGTAGCCTGCGGTGGAGGGGGATGGGTGGCATTTCTGGGGGAGGTGGGGAGTCAGTGCCCCGCCCTGGTCCCCTTGGCCCAGGCGGGGCACAGGCAGATTTCTCCGGGGATCTGGCCATTGGCGAGCGCTGGAAAGGGGCTGGGCCAGCTGGTTTTAATCTAAACACACACCAGGTGTTAAGCGTGTTTTTATCAAAATATTCTGAACAGCTGTCGGGGGCTCCTCTCCAGCCAGGCCAGGTGCCCAGCCCCCAGCAGGCTCACCGCTGCCCAAGCGAGCCTTTTACGTAGAGCCCTGCCTGCCCCCTGCTGGCCCAGTCTCTCGCTTCTGGCGGGGTCTGGACAGTGCTTCCGGCAGGTTGAGAAGGCACTGCTCTGTGACCCCAGGCAGGCCACTCACCCTCTCTGAGCCTCTACTCTGTCAGCTGTAATTGGGTGCAGTAGCACCTACCTCCTGGGCTGCTACACAGACCAAAGCAGCTGTAGCACGTGCACTCCCTCTCCAGGTCCCCAAGGGAGAGGGGCTCCTGGTGACTGTCACTGTGATGAATAATATTATGAATAGAGTGTTCCGTCAGCTTGGAGAAGCGGGTCCCAAGGGCGGGCTCGGGGGCACCGGCTGGGCCATTGTCACCCAGAGCCTGTCCCTTCTCTCTTGGAGGAGTGCAGAGTCCCCGGGCACAGCCACACGGCATCTCTATGGTCTGGCCACTGCCAGGCCTGCTTCTCCCCCTCCAAGCAGGAGTGTGGGGCTTGTCCCTGGCAGCCTGGCTGGCTGCTGTCGAAAGCCCCTGGGAGAACGCCTCCCTGAGGCGGGTGAGCCCCGGGCCTGCCGCCTTCTCTGCCTGCCCCACCACCCGGCCCTCTTCACCCCGCCTGGTCCAGCACCTGCCGTCCGTCCGCCCTCCCAGACCGCGCATCCGCCATGGGCCCACCTCCCTGCCCCTCCACCGCGGCCCTGGTGGAGGCTTATGGGCTCTCGGTGTTTGCCCAAGGTCAGGGCGGTCAGGCCAGCCTAGTCCAAACCCCTGGTCAGGCACCGCTGCCAGGCCCAGAGGGCGGGAAAAGGCCCCCCCGGCTCCCCTTCCTGGGCCCCGGCTCAGGTGTGGCTGTAATCAGGGACCTCCAGGGTCAGGCCTGACTGCTTTCTGGGAAAACGAAGCGGGAAGAAAAGAGACGCTGCCCGCGCTGTTCGACCCCTGGAAGAGTCACAGGGGAGTGTGAGGCCTGACGGCTCGGGCCCGACTCGGGGTGCCCGGGGGTTCCCTGCCTCCCAGGGCGCAGTGTCTGCTCTGCGGACAGAGCCACCCACTTTGGGGCTGCTCTCCCCATGACACTGGACGGTCCCGACTGGATTCCCTGGGCCTGTGTCCCCGAGGCCTCACGTGTACTCGTTCACTCGTTCATTCATGCGGGGGTGGGATGGGTCCTGAAGGCCGTGGCTTGGGGAGGGGTCTCTCTGAGTTGAGTGTTGCACTGGGAAGTGGGCGTGAGAGGATGTTCTGAGCTGTGGCTTGGACTGCTTGGGGAACAGGAACCAGAGCTGGGGGGTCACGGGGACGGGAGAAGCAGAGGGTGGCTGGCGGGCTCTGGGGCAACCTCATGGGCCGTGTTCGGGAGACTGGATTTAGTCCTGTTGGCAGCCGGGAGCCCCCGGGTGATGGGGGCCCTGCCCGGACTCCTCGGACCCCTTGCTGCTGTCTGTGCGGCCCGCACCTCCGTGTGCCCTGCAGCTCTGCCCAGGACGCCGCCCTCGGACCCTGGAGCCTGCTTAGCGCAGGCGCAGAGCGCGGCTGGCCTGGGTGCGCACCGGGGCTGCTTGTCTGTGAGGTTCGGTTCGACTGGCCACAAACAGGGCCAGCCCAGGCCGGGTTTGGGGGAGAGGGTGTTTCATTCTGGGAAGTGGTTCTCTAGAAGGAAGTTCTCTGTGGCCTGGCACCACCACCCAGACTGAGAGCTCCGGTGTTTGCGGGCTGGGCAGTGTGCCCCCGCCAGAGGCGAAGTTACAGAGGGCCCCCCGCGCTGGGGCCGGGGCTCTAGGGAGGAACAGGATGGTGAGGCCCGGCCGGGGCGCCAAGGCCTGGAGCCTCAGACACCTGCTTTTCTGCCCGTCACCCTGCGGCTCTGGAGACAGGTCAGTCTCCATGCCTAGATGTCTAGGACGGATCAGGCGTACAGGAGCCAGATGCCTGTGATGACACTCGGCTCTCGGATTCTCAGAAGGAAGGAGGCCACCTGCTCATCTGCTCACAGTGGGCTGGCTAGTCCCGTCTCTGCCAGCCCCCAGCATAAGGCCGCCACAGGGATGCCGTGCACCTCAGGGAGCTCACGATTCGGAGGGAGCATTGCACAGGTAGCCACGGAGCACAAGTCAGGTGCCTGACGGAGGCGAGGGCTGGGGAAGGGCTTCAGGGAAGGTTTCCTAGAGGAGTGGTTCTCTAGAAGGAAGTTCTCTGTGGCCTGGCACCACCACCCAGACTGAGAGCTCCGGTGTTTGCGGGCTGGGCAGTGTGCCCCCGCCAGAGGCGAAGTTACAGAGGGCCCCCCGCGCTGGGGCCGGGGCTCTAGGGAGGAACAGGATGGTGAGGCCCGGCCGGGGCGCCAAGGCCTGGAGCCTCAGACACCTGCTGTTCCTTGGGAAATGAGTTCCAGATGGCCTGGGGCCCAGCAGCAGATTCAGAGACCTGCAGGGACGGGCAGAAAATGTGGGAGAGGGAACCAGGCGTGGTTTAAGGGCAGGGAGACCGTAGAGAATGGCAGACTAGAAGCTGCCTGTCCATCCACGGGAGCAGCAGCCACACCGGATCATCTTATTTTTGCCTATAGAATTCCAGCCCATTGTCACTGAATCTTCCAGGTCTTCAAAAGAAGCCAAATGCCAAGCTTCTGCTTTTTTTCTTTTCAGCTCTGGCATATGGAAGTTCCTGGGCCAGGGAGTGAATCTTGTCTGGGCCACAGCTGCAGCAATGATGGACCCTTTAACCCACCTTGCTGGGCCGGGGATAGAACCTGTGTCTCTGAAGCGACCTGAGTGGCTGCAGTTGGATTGTTAACCCCCTGAGCCATGGCAGGAACTCCTCGAGCTTCTATTCTTGAAACACCCTGTGTGGGCCCAGCCATCCACGGCCAGGGGCCACCGGTTTGTGACTCCGGTCTCACTGTGCATGTGAACTGGGCAAGGTGGAGGCAGGGGCTCCCGCCAGGGTTGTGGGTTCAGGGGACCATGTTCGTCAGTGTGAAGGCGTCTCTCAAGTCTGCCAGCGTGCCACCGGGCAGCCGTGCGGCACCACCCACTCACTGCTGCACATCCCGCCTTTGATCCGCAGGAAACAGCTGGCGCGTCGGGTGGGTTCTGGTTGATAAGGTGCCACCAGGCTGAAACATGCTGTAAACAGACCGGTTTCCTCCCTGTGGACAGCGTGGCCTCAGGATGGCTGCCAGGTTCCACAGTGAGGTCGCCGTCGGCTGGGCTCGGGCCCCCACGTCTCTGCCTGGCTGCAGCAGGCCTAGTCCTGGCGCTGGGGACCACGCGGCCCGGAAGGGGTCCTGGTGTCCCCGAGGTTCTGCCCGGGTGCACCCAGCCATGGGAGGCTGCTATGGATCTTGGGACCCTGTGTGCAGCTCCGGTGCCAGCTGGCCCTTTCTTTCTTTTCCTTTGCCGGTTTTCACAAACATCATGCTGTCCGCTGTACGTTAGTGGGAACGGGCAAACACTTCCCAGGCCCGCGCCTGGCCCGGAGCTGACCTGAAGGTGGAGGGCACACCTGCCCACAGGGCTCTCAGCCTGGCCGGAGGTGGACCTACCACCTCTGATGATGATTCTCAGTTGTAGAATGTGTCCCACGTACCGAGGGAAGACTCGCTCAAGTGACCCCAGATTTAAATCCAGACACACAGGATTGAAGTCCCAGCTCTGCCGATTCCTGCCTGTGACGGCAGAGACCGGCCCCCCCCCGCCCAGCTGGCTCACACAGCTCTAAAATCATGTGGGGATCCCAATACTGGGCCCTGGGGCACCACCCGCCTGAACGAAGGGGGCGTCTAGGGACCGCCCAGGCTGCAAGGTGGAAAACACAGATGGGACCTTCCATTCTCTCTGGGTGGCACCCCTGGCCGACCCCAGCTCACAGGTGCACATGCAGGAAGGGTGTGTCTCCCAGTTCATGGACACAGGACCCTCCCGCATCTTTAGATCCTCTGACTCGCAGAGGCTGGAGGGAGGGGGAGAGGCAGCCAAAGCCCGAGGCCCTTGCCCCCTCCCTCTTAATGTCCGGTCACCTCTGCTCCCTCATTCACAGACTCCGTGGGGAGGGGTGCTCTGGGGAAAGCTTACCTCCCCCCGTCCCCACCCCTGCCCATTACAGATGAGCAGGCAGACAGATGGACGGGGGAGGCCCAGGCACCTGCCAGGAAAGGAAGCTCTGAATGGTGGCCACCTACCCCCGGCAGAGCTCTGACTCCGAGGGAGGACGCAGCCGGCAGAGGTGTTTCCCCATTCCCGTTCCAGTCATGGAGCCGTGGTCCTCAGGGGGCCCCGAGGTAAGGACCGTCCCAGGCCTGGGCTTTTATTCCGGTATTTGGATCCCCGTGTGATTTTAAAGCTGCGTGAGCCAGTGGGGCGAGGGGAGGGCGGGTCTCTGCCCTCAGTGGAAGGAGGTGCCCCAGGTTGCAGGGTCCCCAGGTGGGGCTTCAGGGCTCCAGGCTGGTCTCAGGACTGAGGACGGTGGGGGGCACGAGCCAGAGGAGCTGAGGGCCCAGTGGGCAGGGCTGGGTGGGGAAGCACAGGAGCACATTTCTGAGTGCAAACAGCGATCTGAGGCTGGAGCTGATGGCAAGCCCAGGCAGGGATGGCACATGGCCTGGGACCTTGTCTCCCAGGCATCCTCCCTGCAGACAGAGATGGGGTCAGTGTCCCCTTGTGAAGCGGGGCTCAGGGGATCTTGGGGAGGCGTGGGCTCCTTGGGGAGCTGTTCCTGCATAGGTTTCTCCGTCAGCAACAGGACCAGTGTGGTTCCTGGAAGCGCCCGGGTTGTCTGCCCAAGTCTGGGCCTGCCCCGCCTGCCCTGCCCCGCCTCTGGGATCTGTGGCCGACCGTGCCCTCCCCGTCACTCCACCACGAGGCACCTGCCAGCAGCCAGCTCAGGCCGGGGGATCACTGGCTGCCCCACTGGGTCCCAGCATGATGCCGTCTTAAGGGTTAGCGTCCAGGGCCAGCAGGTGGGTGGCAGCCCAGGAAGTCCTGTGCTGGGGCTGGTGGCGGGAACCCCTTAATCAGGCTTCAGAAAAGCACAGGTGAGGACAGGTGGAGGCAGATCCTGGGCACTGTGTCTTCCTGGCATTTGCTGGAGCCGTCTTAGAAACAGCCGCTCAGGCCCCTGGCTCTTGGACCCCTGGGGCTCAGATGGAAAGACGCCCAGCCTCGTCACCTCTGGCCTCATGAATTGAAGCCCTCTGTCCTTTTCCTCCAACTTCGTCAGCACAGCCCAGAGTTGGCGTCACTGCCAATGGCATCACCCCCTGGATCCTGGGCCCAGTTCCCTGGATTCACTTGACTAGCCCACCCCCAGTGCCCGGCCCTAAGCCACCAAGGGGGCGGCTGGCCCTTCCAAAACAACCGGGGACAAAGACGTGTGCCCCTCCCTGCGTGGGCGGTGCTGTGGCCCTCGGTCCTAGGAGCCTCTGCCCGGCTCTGCCTGGAGCTGAGCAGGGCGGGGAGGGAGGTGCCGGGCGGGCGGCACGATTCTTCAAGAACTTCACGGGGAGAGGCTGCGCCTGTGCCCCCTCGGTCAGTGGAGCCAGAGAGGAGGTGCCGGTGCTCCTGGGCCCCGGGAGGAGGATGTGGGCACAGAGATGGTCCTTGCTGGGCTCCTCTGCTGACTGCCCAGCTGCCATTTTCCTTGGGCCGGTACAGAGATGGCCCCTGTGAAGCCATCCGGGTTTGCACAGACCGGCCTTGTTCTCTGCCTCTGTCGTTCCCCTCTTCTCTCTGCTCACGGGGCGAGAGGGGGCGGAATAACTAAGGACAGGCAGTGCCCTGCCGGTTCAGGGCCTTTGTTCATTCACTCGATGGTGGACACTTCCTGGGTGCCTGCTCTGGGCCAAGCCTGTGTGGGTGCCTGCCAAGGGCAGGAGGCCTAGCCCCTTCCTCTAGGCAGCCCACATTGTCAGAGCACCAGCAGCTGCCCAACCAGAATGGGTTGAGGGGCAAGTTCTAGGAGCTCAGAAAAAGGGAAACTCACCCTGTGGAATGGAGCGTAGAGCTGGAGATGGGAACAAGTAGGTGAGGCTTTGAAGGATGAATAGGAGTTTGTAGGTGGACCAGAACCTAGTGATCATTCCATTCCAGGACATAGCACGGACAGAGTTGTGGAAGGGCACGTATCTGGATGGCTAGGAAGGCCCCCAGTTACGACGGGCTTATCCACTCTGCTGGGGAGTTGGTCTGTGACATGGGCAATGGGGAGCCACAGCGGAATTTCCACAGGTAGAGGTAGGAGCTGCTGAGGAGTGGTCCCCAGGCTCAGATTCAGCCAGAGACACCTCATACCGCCCACACACAGGAGCCCAGGAGAACAGAGGAACCCGCCGCTCCTCCTTGGGGCGGCTCCCCCAGGGAGCCTCCCCCTGCCTCCAGCTCTAGAGAAGGACCTGAGGGCTGTGCTCCAGTGGGTGGCGGTGGAGGGGGGGGCAGGACGGGGTGCTGGGGATCCAGCCTAATGCCGCCTTTTCTGGAAGCTTCCCTGACTCCCGCATGTCCCCCACACCTGGCATTCTTTCAGACCCCTGGCTCTTTTCTTCCCTTCCCAGTCCTGGTCACGACTGTGAGTGTGGGACTGGACGGTGCCCCGTGAGGGCAGAGGGCAGGAAGCCAGTCCTGGCATCAGCTTGAGGGCCCCCACATGCAGGTGAAGTGCCAGGTGCTTTATTCTCAGAGCGGCCCTGAGAGCCAGGCCATGTGCCCACCTTACAGATGAGGAAACCGAGGCCCTGGGAAGTGAAGAGACAGCTGGTTGGGGACAGAGCAGGGACCCACACTGGTCTGGGTCTGGGACAGCGGAGGGGCAGCGGTGACCTCAGGGGGGCCCTGGTCGAGCCTCAGCTGAGCCTGCGGGTGCAGGGAAGGGGCTTCCGTAAGCCGCAGCAGGCTGGAGGGGTGGGTGGTCAGGACATATGTGCCGCCGCCTGCTCCGCCGGGAGACTCTGGTGTCTCCCCCACCTTCGTCTGCTCTCTCTCCTCCTCCTTTTCGCTTCCTCCTCTCCATCCTGCCTCCTCTCCTCCTTGGCCCTGCCTTCTCCCGCCTTCTTTCCTCCGTGGCGCTGTTTCTCTCCCCCTCTGCCTGACTCTGTTTCTTTCCTTCCCTCCGGCTCCCTTCCTGTGTCTGCCTTTTGTCCCTCCTCCTCCCTCTCAGTGTCTCTGTGTCCTTCTCTCTGTCTGTCTGTCTCTTCCCCGCTCCCGTCTCAGCCTCTTGGCCCAGCTGTGCCCGCCTCTCCCCTTCCTCCCCCCACGCCCTGCCCTGGGCCGGCAGGGGCAGTTCAAGGCCAGGGGGCTCTCTTGGCCTCTTTGTTTGTCACCCCCCTGCTTCTGTCCCCACTGCCAAAGGGCACATCTCTGCCGGGTTTCTTGGTTCAGCTTCTCTAGCGTGACATCCTTGAGTCCCGTGGACCACAGGTCACCGGCCAGTATGGAGTGGGGTCCGCTGCAGCCCAGTGAGGTCCCGCACGGGGGCGCCAGGGCGGGCAGGCCCAGAACGCGTCCGCTCCACGCAGCCCGGATCCCTGAGAGCCGCAGCCCACGGCAGCGTCGTGTAATTAAGACATGAAAGTCCACGATTTCCTCTGTGTGTCGGCAAACAGCGCTGGCTGCTAATGCAATCCTTTCTTTTAATGGATTCTTGAATTTAAATGATATGTAATTAACCATAATTAGCCATGTACCCTCTCGGCGCGGCACCGCATGCTGGGCGGGGCCACCTGGAATCTCATTACGGAGCGCCTCCTTTATGGGCCGATTTCTTGTTCCCTCTCGGGGTCAGGTTCATTTGACTGGACAGTAAAGCTGGCCTGAGGGCCAGAGACGGTCGGAGGAGGGCAGTTCTGGGGCCAACTGCCCGGGAACATGGAGGAATCAGGGGGCCGGTGTTTGCTGGGGGAAGTTCCGACCTGCTTTGAGCAGAACCCTGACCTCACTCCCTGTCCGGGAGAGGAGTCGGGAATCTGACGGGGACTGTGTGGGGGGCACAGAGCAGGGACAGGGGGTCGGCGCCTGGGCAGGAGCGGCCTGAAGACGTCCCGCTCCCCCGTAAGTGGGGGCTAGGGCACCCCCACGTCAGTGAGCTGGGCCTGGGGGCTGCCCTCCGGCCCCAGGGCAGCTGAGGCCAGCCCGCAAGGGTGCAGCCTGAGTGACGCTGGGCCGCAGCCTCAGGCACACAGGCTGAGCTCCGGGGCCTTGGTGCTGGATGGCTGCTCCCTTCAGGCACTTGGCCCTTGCCATGTCCCCTGGGGTCCTGGTCCCAGCCTTTCTGTCCCTCCTGCCGCAATACCTGTGTTTGCATGAGCTCGTGCTGTCTTCCCCGTGCCTCAGAAGCTGATGTGTGTCCGTGCATCTCATCTGTCTGTCCCCACCAGCCCCGCCTGCCCATGGCCAGCACCCTCCGGCAGCTCGCTGAGCCCTCACTGCTCGTGATCGTGGGGGGATCCCCGCCCCACCCCAGCCCACCCCCACTGCCAGGCCTGCCCCCACCAGCCTGGCGTGTCTCCCGGGCTCCTCACCAGAGCCCAGGCTGTCCTAGAAGCAGGGACGCCACGGCCTGGGCGTGTACCGTGCTCCCCCAAGGTCACCAGGTGGAGCCACGCTCTGCTCAGGCACAGTGAGGAAAGCGAGGCAGACACCGTCTGCCAGGGTGGGTTCACTGCCGTCAGGGGCTCCTTCACCGGCTCCCTCGGGGGGTCCCTCTGGTCCACCTGCCGGCCCACCTCGCTGTGCCCTGGGCCCCGTCTCAGGTGCAGCTGCTGAGAGAAGGACCCCCCACCCCAGCCTGCTCTGGAAGGACCTGAGTAAGGGGAGCACCCTCGGGCTATCCCGGGGAGGGGGTGCTGCCCGCCAGGGGGCCTGGGCAGACAGCGCTGGGGTCCCAGAGGGGGAGACCCTCCCACAGGAAGGGTCCAGAGACCCCGGGAGGCCGTGAGCGCCCTTCCCCGGGAGGATGGAAAGGGACGGGCCCGTGAAGGGCAGGCGGCCAGAACTGGGGCCAGAACCGGGGTCCGAGAGCCTCGGCTGCAGAGGCCCAGGCGGCAGCTGCTCCAGGCTTGTGAGCCACGTGTGGTCTCTGTTGCACATTCTCTTCTTTATACAAAATTTTAAAAATGTAAAAACCGTTCTTAGCTTGAGGCCTGTGCAAACACGCTGCCGGCAGAATTTGACCTGTAGGCTGTGGAGAATGGGCACGTAGACAGCTTGTAACTTGGGAGATCATGAGCAACTTTTAAATTTTCAAGGCATATGTCTCAAGAGTGTGTTATGTATGTGAATGTTTATTTGCATGTAAAGTGCACTAAAAATGAACGGTGTGGAGTTCCCACTGCGGTACAGCAGGTTAAGGATCTGGCCTTCTGTCTCTGAGGTGGCGCAGGTTCGATCCCTGGCCCAGGAGCTTCCATGTGCACGGGTGTGGCAGAAAAAAAAAGAAAGAAAGATCTGATGCATTTTCCCCCACATGCCACCGCTGCAGTCACTACCCACTGCCAGCACCCTGTCCCATTCCCCAAGGAGCCACCTTCTGGCCACCACACTGGAGACTGGTGGTACTGGTTCCTGAACTTGATACAAACATGGCGACCGGCTTGTGTTCCCGGAGGCTGGCTTCCTCCGCCGTTGTGACGTCTGCTGGGCCGGTGGGGAGACCTAGCAGCCTGGAGGGTAAGCCCTGCGGGTGGTGTAAAACGTGGGCAGCTTCCGCCCTCTTTCTCTTACTGAAGCTGCTCGGAATGTTCTAGTGCATGTCTTTGGTGAACATGCCGATGCATTTGCTTGTGCTGTGTTGTGGAGCTGGAGGGGCACAAGCAGGAACCGACACGGTTTTCCAGAGCGCGTGCCGCGCGCAACCTTGTGATGGTGCCAGGTGTGTGGTTCAGCACTGATGCCGGATCATGTGGGTCTGAAAACCCCCCGCCCCCGTTCACCAGACTGTGCGAATCCGGCAAGAACAAAACACTGTCCCTAAAGCACCCCCACTGACACGAGAGAGCTGCTGACCTGGCGGGTGGTGGCGAGTCCCCCTGCACTCGTCCCCTTGTCTTGTCCCCAGACACCCTCTGGGATGCCCGTCCGTGAGTGCAGATCACGGCTGTCCCCCTCCTCCCCACAGCCCAGTCCCAGCCGAACCCCAAGGCACACTCTCCCGCTTCCTGACTGTCCTCTCCCCCTAAGCCCCTTCTGCTTGCTCTGAGCCCCGTGGCAGAGTGACCCCTGGCCCCTACTCATCCGTGCTGTCAGTAGAAGCATCGCACCCTTGAGTCTAGGGTCCTAAGCTCAGTCTTGCTCCGAGCTTCCTGCCCAAACCCCAGGGGGCTCAGGTGCCACCTGCTCAGTGCCCTCCGAGGCTGCTCCCACCCAGCAGAGGAAGGCTCCTGGCGAAGCTGCTCTCTGGCTGGGATTTCGGCGGCTAGACCGTCCCAAAGCCTTCATCCCTCCTCTCGTGGATGCTGAGGACGCCGTGTGTGTGGAGGCCCTTAGGTGTCCGTGCAGCACCAAGGGAGGGCCCATGGGGGCTTCATGGAGGGGGCTGCGGGCTGAGTCCCGAAGAGGAGCAGGCCTCCAGGTGGCCACGTGGGAGGAGAGAACTGTAATGGGGCCGGAGCCTCAGCCACAGGAGGGAGGAGGGGCTGGGGTGGGTGGGCTCTGGGGGGCGTCCCTGAGAGACCGGACAGTTCTGGGAGACCTTGTCCGCAGGGCCGTGGGCAGCCTGGGGAGCTGTGAACTAGAGCGTGGGGTCCTGGTGACAGGAAGGCCCCTCCCCCCGGCTCACGGGCTGGGGCTTGGGGTGGGGGCCGCCCCTCGGCAAGCTCCCACGCCGGGGGCCTGCCGCTCAGATCACCCCGAAGTCTGACCCAGACACTCCGGGAACGCCCAAGACTGCCCCCCCCCCTTAGCCAGGCCACACCTCGGAAGCCCCCACCCTGATCTGGAAGGAAGTGGTTGAGGTTCATTCTGACAACATCCTAAAAGTCAAGTTGTCCCTTTGAGGGTTTGGCATCTACAAAGCACTTGACCCTAAATTGTCTGTCGTGGGTAAAGAGTTTTCTTTTAAAGTTTTCCCCCCAAGGGCTGCTGAGACCCAGGACCTGGGCTGGGCAGTGGGGGCGGGGAGGTGTGCGTACTCCTCATGACGACGAGGGTCCGCCTTTGGCTCCGCCCTGTCCCTCACCCTGGGGGGACCCCTGCTTGCCGCCCTCTTGTGCGGGCTGAGCTCACTTCCCTTCCTGCTGCAGTCCCCAGGCCCAGCCCTCGCACATCTCCCACCATTTCCTCCTTCTGTACTTGGGGTGGGGGAGGCCAGGGACAGGGGAGAAAACGGGGGCTCAGAGAGGTTCAGAAATTTGCTCAAGGCCACACAGCAGGGAGAGTAGAGCTGGGATCTGACCTTCTGGCTCCCGGCCGTATCCTGGGTGCCTGGGCCTCCAAGAGCATGCACGGTCCCACCCCTCTAGGAAGGTCCCGGGTGGGCAGCGCCCATCCCAAGCAGAGCCACCTAGAGATGGCAGTCCGGGTGGGCATTGCTCCCCTGGCCTCCCTGAGTATGGCCGCCCTGCCCAGCGGGGCACAGAAGGGGCTGCAAGTTTACCATGGGCAAGAAGCTAGATGCTGGGAGGTTTCGGTGGCTTTGAGGAGTCGCCGTGGAACTACCAACTGGCTAACCTGTGGTCCTGCCCTCCAGGCCCAGTGACGAGCACCATCCGGAAGTAAAGGCTGATGGGTACGTGGACAACCTCGCGGAGGCCGTGGACCTGCTGCTGCAGCATGCGGACAAGTGACAGGCCTTCTGGGAGGGCCCCCAGCCTCCTGCCAGCCTCCCCGGTGCCCAGACCACCCTAGACCCTGCCCTCTGCCCTGGGCTGGCGGACGAGTGGGCAGACTCAGGCAGCTCTGGGCTCCCTGCCCCTGGGCCACCAGCCCCTCCTGTGTCTCTCTCTGCTCACCCCCCCCTTCCCCGCAGAGTCTGATCCCCTCCGGGTGGCCTGGCCTCTGCCTTGCTTCCCTGGCGAAGTCAGGAAGTGGGTGGACCTGCTGGATCCCCGAACTCGCTCTCCATTCGTGCTTTAACTGCACTGGCAAATCGGCCCTGGGCGTTTGCCCATCACCTCTTACCATCTAGTCCTTACCTTTTAGGGAGGAGCCTGGAGAAAGCCGGGGCCGCCCGGCACAGCCTTTGCAGCCCAGAGCTGAGCCGGCCTCCCTGGGACTGCCCAGCGGCCCTGTCCTTGCCCACCGTCAAGAGTGGCCGCTCAGCGATCCCCACACCCCCCAAGGACTCAGCCCACCCTTCCCGCCCCACGTCCCCTTTGGAGCCAGAATAGAGTGGCACCCTGTGCCCTCGGGAGGTGGCCGTCCTACACAGCAACAGGTGTCACATCGGGAATCCAGGTTGCAGGCAGAGGGTGCTTTCTGGAGCCTTAGCTCAAGAGAGCCAGGGTGCACAGGAGGAAACAGCTAAATAAAACTCTTTTCGAACCTGTGGCGACTTGGGCTCTGACTGCGTGGGGGTGGGAGGCACTGTCCCTGACTCTGCCCAGGACTTGAACCCCTAACATCAGAGGGCCAGGGCCCCGAGACGCCTCGCCTGCCCCAAACCTTCATTTAACAGAGGGGGAAACTGAGGCTCCACGGGGACCAGGGGGACCGGGACAAACGTGGGCCTTCCCCACGGAGCAGCCCGAGGCCGGCAGTGGTGAGCCACGGGCATCCAGAATTCTCTCGCAGCCCAGGTTTCAGGTTTCACGCTCCATCAGCAAACTTGATTGTTCTCTTTCTCCCCAAGTGCATCCAGAAGCCACTGGCGAATCTTGGGAGACTCATAAAAGACTCATGCGTCCCCCCCATAAGAGGATTTCCTTTAAACAAAAAGCAGATGATGATAAAACGCCAGACCTTGAGCCTGAGGCCCCAGGCTCGGGAGCCCAGGGCAGCGGGGCTGTGCAGTCCAGGGCCTTGCCCCCCAGGCTGGCCACCATGAAATCAGGACTAGGAAGAAGTGAGAGGCCACCAGCTGAGGCCCGAATCAAGGCCTGGCTGACCCTGCACCCCATGCCTGTCCAGTCCCCCACGACCGCTCCCTGGAGGGCAGCCTGCAGTAGCCGCAGTGGCTGTGGCTCTCCAGGTGACCCAGCACACAGGCACCTCTGTAATGAAAAAAAGCTCTTTGGGGCTGAGGCCCAGCCCGACTCTGGGGCCGCCGTGTGACCCCCGCACCTCAGCTACCTGGTCCTTTCCTGAGCCCCGCTGGGGATGCCGTCCCCTGCCCGGCTGCCGCCTGGGACCACGTGCCCTTCCTCACCCAGGGGTCCGTCCAGCTGCCAGGCCCCGGCCCGCAGCAGACCCTCCCACCACACCCCCAAGCAGGGTGGGCACAATTCTCAAGCCAGAGCCACTGGCCACCGGTGGGGCTGGGGTTCAGGGCTGGCAGTGGCCCCGTGCTCAGGAGACGCACCCCAGAGCTGCCACAAGGCCAGCAGAACATTCCAGGCACAAGGGCCTCTCCTGCCCCAGATCTCCCAACTCAAGGGTCCACACGATCCCAGCCCTGGGGAAAGCCCAGCTTGAACTGGGTTAATCCAGCAAGAGTTTACCAACTACAGAACTTGTAAATCTAGGCCTGGCTGCATCCAGGCCCTAGGCTAACCCCAGGGGCAGGGCAATGGCAGACCCACCCAAACTGGCACAGGAGAAGGGAGAGGTGTGGCACCAGAAGGACAGGACAAGGGGACATCGCATGGGCACCTGCTGACAGGCTGGGGGCTGGGCCGTGGCGAGGGACACGTGGATGCCTGCCGCCCACTCACCAAGCCGCCTCCCAGCCTGACTGCAGCAGCCCCAGCTTTCCTGCTCAGAACTGTCCCGTTTTAGGTGATAAACCTACTGAGCATTTTGTTTCAGCTCATTTTTTCTTGAGTCTTTAAAAATTTGTTTTAAAGATTATAAAAGCAATATGTATTACTATAGGAAATTCAACAGAAAAGTAGGAAATGGAGCCACAAGTCCCTCAGAACCTGAGTGTGCACCTCCTTGCACAATTGTTTCCCTCGTGTGAAGATCAGCGCTTTTCCTTTTTTTTTGCTTTTTAGGGCTATACTCTTGGCATATGGACGTTCCCAGGCCAGGGGTCGCTGGCCTACACCACAGCCACAGCAACACCAGATCCGAGCCGCGTCTGCAACCTACACCGCAGCTCACGGCAATGCCAGATCCTTAACCCACTGAGCGAGGCCAGGGATCGAACCCGCAACCTCATGGTTCCTAGTCGGATTCGTTTCCTCTGCACCACGACGGGAACTCCCTGAAGATCAGTGCTTTTATCACAGTCCGGATGGTACTGTACGTCCAAGGTGGTACCGGGGTTTCTGTGTGTTGTCGCATGTAAGCCCCACAAGTGTCACGAGCCCCGTCTACACTGAGATGGCTACTCAGTCAGCCTGTGTCCCGGAGGCCCACAGACCGTGCCCATGTCACATGCAGGCGGCCCACAGTGGGGCCGGGCCCAGAGCCCTGTGGCCGGACCCAACAGCAGGCGGGTAAGCTGCTGCCATGAGCCCCAGAGCCTGTGCTTGTGGTGGTGTCCCTCCCAGCCCCCGACACGAAGGAGGCAGCCGGGTGAGGGAACACACATGCACTGGGGACCTCCTGCTGGGGACTCCGTGGTCGCGGCCATGGCCGTGGCCAGCCCTCCCACATCTGAGCCTCTCGACAGCTCTGAGACGTTCGCTCTCCCCATTTCACGGACCCGACCCCGAGACTCGGAGGGGACGGAAGGACCCAGGCTCTGCCCATGCCAGCCCAGAGCCGAAGGTCCCAAGGGCAGAGTGGGGACCCTCCCACCCGCCATCCAACAGAAAGCGCACCGCCGGCCCCAGCAGCTGGGTATTGAACCAGGAAGCTTTATTTACACAGTAAAAGTAACAAGCAAATTCCTGAGACTAGAGCGGCTCTAGTGCAAGACAGTCGTGGCCTGCGTGGAGGACAGGCTGCGGTGGGTGGAGGTGGGGCTCGGACCCAGCGCCTTCTGCTCCCGGGTGCGTCGCCGGCCGGGGTGGGGGCCCGGCCCGACACTGCACCTTCTGGCCGCCACGCTCCCTGAAGCTCCACGGAGCCCACAGGGTGCAGCTGGGGGAGCACACAGGCCCCAGAGACCTTGGCCCCACCGACGCGCCGGCCCCTTGCCCCCGGGACCTCGCCCCCCTTGCTGAAACACAATTTATTTGCCAAAGACTATGCTAGAAGGTCAGACTATCCTACCTAGGCTACGAGATCTCCACTGCAGTCTGGGTTTGTCTTTTTTTTTTTTAAATCTTTTTCTCTTCTTCCCTCTTTTAAAGAGGCATGGTTTTCCGCGGCGCCAGTGCAAGGGGTTTGACCAACTGTGTGGCTGTGGCAAGAGACGGCACCATTGCCTGGGCAGAGGCACTGCCCCGACGGGGGCCCTGCTCGCGCCCCAGGCCGCGGGGCCCGAAGCGGTCATCGTTAGGTGACTGGCCCCGAGGCCGGAGCGCACGCGGCTTCAGCCCGTGGCTGGGCGTCCAGGGCGGAGTGGGAAACGCGCGCGCCACCCATCCTGGAGACCCCTTTGGATGCTGGGTTTGTTTTCCTTCTAACGTGGACTTCTCCCTTATTTCAATTTTCTTTCTGTGTACAATTTCACAAAACTTTCCGGCTATAAAAACTTTGTTGAAAAGTAAGGCTGAGAATGAAAATCCATATGAATGATGAGAACAAGCTCTCCTGTGGCCCGGATGTCGTGTCTGCCCGTGGGCCCGGGCCCGGCCCCCACCGCGAGTAAGGCAAGAGGGTTTGCGGTAATGTAAACGGCGAGGCTGCGGCCCTGACCCCCAGCCCGGCCCCCGGGGCGGCGGCCCCTGTCCTCCAGTGGCTTTAGCAGGTGCTCCCACTGCCCCCTCCCCATCCGGCTCTCCTGGAGCCGTGACCCTGCTCTCGTCCTTCGAGGCCCCCCGGGCAGGTGGCCAGCCTGGCACAGCCCTCCCCCCAGCTCTGAACTTGCTCAGTCTCTCCTCAGAAGCAGGAGTTCATGGGCATCGGCGGCGAGAGGCAGGGCCCCAGCCGAAGTGCGGCTCGGGGGAGCCCACCCGGGACAGCCCTCCCAGACCAGAAGTCCTGCTGCCATAGCAGCAGAGCTCAGATGGGCCTCTCTGGCCGTGTGGCGGCACCTTCTAGACAAGGTCTGCTCCCTTCAATCAAGACGGATGTGAAGGAGTTCCCATTGTGGTTCAGGGGGTTAAGAACCTAGCTAACATCCATGAGGATGTAGGTTCAATCCCTGGCCTCGCTCAGTGGGTTAGGGATCTGGCGTTGCTGTGAGCTGTGGCATAGGCTGCAGATGTGGCTCGGATCTGGCGCTGTGGTGGCTGTGGTGCAAGACGGCAGCTGCAGTTCTGATTCGACCCATAGCCCAGGAACTTCCATATGTTGTAGGTGCAGCTCTAAAAAGAAAAAAGAAAAAAAAAGGACAGACACTAAGCCACCTGAGGGCCATCTCCTTCTCTGAGGGCCATTCTCTGCCCTCTTTGCTGCTGTTGAGGGCCTGGGCGAGGAGCTTCCAAGAGGGTGGGAATAGCCAAGAGAGGCTTGAGGAGGCTGGAAAGGGCCAAACCTTGCCCTGGGCCAGGATCCGTTCTGCCCAAAAGCGCCCCACGGCTGGGCTTTTGGCTGATGGGAGCAGCGGGGGTGGTGGTGGTGGGGAGGCTGGGACAACTGCTTGTCCTTCCCCGCCGCCGGGCCTGAGAAGCGGGGAGCCGACCGGCAGGGTCCAAGGGGGTCCCCGCACCACCCACCGCCACGTGCCTCCGCTCCTGGCCGTGCTGGCTCGGCCCCCACCCCTCTCTGAGTGGGAGAGAGATGGGACCCCGCTTCTCTCGCCCCAGAAAGGACTGCTGTCCAGGGCACGTGCCCTCTGTGGCCACTCCTGGGTGGGCCAGGGGGTCAGTACCTCCCACCCCAGGCTTTCTGAGGGTGAGGCACCAGTATGCACTCTGAATTCACATGCTGCCAGATGCCACCCAACAGCCACCCAGCCTCCCCTGGACCAGCTCTGAGAAGACGTGGTCTGCACGACCCGCCAGGTGGGGACTGAGCTAGTGTCTTCTTCCGCCTGGAGCCGAGGCCCCCGGTTTGGCTCTCCAGGGTCCCCAGGGGACACGCCTTTGGCGGGACCTGCCCAGTGCCACACACGCGTTAGGCTCTGCGACCTGAGGCTTTCAACAGTCTGAGAGGCCAGGGAGTTGAGACTTTCTGCAAGCATCTTATGGCTGATTTTTAAGAAAAGCCAACTATAAATCAGAATTGAGCCGCCACATTTTTGATGTTAAAAAAAGCGAAGGTTTAAGTTTCCCGAATATGGCTTCTCTTGAGTGGAAAGAGAGTGAGAACCATCTGCACTCAACCTGCAGCAGCGAGGCACTCGCCCTCAGCAGAGGATGGGCTGGAGCCAAGTGACTCCAAGAGCGCCTCTGTCACGCGGCCGCCAACTTGAGGGGACACACGGTTATATTCAGCCTCATGGGCAAAGGAGCCACTTGCTCACAAGCCCACCTAATGCTACCGTCTGCAGAAGACGCCAAGTTGCCAAAAGCCAGATCCCAAGAGAGCAGAGAGAGCCACGTGGTGTGTCTGCAGGCTGGGCCGAAGAGGAGCGGTCTGGGAGCGAGGCCTCGGGCGGCCGGGGCCCCTCGTCGCCCGGGGGACGGGGCCGCGGCACTTACACCCTCTGCTGCCCCCGCTGACCAGTCCCCACCCACCAGCGAGACCGTGCTTGGAACACAGCACGGCCCCCGAGAGGCCAGCGGACACCTGTGTCCCCGAAACGTGCACAGGGCCTGGGCCTGCTCACCTCCGGGGGGCTCTGTCTTCCTGAGGACGTTTTTGAGAGGTCGCCCTTTGTGGGGACTCCTCTCCAATCACCTGAATCCTCTAAGCTCATTGCTCAGTGACAGGTGCATCACGGGACACGCTGCCAGCCGCCTGCCCTCCCAATGTGGCCCCCGAGAGGCAGAGAGCCCCGGGCCAGGCTCTCCACCCCGCAGGAGGGGCCGGTGGGTCTGTCCTTTCAGCCAACAGATCCACCAAGTGTCTGCCCAACCAGATGGCCTCTAGTGAGCACCCCAAGTCGCTCCCTGGACCCCGAGAGCCCAGACATGGAGGCGACCCCGGCAACCTGGGCCTCTGTCTCCCACACTTGGATTTAAGGCCAAATGGTTCTGGTGTAACTGCGGAAGGCAGCCTCTCCCGACCCTGCCCAAGCCTGAGACCCGGGCGAGAAGGCACGGAGTACAACTGAGGGACAAGAAGGCCGGGGGGCCGACTCCCCAGCCCTGAACCTGAGCAGGAGGCCAAGAAGGGCCTGGACACCAGCGGATGGACTTGAGCCCCGCGGGAGCCTGGCGGGGGTCGGCAGGCGGAGCGGGCCAGCCCTGCCAGAAACGCCCGGGACGGCCCAGCGGCGACGGCTGGCACGCATGTCCTGATGTCCCACAAGAGAAACGGGCGAGGGACCGAAACCAAGAAGCTTCTCTCGGCTACAGCAGTTCCGTGGGCCGCGGCTGCGTGCTGGTAGAGGCTGAGGCGCTCCCCGGCGGGGGGACAGTGGCTCGGGGAAGGCGGTGGGCTGGCTCCCTGGGCCCTGACGCCTTCCGAGAAGCTTCGATCAGGCCCGGGAGTGGGGCTCCCCCGACGAGGGCCCGCCTAGGGACGAGAGGGAGGCCCGTCGACTCTGACGCACCCCTTCCCCCGACCAGGGCCCTCGGCCCCTCAGTTGTTCTCTATCTGTTCAATGTCCAGCTCGCCGTCCAGGGAGCAGGGGCTGTTCCGGGAGGCCGCGCGGTCCCGCCAGGCCGTGGCCGGCTCCCCCCGCCTGGGGCAGCCCTCGTCCAGGGTGCAGCCGCCCGGCTCCTCGCAGCACGGCTCCTCCCAGCAGGCGAGCTGGTCATCCAGGGACGGGGCCAGAGGCTCGGGGACCGGGGTCCCGGCGGGGGTCCTACCCCCCGGGCCGGAGGCCGAGAGCAGGGCAGTCCAGGACCTGGTGCTGCTGGCGTGGAGGGCGAAGGGGCCGGGGGAACCGCAGTCCTCCATCCCTGCGCTCAGGCTGCTGAGGCTGCTGAAGGTCTGACAGTTCTGTGGGGAGAAGACACACAGGTCACCGGGCATCAGGCCCCCTTCCTGGAACCGGCGGCCCGCGCACCCTGACCAGCCGGCGATGGGGCCACCAGGCGGTGGAAGGGCCCCCAGATCCTGGCCTCCTCCGGCACCCGGGAAAAGCAGGTGACTCGCTCATGAAGAAACACCCTTGGCCAGAGAACGCGGGTTAACAAAGAAATGCAAAGCCCAGTTATTCACGGAGACGCTGGCAAAGAGCACAAGCTCGCGAACGCCCTGGGGACGCCGCAAGGAGAGCGCGGGCGCAGAGCGCTTGACCACAACCTTCCTGAAAGGCTCAAAGTCCTTCATCAGGCCAGTTCACGTCTAGGGTTTTATCTAAGGAAAGCAGTTCAGACGCGTGCGGAAATTGAGCGGCATGCACCTTCCTTGTCACACTGTTAAATTGAAAGGAAGAGAGTGACCCAGTTCCCTGGGATAATGGTTCCATCAAGCAGGTGTTTTCACACGGGGGAGGCTCTTCAGTCATTGAAAGAACGCTGCAGGGGTGGATTTACTGACGCGAATGGAAACACCACCAGGCTGCACAAAGAGGGCGTGGCGTCCAGGCCACCTTCCCGCCATGATGGGGAGGGGGGCATGGGCCGGGAAGGTTGAACTGACGTCCAGTCCTCATGCAGATCACAGCCCCCAGGGACAGGTTTCCCGGTGAGCCCTGGGCTCCTGTGCCCTCGGCAGGCACCCAGCTGGCAGATGCCACAGCTCGGCTGGGGCCCTCGGGCAGACAGACCCCTCAGCCTCCCGGGGCCTCAGCTGCCTCATCTGCAAGAAGTGAGTGACAGCCCTCGCCTGTCCCGCAGGGCCCTCTGAGGTTCCCGTGAGAGAATGTGGCCGGCCAGAGCTCCCCCAGGCCAAGCACTGCCTCTGTGTGGGGCCGCCCTGGACAAGGAGCCGTCCTGGAGCCTGCCTGAGCAGTGAGAGCAGCTTGAACTTGACCCAAAGGTGCTTGAACTTGACCCCCACCCACTCAGAGCAGGGCAGGCCCAGCATCGCGCACAAGTGGGTCCAGTTAAACACCCATTAAACGCTGGCGAAGCACAAAATCGGGACAGAGAACCACGTCGACAAGGGAGCCCACGACCCAGCCCTGTCATCCCCGACAGGATGAGTGGCAGGGTTGTCTCTTCTCAGGGACGAGACGGAGGAGACGTGTGGCGGAAGCAGCAGGGAGGAAAACCTGGGCTTGGGTGTCTCTGACCCGGTGTGGGGTGTGTGGCGCAGGAGAGCACCGCCCGCCTGTCAATGCCAAGGTCACAGGCCCATCCCTAGGGCCCTGGTCCCTTCACAGGCCACCGTGTTTGTATATCACTTTGAAATAAAGATGACCACCGGCTGTCACAGCGAACAAGCTGCTGAAACAGGCTCGGCAAATGGAAAATAAAGGGCGAGCTCCCTGGAGGAAGGCGGCCGAGGCTGTGGCGCACGCCCATTCCCAGCCGCACCACACAGGAAACCGGCCTGATGGGTTTGCTTGTCGTGGACTCTTGATTAACTGAGGGGGGAAGGCTGGGGGGCCGGGGCCCTTTGGGAAACAGAGCTGGGATAGAGGAGAGAAGGGCTGGGCCGCCAATTAGACCCGAGATGCTGGCCCAGGCCGTGCTGGAAGCCCAGGTCACTGCCCCGCCAGACTGGGGCCCCTTGTGTGCCCCCCTCCCCAGGGCCACCGCGGGGTTCCCTGAGGCCCCAGTCTGCACAGGGCACATCCCCTCCACTGCCACAGCTCCTCACGCAAAACAGCCCCCCAGATCCTCTGTGCTCCTGGTCAGGACACAAAGCTGACACTGGTGGCAGAGACCCAGACGCCTGCAACGCGAGGGTCTCTGAGGCCCCTTCAGCCTTCTAGCTACTGTCCTGACGGGCCTAGACCTGAACCAGGACGAAAGGAGAACCGGGTGGGGCAACAAGAAGGAGGAAGGGTGGCCCCACTCAGGCAAGGGCGTAGACCCTGGCCCCTCAGCAAGGAAGCCGAGGAGTGAGGTCAGGGAGTCGGATCCAAGCCCCCCCAACGCGGCCAGGCGGTCTTTCTCTTGCCCCATAGAAGTGGTGGTGTGCGAGGAATTTCTGGGGATGACAGTGTGACTCCCGTTACAAATGACAATGTCCGGCATAAGCCTGCTGTGCTGTGAACGGGTCACAGGAGATGCCGGGACCCTGACGCCCTCTGCCCTGGGGGACAGGCTGCGGCGCTCTCCCCGGAGTGGGAGACACCCAAGCTGGTGTCGCCATCTAGCGTGAGCTGTACCCTGAAAACTGTGTCCACCTGAACAGCCAGTGCTCCCGAGTCTGCCCGAGCTCGTGGATGCGGGTGGCTGACTTCACAGGAAATGTGACAACGTGTGTCTGGGCACTAACCGTGTTAAACATCGGCCGCGCCAGCAACAGGGTGCGAGGGACCCCAGTTTGCCAGAACCTTTCAGAGATGTGGTCTTTGCCTTAAGTGTGCCCTGGAAAGGACCAAGGTCAAAGCCTATCACAGATCTGGGCTCTGCCACACACGGGCATGACAGCTTGCAGACGAGAAACTCCAACCTTTGTGCGCTGGCCCACCTGACAAATAAGGGGTGAGCCACCCCGCTTCTGACTCTCTAGAATAACTGGATCCTTTTCGCTTTGCAGCAGGGCAAGAAGCTGCAAGATTTGGTTGCTGAATGTTATCGCAAGCCCCAGGATGCCACTGAACCCCACCCTCTGACAGTCCCCAAAGGCACCTGCTCTTTGGCTGCAAAGCCAGTGCCACTTGAAAAATGCTGCTGACTCAAAACTCAGCTGTTTCAGCCACAGCGAAAACCAAGACCCACCTGATGAATGTCCCAGCCAGTGGCACGCCCAACCTGCGGGGGAAGGAATGTGACTGCCACAATGGGGCGGTGTGTGTCCTGCCCAGGCTCCATCCCAGGCGGGCCCATGCTGTGCCCACATCCAGGGCGTAGCCCACACCCAGGCCCGAGGCAGCGCTGTGCCCACGACGCCCTGGGGGCAGGGTCCCGCCCAGGCTCTCCTGGCAGCTCATATTCACCAAAGCTCAGTTCCCAGGGAAGAATGTTGCACGGGCCTGTCGGAGGCCTGGAGGCCTGTGCGCCCTCGGAAATACCTGAGGAAAGCTGCAGAGCTGCACCCAAGTTCAAAGCACCATGTGAACACATCATGCCAGGGGGAAGTGGTGCCTCCGAAACACAGTCCCCCATGCCAAACTCTGTTCTCCCGAGGAGCAGTCCTGTCCCGTAACAGAGCTCAAGAAGAATGGTCCACATGGCCTCAGGCTAGTGGTTGGAGACCCCGGGGTCAGCACCCTAGTCCTAGAGTCTGGGGCGACTTTGGAATGGGGCCCCTGAAAGTCAGGTTGTTTTCATCAGACCCTCCAGACCTCAGGTCTAGCCAGCTGTGTCCGGCCCCCTGCACCCCAGTCTCCCTAAGGCTTTGCAGCCGGGAGCAGTGGCCCCTTCTTCTGCACGGCACTTCTGTGCAGGTATGTGCTCCTACGCCTTCTTTCTTGGAGGATGGGGGGAGGCTCCCAGCTGGCCTTGGGGGCTGAGATGAAAAGCCCTGCCTTCTGGGACTCGGCTCTGGCAGAACCCTGTGCCACCCTCACTACAGACAGAAGCTCATGACCTGGGCGGTGAGAGCCCTGAGGGTCAGGTGGGCTTCCATCCACATTTGGTCCCACTGCCCACATTGCGAGAGGCCGAGAGGACCCAGCCCTCACCAGCGAGGGCACCTGTGCCCTGAGCTGCAGGCTGGCAAGCAAATCTCCTTGGGAAATTCAACTCAGCAGACTGAGCCCCGTCTTTTCTGACCACCACCCATCCTGCTGCACCTCGAGCCATCGGCTCTGTCCCTTCCCCATGTGCCAGGGCTCCCGATGTCAGCCCGGGGCAGCCACGCACGGCCCAGGCACGGCGGGCTGTGGGGGTGCCATGGCTGAGAGCAGGCGGTGGCTGTCCCCTTTTCCTTGGTCATCTTCCTATGGGGGTCAAGCTGTGTTCCTCGATCCAGTCTCCCCAGGCCCCATCCTGCCCTCAAACCTGGAAGGCGGGAGCATGGTTCCCGGTGCCCGGGGCAGGGGCGTGGGACGCCAGCCCGAAGTCAGGGGAGCGGGGCCTAAGCCTGGCTTATCCACCGACAGAGTCAGCTTATTTGGGAAATGGAACAGTCGTCGCCAGCCTGGATGCTCCCTGGGCTGTGGCAAGGGTCCCACAGTAAAAGGGCTGCGGGCGCTACCCGCAGAAACCCGTTCCCCAGCACTGAAGCGCTGGCCGGGTCAGCTCCCTGTCCCTCCCCCGGGGTGGCTGATCCGCGCAGGAAGCTTCCCCTGCCTGTGGGGAGCAAGCCCCAGATGCTCTTCACATCTGGGTCCCTGGGAGGGGACCGAGGGCTTCGTCTCCATCCTGTCTGCTTCCCCCACTTCCTACAGGATTCTCCCAACATCCGAGGCCAGATCCTCTGTCTGGCACCGCTTCCAAGGAACCGACCTAAAACAGGCCGTGACAGCACCTGCGTCAGCGGCTCACGGCACACCTGCTTCTTCCAGAACAGCAACGCTAGGGCCTGGTCGGAGGCTGGCCCGTCAGAACCAGCGTCCTTGTGCTTACTGGGGAGCAGTGGTTGCTGGGGACTTGTCCTTGGTCAGCCCGCGTCCTAAGCGTGGCGCCCAGATGACACTTCCTCTCAGTGTTGTTCTGGGAGAAATGACGTCTCCGCGAGGCACGTGTGTGTTTCCCCTGGTCAGACACCCAGGCCTCCCTCCCACTTCCCGCTGCCGGCACCGGCCCCATCCTTTGAGGCTGGCGCATTTGTTCTTCCTCTTTTTAATCCTATCTCCCACTTTTGCATCCAATTTTATGGATCTCTCTGTGTTAGAGGTTTTTAGGCAACTACCTTAAATCCCTCTAGAAAGAGGGGCGTCAATAGGCCCTACCGGTCAGTCGGGACAACCAGGCCACCAGGTCCCCTCCTGGAGCCTCGCAGCCCCTCTGCTGCAGGCTGCTCGACTTAGAGCTCTGGCTAAGCAGAGGCATTTCCTCCCCAAACAGACGCCTTCAAGAGCACAGAATTCTCCAAGAATCAAGAAAGCACCAGGCCAGGAGAATGGCTAGCGGCCTGGAAATTTTCTAAGTCTCATTTATGCTGGAAGCTGGCACGGAGACGACCAAGGAGGAGAGGCAGGCGGTTTCCTGGGGTGGTTTTTTATTTTTTTTAAACTATCTCAGAAGAGAGAAAAAGGCACTAGTATATTTTGGGCCTATCTTTAATCCATCTTTGGTAAATCTGAATTCTGTAGGAAGGCTGGACTGTCTCTCACAGGAAGCCCCGGGCCCCGAGGCGTCAGGCGGTGGGGCTACGCCGGCTCAGAGCCATGGCTCTGGTGTCAGGCAGGTGCTGGAGCAGGCCAAGGGCAGTGGGCGCGGTCAGCCCGGTGCAGCGGGTGCTCCCCGGCCCTGCTCAAGCTGGGCCCTCACTCCAGACATCTTATCACCGAGCTGAGGCCGCAGCCCAGCCCTGCTTCCTGCTCAGTCAGGCCTGCGTCAAGGCCCAGCCCCTTTCTGTGACGTGCCTACCTTTGGGTCCCCAGGAGGCAGCCCTTGTGAGCCTGGACTGCTTCCCCATTCTCACGGACAAGGGAAAGGCAGCCTGTGCAACCCGGAGGGGGACAGGGACAGAGAAGCCGGGTGGCCAAGGCCTGAAATCAGAAAATACAGCTGCCTTGAGGGAGCCTCTGGGGCCCAGGGAGGCCCACTGATTGGGCCCTGGACACTCAAGGCTCTTCCCAGACCACAGGTTCTAGAACCAAACAGCCCGGGGAGGGCAGGGAAGAGCTGTGGGGAGGTGGCCCTGGCAGTTACCAGGAAGCCCCTGCCTTCCTGTGCCGTCTCCCCAGCTCACTTCTGCAGAGGCCGCAAATGCTTCCTGACAACCTGGCTGCATGGTGGGCTCCTCCCCTCATCCCCCAGAGCCCCGCTTTGCGACGCCCCCTGCAGAAGCCAGCCCCAGCCTGTCTGGTCCCTGCTGGGCCCCCGCGGCCCTGACCCCCAGCAGCTCGTGGAAGGTGCCAGTGGAGGGGTGGGAAGGAAGGACCTGCCGGGCTGGCCCCAGGGGCTCAGCTTGGGCATCCACGCAGCCCTGAGGTCCCAGGCGCTGTGGGCACGTCCTCTGAATGGTGACCAACTCTGTGATCCGGTCCCCTTATGCCTGCGCCACACGGGCCACGTTGTGGCGAATGCTATATCTGTGCCAGGCCCCAGGGTGGCAGGTGGCCTGCCTGAACACGGAAGGTGTGGAAGCCGATGCCAAAGGGCCTCCCAGCACAGTCACAATCGGAAAACAAACACCGTGTTTGGCGGTGTGCGTTCCGGCCGGCACGCACTCAGGACAGGACTTGTGTAACCACCTCGCTCTCAGCTTGGCGTGAAGAGAATTCTTTGCCTGACAAAAGTCGAGGGAAATTTTCAAAGCACACAGGGCTCTGGCGGGGGGCCAAGGCGAAGGTGCTGCCGAGACACAAGGGGGGCCTGGGGGCGGCTCCCGCAGCAGGAGGGGGTAGGGAGGCACCGAAGTGGGTCCGAGGCCCCAGAGGGCACGGCGGGCACTGGTTCTTGTTCAGCTGCCAGGAGCTGGGGGCCTCGAGGGCCATGTCGGGCACAGGGAGACAGGACGGCAGAGCCCTCAAGGCCCCCAGCCCAGCCCGAGCAGCTCCAGGTCTCTGTTCTGATACTGGTTTCCAGAGAAAGCGGCTGCTTTTTGGAAAAAAGGAGCAAATTGCCTTACTGTGCAGATGTGCAGGCTGAGGCCAAGGGGATGAGACGGGCCCCAAACGCATAGCTGTGGAGTTCCTGTCGTGGCGCAGCAATAACGAACCCGACTAGCATCCATGAGGATGCGGGTTCGATCCCTGGCCTCGCTCAGTAGGTTAAGAATCCGGCATTGCCGTGAGCTGTGGGGTAGGTCGCAGATGTGGCTCGGATCCCACATTGCTGTGGCTGTGGTGTAGGCCGGCAGCTGCAGCTCCGATTTGAATCCTAGCCTGGGAACCTCCATATGCCACGGGTGTGGCCCTTATAAAAAAAAAAAAAACATAAATCACACAGCCTGGTTGATGAGCAACCAGACCTCTTGACTTCCCGGCCGAGTTCAGGAGAACATTCGCTCCTCGGGCAGGATGGCGGCCCAGAACAGACTGGACAAGCCTGGGCTGGAATCCCAGCTCTGGCGTAGCCTCTGGGGCCCTTGGCAAATCATGAAACCTCTGAGTCTCAATTTCTCGTTTGTACAACAAAGCTAATAACAATAAGAGCCCTAAACAAAGTCACAGGATTGTTTGGAGTTAACTGCACGGAGACCATGCAGAGGCCAAGGAGGTGCTTGGCAAACCCGAGCTCCGTCCTCCCCGCCGTGCTCAGGCTCACAGGGCACGCCTGTGGCTCTCGGGGGACACTGCACAGCCAAGCGGTCGGGGGCTCGGCTTTGGGGACAGAATCTATGCCAGAGATGGTCAAACCCATGGTCCTTTTTAACCAAGACCTGCTTTCAGGAGCAAGAAGATACGGTGGCTGCACGAAAAGTGAAACCTCATGGAATAAAAATACCAGAATCCACCAGACCGACAGGAAGAAAACCTCATAGGACACCAATGTGGGTTTTAACGAACAGAAAGATACCGTGTTGTGAACAGGAAGATTCAACCTCAAAATGGTGTGAATTCTCCCTGAGTGAGTCGGTACGTCCAACTCCATCCCAATCGCTAACATCAACCCCCGCCCCCCAAATCTTAAGCCGATTCTCAAGTTTTTCATGGAAAAAGAAACATGTGCGATTACTCAGGAAGCCTCAGTGAAGAACAAGGAGGAGACTGGTCCACCAGAGGCTAAAACATATCACGGAGCGGCAGTGATCAGGAGCACGCTAACGCGGACACTCTCTAAAGGATAAATCCTGGAAAGGGCTGAAGTGTTCTGGGGCGCTGAAATTAGAGGTGATTTTCCGTGTCGTTTTTCAGGCATTTCTACAGTGTCTGGTTTTTACTTATTGTGAACCTAATGATAAAGTAAAAAATAATTAGGCGTGATTTCTATGAGGACACACGGACACTAATGAAAGAGAAGAGAATGTTCTGAAACAGCCCCAGTTTAGCAGATGATAAAAGGGGAATCTCAAAGCGGAGAGAAAAAGATAGAATTTTCCGTAGCTGGTATTGATACACATGGGTGGACATATTACAAAAGGAAAAAAAAAAAAGTTGGCTCCATATTCATACCATATACAGGCTAAATTCTACTTAGACCCAAATTGTGCAATATAGAACCATAAAAACACTAGAAGGAAACACAGGAGAATTTCTTTACAGTCTTAGGAGGGAAAGGCCTTTCTAACATCCAAAATCCAGAGCCGTAAAAGAAAGAATTAATAAATGTGATAAAAATGTATGCCTGTAAGAAGATGCCAAAAGCACTGGTAGGAGTGTGCAGTCGCTTTGGCAAACAGACTGGCAGTGCCTCAAAATGTTAAACACAGGCTTACCACAGGACCTAGCAATGCCACCCCTCGGTATATACCCAAGAGAAATGAAAACGTGTGCCCATACCAAAAAAACCGTGGGCATCACTGTTCACAGCAGTATTATCCATACTGTCCCCAAAGAGGAAGCAACCCAAATATCCGTCAATCAGCACATGGATAAATAAAGTGTGGTACCTCTGCCCAATGGAATATTTTCAGCCACAACAAGGAAAGAAGTCCTAACACACAATGAGATGTGGATGAACTCCGAAAACATTCTGCTGTGCTGGGTGAAAGGAGCCGGTCAACAAGAGCCCACATACCATACGATGCCACTTATACCACATACCCAGAACGGGCAGATCCACACAGGCAGAAAGAAGATTAGTGGTTGCCTGAGGCCGGGGACGGCTGAGGGCGAAGAGGGACTGCCAGTGGGTATGAGGTTTCTCTTGGGAATGATGGAAATCTTCTAAAATTGATTGCGGTGACAGTTGCACAATTTTGTGAATATACTAAAAACCACTAAGGTTGTGCGCTTGAAACTGGGGGGATTGTAGAGCATGTGAATTCTCTCTCAAAGAGCTTCTTAACGCCAAAAGCAAAGTCAAAAGATAAGAAATCAGAAGTGAATATTTGCATCTTGTACCGCCAGCAACAACTGACCTCTCCAATGTATAACTGAGAAAAAGAGCAACAACTTGACTTTTTTCCAAAGAGCAAAGGAACAGAGCAGAGGTCACATGAATGACTTTCAACTCTACAAAAAGATGCTCAACTGATCAGAAAAACTGCAAACTAAAATGACACTGAGAAACCATTTTTCAGCCATCCGATTGGCAAAATCCACTCCCTTGAACAGAGTCTGCTGAGGCGTCGCTGGGGAACGGGCCACCTGCATCAGCTCATGGGGTACACGGCTCCCGCAGCCCCATCACCTGGGCAACACCCTCCTGATGACAAATGAACAGGACCTGCAGCCCAGGGACCCTAGAGGTGGGCTGTGGCCACAGAGGATACACCTGCATATCTGAAAGGACTAGTGAACAACGCAGTTCGCAGCTGAGAAGAACTGCCTCCCCGGCTCGGAGGTCTGCAGCCGGGGCCTGGGAAGTAAAGCAGAGCAGGCCCCTGCAAGGGACCCTCCCGTGGTGGGAAAAAGGCAGCAACAGCTCAGCTCTGCCCAGAAGCACCTCCAGGGTCTATCATTTAAGAAAGCGAAGTGCAGGAGTTCCCACTGTGGCTCAGCGGGCTACGAACCCAACTAGTATCCATGAGGATGAGGGTTCGATCCCCGGCCTCGCTGAGTGGTTTAAGGATCCGGCATTGCCGTGGCTGTGGTGTAGGCTGGCAGCTGCAGCTCCAATTTGACCCCTAGCCTGGGAACTTTCATATGCCAAGGGTGAGGCCCTAAAGAGCAAAAAAAGAAAAAAAAAAAAAAAAAAGGCCAGGTGCAGAAAGCCGGAGAGCAGCAGGTTATCTTTTGGACAAGAAAGGCGAATAACGAGCAGGTTTTATTTGCTTACACTCGCGTAAAGGAATTCTAGAAGGATCACAAGAAACAAATAAACGTGAGGGCACAGTGCATGGGCAGGGTGGGGGCAAGGCTTTCTCCCGCGTGTTGTTTTAACTTTCCAACATGTGAGTGTGCTATCAAAAAAATAAAATAAGCGCGGGTGTTGATCCGAAGAGGAAGGGACACACGACGTTAGGAATGAAGAAAAGGACGACTCACAGGCCAACAAAATCCGACTCAAGCGGTCGCTCGGATTCTGGGTTTTAGAAAGAGGCCCCCTCACCCATCTCTGAATGAAAAATCATTTGAATGTCGCTCCACCGAAGTTCTTTTTGACTTTCTTTCCTTCACGCCTTTTGGCAGGAACAAGGCTTACATGTTTTAAGAAACGGCGCTTCGCAAAACTGTGCAGACACCCCCGCCCCCGCCGAGTCCCTGCACTTAATAATCACCAAATTAAATCTGAGTTTCACACAAGCCCAAGACGTGCAAACATCAGGTTGGGCCACACATGTGCCAGACATCTGCACATGGGCGGTCGGCCGTGCGGGCCTTTCCCCAGGCGGGTGGGCGCCCTCACAGACGCGGGGAGGGCAAAAGCTGGAAAACATCTCCTGCTCTAGAGTCTCGCGGGGCTCCCCGCCCGCCTGGCAGGGGCTGGCCTGGAGCTCCTCACTCCGTGGGAGGGCACGGCCATGCTCCGTGAGTGACCCAAGGCAGGGCTGGGGCCACTTTGTGCCCAAACCCCCAGCTTTTCCCAAACGAGGCCCATTACTTGGACCCTGCCAGCCTCGTCCAGATAGGCCAGTGCCAGCCGTTCGGGGCAGCTGCCCGGTCCCACCCCAAGGCCAGGAAGAAGGAGGCTGCCTGATAGTCGGAAACCGCCTGGGGGGAGTGGTCCCCTGGGGTCTGCGAGGGCCCCGGTGCCGAGGGAGCCTTAGACCCACGCTGAGCACAGACATTCGGGCCAGGCGCCTGCAGTTGTGGTGCGTGCGAACGCGGTGCCCCCGTTTCCACCTGTCACCGTACTTCTCCACCTGGCGAATAGATGAGACGCAGAGATTAAGTTCAAAGTGTCAGATTCAGCTGGATTTCCTTTCTGTTTGGTGGGAGGAGGGGGATCACGTCTCCTCCTCAACAATAAAATCTAAACCATAAAGAAAGGCAGGCAACACTGCGGAAGCACAACTGACTGATTTATCTGCTCCAACAGGCCTCACAGCCCGGAAAACTCCAGAAGCAAACAGACCCCACGCCCCTTACAGACGGCCCCCGTCTATCAACGAAATGCCCCCTCCCGCTGGGAGGAACCCCCGGTGCCCTGGCCTCACTCCCACCCTCTCTACTTTGGTTCCACTTCTTTTGAGCGCTGCACCTGTAGGCCTGCGTCCCCAACTTCAGGGAGGACAGTGTCCGAGCAGGGCCCAGAGGCCACCTGCCTGGCTGGGATCCATCCCTCGTCACTGGCTCCTGTATCTGCAGTGACACTGCTGGCACTGGAGGACTGGGTTTCACGGCACTGGCCACTTAGCACTGATCCCCAGCTGACCTGCCCACACCTGGGCGCTGGGACAGGAGGAAAAAAGGCATGTCCCCCATCTGGGACCTCAGCCATCTCCCAAGGCCAAATATTGGAAAAGCCAAATAAAACTTGCCAGAATCCGGCTGAACTCCAGGCAAACCCCAGGCCAGGAGAGCCTACACCAACCATCTCAAGACCACCCCAGCGTCTCCCCCCGCGCTCCGTGCCTGTGGACTGCGAGGCCAGGCCTGGGGACCAGGATGGGCTGGCGGCCCCAAGGGAGGGGAGGGGCCTCTGCGCACTGACTGGACCACCCACAGGGCAGCCCATCTGCCCAGGTCCCTGGAGAGTGACAGTGGGGCCCCTGGGAAGAGGCCCCAGATGGCCAGTACATTGATTCTGGGGGTCGATGGAGGGGTTCCCCTGCTGCATCCAGAGGGGCCCCTCATTGGCTAAAGCTGGCTGTGTCACAAGCCACAAGCCCCACTCCTGTTATCTGTGACCTGGTCCAAGGTCAGGGGTCCCAGGGTGACGGCTCTCCCTAAGGAGGCACCGTGCCTACGTGGGAGAGCCAGCCCTGGCTGGGGGAATCACAAACAGGGTCCAGGCGTGGCCCCAGGGCCTTGGGCAAACCCTGCTCCCCTCGAGGCCTCCTCTAGCCTTTGTTTTGGGACACGCTGGTCCCCAAGGACTGCACAGCAGCCTGCAGAAGGTGGGAGACAGCAGGTGAGTCCCAAGGGTGGTGTGGTGCCCAGGACAACTCTGACAGGGTGTGGGCACCTGGCTCCAGATGCCATGCACCGGGCGTGTCCTGGGAAAGTTCTGAGCCCAAGAGTCGTTGGTCCTTCGAGCCTGGCTGTCCCCACCCTGCCTCGCCTGCGGCACCCCCCCCACTGCCCCCCCGCCCCCTCAGGCTCCCCAGAGGCACTAAGCTCTCCCGGGGGCACCGTCCCTCAGCCAGGATCACCCGCTCAATAACTCTCTCTCCCTTCACAGCCCAGTTAACAGGCTCTCCCCTGCCCCCAGCAAGTCCTCGGGGAATCTCCCTTCCCCGCACCCCCGGAGGGCCTGGTGGCTGAATAACGGTCCCCCTGGAGTGGAATCCTGCCTCTGCCCCCAGGACTGGTGTTCCCTCGGGTTGCTCATGGGACCTGCGCTTCTCTCCCCCCATCTGTGAAATGGAGAAATGACTGCCCTCGTAGGGTTGCGTCGGGGCTGGAAAGGCTTGCTCCGGAGGCCTCCCACACCACCTTGCGGTGCCCGGCTGCACCGAGGGAGGCAGAGGGCTGCGCTGCCACCAGCAGCCCGGGCGGAAGCAGCAGAGGGGAGCCCTTGACCCACAGCTGTCCCACCTGAAAGTGACCCGAGAGAGTAGAAACCGCAGGCACGCCGGGGTGGACAGTGGCTGCGCTGGCCTGGGCTGGACACCGGAGCCCGTCGGGGGCGCAGAGCGGTGGCGGCCCAGCCGGGCTCGGCCAGCATGTCCCAGCGTGCCCCGGCAGAGCAGGTGGCCATGGACGTGCCCGCTGGCGGCGGGTGCGGCAGGACATTCCCGGCACATTCCGCCCCCGGGGGCTGGGCTGTCCCTCCCTCAGAGCCAGAGCGGAGTGGCGGGGACACGGCGTGGGGCCCTGGCGCTCCTGAGCCTCAGAGGCCCCGTTAGAGGCTGCCTCTCCTGGCTTCATCTCACCCAGAGGCGGGCGAGATACTGACTTAGCTACGGGGCAGGGTGTCGGGACGCGCCCCAGGTTCTTGCCCACCAGGCACTCTTCTGGGGTGGCCTGTCCTCTCACCCGGGGAGGTCACGTCTCTCCAACCAAATCTGTCACTGCAGTGAGCAGGGCCTGCGTCTCAGGGAGCCCTGGCTCGGAGTCCGAGCTCTGCTCCGTGCTCTAGGGCAGCCTGAGGTCTCATCGGCTGGAGCCTGGGTCCTCTGAGCTGCAGCGAGGGACGACATGGGAGCCAGAGAGGGTGCACACATCTGAGAGACTGTGTGGTACTCCCCAGATTTCCTTGGGTGCCAGTGGCCACCAGCCCAAGACTCCCCCGTCTTTGCTGTCCTGTCGGGGACCCCGAGTGCAGGGGCCCCTGGGCTGAGGGGTCAGGGGCTTGGGCCCACCTTCTCCTCCAGGACCAGGCCAAGCCCAGTCCAGCATGAGGTCTAGATTCCGGGCCAGGAGCAGGCACCCAGGACACATTTTGTAAAGCACTGGAGATGCCACGGAGGCCGCGGAGGGCGAGGCCTGAGCAGCACAGGTGTGGCCTGGAGCAGGCTCTTTGCCACCAGACACAGGAGTGAGCGTCGGCGGCTCTGAGTGACTCTGGACAAGTCACGTCTGCTCAGAGCCGAGATGGAATCACGCAGCCGACCCTGTGAGTGAGTGTGGGGAAGACCCAGCTCAAGGGCTCCATGTGCCGGCGGAATGCGCGTCCCACTGGTAGGCCTGACCGCGGGCTCCGGAAGGGTTGGCCAGGGTGGGTCCCTGTTGCTTTGACTTTCCCAGGGACACACCTCAACATAACTGTGAGTTTCCTGGTAGGCTTATTTTTTCCCTTTTATTCATTACTGTTTAAATGCTTGGCAGGATGTGGAAACACAGCACCAGCATCTCAAGGCACCTAGAAGCCCATGTGGTCTAAGTTAACGTACCTGAGGGGAGGGGGGGTGCCCAGGGCTTCTGTCATCTCATCGCCTAATCCGGGGAGGCCCACTCTGCCAGCTTCTCCACTACACGCAGAGACACGGTGGGATCTGCAAAGTCCCCCGGGGCGGTGGTGGGCCAGGCTCACCTTACCCATCCCACTGTCTTCACCGCTGCCAGAAGCACCTGAATCCAACCTAACTGCGACCCCCCCAAGCATCCCCCGCGAGTCTCATCTCCTCCTCGGTGAAGCTTCCCGGCGACAACAGCCAAAAGCCCTTCTGACAACGGGGGCTCAAGACGGCCCCCGGGGAAGGTGCAGGGCCTGGAGCAGCACTAAATCACTCTGAAATCCAGACGTTTCTTCACATAAAGAAAATCGACCCGCGAGGCTGAGCTACCGTAAATCCCACCCGTCATCCCCTGGAATCTTGTTCCAGGAACAAAGTCAGGGCGTTTCTGGGGATTCGCTCTCATGTCTCAGCAGCCGTGGAGCCTCCGACTTACTAAGCGATTTCCCTGAGCTTGCTGGGCTTGTCCCGCTGGGCCCTCACGGCACCCCCTAAGTAGGGACGGGAGGCACCAAGGTCCCCGAGGTTCGGGAACCGGCCAAGGCCACACAGGGAGTAAGCGGGGAGGGTCTGAGCCCTGACTGTCCGACTCTGGCACCAAGGGCCTGAGCGCAGGAAGGACAGAAAAGAGGCAGGGGCGGGGCCTCCTGGGGCCGAAGGCCAGCAAGGAAACAGCCCTGCAGGAGGCCGGAGGGAGGCTGCGCCCAGGCTGACCCCGTGTGGGGCCAGGCCCTCGGCCAGATGGGAGAAAGGACCAAAGGCCGTGAGTACATTACTTTTCCCTGGAGTCACCGCCAGGTGATGGATGATGTGTCAGGGGAAATGCTGAAAGCGCCAAGGAGAAGGCCAATCAACGAGACAAAAACGAGAGAATCCAGCCAGCACCTAGCGACAAAGTCAGGGCGCACACAGAATCCCGGGGGTCTTTCCGAGGGTCCCAGCTTAGCCCTCGTTCCCTTCTCCCCTTAGATGTAAATTCACACACGTGCGTGTGCACGCACGCTGCACACGCACACACGGCCCCACCATCTTACAATTACTTCAAGATGCTGCAGTTCCTACAGTGACTGAGGATCACGTGGTCCATTTGACCCTGACCCCTTTGTGACTGGGCTGGTCTTGGCGGGTGAGGTGAGCTGTGATACAGCAGTGAAGGCAGAGACCAGCTGCCGGGCCTGGGCCCCAGCCTTAGACCATCGCTGGCTGAGCCCAAGTCAGGAAATAAGCCTGCTTCTCTCGTATACAAATGTCTGATGATTTGGGAAAAGCTCAGAACCCGTGGGGAAGTCCTTCACTTTCCACCTGCAAGTGGTTACCACCGAAAGGAGCCACCAGACACTGTGTCATCAGTTGAAGCCTGGGTTCACTCAGAAAGGGGGCCCAGGGCCCCAGGAGCCTCGGGAGATAAGGTTCGAAAATCTCATGGCCTTCACAGAAAAGCAGTCCTAGGGCCAGCCCACCCCCAGCAGGCTGGGTCCCTGCCCCCAGACCACAGACAAGCGTCCCTTCTCTGCCCTGTGCCTTCCAAGCAGAGAGGTGGCTCATTAAGAAAACTAGAGCTGAAGGAGTTCCTGCTGTGGCCCAGCAGGTTACAAACCCAGGATGCGAGCTCCAACCCTGGCCTCACTCAGTGGGCTAAGGATCCGGCATTGCCGTGACTGTGGCATAGGCTGGCAGCTGCAGCTCTGATTAGACCCCTGGCCTGGGAAGCTCCATAATGCCGAGGCTGCAGCCCTAGGGAGAAAAAAAAAAAAGGAAGATGAAGAAAAAAGAAAACAAGAGCTGATAATACACTCCCCTGACCTGGGCACCACTGTCTGCTGAGTGCAGGCAGGCACCTTGGCCTTGCAGGTCCCCCGGGACCCCAGGAGGCACATGTCAGTGCTGAGGAGCCTGCCAAGGTCAGCGCGTGAGAATGGAGGTCTCAGGCCATTCTCCAGCTGAGCAACACGGCACAGGCATGCACACATGCGTGCGACGTACTCAAGTGCACAGACACACGCCACCCTGCACACCTGGAGGGAAAACGGGCTGGGGGGGGCCTATGGGTCGGTCGCTAGACCTGCAGTCAGGGGTGTGCCCGCAGGGCTCGGGGCACGGGGCGGTCATTCTTCTCTCTGTCTCCAGGACACTGGCCCTGCCTAGGCTTGTCGGCAATCTGCCGTGCAACCAGGTCAGATCTTAACGAGGCTGGGACTCCAGACGAGACGAGATGAAAGCCGGAGCTACGCGTGTGTACAAATCCACAATGACGGGGCCCCCCTCTCATGCCAGCGCCTCTCCTGGCCATTGTGGCAAAAGCAGGTCAGCTTCGA
>PVHT021183705.1:6558801-6650548 GCA_004024745.2 Catagonus wagneri | reverse complement strand
CCCCCACCGGCAGACGAGCACTCAGACAGGCTTGCAGGCATTCCGCACAGCATGACTGCAGCCGGGCCGACCCCCTGTGGTCACAAAGTCCCCACGGGAACAAGGAATCTGAAGTCCTGTGAGCCGGCTCCCCCACAAACACACACGATGTGGGACGAGCTGTGACCGTCTCTCTCTTTTGCACTTAAAATGCGTTCTCTCTACAAAATCAAAGATGGGCCAAGAAACTGTCCCCAAATCGTCCTGGCGGGCTGGGGGATCCAGGTAAAGCCCTCTGAAGGGCAGCCTGAAGCGCTCCGGCAGTCTGCTGAACTGCTTTCCGCCTTCTGGTTTCCCTGGCGCTGCCTCCTCTTTAATCTCCGCCGGTGTCCCTTCTAAGTGAGACGTCGTCGTGCTCTCCTGAAAGCAAGAAAAGCTGACGTTCCTGAGGGAACCGCGGCACCTGTCGAGGCGGGATGGCTCACACATGCCGTTCTGCTGTTAGCCTGAGATGATCTTAGAGGAAGGAAAAGAGACAGAGAAAGACGCACACGCAAAACACAGACAAAAAAGTCCCTTCCGCAGCAGCCGATGACAAAGAAAACCGCCGTTTCTCCAGAGAAACATCAATGGTCGGCGAGCTCAGGTTAACGGAGCAGCACAGGGCCCAGCACCCCACTCGCCCAGCTGAAAACAAGACAGCAACTTCCAATTGATCGGGGGAAAAATTAACGTCCACTTTAGAAACACGCTTTCTCTCCAGCAGGACCTCGGGGCCATGGGAGGCCTGGCTGCCGTGCAGGGCGCCCGGCGGTTTCCGCCATTCACCACTGGCAGGTGGCTGATCAATTTCCCAGGGTTTATCGGCTCTTTCAGTGCGGGCGGCAGGAATCCATACAGGGCCACTTAAATCAGTCTGAAGCTGTGAAAGGTTCCATCACTCGAGGCACAGGCCCGGCCGCCCAAACAGAGCCCCAGGAGAGCTGGTGGGCGGGCGCGGGCCGGCAGGATGGTGCCAATTAAAAGCCCAAGCTGATGGGCCTTTCTCCTCCTCGTTTTCATCTCTATAGCTACACTGTGTCCACTGGCAGCAGATTCCAAAAGCAAGGCAGCTGCATTCGCCTCCCAGTGCTTTAGAGCTGCCATTCCCAAACTGGGCTAATTAAGAGCACGGTGCCTCCCAGGCCGCCCTTGGGGAGCGTGAAGACGGAAGACTTGGAAGGCAGGCCTGACTGTGGATGCGGGACTGTTCTGGGGCGGATGGCAGTCTGGGAGGACAGGTCTCCTCCAGACCGTCACCCCACCCTCAGAGGCAGAGGGCCTGTGGGCAACAGGGCCCAGCGGCGTCAGTCCCCAGAAGAGCCTAGTCCCCTGGGCCTCTAGAACATTCTAGCAACCCCTGCTTGGGCCAGAGGCCTCCAAACCTGCTCAGCGAGACGGCAGACCTGGTGCAGGTGGGACTGGCTGAACTGCAGCCTTCACAGCCCTGCTCCGGGGACGACCCGCCCCAGAGGGAAACTCGCCCCTACGCCTGGGGTCCCTATGCTCGCAGGACACCCAGTGGACAGCAAGCCGGCCAGCCAGGGGTCCCTGACTACAGAGACGGTCATATGAGGCCAAGGGGAAGAGGGACCCAGGCCTGGCCACTTCTGGCTGTTTATCCAAGACCCTGCCATTCAGCCCCTCTGGACGTGTTTCAAATGGAAAAGGTGATAAGGAAGGCGACCACGCAGGCCTGCTGGGCCAGCACGGTTCGGGGTGCACCGCAGCCTCCCCCAGCAACAGCCAACACCGCGCCACTAACCACAGCACGACCCAGTGGCCGCCACCCCTTCTGAAGCTCTGCCAGCGAAACCAAGGAGCTCTGGCTCCATGAGGGCAAATCGGAACCCCCAGAAATGGGACGGGGGCCCCCCTGCCCTCCCTCCGCCCTCTCAAGTGACCTTTCGAATTCCAGGACGGCTCCTCGCCCAGCAATGGATGAAGATGTGGGTGGCAACTCTGTTCTTTCAACGAAACGCGCGTTAATTCCGGCTGACCTGCGCGGCATTCAGCAGCCCTTTTCCAAATTACCCAGGTGTCCAAGCGGCCGCACGAGGTCCCCCTCCTCAGAAATGCACCGCTCCGAGGTGCCTGCCACACAGGGAGGCCTCCGCGGGCTGCTCAGACGGGCAGTGGGAGGGGGCATCTGCAGAGATTGGCAAAGCCCAAGAATTTGACCCCGGAGGGCAGGCGGTGCTGACGGACATGGGAGGGGGCCGCAGAGGGGGTCCGCCCGGCCAGCTTTCCCAGCCAGCACCTGGAGACGGGAGGCGGGGGGACAGAGGGGACGGTGTGTCGGGCCCTCTGCTGTGGGACGCAACACAGCCCCGGGGCGTCTGCCCCCAAGTGGGGGAGGGTGGCCACACCGTGCCCAGAACCCAGGGGCCTGCCCCTCACGGTCTCCACTAGATGAGAGGAAAAGGAGCGTGTGGGTGGATGGGTGGGTGGGTGGGTGTCTGCGGGACAGACGCCAGGCCTAGACCCCAGCTGCGGTCCCCCGGCTTGGGGGCAGCAGCAGAACAGGGACCAGGCTCAGTCTCAGCAGGACAGCCCTGGGTGCCCCCTGCGGCCCTGCAAGGAGCTGGGCTGAGTGCTGGGTGCAGAAAGAGGCGTCCGGGCCGGCCAGCCTGGGGCTCCCTGGACGCCTCCCTGGGCGCAGGGTGGCGCTGTGGCCTCTGTGCAGGGTGGCATCTGTGGCCTTGCCTCTCCTGTTCTCAAAAGCTTCTTCCAGGGCCTATCTGGGAAACCGGCCCAGCTTCCTTTTCTTCTTCCACGTTTTTTTTTTTTTTAATTGAAATAGAGAATTATAATAAAGATAACACTAATTCTAAGCCAGTGCTTCCTTGGGCCCTGGGGAGAGATGCAGTCTTAGCCCAGAGTCAGGCTCTGGGTCGCGGTGTGGCCGTGTCCTCCCTGGTCCGGCTCCCAGGCAGGGCAGGGGACGGGGCAGCTCTGAGGGCAGACAGGTGATGGTGAATGGAGTGGGGCTTGTGCCAGGCAGTTGCTAAGATCTCCCGGAGAATCCTGAAATCCTGATTAACTGGCGAGATGGCTCTGGGCTTTGGCAGGGGACTTGGGCGCCTTTTCTGATGAAAAGCAGCGACGCACACTGCTGGCGGCTGTCTGGCAAAGCGCCTGTTTGCCTGGCCTCCCTGGAGGGGCTCGGGGAGACCTCGACATTGCCCGGGGGCCGGCAGGAGACGTGGGCCGAGAAGCCATCACGCAGTGTCCTGGGCCCTGCCAGCTCCTGGGGACGCGGACGTGGGCACGGCGCGGGCAAAACTAACAAACCCATTCCACTGGGGTCACAGGATGCCCTGTACCCAGCCCCGCCCAGCCCGCACGGCACCTGAGCCGAGTGGGCACTGAGAAGGCGCTTTTCCTTTGCCCGGTTCAGGAGAGTCAGATTTCCTGTCTGCGGCCAGACATGTAACCGGGCCCCGGAGGCTGCAGCCGCCAGGGAGGGCAGGATGGTTCTTTCACTCCAGTCAGTAGTCACAACCGTATAATGTCACCTCTGGGTGACTGTCCCTACTTGGGGGAGGGCGAACTCTGGGCATCTGGTGGGTAGAGGCAGGGGTTCTCCAGGGCAGAGCCACTGCCCTCCCTGCGACATGGGATCAGCACAGCCCAGAGGCAAGGCCTGCAGGGGACAGCTGTCCTGGTCTCAGCGTAGCAGCGTTTGTCCCTCTCATCTGGAAGCTTGGTTTTCCTTCTCTTAGGCGTTTGCCAGGTGCCTTAAAGAATATTTCCAGTGCGGCTTCCATGCAGACTGCTAAATCTGCTCTGTGCCACCCCCCGCCCAGCGGGTTCGAACATCTGCCCCAGGTCTTCAGTGCCTGGTGGCAGCGGGGAAGGGAAACACACGATTCTACAGCCCAGCGTACAAGGAATCCCAGGACAAACGGAGCCCCTCTGACTGGCCGCCCCGAACTGAGGCTCTCCCAGTCAGGCCACCAACACCAATTCCATGTCCTCCCTCGGTCCTTCTGCCACAAGCCCCGGGCCTTTGGGGCTCGAGATTGGGTTCGCCGTGGACGCTGGTGTTTATAGAGGTTCAGCGTCCCTGTCCTCCAGCCCAGGTAACAGTGGTCACTTTCTGTGGCTCTTTCCCCAAGTCTCCTCCTGCTGCTGGGGGACCACTCTGTCCCCCCAACCCCGGCCCCTGCAGGTGACTTTCCTTCTTTCTGCATCATCAGCCTGTGACACTGCAGTGACCCATATGACCACGGGGGCCCAGAGCAGCATGCTGGACGCCCAGGGACGCGGGGACAAACGTGGGCGTCTTTTCCCCACTGGAGGGATGTGCCTGTAACAAGCCAAGAGCCAGAGCTGGAGCACACGGCACTGTCCTCTCCAGGTCTAAAGTGAGGGCCCAGCCTCCGGGATCATGACAGGGTGACCTGGGCCACCTCCTGGCGGGCGCAGAGCTCCCCGGGGGGCCCGGAGCAGGAGCCCAGCCTGGCCTGGGAGGAGCCCAGCGGGTAAGGGCGTGCGGGGCGAGGTCTCAGGCCAGCGTTTGCTGAGCTCTCGGCCAGCTGGGCACTCCGCCAAGCACTTTTGAAATGCCATCTCATTTAATTTGTACCACTTCCCCGGGAGACTGGCCTTTATTATTACAAACGGGGCGTTTGAGCCTCAGCAATGTGAATGAATGGCTGGCAGAAAGCCACTGCAGGTCCCCCTGCAAGTGGCTGCCTGCCCCTCCACCCCACCCGACCCCCGGGCTCCAACGGTTCTCCCAATCCTGACCCCACACGGTGGCACGGGCTTCGTGGGCTCAAGCTGGATGCTGAATTGTCCATTTTGAGGCCCCAGACAAGAGAACGAAGGAAAGGCGGCTGCTGGGGGCCCGCCAGGCTCCGGACCCTTCACACTAGCATGGCTGAGTCCCGAGCCTGTCAGAGGACGTGTCCCCACACCGCGCATGGGCCGCGGTACTGCCCAGTGTCCCGGCTGGGCTCCCCCCGGCACCCAGCTGCAAGAGCAGGGGACAGACCCTGGATGAGCAAGGGAAGCACCTCGGCCTTCTGCAGGGACGCACGGTAGGAGCTTCCAGCCTCCGAGGGCACTGCACTGTCCGGGTCAGGGGTCAGGGGTCAGGGGTCAGGGTTCCTCCCCTACCTGCCACCAGGGAGGCCAGCGGAGCACTCAGCTACCAGCCAGCGGGGGATCAGGGTGGGGCGGGGTGAAGAGGAAGTGGGTGTGGGGGAGAGGGCGTCAACAGGAAATGCACGGGGACGAGTCTGCAGCCCGGCTGCCACCTCGGGTCACCCTTGGGTGCTGAAAATCTGCTTGCTTCTGCAGGCAGAACGGCACCCCTCCTCCCCCTCCTCCTCAAGAAGGCCCTCCTTCTGGGCACACAGGGGGCATCGAAACTTCTGGGAAGGCAAGACACTAAAGGCTCTGGAAATCTTTGCAAGAAACCCCCAAGTTTGAAACCACAGGCCAGGACGAGGCAAAGGGCCAAGCCTGGGGCAGGAAACCTCCAAAAAGGAGAGGGACGGCCGGGCAAGGCTTTCCCCAGCCCCGTGTGCCCAGCACCTATGGAGGGAAGTCCGGGTGGGGGTGACCAGGGGAAGGGTGGACCACGTCAGCCTGCTGTGCCTGGCCTGAGTCTACAGCACCTGTCGCCACCCATCTCCTTCTCCCTCAGAGCCCCCATCTCCCCATCTGAGCACTGGCAGCAGTGGCCTCTGGCCGGCTCACTTAGTAGGACTGCTGCGAGCCTGCGAGCCTGGTTGTCATGAGGCTGTGGGAGAATTCACCGCAGGGAGAGCAGCAGAGCCCCGGCTGCACCTCCAGCAGCAACCAGCCCTGAGAGGTGCTCCTCTTATTCTCACTTTGCAGATGAGCCAGCAGGCTCAGAGAGGCCAGGTGACCCGCCCGAGGTGCCACAGCTAGAAGTCACACCGGCAGCCCCCTGCCCCCCCACCCCCACCCCGGGCCTCAGGGCTCCTCCTGGCGCTAAGAGGCCTGGCTGGGATTAGCCATCGTGGGAAGCTGCCCTGGGAAGAGACAGCAGCGGCCCAGCCCTTGAGGAATGTGCGGCGTCACCGGAGGGGCCGGGGGGAAGTGCCTGTCGCAACAAGAGAGGCGCTGGGAGGCTCTGGGCACTGGCCGGCGGGCAGACGGGGTGAAGCCAGTGGGAGAGCTGCAGGAACAGCTGCAGGCCTGCTGGGGAAGGTTCCAGGGGGAAGGGCAGGCGGCAGAGTGATGCAGGCCCAGGGGCTGGTCGCCACCCTGTCACCAACTGACTCACTCTGTGACCCCGGGCAAAGGGCCTCACCTCTCTGGGCCTCAGTCTCCCCAGATGGACAGTGACAGGATCAGCTCTGAGAATTACGGGGGACAGCTAGAATCTTCTGCCTCTCCCCATCCTCCACAAACTGGAAGCAAGGAAACCAGTCTGATTATTGCAAGTTTTCCTGTTGTCTTCCTAGAAGAAAACACTGTTGTCTCAGTGGACACCAAAATACCGACCTCAGCAGAAGTCCCCGCATTGTTCTTGGACCAGCTTGGCACCCCGACACCCGCCTGAACAACCAAGCCAGGAGTCGGGTGGGGAGGGTGCTGCCCGGCTCACTGGCCGCAGCGTCAAAGGCAGCGGTGGGAGCGCCGAGCACAGCCCTGCCTCCACGTGGGTCAGCGGCTGTTTCTCCCAACACACTTTTCCTCCTCAGCGTTCCACGGGTACTGCCAACATCCTGACTACTGCGCGGGTTTGGACAAAGCCATTCTAAACACATCTCTAGATTAAGCCGGGTCCACGTTTACACAACCGTGTGAAGGACGCCTGCCGTGAACGGTACCCAACTGGAAGATGGCAGGGCTCAGGGACCAGATTGCTGCCAGATACCCCCTTCCCTGGCAGATACCTGCTTCCCTGGCAGATACCCCCTTCCCTGGCACCTGCCGGGAAGTGTGCACTTCGTTCCTTCTACGCTCCAGGCTCCAAAAGCAATGAACGCTGACTGAATGCACGCGTCCCATGAATGCTGCTGCATCTCTGTCCTCACAATGCCTCTAGGAGGCAGGTACTGTTAACCTCATTTTTCAGGAAAAACAAACAAAGCCCCTACCACCACCGCCGTGAGGCCCAAAGAAGTGACTTGTCCAGGATCCTGCACCTAGTGAAAGACAGGGGTGGGGTGACGGCCAGGCCCGGTCCCCCTGGGCTGCCATACGCTCGGTTCTCTATTCACCTAGGATATTTATAGCATTAAGAGCTAAAGTCATAACAAGATGATTTGGCGACATGTACAGATGACATAATTATCTACCAGACGACTTTTCTCCCTAATGGAGCCAGAATATTTTATTCTTAGTAATATAATTAAGTATAGGATAATTTTAAGATACTGCAGACTCTTCCTTGCTCTCAGAGTAAGGGCTAAGATGACAGCAACTAACAAGGAGACCGCTCCCTACATGGAAGAACTTTCTACCAGGTGGAAGAGGCCAAAGGTGAAAGAGCCTTCTTAAAGGGGCAGAAGCCCAGGTCACCCAAGGGATGAGAGGGGCTCCACTACTGTGGATGATGAAGGTGATGGTGGTGATGATGGTGATGACGAAGGTGATGATGATGCTGATAAAGGTGATGGTGGTGTGATAATGATGGTAGTCGTGGTGATGGGGATGGTGATGAGGATGATGGTGTTGATGAAAGTGATGATGTTGATGATAAAGGTGATGATGCTGATGATGAAGGTGATGGTGGTTTGATGATGGTGGTGGCAGTCGTGGTGACGGGGATGGTGATAATGGTGACGATGAGGTGATGGTGATGATGATGAAGGTGATGGTGTGATGGTGATGGTGGTAGTCATGGTGATGGGACGGTGATAATGATAATGGTGATGATGAAGGCGACGATGGCAGTGATGGTGGTGATCATGATGACGGCGGTGACAATGAAGGTGATGATGGTGATAAAGACGGTGCTGTTGAGGAAGGTGATGGGGGTGTGATGACAATAGTGGTGACGGTAGAGGTAACAACGATGGGGGTGACACTGACGACAGCAGCTGCCACTTGCCGAGCAGCCACATGGTGGCCAGATGTGCTAGATGCTTTGCACGCTTTGGCTGATGTGATCTTCACACCAACCCCGTGAGGTAAGTTATCAAGCCCATTTGCCAGATGAGGAAACTGAGGCTCAGCGTGGTCCCCTGGCTTGAGACGGTGAGGCCAAGGTTCAGACCCTAGTCCACCGAGCTCCCAGGCATCATTCCTCCTCTCCCTCTAGCCTCCCCAAGAGGCCCGCTCCAGTGAGAAACCATTTCTTCTGACCACCAGTTTCCAGCCTCTGCCTCCCCAGTACCAAAAGTGGGGGCTTATCTGAAAGGCAAGGGCCCATCCTAAGTGGACGGACCTTGTGCGCTCCAGGCCCTGAGCCCTCCCCTGTCTCGGCAAGGGGAGGAACAAGGAAAAAGAGTGTGGACTGCTGGGTGCTGGGAGGGCGCCGAGGGGTGCTGCTGGGCTGTGGGCACTTCCTTTCCCCGAGGGCTCCCCAGCTTCCCTTCAGAGGCTGCTTCCTGCTCAAACCACCGCAAAGCCAAAGCCACAGCAGCAGAGGCGGCGGCAAGGCCAAGCCCTGGAGCGGGCCGGCTGCAGGGACACAGGCAAAGTAGATCCTTTGTTCTTGCTGGCCAGTTTCTGCCTCGTGCTACAGAGAGAGGGAACAAGGTCACCCTCAACCCACCCCAGAGCCTCTGACAACCCATGGTCAGCCTGCAACCAGGACTTAAGGCCCAAGCATCCTGGCTAGCACCCTGGACGCTGAAGGGTAGGCAGCCGGGGACACCGCCTGGAGCCCTCCTGGGTCGGCTGTGGCCTCCCAAGGGCACAGGACAGGAAGGGACAGAGCAGGTCCCCGGGATGGGGGGGGCAAGCACACAAACAGGCCCAGGAGCCCCGACTGAGCACCCCACCCTCCCGCCTCCTGCTGTGCCTGGCCTCCCACTCTGACCTCCCAGCCCTGCTTCTGCCTCGGGGTAGTGCCGTGCAGCCAGTCAGCTGACTTCCTGCCCTGACCCCTCCGGAGGAGAAGGCCATAGGGCCCAGATGGGCGGGCCCCCCAGCTTCTCCAGCACTGACCCATGGTCCTTCACGCCCCTGCCGATACAGCCCAGAACATTCACGCCAGCCCAGCATCAGGAGGACCTGAGCCTAAAGGGCCGGTCTCAACCCAGGGGGCCTCCGTCCACTGGCTCCTTTATTCATCATCTGTGTAGCACCTACTGTGTGCCAGGCGCTGTCTTGTGCTCCACGGACTCAGGGACCAGCAAGACAGGTCTCTGTCCTCCAAGATTCCTCTCCCGAAGGGCGTGGCTGGGAATTTCAAACCGGGCACAATTCAGACTCATCAGAGCACAGTAAGAATTCTTGTGAGGCTGGCTCTATTTCCCCAGGTTCGTTTCCAGCCCTCCCTTCCACCTGGGTTCTGAGCCTTTCCCAAGTCTGTCCCCGCAGAGGGGACAATCATCCGTTTCCCAAATGCTTCTCCTCGGCAGGCCTGCGTCATAACAGTGCTTCGGGGCTTTATCACTCACAAAGCACGACCACATCCAGCCCTGGGGACCGCGGGCGGCGCGGGAACGCAGCCAGCGCACGTTGCCGCCAAGAGGAGAGGCCGTGGCCGTGGCCTCCCTGCCGTGCGCTCTGGAGAGTTCTGAGGAGGAGCCAGGTCCCAAGCCGCCCTCAAACCTGGTCCCAGCCGGTCAGCCCTGGTGACAAGCTGCTGGGTGACCCAGGCTCAGCTGCTTCCCTCCCCGGGGCCGCAGTGGCTTTGCGTGCAGAGTTAAAGAACTGAAGGAGCCGAGCGACGTTTGGTGTTTCTGGGTGGCGACGTGCCAGGGTTAGGGCGTTCGGCGCCGGTGGGAAAGAACGCTTATCTTCACGGAGAAGCGCAGGGGTGCGGGCTGAAAGCAGAGCACTGCCCTGTGCTCCCCAGGTCTCAGCTCGGGGCCCCGACGCCTTCAGCGTGGGGGTAGCAGGCGCCCCAGAGGAAGGCTCTGAGAGCAGACGAGCTCTCCAGCTGACACCCTCGGGCGAGTCCCCGGGACACAACCCTCAACGCCCCCCATCCCTCCAGCCCGAGGTGCACACACGCACAGGGTGCTTTCTGTGGGCCTGGGCTTGACCAAATACTTCCAAGGGACAGCAGACAACAGGACACCCGGTGCCTCGACCACAAGGAGACTCAGCCCTAAGAGGGAGGAGCCACGTGCCCGCGAGGCCAGGACAGCACTTTCCAGGTGGGTCCCCTGCGGCCTGCAGGGAACTCAGCTGAAAGGGGCCTCGGGGGCTGCCTGTCTGCACCTCGAGTACACCCAACACAGTGTCCAGTTTTGCTCCTCAAGGCTCCTTAGGTTGATGACCGCTATGCCCACTTGGGGAGTGGGGCCCCCTCTGGCTCACACAGGCTTTGATGAGTTTCTCTGAGGAAGCCCCAAGCTCAAGGCCAGGAGGGGATGTGGCCTCCTGACTTACGGATTTCAGGAAGAGCTGTGCCTGAGCCCAGGGCGGCTGGCTTCCTCTATGCCAAGAAGCTTGGGTATGGCAGGGCCTGGCAAGAAGCCCTGATGCTAACCAAACAAGGGCACCTATGGAGCCACAAACAGCTGGCACTGCCAGGGGCCCAGGCAGCCAGGCCTCCCTCTCCACCCTCATTTCCTTTTTTTTTTCTTTTTGTCTTTTAGGGCCACACCTGTGGCATATGGAAGATCCCAGACTAGGGGTCGAACTGAAGCTGCAGCCTACGCCACAGCCACAGCAACGGGGGATCCAGCTGCATCTGCAACCTACACAACCTACACCTGGCAGGCTCAGGGCAAGGCCGGATCCTTAACCCACTGAGCAAGGCCAGGGATCAAACCCACATCCTCATGGATACTAGTCGGGTTCCTAACCCGCTAAGCCACGATGGGCACTCCGTCTGCCCCCTATTTCCAAGTGGCTCTGCCAACTGCCAGGGATGGCTATGGCTCTGACGCTGGGGTGCCACCAGGGTGGCAGTGTCAGGCAAGGAGCCAGACAGACCTGGGCTCACGGCCCTCTCTGCAGCCACGTCCTCCGAGTGGCCCTGGGCAGGCCCTCCACCCGAGCCTCATTATCCTCATCTACAGGCTGGGAGGGCAGAGTGCATCCCAGAGGGGGTCCCATGAGGAAATCAGGCAAGGTCGTGAACAGATTCTGCGACTCTAACGTGTTGCACGGACGGGAGGGGTTCATCCCACGCCAGGTCTGGAGCACCTGTTGTCCAGTTCAGGGCCAGTGTCAGCTGGATTCTCCAGCTTATGTGTTTATACTGACAAGCACCGGCCAGAGGCTTGGCTGGCAAACCGCAGGGGCTGGGTTCCACCTGGCAGGCTTCTGGCCGTTGCAGTGAGCACGCTTCCAGGCTGAAGGCTGCCAGGCTGTGTGGACACAGGGAAGATGCCACTCAAGCCATTAAGGAACCCACAGGACAGCGGGCACCAGCTAGGCTGCCACATCTCCCTTACGTGGAAAGAATGGGAACTCTTGAGTGTAATCCTAAGAAAAAAGGCTCCTATCATTAGCAAAGGAAATAATTACAAAGCATTAAATGATGGGGAGCTCCCTTCGTGGCTCAGTGGTTAATGAACCCAACGAAGATCCATGAGAATGTAGGTTCAAGCCCTGGCCTCACTCAGTGGGTTAAGGCTCCAGTATTGCTGTGAGCTGTGCTGTAGGTTGCAGACGTGGCTCGGATCCCACATTGCTGTGGCTGTGGCATATGCCGGCAGCTATAGCTCCTATTTGACCCCTAGCCTGGGAACTTCCATATGCCTTGGGTGTGGCCCTAGAAAGAAAAAAAAAAGCATTAAATGATGAAAACACGCTGTGAGCTAAATGCTGTGCCTGGCAGCCAACACTAAGGTGCTCAGAGAAGGATCTTAGAACAAAGGACCTGATGCCCTGGGCCCACCTTGCCCTTCCAACCCCTGGGTCTGAGCAGTGATGTTGCGTCCACACGGGGACCAAAATGGGACCGCAGTAGAACACGGTCTCTGGGACGCGGACCCTTCTGCTTGGCTGCCACCAGGGACGATGGAAAGGAAGGGGCACTTCCGTGGACAGGGCTTCACCAGGCGTGAGGATGGCGGTGGGGGCCGCAGCTGGTGAGGGCTCATTTTCCATTTAGAGCAGAACAAACAGCGAGTCACGGGAAGGCAGAATCCGCCTCTGATTCATCTCACCCGCGGCCCCCATCCAGGGCCAGGGCAGCGGGCAGCCGGGGGGAGAAAGTGTCCTTCCCAATCCGCAAAGGGGCGATGGCAGGAACTCGCTCCCTTCCGTTACGGGAACGGTCAGGGCTGGCGAGGCCCGGGTTAGGGGCGGGGCCGCAGGTGGCTCGCATTCCCGTGGACCGACTCTATGCCCTCGGCGCCGGAGGCCCCGGGTCTGCAGGCCAGCCACCGTATGGGAGCCCCGCGCACCCCGCCCCGTCGGCATTTGGCCCCAGAAGGTTCACACCAGGTCACCCCGGCTTCTTTTAGAAGCAAGACACACAGGAAGGACGCAGCGGTCACTCTGCCAACAGTCAAGACTGGCATGAGCCACATGTTCCAAAACAGAGCCCAGGTTACACAGCCCTTCATGCACACGGGTCACAGGCTTCTGGGAAGCCCTGTGGTCGCCGACGGTGACACGGAATATGAGCTCCAGGGCCTGGGACCACTTCCCCAGGCCCTCAGTCCAGCGGCCCATTCACAACCTCACTGCCCCACTGGACACGCCCCGCCGCACAGGGTGGGCCGTCCACTGCGTCCAGACACATCAGCCCTCGTCTCCCACTCGCGCCCCAGGCCCGCCCCACGGTGACACCCCTTCCCCACAGCAGGCAGCCCCTTCTGAGGCTGGGTGTTTCCATGGGAGATCTGGGTTTGCCCCAAGACCTGCTAGGCTGGTGAGAGGCCCAAAAGTCACAGCAGTCTTGGATGCCACTGGGAAAACGAGGCGCTCCTTGAACTTGACACCTTTTCCCACCCAGAAGTTCCCTCTCATCATCTTTGAGGACAATATCGCAGGACAGCGGATGCTGAGGAAAGGGGACCAGGAGACCCACCCAGCACTGGGACTCTGGGAGACGGCCCTTCCTCAGGGACACCTGCCACCCCAGGTGACGAGCCATCACCATCAAGGGCACCACTTAGCGGCAGGGCTGGGGGCTGGGCCAGGTGCGAATGCCTGACCTTGTCCCCGGCTCCAGCCCCAGCACTGCCAGCCTCTGGCATTCAAGCCACCTCCCCTCGGAAAGCCCTGCTCCTCTGGCCATCGTCTCGCCCTCGATACTAGTGCTTCTGGTCCTCTGAGCACTGACGCTGACGCGGTCTCTCTGCTCCTGCTGACTGTGTGCCTCTGCAGGGGCAGCTTCCAGAGAGCAGGGCCTGAGGCCACCCTGCCCGCGCCACATCCTCAGTGCTGACAGCAGAGTCGCACATAGTAGGTACACGGCGAACAGCAATGGCCCCAAAATGAATGGGCTCCACCTGAAGGGAGGGAATGGGATCTGGCCTCTGTTTTCCTACTGCAGCACCAGCACAGTGCCCGGGACACGGTAGGTTCTCAGGCAGAGGCGCTGGATTGAGTGGGAGGTGCCATAGATACCCTTGAACTTGGTTTCCACATGGAGACAAACAAATCTGGGAGGAAGCCTGCTTCTGCCTGGGCGGGGGATGGTGCGCGAGGGCAAGGCCTGAGAACTGGGGGGGGGGCGCTGCCGCGTCTGTAGCCCTGCTCAAAGTCCGTGGCACAGGGCTGACGCTGGAAATGACTCGTGTGCTTGGATGGCCTGGGAGCATCTGGCCAAGCTGTGCTCGGCGCAGCCCGGCCAGCTCAGCTCCTGCACCTAGGCCAGCAAGGCCGCTGAACGGATGACGGGGTTGATGCAAATCACAGGAGGCGTGGTGTCCCAGCTGATAGAGTGCGTTCTGTGATTAAGGGAGAGCAGCATTACCACCGACTCACCGTGCAGGAGAATCAACACCTTTGCCGCAGACCTTGGACCAAACAGCCTGAAAGAATTCAATTCTATCTGAAACAGGGCCAAGAGTTTTGTGATAATTTGTTTTTTTAACTGTGTCTGCTTCTCTTATTGGACAGAGTGAAAAAGCAGTGTTAAGCTCATATATTCTCTATCTGAATAAGCAGTATTCCTTTCATCTCTTTCGCTCTCTGAACCAGCAGAATCAACGGACTTCCAGGCTGGAAGGAGCATCAAGGGTCTCCACCCACTAAGATGGCTGTTTAGAAAAAAGCCTGCCAGGATCTGCACCAAACACTCAAGGACGGTATCTCCAGGGACAGTTGGCAGAGGATTTCATTTTCTGTGTTTTTAACATTTCTGAAATGTAATTTTTTTTCACCATCTGAACTTTGCATTTTTTACACATATGCATTAATTCTATAGCCAGAACAACAGATAATGCATCTGGAAACTGAGCTGATACACAAGATTCCAACAAGAACACTGCTATTGCCATGACTCGAGGGTTACATGCCATCATGCCCTCAATGTGAGACAGACATCGTCTCAGGTAACTCCCTACTATCATACCCATTTTACAGACGAGGAAACCAAGGCTGAGTCCCACAGCTAGATCCGCAACGCGTCGTTTGCTTCCAAAGGCCTTGCTCTCAGGCAGCGTGCCCCACAGCTCCCGGCAGAGCTCAGGGCTCTTTCCACCTGCCACTGAAGAGCAGCTACCATTCTAGACACAAACGACAGACCACAGAACTGGGAGGGCCGTGACTGGTAACTTCTTTCCCAGAGGCAGAGAATCAGGCCAGTCCCCGCCCTCACTCAGCAGACTGTCCCGTGCAGGGCAAAGGGCAGGTCAGCAGGAGCCCAGGCAATAAATTGCAGCAAACGCTGGTGTCTTTGGAGACAGGGATCCTCCTGGGCAAACACGGAGGCCCGGCCATCTTCTGTGCCGTCCTGCACTGTGCCGCCCCAGGAGGCCTCAGGACCAGAAGCCAGGGGTCACCTCTGCCGGGGTACCAAGCCATAGACCCCAGAACAGAGGTCAGCGGGTCCCCTCCTGCCAACAGCCACATGCCCAGCCCTGATAACAAGCTAATGGTGCTTCTCAACGTTCGCTCCTCAGTCCCACGCATGCACGTGAAATTCCCCACCCCTCCTGGAAATACAAGTGTGTTCAGGCTCTGAGAGCTCCCCCTTAACTCTGTTGGACCTTTGAAGACCTTCTGTTCAAGCCCGGCAGAACGGTGAGTACCTAAGAGCAGGCCAGCGGCAGGGCTGCAGGGCGGGGAGGTGAAGGGCACTGGCCCCCCGGGGCAGGACCCCAGGGCTGCGTCCCTCACCTCCACTCCCCGTCTCTCTGCCTCCAGCCTCTGGACCCTGCGCCCTGCACCTGAGTCTGCACCGTGCACCGGCTCGGCACACACCCCTCGCCGAACCACCCGGGGCCAAAGCCCACACTGGCCCGGGCCCGGCTGTGAGCAAATTATTCATCACGTCTCTGCAGGAACGTGGCGTGACGCTGTCTGTCTCCTGGGGCTGACGTGAGCATGAAGTGAGCTCATACGCGGACAGAGCAGCGCCAGGCGCACAGCGAGGGGGTCAGAAGCACCTGCGACGTAATCATCGTCACCCCTTCCTTCTCAGGGACCCCAGAACGTTCCTGGGACCTCAGTTTAGCACGTGCCTCATCCCAGCGAAGTGCTTACACGCAGGCGGGGACTGTGGCTGGGGTTCCCACGCTCAGCGCCAGCATCCTGTACACAGTAGGAGCTTAGCTTAGGATCTGCAGAATTTACAGTCTGCGCGAAGCTACATTCCTCTTTGGGAAACTGCGACGCCCCCACCCGGTCTTCCTGCTTCTTGGCCACTGGAATCCTGCAAGTCTGGGCAGAGCTGCCCACGGCTCAGCTGCCTCCTCGGACACGGTGGGAGGAGAGGCCTTCCAGGGGACCAGCGTTCAAGGGCGACACTCGGCTGCCCATTCTCAGCCTCTGCTCCTCGTGCCTCATCTTCTCTGCGCCGGCCTCCCAGCAGGGCCGACGCCAACAGCCATGGTGGAAGTGGCTCTTGGTCGCACTAAGAACTTTCTGACCGCATTCCTGGTCCCTGAAGGTGCTCCAGCCCGGGCCGCGGCCTCCTGGCTCCGGCTGCCTGCGGATTTCTCAGGCACAGGGTGGCTGGGCCCTGGGACAGGCCGGCCTCTGTTGACTGAGTCTGAGGTGGGGCGCAGGATGAAAGCCACAGCCGTCTGAGGCTTTTCAACGTCAGAGCCAAGCATCCCACCCTTCTTTGCACAATGCTGCTCCAAAACCACAGCCAAGTTCTATTACCACAAAGTTAATAGCCTCTAGCAACTTCCGAGTCGGTTGTCCGCCCCGGGGGGCCAGAGCACAGCTGGCCAGCAGAGAGCTTTCTGGATCCCTGGCCAAGGGCGAACTTTCTAGGGCTTTGCCTCCAGTGACCAGAAGCCCGGGGCCAGCCCCGCCGTTTGCGTCGTTTCCTCTACCATCCCCTCACTGAAATTCTTCAAGAGATGGGAGGAAATTGAGGGAGGGCATGGAACAAGCCTCACCCTGGCCTGGGCTTGGAGAGGGCACAGCAGCGACAGGCGGCCTGGAAAAGACGGGCGTGCTGAGACGGGACAGGCAGGCCCGCACACGCTGCCGGTGCAAGGCCGCTGCGAGAACGCGGCTCTAGCTTTTAAAAAAGGTAGCGGGGCTTTTGTGTCCCGAAGTACTTGGAAGAGCTGGTCCCGACGCCCAGGCCCCAGTTGGCTGAGCTCCCAGGCTCCCGCCGCTCCTCGCCCCTCGAGTTGCGCAGGAAAAGCCCGTGGGGACCCCGTCTGGGCTCGGCAGAGCCTGAGACAATGGGGCGGGCCGCGTGACAAGCACCCCATGCTCCTGCCCTCCGGGGACCTGGGCCCGGCCCTCTCGAGGCCTAGCTCTCCGTGAGAAGTGCCCTACCGGATCCAGCGGCTTTCCAAGTGGGGAAACCGAGGCCCGGGGCGTCCACGGCAGGGGCTGCTGGATCCCTCCTGGCAGACCAGAGAGGAAACACTTCCGGCTCTGAGAACTACACGGTCCCGCTTAGAACACGACAGCACACCCTGGCAACAGTCAACAGGCGGGCACGGCTGTGCACCAAACTTCATTTCAAAAACGAATAGCGGTGGCTTGCTGACCTGGAGCCCCACGGTTGAAATGACCTAGAAGGCGGGGCCGTGGTTGCACAGCTCCTCAGAGCCCCGCTTGGGAGGCTCCGGGGGCCGCTCGGTGGGGCTCTAGTTAGAATACAAAAGCTACTGTTATAAAACGTTAGGTCACATCCCATACAGAACCCAACAGACGTGGCTCCTCCATCCCGCAAGGCCCTGCTCTGTGACAAGGTGGTCCTGACAGCCCCTCCCGGTGGCTCCAAGGGCGGAGGGTCAGGGGAGACGGGCTCACGGCGGCTGCCGTCTGTCCCACCTAAAACCGCCGAGGAAGAAGGGAAGGCACCAGCGGACTGAGACGGAGACACGGCCAGTGGCCCGGGGCGCCCAGCCTGCGAAGAGGCCCGGCAGGGATTCTGCAACCTGGGGTTGCATCCATGCGTCTCCCGACCTGCTGACGCTGGGACAAGCCTCATGGCCACCAGCCTGCACGCCGGGTCTCTCTACGGCCTGGACCGTAGGGAAGGCCCGTGGAGGGGGCCCTTCTTTTCCTCCACGACAGCCTCCTGTGCTAAGCCTCAGGCGCTGCTTCAGAAGGGACCTAGGGCTCCTCGTGCAGGTCCCTGGGCGGCACGAAGGACCCCATTAGGGCCCCCACTTGGGCATTTGCTCAGTGCCACTGCTTCGATCTGGAGTTTCAGATTTCGGTAATAATCCAATTTTAGCCTACTTCATCCAGAATGGTGACAACTGTCACCTTAGACCGTCTAGACAGCTCCAACAGCTGGGGGAGCAGGGACCAGACTGGGCTTCCACGGTGATGTCATGTGAGAGCCCAGTGGCCACCCCAAGACTGGGCACTAAGCCCTGAGCTAGCCACTGCCCTGCCCTCCCACAGACAGCCCCACGTGTCCAGAGCCAATGCGTCCCACCAAGAGCCACCGCAGCCGAGGAGAGAAGACTCACTCAGCTCCGTGACTCCAGCCCCTGTGGGCCCTGACCCCGTGTGGACACCTGAGATGATGGCATAGGCCTGGCACCCCGAGCCCTGCCCAGGCCCCCTGATGAGTGGAACAAGCCTGGACCGCACATCCCTGCCACACCCGACCTTATGAGCTTGGCTGCCGCTCTGAACCTCAGTTTCTTTTTCTGCAATCTTTACTTCCCAGGACTATAATAAAGACGACACATAACTACACGAACACAAGCCTGGTCGCTGGTCCACAGAGCAAGATGGAGCACGGGACGCTGCAGCACAGGGCCAGAGTCACCAGCGTTACCTTATCAGTCACCTGTAGACCAAAGTCTCAAGGGGTGGGGCCCACACCACACGAGGTATGGGGCTCTCACTAAAGGTTCTCAACGTGCAGCAGGCTGTCCTCATTCCTGGGGAGAAAGGACAGTGTGGGCAGCAGGCTGACCAGCCAGGTGACCCAAAGGCAGAAGGCCTCATCGTCTCGTGGCTCAGCAGTGTCACCTCTGGCTTTCTCAGCTCCTAAGAGGAAAAGGAAGGCCTTTCGGACTCAGTTCACTTCCCTGAGGACAGACATGGTCACCCTCCTTTCCCCCTGTGAACCTCCTTGTCTGAAGAGGGAGAGGAAGCGCTCACCTGAGTGGCCTGGCAGAGGTCACCTCGGCCAGCGGGCCCCGCCATCCGGTCTGCACCAGGCCCAGACCCGCAGTTCACCCTGCACGCGTGGGACTCCTACGGCCCCCTGCTCCACTGAGGGCCACCAAATATGGGGGCACGGCCTTCTCTCTCTGCCCTGGGTGCTCCCTGCCAGCCTACCCCAGCCAGCCTGAGGTTCAAAACCCCACCATCCTGTTCAGAACTGTCCCGGGCTCCCCACTGCGCCCAGAACCAGGCCCCAAGTCTCCAGTCGGCTCTCAAGGGCCCCCCACGCTCCTTCCCAACCACAGCTCCAGCCTGAAGGGCTGGCTTCCGGTCTGGGGAACATCTCGGTGCCACGTATTTCCTGTCCCCTCCAGCTGAGACCCCGAGCCTGGGCCCACCAAAGCTTCTCTGCTCCCCTGCAAGGAGCTGAGCCCTGCACACGTCAGGGCAAACCCACCACGGGCCCCTGGTCCCTACGGCGGGGTTCCTGGAACCCTTCTCCTGGCCTGCAGTCACCACCTTCTTTAACCCCAGCAACAGCCACTATGGATCCCTTTTTGTTTTCTTTTTAGGGCCGCACCCGCAGCATATGGAAGTTCACAGGCTAGGGATCAAATCGGAGCTGCAGCTGCCGGCCTACACCACAGCAATAGCAGGCCTGAGCTGTGTCTGCTACCTACACCACAGCTCACGGCAATGCCGGGTCCTTAACCCACTGAGCGAGGCTGGGGATCAAACCTGCGTCCTCATGGATCCTAGCTGGGTTCTTAACCCACTGAACCACAACGGGAACTCCTATGAATCCTGTTTAACAAGTAAGGAGACCAAGGTCAGAGCGCAGAGCTGCGACCGTCAGTCACACGCCCCAGGTTTCTATGTGACAATGTGTGGCTGCTGTGACGCCCAGAAGTCTGGGGCTGCCTGTCCTGTCTACTGTGGCACCAGAGCGGCCCCGCCACAAGCAGGTGTCGGGAAATGTGGCTGAAGGGAGGAACCCAGAACTTGAATCCAAATCCTCAGAGGACACCACTACCACACCGATTTGCAGCTGGCCACACGGACACAGCTGCCCTCATCCAGCCCCTCTATAGCCTGTGAGCCCCTTAAAGGTAGGGACACGCTGCTCTCCCCTGAGCCCCTGGTCCAGGCATTCGCACACAGCTGGCACTCAATCAATGCATGCTGATTTGAACCAGCCCACGGGGTTGTTGCTACCTGGAGCCCGAGGGCCCAGAAGGTTCCCATGAAGTTCCCAGATGGCTGAAGCTCTAGGCCACATCTTTCTACAAGTCCCTCCTGGCAGGGGGTGCAAACTAGAACCACAAACGCAATTTTGCAGGAACACCATGATCAGTAGCCTGCCAAGCCCCAGGGACAGGACTGCTCTGGGACCACATCTGCCGCTGGGCCGTCCCACACCTGCCCGAGGGGACAGGGCCTAGAGCCAGCCAGCTGTGCAGAGGCTGGGGCAAACGGTGTGCTCAGGGGATGTGTGGGGACACGCGCACAGCCATCAGAGACAAAGACAGCTGCATGGAGATGACCCAGGGCTTGTGGCACCACACTGCTGGTCTCAGCGTCTCTACCCGGACCCCCGAGAAGGGCCTGCCTAGCCTCCTCATTTCACCCCATGTACTGCCCCCCATCCCCAGCCCCACCCTGGGCACCTATGGGACTGAGCGGGGCTGCACAGGCACAGTAGCTTCAGTAGTGAAAACACCCAGAGAAGGCAGGATCTCAGAGAAATGGCCACCCCACCCCCACCCCGAGCTGCTCCACAGGGAGCAGCAAATGTCCCCGATCCGTGACAAAGCAGTCCCTCGAGCATCCCAGTGTGTCATCGCCCCTGCCTCCCGGGCTCACCCTTCCCTGACGCTGGTCCCCTGGCAGAGCAAGCACAGCACCAAGGAACCCACATGGCACAGCAGGCCTCTCTCCAGCTCCTCCTGACCAGCTGCTGCCCGGGGCCTCGTGAAGGGCTGGGTGTGAGAGGCAGAGCCAAGCCCCTTAAACCACGGCCAAGTCCCAATCCCATCCCTTCCGTCCACACCCCAAAGCCCCCCACCCGCCTGTGCCATGAGCTCCCAAAGCTGACTGTTGGCCACCTAATGCTGTGTGACCTTGGGCAGCTGCACTGTCCACTGCAGGAGCCACCAGCCGCGAGTGGGAATCGAGCACTGGAACGGTGGCCAGTCCAGGCTGAGACGTGCTATAAATGCAACGCACGCCCTGATCTTGGAGACTTGGTGTTAAAAACCCCTACATCTCACTAATGACTGATTTCTATTGATTGCATGTTGAAACGACAGTGTGTGAAACATACTGGGTTAAAAAAAACATGCTATTAGGAGTTCCCTTCGTGGCTCAGTGGTTAACGAATCCGACCAGGAACCATGAGGTTGTGGGTTCGATCCCTGGCCTTGCTCGGTGGGTTAAGGATCTGGTGTTGCTGTGAGCTGTGGTGTAGGTTGCAGATGCGGCTCGGATCCCGCATTGCTGTGGCTGTGGTGTAGGCCGGCAGCCACAGCTCCTGTTAGAACCTCCATATGCCGCGGTGTGGCTCTAGATAAGGCAAAAAGACAAAAAAAAAAAAAACCAAACATGCTATTAAATTAATAGATTAATTTTGCCTGTTTATTCTTTCTAACTGTGGCTACTAGAATTTAAAATAATCTCTGAGGCTCACGTTCTGCTTCCATTGCGCGGAGCTCGGTCACCGCCTCTAAAATGAACACGACGTGTCTACCGCGCAGGGCTATTTTGAGGAGAAAATTTGACAGGAGAGTTTCTTCTGCAAATCCGCTCGCATCTCACCTGCCCACAGTCAGCTGCTGCCTCTCACTCCACCTGTGTGGTCAGAGGTTGCACTGCGTCCCCAGGGCCGGGAAGGGCCACCGGGGGTGTGGGGGAGGGGGCAGGCACCGGGCCCTTCCCCACCCTCCGCTCCAGCCTCTCTCGGCCTAAGGGCGGGCGTGCTGCTTCCCTCCCTGGGCTGCCCAGCAAGCTAACGACAAGGGCTTCAAGGCCACAAGCAATAATAAGTCAAAGAGAGAATAAGGAGACAGTGGTGACAGCGCTGGTCCCAGGGCCAACACGCCCTGAGCACGTCTCCACACCAGGCCTGCCCGAGGTGCGCTCACCAGCTGGAGCCTCACATCACGCACAAGAGGACACGGACCCCCAGGGCCCAGGGCGCCCGCTGCGAGTGGTACACCAGCGTCCCACGTTCTTCATCTCCCAGCATGGGGCAGACGCGGGCCCGCTGACTTGCCCACAGCTCCCCCGTGTGTGTCGCGCTGAAGTCCTGTGGTTGCTGCTGGCAGACAGTTACTCTCACGCCACTCAGATGCCACGTCCTTTCTCGTGCCACAGAGTCAAGGCGGCATCATCAGCCCACATCTGCTAAGATGCTCACCCTGAACACACCGTGCCGCCCCAGGCTGCTTCTGCACAGGCCCGTGCCCAGCACAGAAGGGGCTTTCCTCCCGCCGGCTTCTCGGTCTGCATACTTGTTCCCACCTTTATTTGCCATCAATTCTAGGAAAATTCCATTGTCCGAGGCTGTTCCAGATAAAAGTGAGACGGAATTGCTCTAGGTGGATTCCGCCTGTTTAAAGTTAGTCCCAACTATCAGGAGGTGCGGGAAGGGTGTGCTGGCCCAGAGCTGGAATGCAGTTAGAAGCATCTGGATCCCTGGACCATGGCACTGAATCCCTCCAAGGTGACACGTGACACTCCAAGATAGATGGCCTGATGGGAGAAGATGACCGGAGGGCCCACAAGGCCCTCCCCTGGTCTCAGGATCTTCTTGGGGTACCCACATGAGAAAGAGGCGGTAAGAAATGTGGGGGACAGGGCGAGAAGAGCCCCTGGAGTGAGTGTGAGCCCAGCCCCGGCCCGGCCAAGCCACACGCACAGCAAACTCTCAACGCCACCTTGCGCCTTCTTGCCAAGGCAGCTCAGGAAGGAGTTTGCTAGCAATTTTCCTTCTGGGACACAGATGGCCTAGTCCTCGTGCCTCTTCCCCCACAGGCAGGCCCATCATTTCAGAGGAAGAGCAGAACCCGAGGGAGGAAGGGAGAGGAGTGCCTGGGGCTGCTTCCAGAATAGCCTGGCTGGGGGTCAGGGGGGAGGCCAGCCAGGCCCTGGGCTTGGCCAAGCGCAGGACTGGCTGGGAGCCCTCCCCACCCACAAGACGAGCCCCTCTGGGGGTGAGGAGGGATGGCGGTGGCCAAGGGCTTAGCGATCCTCCAGCAAATCACAAAAAGGATTATTCCAGATTGTGATACGTCCACCTGTAGAATATAACTGACACTTTCCGGACGCCTCCCCCCGGGTTCGGCTGAACCAGACTGCAGCTCCAGTCTCTTGTGCTCCAGCCTTGTACAATGGAAAGGTCTGGAACAGGACAACTGGACCATCCTGCTCGGGCAGAGCTGAAAAGGCCTCCTAGGGAGGCCCTGGGGCCAAACCACGGGGCCTCTTCAAGGCCAGTACCTGGGTTCACCAACCAGAAAACTCAAGGCTCAAGAGATGCAGAGTCTGCCCAGGGCTGGGAGGATGTGTCCATTCTGACACAGAATTCCGAGGCTGCTTCAGCCGTGGCGGGAGCAGCGATGACGACACGATAAATTACAGCCACGCTTCCTGAGACTATCCTGAGGCTTCGGCAAGAGAGGTCACGGGCTGCGGGGCTGAGGAGTGGCCGGGGCTCCCGACTCGACTCTGCCCCTCGGCAAGCGAGCAGGTAGCGACACCCTAAAGACAAAGGAGAGAAGCCCAAGCCGGCTGGACGAGGGGACCGTGCCCTGAAGCAGGGCCCCAGAACAATCCACAATCCCCGCCACCACAGATGCGAGCCAGCACAGTCAGGAGAGCTGGCGGACTGACGCGTGAAGGGGGAGTAAGGACGAGCCAAGGGCCGCCTGCTGCCACTGGCCGGTCAGCAGCATGGGTGGGAGCTGGCACTCCACCTCGACAGGCACATGGCAGCAGGCCTGAGTCCCTCCCTCCAGGCGCCCCCAACCCTCTAATGTTGGGGTCCCCGCCTAAGTGCCTCACACGCCATGACCTCTTGGCATCAGGGTCTCTCCCAGGTGTGTCTGAGGTTAAATCCTCTAAGCAGATGATTCACAGGGTCCCAGACCCAGGGAATCCCATCAGAGTCTGGCTTGAAAACCATGCTGCCTGCCCTGGGCTTAGGACAAGGGCCCCGGTCAAGCCGGCCCTGCTGCCCCTCACCCCCCGCAGCCCCTCCTGCATCCCCCCAGCATCCCCAGTCACCCAGCTCGCTGCGACCTGAACTGGCCAAGCCCCGCCCGCCAACCTCAGGGCTTTCTTCCTCTTCGCTCTACTCAGGACGCGCCCCCTCATTTCCCTGGCGCGGCTGAAGGCACCCCGTCACTGGGTCACCTCCTCAGGGAGGCCACCTGCCCCTCCGACCTGCGGCTGGCCACCTCCAACGCCTCTCCCTGACCTGGCCTTCCGAACCACACCAGCCTGCCTGGCCTTTTTTTTTTTTTTTTGTCTTTTCAGGGCTGCACCCGCGGCATATGGAGGTTCCCAGGCTAGGGGTCTAATCGGAGCTGTAGCCGCCGGCCTACGCCACAGCCACAGCAACGCCAGATCCGAACCGCGTCTGCGACCTACAGCACTGCTCATGGCAACACCGGATCCTTAACCCACTGAGCGAGGCCAGGGATTGAACCCACAACCTCACAGTTTCTAGTTGGATTCCTTAACCACTGAGCCACGCCGGGAACTCCATGCCTGATCTTCTTGACAGCACATATCGCCACTGGAAATTATCTTGCCTACTGCTTGCTTGCTTATTATCCACCCCTTTCCAGGGAGTAGCTTATATGAAAGTGGCAACTGTGTGTGTCTTGCAGAAATACCCCTGGGGCTGGCCGAGTGCCAGGCACCCAGCAGACACCAGGGGAGTGTCTCCGAGTGAAGACGAGGGGGTGGGAGTGGAGAAGACAGCGGAGCAGGTCCTCAGCTTCCCGGTCTAGGACACCAGACCACAGCGAGAGCAGAGGGCTGGGCCGGGCCCTGGGATGTGCGGACCGCAGGAGTAGGGGGCCGGGACTCCCCAGGCACCAAGGGTCGGCTCGGAGCCCGGGCCGCTCCAGGCCCACTCCCACGTCCGTGCTCTGCGGACCCACTCGGGCTCTGCCTGAGTCCCTGGGAGGCTCTGCGGGGGGACAGCCCGAGGCTGGAGGAGTGTGTCTGCTTCCCACGGCCAGCACTGCCACCGGCCCTGTTCTCGCCCGCAGGAGCGGTCGGTCTGGTCCCTTCACAGCACTCGCGTTCAGTCTGCCGCTTCTCCAGCCTCCACAGAACCAACATCATCGCCCTCCGCTTCCTCAGCCCCCCAGGCCTGCCGACTCCTCCAGCCTCGGGGTCTGCCAGGCCGTCCGAACGGCAGCCTCTTCCCGCTGCCCTCACTGGGTGTGGCTGCCCCCGTGACACCTGGTGTTCATACCCGGCCCCGCAGAAACCTGGCTAACAGCTGTCCACACAGAACTCGCTGGACACACGGGGTGGTGACTGTCCCCTGCAGGGCCTTGGTGGGTCCAGGCGGCCTGCCACATTCCCCGTGTACACGGCTCTGGCAAGGAAACGGCTGCAGCCCCCTCCACAGCCACCACCCATTCCATGAAGATTAAATGCGATCTGGGACCCTGCACCACTGCAGTAAAGGGGCTGGCCTGGTGGCCTTCAGTCACATCTTCCTGATGTGAGCTCACTGCCACTGCTCACACACGAAGCTTCTGGTGGTTGCGTTATATTTTGGAACCAACAATTTCTTTTGTTTTCCAAGACAGAAAAAAAAAAAAAAGGCCACTCCACCCCCTCCCCAAAAAAGAATCATCCAAGAGTTCTACTATGCCTGGCTTTCAGAGGAGGCATTGTTAATCTTCTTGCCATAAATAAGCAATTAACACCCACTCCGAGTCCAGTCAAACCAAGCTCCTGCCGGCTTGGGGATGCAGCAAAGGTCTGCGTGGCATTTGCTTTCTCTAGTTCTCGACTGTGGCCTGAAGCTGCAAGAAAGGGCAGGAACTCAGGACGGCTGATTCTGCAAAAATGTCATAGATAAAGGGCTCAGGTCAACAGGGGGTTCTACATAGATGCCGTGTGCTCGCGACAACGGAGGACTGTGTTCACGCCGCGCGGGTCCCCACGAAAGCCAGCGGCCTGTACTGGACAGGGCACAGGCAGGCGGCAGGCAGTTCGTCAGCTCAGGGCCGGCTGGGGATTAATCACACATCCATCTGAGTGACACCTCGGCTGCTTCCTCTCCAGCCCCCCAGGGGCGGGCCTACAGGCTCCCAAGGGCTTGGAGCTCCTTCCCATGAGGCGCTACCCAACTCTCCCAACAAAGACGCAGGAACAAGCCGGGGATGCTGAAATCTGTCTTGGTCTCTGCTAATCAGCCCCTTCCCTACACCCTCCAGGCCGGGCTGGGGTCCCTGGGCTCTGCTAGCAGATTCACAGAAGCCACGGCAGGCCCCACGGTTTCCGGAGATGCTGCCCCAGCTGTTGTAAACAGACCAGATGTGGCACAGCTGAGACACGACCTGGCGGACCCGGTGTGACAAGCTGTCTAAGCCGAGTGAGAACTCTCCTGCGGCTCCGAGCTGCCCCAGCCCTGGATGGAGGCCCAGTTTCAGGTGGACAAGGACAGAGGCTTCAGCAAAGGAGTTGCAGACCTGGAGGCAGAGGTGTTGAGAGAGGGCAGCCTGGGCTGGCAAAGCACTGAAGCATAAGGGCTTTGGGGCGGGACGGTTTCAAGGACACTTGCGGAAACAAAACGCATTCTTGTGATGGGCCACACTTCACTTCCACTGAGAACAGATCGAGAAGAAATACAGGCAAAGTGAGGGCTGCAGGCGAGATAAGGGGGACTTAACAATCAGCAGCATCTAAACAGGGTGGCTTCGGGGATCAGGGTGATTGATTCTCGGCCCGATGGGGTCTGTGACTAGGGTGACTTGGAAGCTAATGATGAGATCAGCCCATTGGCCTGGCCTGTTGTTTGCACCACCAGAATGTTTCAGCCCCTATTCGCAATCAACGTGTCCACTCCCTCTGCCTTGGTCTAACCCACTGTCACGTCTGCCAACAGCCCCTCGCCTCCGTCAGACTCCTCAAGTCCACGCAGCCCCCCAGCCAGAAGGGGGGACGCTGTCACTCCCCTACTTAAAACTCTTGGATGCTTCCCGCTCTGCACTGAGAATAAGACGAACATCTTCAGGGGACCTACCAAGAAGGCCCACTGTGCTCGGGCCGCCGGCCCCTTGGACCACCCCGCTCCAGCCGGGCGGGGCTCCTCCAGCCCCTTCCTGACGCCGACCTTTGCACACACGCTTGTGCAGGCCCACGCTCACCCTACCCGTGCTCCTCCAGGTCGCCTCGTGGCTTATTTCCACTGATCACATGATTCCAATGCACCATGAGAATACTCTGGAAGCCTGGCCTCTTTTATATGTCAGGGACCAAAGACGCTCAGCACACACAGCATCTGGACAGGACACTGACAACCACACCGGGTTCCTGGTCATTCACTCTGCCGCCCAACACAAGACCTGGGCCACTGGGTGGGAACACAGAAGGACTTGCCTTGGGAACATCCGGCCCTACATATTAGAGGTTTTCCGGAGACATCCTCAGAGGCGCCTTCCACCCGCCCGCAGGCTGTGGCCTCCGGTCTCAGCGCGTGGCACCCAGCAGGGCCCGGCAACGCGTGTGTGGTGCTCCTAGCTCACCTGAGGGGCGGGATGGGCTCCCATCTGGGCAACTGGCTACGAGGCGGAGACCCCCGCTCCAGAAAGCCCTGGGCATCCCCGGAGCTCCACTGCCTCACATCTTCCCCAACACCCTACGGCTCAGCGAGCTCTCAATTAAAGCATGGAAAATCACCAAGTGCCATTAAGAGCTGCCTCCCTGGCATGTCCCCAGCTGAACTCCTTCTCTTTTTCTTTCCCCAGGAGATCAAAGCTATTGTGTCAACACTCAGCCCCGATCCGAGTGACCTTAAGCAGATTGCTTATGCAACCTGGTGGCTGTGCCTGGGGACAGCAAGGAGTGAGCCAGGGGTCTGAACAGGGGTTTTCTCAAATGATGAGAACCGCCATCAGGGGTTCCGCGGGGTTGGAGACACGGCTACTTCCGAGGGAAAGGAAAGACCAGAGAGAGCTGAAACTAGCCTCCCAGGCCGACCCCCACCTGGTCCACGGCTGCACGAGCCCGGCCTGGCACTGTCACCTCCTATGCCAGGAGCGGCAAGCCCAGGGGACAGGCGGCAGGTTGTTAATCTGAGTATCCACCCAGGCCGGATCCACACCACATGACTCTTGCGCACACCCATGAGAATTAGGAACCTTCATCCCCACTTCACAGATGAGAAAACAGAGGCTTGCAGAGGACGACCCGCCCAAGGGTGCAAGGCTCAAAGGTGGAAGAATGGGAAGTGAGCCCCACCTGACCCCAGGGCGCATACTTTCACACCACGCCTCTGTTAGCTGCCAGTGTTGGCCACCTGGAAAGGACACGGGGCGGGGGGCGGGAGGCGTCACAGCAGCGGGAGGAACGCGCAGGCCACAGCTCCGGCCTCCTGGCCTCCTCTGGAGCCTCTGGCTTTGGGCGGGTGGCTGACTCGCCCGCCTCTCCCCTCGGGAGCAGGGACAGCAGCAGAGGTGGCAGGTGTTAGCAGTGGCTGCCGAGATCGCCCAGAAGAGCACTCTAAGACCTGCTCTGTGTTCAGCCAGAAAGACGGCCGTGACCCAGCAGTGGTGTCTGTCAAGAGTGTGGAAGGAGCCCCTTAACAGCCACACTCTGACAGCCCAGGTCTTAATGGCTCATCCTTCGTTCAAGTCCATTCTGTTTCCTGGGCAGAAACAACTGTCCCCACATGCTCACGGTAGTTTTTGCCTTTACTTCCCCCCCTTTTTAGGGTCACATCTATGGCATATGGAAGTTGCCAGGCTAGCGGTAGAATCGGAGCTGCCGCTGAGACCTACGCCACAGCCACGGCAACACTGGATTCGAGCTGCATCCGAGACCTATCTCCAGCTCACGGCAACACCGGATCCTTAACTCACTGAGCGAGGCCAGGGATCGAACCTGCATCCTCACAGAGGAAATGTCAGGTCCTTTACCCGCTGAGCCAGAATGGGAACTCCTGCCTTTACTCTTCATTTAGCACTGATTTCACCCCAGCTGGAGTGCCAAGGCTTCTCGTGACGGCCTCTCAAAGATCTTCACAGCCGTCTGCGTTCCGTGGAGTAAAAGACGACCCACCTCCGGCTTCCTCCGCTTGCTGAGTCAGCACAGGTCGCCACGCCGACAGGAAGATGCACTCAGGGTGCAAGGCGGCAGGAAACTGGAGCCAGTGAGGTGGCTGGCCGCTGGCAGCGGTGACAAAAGGCCACAAAGGCTCGGGCAGGTCAGGCCTGAGCCCAGGGACTCTGCCAGGGAAGGGCACAGCTGGCCTGCAGCTGCTGGGCGAGAAGGGAGTGCAGCCAGCAGTGTGAGGGCCCCCCCACAGTGGCCAAACCACCTGTCGTTTAGGGCAGCCCCCACCCCCGCGTGGGCAGAGCACAGAGGCTGACTAGGGGGAGTCTCACCAGGGGACCACCCTGCCAACAGAGAAGCAGGCCTGACTCATGAGCAGCTCTGATGACCCTTCGGGTGGCTTCCGGCCTCAACCCTCACCTTCGGAGCCCCGAGGCCCTGGGCAACCCGCTCTCCTGGACTCGTCCGCAGCAGCCCAGCTCTCGGTGGAGCTTCTCCCTCAGACTTCTTCCCCACCCCAGACAGCCCCCAGCCAGCTTTCACCGGCCCCTCCAACATCTGCTCACCCCGCAGTTGCTGCCTGTTCTGGGGCCTGCTTGGCGAGGCTCGGGGGCTCGCTGTGCGGGCAGCTGCAGTCAGTCAAGCCTCTGTTTCAGCATCCCGACCCCTCCCCACCAGCGTCTCCCTTCCGTCTGAAGCACTGTTGCTGAGAACTACACTTTGTTGCTTTTTCAAGCTGACCAGCTTGGAATTAAAAACGCAGCAGGGGCCGTGACGCCCAGGGCATCAGTAGTTGCTTTTTTCTTAAATCTTTGCTCACCTGCACACGAGCCACGTCTAAATGGCCACGTGGAGCCCAGGTCTCGTGGGAAGGAAGCCAGTGACTGGTGGTCAAACCAGGTCTCAAAGAAGCGGTAACTAATAACGCCAGCAGAAGTCCCACTACTAAAGACCTCGCGTGCTCAAGCCGGGCCCTGCCCTCCAAGGCAATGCTGTCATTTGCAAAAGAGAGGCTGTGGCTTCACATAAAATACTAGGCAGAGAGTTCCCATTGTGGCTCAGCAGTAATGAACCTGACTAGCATCCGTGAGGACGTGGGTTCAATCCCTGGCCTTGCTCAGGGGGTTAAGGATCCGGTGTTGCCGTGAGCCGTGATGTAGGTCACAGATGCATCTCGGATCTGGCGTGGCTGTGGCTGTGGTGTAGGCCGGCAGCTGCAGCTCTGATTCAAGCCCTAGCCTGGGAACTTCCATATGAGCCAGGTGTGGCCCTAAAAAGACACACACACACACAGGCAGAAGGGGCCCTGACGGACCAAGTGAGGAAGGCTGGTCAGCTGTGGGGGCGGGGTGGTCAGCAGGACAGGACCTGGCACAGACAGGGCAAGACTGGCCCTCGGGCCACCTCTGAGGGTCTCGTTCTCAGACTGAGGGGCTGCAGTCACAGGAGCGGGGGCGGGCGCTTTGGAGGCCAGGTCCCTGCATCATCCCATCCCCTGCGGGCCTCCCTTGACCGTCACCGCCCCTCACTCAGGACCCAGCTCCCTGCCGCTGAGCTGGCCACTCAGGTTTTCAGAAGACACGAGCAAAGACGATCCAAAAGGCATTTCTAACCACCCCCTTCGCCACTGCACGGCGCAGCCTCACTGCTGAAGGGATCACAAGGGCCACTGCCGCTGCGGGGTGGGCTCTGGAGGGGCACCTGGGGGACTCCTGGGGTCACGTGCACCCCGGTTCCACAGGTGACAGGCATGAGACAAGAACGTCCACACACACCAGCCTCCTCTGGCAGCTGGTGATTCTGATTCCGTCAGTCTCACAACCCCCGGGTCTAAGCTTGGGGGCGCCTCGGGCTGAGTGGAGCCGCAGGGCGGGCCTCCTTCCCGATTTCGAAAGAAAATGGTGAGGCAAGAAGCGCGACCAGCAAGAAGAAGTAAGTGGCGAGGGCAGAAAAGGCAGAGCAAAAACAGAAGGAAAGAGATGGGCAGAAAGGAGAAGGGGAGCCTTCCGATCGTCACCCTCTGTGCCCAGTTCTGCCTCCAGAGTCTCCAGGGAGGAGCCCACACCTCCCCTCTCAAGCCCTGCAGCTGTGACGACAGCCAGTGCGCTAGGTGACGTGGGCATGTGATGGTGTGTGTATTAACAGATAGCACAGATACACACAAACGTTTATACACACACGTCCACGTACAGACACACACACGCATGCACGCATGCACACTTATTTCCACTATTCTTCCCAGGTCCGATGGTTGGCGGTGGCAGCAGTGCCGCTATTATTTGCTGCACAGAGATGTTAAGCAATTTGCCCAGGGCTGCCGGCTTCCCGCCCATCTCTGAGGCCTTCCAATTTGTCGATGTCCCCCCCAAATGTAGATCTAAAGCAAACACCGTGCTCCAGAGGGCCTGTTTCCTTGGGAGGGGCTGGGATGGACCTGGCCCGAGGTCACAGCTACTTTGCCCACCCTCTGGTTCTAGCGCAGAGCCTGCACCTCAGGGTGGTACCCGCCCCAGCGCCCTACTCCCTGAGGAGCTACATGAGGTGGGGCCTTGGACCTCGGACCCCGGCGTATTTGGCCTTCCCTGCGGTCAGAGTCTCTCCCTGGTCCCTTTCCTGCCAGGAGCGTGGAGAGGCTGATTACCATCCTCGCTCTGGGCACCGCGGCGCTCACACTGACCAGGTCAGGGCCTCTGCGGGGTCAGGTTTATCGGAGCTACCCACTGTCCCAAAGGTCTGACCGCAAAGGCACTCACTCCGTACCCTCACTCTGTAGCCTGAGTCTCTCACGCACTGGGGCCCTGAGCCAGGCACTTGGGCACCTTGAGGACGAGGCTCGTGTGGCTCGCCCTGCCTCCACCCCAGCCCCCCGCCAGGTAGGCGGCTGTATAAACCAAAGTCAAAAGAGCCATGAGAGACAGAGACTGCCATCCAGGTGGCGGAAACGATGGCAGGACACATGGAGCAGCACCAGCCCTCGGTACAAGCCGGCCTTCTCACGGTCAAGCAGACCTGCTCACTTCCCAGCAGCTACAAATGCAGGGAGACCCCCCCACCCAACGCCAGGGTCTGGGGGCAGTAAGTCACCACCTGGCCGAGAGCAGGTCCCACGATGCCGGGGCACAGGGTGCGCAGGCACAGGGCCCTCCCTGCTCTAGGCTGCATCCGGGCTCTTCCGATGCACAGAGGTAGCCATGGGCCAGGCTCTCGAGGCTCTGGAGAAGCAAGGCCCACCTCCCAAGGCCATAAATCACCCGGCGGGGCGACGGAGCAGGCAGAGCTCCATGCAAAGAGGGCTGACTGGGTCTGGAGCCTTGGTGGGGGGCAGCTCAGGGCCCAGCCGTCCCCAGGGTGCTGGCCCCGGCCCTCTGGCCCACACGCTCCCCAGGGGCCCTTTCTCTGCTTTCCCCGGACTCTGCCCCTGTGTGCCTGCCGCCCGAACCGGGCCTTGGCCACAGAAAGACCGGCAGAATGAGGGCAGCCTCCTCAGGCACTTGGAGGCCTGCCTGCAGCTGATGAAGCAAGCTATATACATCTGGGCACAGCCCCACCGAGAAATATATTTTTCAACGGCTTCTACCCAAGTGAGGGTGGAAAGTGTCTCCAGTGAAGCTGGCAGTGTTATTCCAACTTGTGGCTAGTAAAATATAATAACACGTGTAAGCTGTTTTTATTACCTATCTAGCTTATTAGCTAATAAAATAAGCTCAGCATTAAAAATTTAACTGAAGCCATTTATCGCACCCAGAACTCGGGGCTCTGGGTTTTCCTTCAGAAGTCACCCAACTCGGTCACCTTTCCAGCTTTTCTGCCTATTTAAATTTCTCCAGGGAGGAAAATTCCACTCGCCTGTCCAACATAAATGTATGTGTTTGACGGCTGTCTAGCTAGCAAAGTAGGCAGGACAAAGAAAGGGACACGCCCGGAGCGGCGACGGATGGAAAGGAAACAGAAGATGAGGGCAGGGGGTGGGATCTGCCTGGTCCTACCCGGCTCTTCCCCAAGCCAACCCCACGGGGCACCATGTGCGGGTCCTCCGGCTGCCCCAGGCCAGGGCCCAGGCTCTGGTACAAAGATGGCCCAAAGTCTGGACTCGGGGGCCAGCTGTGTGCTCTAGACTGGAGATACCTCCCCCCCTTCTTCTGGGGGGACCTCAAGGCTGGGAGGGAAACCCAGAGGAGACAGAAGGAAACTCCATACTCAGGAACTGTATTTTCATCCTAAAATGAAAGCTGGCCCAGCTGAAAAAGTGGCACCCACTTGTGAAGGAAGGCATGCCGCCTGAAAAGCCTGCCTGCCCAGCTGTGGCCATGCTCACGGGTGAGGCCAAGCTCTCACCCCGTGCTGGTCCCCGTTCCCTCAAGCCCAGCCGTGACCGACGCTAATGTAACAAGACTAAGGCAGACGGCGCTCAGGCCGTAGCACTGACCACCCGAAGAGCCCCTGGACACAGAGCCCAGAGCACCGCGGGCCTCGCGACATCCGTCTGCTCCTGTGTTCGCAGTGTTCGCAGGGAAAGAGCACCTCAGATTTTTTTTTTTTTGTGGCTGCCCTGCGGCATATGGAGTTTCTGGGGACAGGGATCAGATCTGAGCCACAGCTGTGACCTACACTGCAGCCGCGGCAACACCGGATCCTTAACCCACAGTGCTGAACTGCAGATTGAACCCGCGTCCCAGGGCTCCAGAGACACAGCTGATCCCAATGCGCCACAATCCTCATTTCTGATTTTACGGGGAAAGAAATAGAAGCCTGTAAAAAAGGGCTTGCTTTCAACTTTCTCCGAACAGGATGTTTAAACCTAGGAAATCAACCCACTTCTGGGCCTTTCTGAAGCTGGCACCTTGCACCTGCCAGGGACGGGCCAGGAGCAGTGGCGTATCAGATAAGCACCTGGCTGCTTGGGCAGCACGTTCCAGCTCCTTCTGGGGCTCTTACCTGTGCCATCTTGGCTAGGTCCAGCGAGGGCCTCTGCTCCTGCACCTCCTCGGGGCGCCGCCGCTTCACGCCCACCTTCTTGTCATTGAGGACACAAGGCTGGGAGCGGCTTCGGGACAGGCCGCTGGAGCGTCTGGCCAGCTCTGGCGTCGAGGCAGGCGTGCTGTTGGCCGAGGGGGGACAGTACTCCGCAAAGGAGAACTGCTCGTGCGAGCAGGAGAGGGACCGCTGCATGTCGAGCCGGCCCCCAGCCACGGGGCTCGGGTCGGGGCCCCAGACGTCGCCCACCTGTCCCCCGGTGGCCAAGCCCGGTGCCCCCTGGCAGGGCTGGACGCCCAGTCGGTGGTGAAAAGCCGCCTGGTCGCAGGGCGAGGAGAGCACGCTGGCCCGCGACGGGAGGCTGAAGCTGGAGCTCCTCTGCATGGGGCTGCGGCCGTTGGCGTAGCGCTGCACGCTGCCCCCACTGTAGCAGCGCCGCTTTTCCACCGGAGTCCAGACCTTGGACCCCAAGGGCCTCCATGACGTCCGGCAGCTGGACATCTCGTCGGAGAAGGACAGCGACCGGCACTGGCGCTTGCTCGGGGGTGCAGAGGGGTTCCCATTGTGGTCACTGAGGCTGAGATCTCTGATCAGGTTGGTGACCGCACAGGCGGTGGCCGCCTCCCGATGCCACAGGGCGCCGTCCTGACACTTCTCCGGCAGGCACTCCCAGAGGCCGGTGCTCGGCTGGTCGATCTGAAGAGGGCACTTCCTGTCCAGGTCTCGCCATCGGTCATTTTCTGGTTCGTAAACGACAAAGAGAAACAGGATTTGAGAAGGCCTTTGCCCAGCCCTCTATCTCCTACCGAGAACCCATTTTAAACAGGACGCTAGAGCCAGAAAGGCCCTTAAAGGCCAGCAAGTCCCACCTCGCCTTCCAGACGAGAAGCTGGGGCTCGAGCAGGGACACACGTCCCGAGGTGCCAAGTTAGAAGCAGAGCGAGGCCTCGGACCCCGGCGTCCCCGGACTCCGCACAGGGCTCTCGCCACCCCGCTGGGCAGCAAAGTCCAAGGCACTGCTGTTCGCCCCAAACGCTTCTCATTTTCTGGAAGGGAAACTGACTTGCCGCCCCTCCACGCCGGCAGGCGGCAGAGTCGGGCAGTATCTGCCACATCCCGCCTCAGGGCTCTGCTGCTCTGGGGCCAGGACTGGGCCCCGCAGAAGACCACTGCCAGGGATGAGCCATGGCACTCGCCTGGAGGTGCCGCCAGGCTGGTTCCCTGAGATTCCACCTCTGAAATACTCGCCGACGAGAGAAACTGGACATTGTATTGATTTACGTCCCCTCCACCCAAATGCTCCACCACAAACAGCAATAGCTGCCAGTCACCGAGGGCTTTCCTTGCGTTCCCTTGCTCTCTTGCTGAAATGGAGGATAAATTGGCTAAAATCTAAGAAGGAAGTCTCTTTCTTTCTTCCTCCCTTCCTTTCTTTCTTTCTAGGACCGCACCAACTGCATATAGAAGTTCCCAGCCTAGGGGTCAAATCAGAGCAACAGCTGCTAGCCTAGGCCACAGCCAGAGAAATGCCAGATCCAGGGCTGCGTCTGCGACCTACACCGCAGCTCACGGCAACACCGGATCCTTAACCCACTGAGCAAAGCCAGGAATCGAACCTGCATCCTCATGGATACTAGTCGGGTTCGTTACCACTGAGCCACAATAGGAACTCCCAGAAGTGAGTCCTGGGCTGCAGAGACTTCGGGATACAATGTGAACTTACATATTCGGGTCTCCACTTGAATGCGTGGATAAACAAGCTGACCCTGCACTAAAATGCTGACTCTGCACCTGTGCCCTTGCTTTAGTGAAATATTCAAGGACTACTTGTTTTTCTATCATGGAATCAGGCACTGTGCTGAGACTTTCAGGACAGCAAAGACAAATGTGACAGAGTTCTTGCACTTGAGCTCGTAACACAAAAGCAAAGTTAGGAGACGTGCTGTGCTGCCAGGGATCAACGTGTTAGCATGTTTCTATTTTTTCTAATCTACACGTATTTATAAATTGTGCAAATGGGAATACAGAGTCTGTCAGTCAGCTGAAGCAAAGAAATAAAACCTAAAATGACATTCGGTAGGTATTCCAAGCACGCTGATACTCGTGGGCAGTGTGACATACGTAGCACCCTACGTGGCCACCTTCCCTGCCCAGATGGGGAGACCCAGGCTTGGGGTGACTAAGTGGCCCCCAGACACACAGCTGACAAATGACGAGATGCGAGCCCAGGCTGACCACCCCCAAGCGCATGCTCTGTTCACCACACTGCGGCACAGGACTTCACGAGCCAAAGGAAAGGCCAAGTCGGGGCTTAAATATGACGCTCCTTCCTCGAAGGCACCCGGTGCAGCCACGAGACGCAGCCTGAGGGGCCGGGACCCTGGGTCAGGGACACGGCAAGAATCGTCCAGAGGCTGCTCCCACGAGAGGGCCTTAGAAGCTGGAGGTGCGGTAGCGACGTTCGCCTCAAGCCGAGTCAGGCCAGCTGGGAACAAAGCGGGACTGACATGGAGTGTCCGGGTCATCCCATCCCTGACACCCGCCGGGGCCCTGGTGCGCAGCGAGTCTCAGCATGTGGTCCTTGAACTGATTCGGACAAATCATTCCCCAAAATCACCTTTTTGCAAAAAGCATTAAAGTTGTTCACTTCTCCTTGAATATTCACATTTTTTTTTCTTTTTTAGTGCCGCACCTGCGGCATAGGGAAGTTTCCAGACTAGGCGTCAAATTGGAGCTGCAGCTGCTGGCCTACGCTACAGCCACAGCCACGCCAGATCCGAGCCACGTTTTCAACCTACATCACAGCTTCAGGCAACACAGGATCCTTAACCCACTGAGCGAGGCCGGGGATCAAACCCACATCCGCATGGGTATTGGTCAGGTTCTTAACCTGCTGAGCCACAACGGGAACGCCCACATTCTTTTAAAAAAGTTTCAATTGGACATTTGTCAGCAATTGAAAGTTCAGTAAACTAATACTGAAGTAAAATTTTTAAAAAGACAAACACTGAGTGAGTCATGACCGTCTCTGTTACCTGATTTAGAAGGAGAAAAGTGATCCTCAGAAAAAAGTGGCAATTTATGTATGATAACGTTTTTCAAAATGATAGCAGCGATAGCAAAACGATAAACACAACCAAAACTCCCTAAGAGCAGGGGGCTGGTTAAATAAGGCAACAAGGAATAACATGGAACACGAAAAAAGCAGTTTTAAAGAATATTAACGATGTGGGGAAATGTTAATGATGTAATACTAAGCAGAAAGAAACAGGATATAAAACTGTATAGACAGCGTGATTCCTCTTTAGTAAAATACATATGCTACATGGGGAGATAAAGAGGAAATAAACCCAAAAGGTCATGGTCGATTGGCAGAGAGCTGGCTGGTTTTTCTCTTTTTTATCTCCCTAGAGTTTATCCGTTTTCTGTGAGGACAAATGAGTGGAGGACCTGATCACCAAGCCTCCTGGTGCTGTGCCAGGGTCAGCGCCAGGGACGAGCCCATCCTGCTCTGGGTCTGCTCCTTTGGTTTTTCCCATCAAACAATGCTGGCTGCTCACTCCTCTCTCGGGACAAAGCACCCAAGTGCCAGATGGGCCGCGAATGTGGCCAACTAAGGACGGAACCAGTGGGCCCAACAAGAGCAGTGAAGTCCCTGGTGGCCCCTCAGTGGCCTGGACGTAAGGAGCCTGAAGTCCTCTAGAGAAGGTCTCCGGCAGGCCTTGGGAAAAACCTGGGAAATGGAGAGACTGATCCTGTCCTCGGAAGACACCACCTTCTGTTCCATTTTTGTCTCACTGCCCTGGAATTTTCCTGGGCTCTGGGGAAATCACGAGAACAAAGGGGAACTGGGAGCCAGCTACCCATGCGCACAGGCCCTCATTCGGCAGCGTCCTTGCTCTCCAGTGGCCGTCTCACGACCCTGACCGGACCCCTCGGGCCTCCCGACTCCAGTCCCGTCCCTCTCTGCCTCCAGAGAGCTCTCCGTGCGTGGCCCGCACTTGGTGCGGTCCAGCCCCTTCAGCAGCTTCTCGTTGCCTCAGAGAGAAAGGCAGACGTTTCAGCCTGGCATCCAGACCCGCGCCTACTCACGGTCCCCGCCGCAGGGGCACCAAACTTCCCTTGACATCACAAGTCAGACCAGAGTCAGGAGAGCCAACACCATCCCTGAAAAATGCCTGAAACAGCCCAGAAAAAGCCCGCTGCTCCTGGCTCCGGGTACACAGCCCCAAAGAGTGATTCCTCTGCACCAGCAAGTCTTTATAAAACCGAACTTTAATAAATCGATGGCAGGGGTGGGCACAGGTAACACCTCTGTGCCGAGGGGTATGCATTCCATCTGTTTTCCCGTCAACTCTCAAGTCCCCAGCGGGAACCGGGATTGGACAGCGAATTCTAACTTGTTCCCACTTGCCCACGGGATGGGCCGGCTCCACTCCGTTCTGGTGGGTAAGCTTGCCGGACCTTAATGCATGAGACGTCTTTGCTGGGGGAGGATGGCGTCTGCCCCCCACCCAGTCTACTGGTTACACACGGGTACCATGCCGCGGCAGTGGGGCTGCAGCGCCTCCTTTCACGGCTCCACACCTCTGCAGAGGCCTGGAATATTCTCCCGCCTCCCCCACCAATCCCGTCCAGTCTCTCGCACTCTGTGTCCTCTGCAGATCCTCTGGGCACCTACATCTCTCCGCCTAGACTTTCAATCACATGGCTCCGGTTAACTGAACCTAAGTGATCTGCTCACATCTGTCTCTACCTCGTCTACCGAGCTCCAAGTTCTAGGACACCGGGCACCACTGACACTCCACTTGGTCCCACGCTATCTTCTGTCCCTGGCACAGGTAACTGTCCCCTGGCCGGGCAGCGCCAACCTGGGCTGTGCCTTGAACTCCATCCCCGCCCCACCCCCACCCCGGGCCGTGGATGACTGCGTATGAACTTTCTACCGAGACACCGGCTAGCACGGCAACATCTCAGATACTTTGAAAACACACAGAGCACTCACTGCCCGATACCGGGCCCTGCTATTGTGTGTCAACACCAGCCAGGTGGCCACTTGTTCTGTCTGCGGGGCAGATAATATTTTAATTGTTTCTATCTTTATCGCTTCAAGAAGCACAATATAAGAAAAGTAAAAACAATCGAGGCTATGTTTAGCCCTTGTGTTTTCCCCCTTCGCTCAGGGAACAGAAGGCGATTTGCTGGGTCAGGTCACCAGACAAAAGAAACAGGAATAGAAGCTAATTTTTAATGGCAAACCGCCCTGAGCGTCAGGCCCGACAACACGTTGTACAAAAAGCCTCAGCGAGGCTTCAAGGAGAAGATGCAGGCACCCCCGCCCCTCCATTCAATATCGCTGCTGCGTAAAAAGCTACAGCACCTTCAAAAGCAACCATGGCTGTGGACATGGGGAGTCCACTGAGCAGGGCTCACTTGGTACAGTGGGAACGGTGTGGACCTGGGTTTGAGCCCCAGCTCTGCAAGTTACTTAACCTCTCAGAGCCTCAGTTTCTTCCTGTTAAAATGAGGGGTGAATGGTAACCAGCTCCCAGAGCTGTTGTGAGAACTACACGGCTGCCTAGCCCGGGCCCTGCAAGGACGGAAGGGGCTCTCCCCACGGCAGCCGTGACTGAGACAACAGCACTGGAGAAGCCCGGGAGCGTGGAGCCTCTGTCCTTTGGCACTGGGTACCAACCCCGCGGGGCCTGGCTGGAGAGGAAGCCCTGATGTGCTCCATGGGGCTTTCTCCACGTGTGACGTCAGGAGCATCCTCTGGGAACTAAAATGCAGACTCCTAGGCCCGGTCCCTGATTTAACCTGATCAACAGAATCTTTAGGGGCAGGAACCTGCATAGGTCATTTTAAGGTAAAGTTGTTGAGAACCACTGCTCTAGACCACAGGCTAGGGGCCTGGGTCCTCAGACACCTCGAAGGCGGCACAGTCGGACCGTCCAGCCACACCAGGAAGCTTCTGCAGGGTTCACAATTCCAGTCCCTACAAATCTGGGTTCAGAACATCACTGAAAGCTGGTGTTTGGGAGTCTGTTCTGTTTAGGCCCAATAACAGAAGGTAGAATTTTGGAGGATAACCTTGACCTTCAAGTACCTTAAGATCCCTTTTCATAGGGGCAGGCTGGGGACCCCGAGCTGCACAGCACATTCTGGATGGAGAGCCAGTGGGAAAGGCCTGAGAGGCCAATGGTTCACATGAAGGGAACAGTGTGACCCGTCCCCGCCCCCGAGATGCGCCACACACAGCCTGAAGCTCCGCCAGGACGCTCCCGGATCCGAGCCTCCAGCAGATATGGCACAGCCAGGACACTGGCAGCGGCCACTCAAGTTCTAGGCGGTCCCCATGACTAACCGTCAGGAGCATCGACAGCTTCTCTATTTCCCTGCTTCACACGTTTGAGATTATACATGGGAGTGGATGTGTGTGGGTGGGTGGGTGTGTTTGTGGATGTGTGGGTGGGTGTGGTATAAACACACAGAGAACTTTTCCTGCGGAGGAGCAGGCCAACCACGAGAAAACACAAACAGTACACACACCATCTAGTTCTCTCACAGATGGACTGAGCAGATGACCTTTCAAAGCTGAGGCCTGATGACGGAGCCTGCAGCGTCCAGAAGACACGTAGGGACAGGAGCTCAGATCCCCTCCCAGGCTGTGGTTCTGAGACCCCTGGATTCAGAGCAGCAGGAGGCGGCTGGGTGCATAGACGTAGAGCTCAGAGGAACAAAACACCCGGAGGAGCACAAATAGCATCTGACCTCAAATGTTCCTGTCTCCGTTTCTGCCCTTAAACTTGAAGGGAAATCCCCAGGGCCCAGGTTCTCAGTGGACCACAAGCCTTCTTACGTCGAGAAGACAGAGATCGCCAGCCCTGGCTAAGCTCTGTGCTGTGCTCACAGACTGCCGCACGGTGACACAACCACAGCAGAATGCGGTTTCTAGAAAAGGTTAGGCTCCTGAAGCACAGACCCAAGACAGAAGGTTCTTGCAGCCGCCTGAGCCGGGGTGGCAGGCCTCAGCCAGATCAAGGCCGGCTGACTCATTCTTGGATGTCACACCTATCTACTTGTGCTGGCATCAGTCTCCCTCCCCTGCCCTGTGGGCTGGGTTGTGCTGACTGGTCTCAGTGCTGCGAGGACTCTATGGCTGATTAGGCGGCAGAAGCTCACCAGTCCTTTTGGTGGGAAACTCAAGAGAATCGAGACGTCTTTCTGAAGCCGGCTTTAGCAAACCAGGCTTATGAAGCGAACGCAGGTGGAAAACATACAGAACTATGATTGAGCTGTTCCACAATGTTGTCATCTACTTTCAAATGAATTGGGGGGGGGCAGTGTGGGGGAGGAATCATGTGGCATTTGGAAGTTCCCAGGGATTGAACCCTGTGCCTCAGCAGTGACAGCACTGGATCCTTAACCTGCTGAGCCACCAGGGAACTCCCTTAAATGAACTTCAGAGCTCCTGGCCCACAGCAGTGCCTCTTTCCCTGAATCACCAGAATGGAGACTCAACTCGGAGCCACGTCAGGAAGAAAAGGTCCCTGGGCTTTGCCTGCCCAAGTGGCAGCCTCTGGCTATGCCCTCTCAACTGCAATACCTCACAGAATGTCAGGGACAGCAACACCGGATGCCAAGCTCCTCAGCCAAGGCACGAGGACGCGGGGTTGGGGCTGGAGATAACGCTCCACCAGCCCCGCTGAGGGAAGACTAGCTCCAGGGACCGTGGGAGATGCCCGAGAGGCCGGTGGGCTCCAGAGTGGTTACTGGGGTCCCGCTGTCACCAGTCAACTGGGGGTGGCCCACGGCAGCTGCCACTGCTTCTGGAAATCTTTGCTCTTACACAAAGAAGCCTAGTGGGACCCCCAAACAGTATAGAGGTGTCTTAAAAGACCCCTGCATGGAGTTCCCGTTGTGGCACAGCAGGTTATGAACCCAACTAAACCAGGCGGACACGGGTTCGATCCCTGGCTCCACTCAATGGGTTAAGGATCCGATGTTGCCGTAGGCTGTAGTGTAGGTCATAGACGAGGCTCAGATCCTGCGTTGCTGTGGCTGTGGTGTAGGCTAGCAGCTGCAGCTTCAACTGGACTCCTAGCCTAGAAACTTCCATATGCCATGGGTGGCGTCCCTCCAAAACAGCAGAAAAAACCCTCCAGACTGGGCATTAGGTGCGTGGGCCTCAGTTTCCCAATCTGTACGAGGAAGTGCGGACTGGGGCCCTGTGACAGCCCTCTCAGCTGGGAATGGTCCTCCTGCTCCGTCCCTGGCCTGCAGGACACTCAGAAATACACTGGGGAAAGCGAGTATTTGCAATGGCAGCAAAAACTCTCAAGAGACAGAAAGGTCAGTTTTCCCCATCTCCTTGAGATTCCCACCCGACCGCGGGTGCAGACAAAGTGCTGGAAAAGGGCTGCTGCTCACGAGCTGTTTCTAAACCGACGTGTGGGTCAAGCTGGGCACCATCACACAGAAGCAGCCAGGAGAGCTATTCAGGAAACTGTCAATAAATACGCATTGTTTTTCTTTTTTGGCCGCCCCGCAGTATATGGAGTTCCCAGGCCAGGGATCAGATCTGAGCCGCAGCTGCGATCTGTGCTGCAGCTAGGGCAATGCCAGATCTTTCAACCCACTGCGATGGGCCAGGGATCAAACCTGCGTCCCGGTGGTGCAGAGACATGGCTGATCATGTTGCACCACAGAGGGAACTCCAACTGTTTTGGTTTTTTGTTTTGTTTGGGGTTTTTTGTTGTTGTTTTGGCCACACCTGCAGCACACAGAAGTTTCCGGGTCAGGGATCAAACCTGGGCCACAGCAGTGACAATGCCAGGTCCTTAACCTGCTGAGCCACCGGGGAACTCTCAGATTAACCGTTAAATAACTGACACCCCGTTGAGATCCTTGCCGAAGTTGGGAAATAACATGAACACATGCTCTAAGCATAAATCTCATCTCATGGCACATCGGGGCACCACTATATGACCAATGGGGAACCCAAACCTCAGAACAGCACCCTGTCTCGCCTGCGGACACGCAGCTAGCAAAGAGCAGTCTGTAATCCCAAGGCCGTGCTCTTGCAGTTGCACCAGCCTGCTCCTAATGACCATTTTTCCACGTGGAAGGCCACCTGGCGAAGCACCACGTGAAGGTGCCCATGGCCAGTCTGGTAGCCACCAGTTCCTGTCCCCTGGCCCCTCTGGGGCCCCCTCCCCACGTCAGACAGACAGGGCGAGAAGCCAGTCTGGAAGGTTCCCTTTCCACTTGTCACCGTGCACAGCCCTCATGTGCCAGCTACACTCTGCACCTATTTCCATCTGTACTTTACTCCAGAAACACTGTCTGAAAGCAATAAATGCTTCAAGGAAAAACTGACAGACCTCTGTATGGACGAACCTGACAGTATTTTAGCGATGGGAAAAATCACACCTAGGACCACAATAAATAAAAATAAATAACTGAAGTAAGTTTTAAAAAAAAAATCACACATATGCACACTTGTCCACAGGTATACTTTTTAAAATGGAAACAAGTCTGAGCCTAGCCTACTTTGGTTAATAACCAGTTTCTTTTAGGAGGCCTGGTCCAGCGATGATGTGCAGAACAGCCATCTCTGAGAGATGGAGGAGGCAGCAGAGGCCCGAAATTCGGCCCGAGGAGCGCTGGTTGTGTTATTGCGATTGTTCATTTTGTTCCAGTCATGTGTTCGTTTGTTCTTGGAAACCTAAAATGCTCCACCTCTGAATGCTGGCTTTTTCCTAAACAGCGCAATCTACATTCCGGTTGCAGCGACAAACAGTGACAGAGGGAAAAGACCCAATGCTACCAAATCTCGAGGCGAAATCTTTTCATGTTACACGACACAGCCAACTGGTTTACCCCGTAGAAATTAGTACAGAGGCTGCCCCCGGGAGAAATCCTTTTTTGTACAGAGCAGACTTTAACTGCCAAGTAATTAAACACGGAAAGTGAGGGCTTATAATTAAAATGCTGACAAACCTGAATCGGAGTGGCACAAGCAGGGCTGCTATAATATTTTTATAATTCCTTTTTATACATAATGTATGATCCTTCTGCTCAAGTTTCCTCTATGCTCTTTGCCTGTGAAATAATTTACATTAATAAATAATTTATTACCATAACTCCTAAAGTAATTATGGGTTTCCACCCAATTTTTGTTTTTAGCATGTGAATTGTTTTGTTCTCTGTCCACTGTCTTCTATTTTCTTTCTTTTTTTTTTTTTTTTGGCTTTTGAGGGCCATACCCGAGGCATACAGAAGTTCCCAGGCTAGGGGTCGAATCGGAGCTGTAGCCACTGGCCTACACCACAGCCACAGCAACGTGGGATCCGAGCTGCGTCTGCAACCTACACCACAGCTCACGCAACGCCAGATCCCTGGTCCATTGAGTGAGGCCGGGGATTGAACCCACATCCTCATGGATTTTAGTGGAATTCGTTTCTGCTGCACCACAAAGGGAACTCTCCACTGGCTTGTATTTACACGACTTTTCCTGGTGGCCTTTGGGTGGTAATTGGTGCCTGCTCATGTCTTATCTGAACCTCTAGTCTTCTCCTCGCTGAGTGGGGAGGGGATGGAGTGTGTGGCATCCAGTGTTCCTGTGACACGGACTCATTTAATAGGGCGGCTAGCCAAGCCAGGGGTGGCAAGCGGAGGCCGTTCTCAGCCTGCTCGCACTGTTTCGCCCAAAGAGATTCAACGAGTACACGCGTGACTGGGACCAGCGCGAAGCATCACCTTCCCCACGAACGGTGGAGGCGGGGGAGGCAGCTGTGTGCTACGGATTCCGGGGCACCCCTCCCCGCCGCCCCCAACACCAGGCCCCCGTCTGCACCACTAGAAATCACAGCCAGGAAGGGGGGCTGGCTGGCCTGTCGGGCCAGCTGACCAGTGGGTGGGCCACACCCATGAAACTGCAGTCTAACCCGAGTTTCCTGTGTCAAGAACACAAGAAGCGGACGTATACGGCTCTTCCCCAGAGAGGCTGTTGGCGGAGGAAATTCCGGTTCAGCACAGAAGGCGTGATGAGGATGGTCTGGGAGGTGAGAAAAGAAACCAAGAGGCACAGCCTCCTCTCTGCTGGAAGGGGCCTTGCGGTGACCAGGCTGGGCGGGCAGCCTAAGAAGGGGCCCTTAGCCCTGGCACAGAGCGGGCCGGCCGGCAGCTTGGCTCCTCTCCGCACTGGCTTCTCCCATCCACCCTTCACGCTGCCTTTGTTCCCCTCCCCCTTCAGAAAAGAACAAAACCACTTCTTTGTATCAAGTCCCCAAACTTGGAGGGGGTGGGGGGATGAAGGTGGGGAGGGGCCTGTAGTCCAGCTCACAGCAACCGAGCATGAAGTACTTCAAAACAAAACATTGTTGTGAGTGCTGATTATATTAGTAAAGCATTTTATCTCAGCGGGTGCAGAGGCGGCTGAGCTCCTCGCAAGCGTGGCTTTTTAAGAGGAAGCAAACAGGCGCTCCCCACCCTAATGCACTAGCCTGGATTTTCTTAGGGGTATTTCTGAAAACCAGTTCGTCCCAGTGTCTAGCTAGGACCCTTGCATGGGGACTTACAAGAGAAATGCCCTGAGTCTCAGGGCCAAGCTGTCCCCAGCTCTCAGGAGAATTCCACTGATACAGGGCCTGAACTTGAGTCCTTTATCTTCAGGAGACAGGCAGGGGGTTTTGGTGATTATAATACCATGACATTTTATCTTCGCTGAGCATTGTCCAGCCCCGGAAGGGCCCAAAATGCCTTTTTTTTTTTTCCAGGGCCGCACCCCCAGGCTAGGGGTCAAATCGGAACTGCAGCTGCCAGCCTATACCACAGCCACAACAACACTGGATCTGAGCTGTGTCTGCAACCTACACCACAGCTCACAACAACACTGGATCCTTAACCCACTGAGCAAAGCCAGGGATGGAACCTGCATCCTCATGGATGCTATTTGGGTCCTTACCGCTGAGCCACAGCGGGAGCTCCCAACCCTGGGCCTTGATACAGCGAGCGCGCCACACATTTCCAGAACTAGGCTAAATCGGAGCAACATCTGAAATGATCTGTAACCTACACCACAGCTTCCAGAAATGCCAGGTCCTTAACCCACTGAGTGAGGCCAGGGATGGAACCTGCATCCTCATGGATACTAGTCAGGTTCTTAACTCACTGAGCCACAACGGAAACTCCCTCAAACCCTCTGGAAAAGTCTGGCTGGACCCACTGGGCATCCTCTTCGCTGCTACTGAAAAGCAGGCACAGGATGAAGTTTCACTGCAGTTCACGATGCGGGGCAAGGCCTGGGGTTCACTGGGCCGCGGGAGCCACGGGAGTATCCGCCAGCCAGCGCATAACCTGGGCAGGACCACTGATATTCCCGCCTCAGCAAGTGCAGGAAAGGGACAGAGATGGGAGGGGCCGAGCCTGTACCTCCCGTGTGCTGCTGTTTCTTTAAAACCTACGAACACCTGCCAGGTGTACGATAAGGAAAGGGGGGGGGGGATGCGCTGATGTGCCCACAGCTCCAAGGGCCTGCCGTGGTCACAGGTCGTGGAAGTCGGCCTGATCCATGGGGATTTCACTGCTCCCTGGCCTTGCTCCTCCATGAGACAGAAACCCGCCTGAGGGCAAGGGCTGATCCACTCGACCCCCACACCTAGCGCCTGACACACAGTAGGTACTCAATAAATGCCTACTAGAACAACACTGAAACGAACTGATGGTCTCTTCTAAGAGCCTTAGCTGTGCGCTCTGTCAGATGCATCACGGCCTCCCAAATCGAGGAGGGCCTGAGAACAGAAAGATGAGCGCGTGGGAAAGAGGAGCCAGGGGAAGGCGGGGGCACCGCACAGGCCCCCACAGAGCGGCTGCCCCACTGCCCTTCTACCATCTGGGGTGCCCTGGCGCCAGCCCACAGAGCAGGAGGGAGCAGGACCCCTGCGAAGGGAAGAGCCCCTGGGCGGGAGACTCTGCAGAGTGCCTCCTGAAGAGCCCCCTGGCAGGCCGGAGCCTGAAGGAGCAGCAGCACAGGCCATCCTAGAAACACGCGCCGGGGAGCGGCCCCCGGCAGGAAGCAGGCCGCTGGGCTCCGCAGGCTCGGAGCGACTCTGCCGGGGATCCGGGAGGAGATCTCGCGCCACACACTGCCGGCCAGGGCCCCTGCCTCGCTCCCCGGGCCTAGGGCTCCTCCTCGCGAGGGCGACTCTCTCTCCTACACTCCCTCCCCAAGGAACCAAGGTGGTCCCTCTTGCAAAAGCGGGATTCTCCATGCAGGCCTCAGCCCTCTCCTCTGCCCACGCTCTGCCCACCTCCTTCCAAATGTCTCCCAGGAGGCCTGTGCTGACATCACGGCCATTTTACAGATGAGGAAACGGAGGCTTAAAAAAGGGAAGCAGCTCGGACGGATGACGTGAGCACCAACAGGGCCCGTCACAAGCCCACCAGAGCTCCAACTTATCGGTGATGCACTTGGAGCAAAGAGCAAGGAAGCCTGATGCACAGACGGCCTTGAAATGCAGACCAACGTCTCCACAACCTGGGTCACCAGCCTGGTTCAGTTCAGAGCCAAGGTCCTGGTAGAGCAGCGGGGCGGGCGAGCCCAGGATCTTCTCCTTCCTGGCCACAACAAAGGAAGGCCGCCCGGCCCGAGCTCAACGGGGAGTGCGGCCCAGGAAGCAGGCCAAGAGGCACGCTTCTGGGCCACATAGATGGGTCGCTGAGGGTGTGATGAAAGCCACCACCGAGGTGTTCAGTCAAGCCCCAGGTGGGGACGGGCCTCAGAAGTGCGTCACAGGGGTACGCCAAGGCCAGGTGAGCTCCTGTTTCTACTGCCTCGGGGCTGCAGCACCCAGAGGGCCGCCCGGGGCGCTGCCACAGAGCCGGGGCTTGTGAGTGAGACGAAAGCAATCCTTCTCCCAACCCAGGGTCCAGCTCTGCTGACCATAGGGCCTTGGGGACGTCACCCCTCGAGGCCTCGGCTTCCCTGTGCGAAGTGGCTGCAGAGTCACGGGGACCCCGGCGCAGCAGTGGGCTTACCGCGACACTCGCTGTGACGCCCCCAGCAGCCCACCTACAGGAACTGGGTCTCAAGAAGAAAAAGAAAACGCCATGCTCGAAGGGGAAAGGGCCGAGACAAAAGGCCACGGAGACTTTGCACAGTCCTGCGGAGGCAAACCTGAAACCCGAGAGCCCGCAGGGGGGAGCCCATCGTGGAAGCCGGGTTTCTGCCTCCGTGCAGACATTCCAGAAGCTCATCTGGCGAGGTGTCCCCAGAGGGGGCGAGACTCAAGGAGAGATGCTGTGCCCCCTGATCCGGAGCAGAGAGCAATCAATGCAATCGATACGTCCTCCCTCCGGCCCCCGCGTAAAAAGGGGAATTCGCGCTGGCACGGGAACAGGGGGCCGAGGCAGCCTTTCTGGAAAACGTGTCAGAAATATGAAGCAGGAGCCTTAAAAACGTTCCTGCCCTCTGGCCTCTCTATTCCACCCCTGGGAACTGTCCCAAGGAATAATCCAAAATGCAGGGCAAGACTCAGACACTTAGTCACTGTTAATCAGGACGGCAAACAAAACAGTCCTTCTACCCAACAACCAAGAAACAGTTACATCATTAAATACACTGAATCATCCACACAATGCAGTGGTGTAGACTCATTAAAACGCATGGGATGGGCAGTTTTAACGCCATGGGGAAATGACGTTAATTATTACTAAGTAAAAAGCAAAAAAAGCGTGTGTGTGTATATATATAAAATTTTGTATAATCGTATGTTCACTGTGGACTTGGCTATGTAAAAAAATGCAAAGAACATAAAATACAACAAAATATTAACAGCAGTCATAACTGGGTACTACGGCCATGAGAGATTTTCATACTTTACTGTGTGTTTCCTGAATTAAAAAAAAAAAAGTGAACACGATTACTTTAATAATCAGAAACTCTTGATGTCATTGTTGGAACTAACATTCGCAAACCACACAGCAGGGCCCGGCCACTCACTTGGCCCCCGCGCCACTCCAGCGCCACTGAGAGCGAAACAGCTCAAACACACGGCAAAGAGGCCCCGCAGCCGCGCTCCGTGCCTGTGTCCAGAAGTGCTTTTAGCGTCTCACCTGGAGGACTCAGGCCCCGGCGGAAGGGCTCGAGCAGGACTGTCCCCAGCCCCCTCGGTTACTCACCCATAATTCCACAAGAGAAAAGTGTCGGTCCTTGACTCATCTTCTTTGGCGTGTGCTGAAAACAACCAGAAAAGCTATCACTCTTCAAGTCATAAGAAGCACGTTTGCACATGACCCTGCACTGATCCCTCGCTAAAGTCACAATTAAAGGGGTCACGTCAGATTAGGAAAAGGAGACCAAAAAAAAAAAGGTTTTAAAAGAGACATCTGCCTATAATTCGGCCTGGACTCTTGGTCCGGAGGCTCCAGTGAGCTATGGAGGCCATCAAGTTAACGGGCTTTAAAAACGCCCAAGGAAGCCCCGTGACTTCTGACTCGAGGGGGTCTCTCCACGTGAGCAAGGCGGAGGTGGTGCAGGAGGAGGTGTGATGCAGCTTGCCGAGCCGAACTGAAGACGGGCCTCCCCACAGCCCCAGCGAGGCGAGGGGACCTCTTCCTGTCCACAGGGACAGGAAGAACCTCAAGGGCAGGGCAGAGGCCCCTTGTCGCCCTCAGAGCCCTCCCTGCAGACACCAGAACGGCTCTTCCTTCTCTACGTGGAGGCAGCAGGTAGACCTCGAGAGGGCGGCCCTCGCTCGGCAGGCTGCTGTGCAGCTCCGAGGACCCCGGAGGCACCCTCTCGGACGGAATCAGAAACCCAGGGGTCACGGTTGGTCCCAACACACAGCTGCGGCTTTTCAAGTCCTTGGCACCGTGTTTCCACAATGGTTCCCCCTTCCGCTGTAAACACTGCACGCCTCCCCTCTAGACTCGCACCCAGTCTCGGCTCAACCGGGGCCGTCGGGGGAAAAGCCAGTGGGGCCTAGAGGCTACCCAGCAACCCGAGTGTGGAACGTTCAGGGGGTTCCTTGTGCTGGCTGAAGCCCGGGTCGGGAGGCCTGTTCTGAGCCCCCGGTGAGGAGACTCTGCTCCGCGGGCCCCAGGAGGAAGGTCTCACTCGTTCCTTCCTGCATCCATTCATTCATCCATCCATTCATTCATCCATCCATTCATTCATCCATCCATTCATTCATCCATCCATTCAGCGAACGGGTACCGGTAGTTAGCTACGCGCAGGCTGGGCTAGGGTGGAGCATGCGACGGTGGAAGCGGCGCTCGGCTCCAGAGGGGTCAGCTGGTCACAGAGGGGCTAGCTTGTGAGAGGAGCCCCACGGGACAGGGACACACAAGGCTTCTAGTCCAAGAAGTGGGCTGGATCCCAGGCCCTGCTCTTTCGGGCCTGGAAGGAGGAGGGCGGGGCTGGCTAGAAACACGCGGCCCACCCAGATAAGAGGGGAGACAGTGTCTGGCATCAGCTCCCCCACCCGTGTCCTCAGCTGCCCGAGTCGGGGACCTTTGCCCCCAGTCACCTACTCGTTCGTCCAATCAGGTTGTGAAGGGTCCGCCCTGACCAGCCTGGAACACAGGGGTGAAGGACACCCTCATTTCGAAGAGGTCACTACACTGCAGAGTGGGACAGAGGGAGATGGGCCAGGCCATGGGCGCCGGGGGGCTAGAGGTCAGGGCTGGCTCCCTGGGGGAAAGGAAGCTGGCTCTGAAGGACCAGGTGGAACTTAATGGCTTCTTGGGCTTAAAACAAGCCTTGTGTTTTCAGGACAGGTCTCCCTCCTGGATTCCATCCAATCTACAGCCATCCGGGGAAATATCTGGAAAGAGTTAAAGACAACAGCTGCCTCTGCCTCTCTCCGGGCTCACACCGAAGTCACCGAGTGGAAGGCAGGTGGCAGACACCCAGGGCCCTGCTTCCGGGCAGCGCCACGTGGGGAAGCCAGCCAGGCCCCACGGCTCCAAGAAGGTACAGAGAGCCAGATAAGGGGCCTGGCCAAGGCCACAGACCCAGCGACCGAGGGAGATGGCCCTGACGCTGCAGGAGCACCCGGCACAAAGCAAAAACACCTGCTGGGACCCCCAGCCCCGTGCTTGGTGGAGAGGGGAGCTACCCAGGCTGGGAGCCCACAGAAACCCAAACCAGGATCGGGCCGGGGAAAGCAGGAGGCGTGAGAATGCAGGAGTCGCCACTCCGCTTCGACGGCGAGCAGGGGCCACCGGGGAATGCGTGGGTTCACAGACAAGGCAGGAAGCAAACCAGCGAGAACCGAGAACCGCTGCTCACTGGCCTTTCATCCCACGACGCCGGCACGTCCAGACGGAGGGACACGTGGGGGCCTCCCCGGGATTGTGGACCGGCGAGTGGGCACCAGAGAGGCTGGGGCAGCCATGGGGCCAGTGCGCAGGGTTCCTCAGGCCCTCACTCACTCATTCACCCACTCGTTCATTCATTCACCCAGCAAGGTCTCGTCTGCTTTTGCTGCAGACACGCTGGCCCGGCTGGAAAACACACACGCTCGGAATGGGACTACCTCTTACTCCCCATGTCGCCCGGCTCGAGGCCCACCACCCTCCAACGAGGGAGCAGATGAGTCCCCAACCTGGTCCCCTGCGTGCGCCCAGCCCTGCCATCCGTCCTCCATCCTCCACGCAGACCCAGGGAGACCAGCCCACGTGGCTGCTCAGCTTACACCCTCCAACCATTTCCCACAGCTACCAGGGAAAAAACCTGGTCGCGCCTCCTCCCGGCAGCCCTCCACGTGAGCCAAGCCTCTGTCCACCGCCCTCACTCACGCGATTCGGGGACTGGCCCAGCTCACTGCCTCAGGGCTGGCTCCCATCACGCGGCCTCCTTGGCGGCCTTCCCTGACCATGTCGGCCGACGACTTGCGCTTTCTTCCGCGTGGCCTTGTTTAACGCCTGTCCTACGTGCCTCGGTTCGTTTGTTTCTGTGCTCATGCTCTGCTCCCCCCCAAAATCAAGCTTCTTGAGGCCGCTGTCCCGTCCACGACACTCCCAGCCCAGAGCAGGCACCACGTGACTACCTGCTGACTGCTGCGGCCACCTGTCGGCCCCGGCCTGTCTTGTTCTTGCGGTCACATGCCCGGCAGATGCAAGGCCGATGGAAACGGATTTTCACTGGGCAGAACCCACTGTCTCCCCAAATCACTGGGCTCACGCCAAGTCAAAACTCACTGAAGAACAGGCAACAGCACCAGCAGACCAAAGTGGGAGGGACCCCTACCTCCAAGCTGCTTGATTCCCCATGTGGCCTCTGACTCTGTACCCAGGGGCACGAGTGGCTCGGTGACCGCGTGCGTGGAGATCTTCCCACTTGAAGGAACACCTTCTCCATGTCCCCTGCCCTGGGTGAGCCCCATTCCCACTCCCTTTGTTAAGCATGTGAAACTGTACAGCCAGATGGCATACCCCTCGTCGTGCGCTAACAGCACCCCAAGTTTGCACTGGGACTCCTCCCCTCCCTCGCTGGATAGTGTCTGGGTGGGACTGTGTCTCCACGCCCCCTGCCTGGGGTGGGTGTGGCTGACCAGCCACCCCTGCTCCAGGGCTCTGACTCCTGGACCAAGGGGGTACTGGGCTGGCGCACCCAGAGGGGAGACCCCAAGCCTGCCAGGAGCCCCTGCTTCCACAGTCCTCTGAGCTGCCCCGTCCCTGCCTTTCTGGGGCTTCAGTCACCGGCTCTCCTCCTACAGTTCTATCACTGCCGTGAACTCTTTTGGTGTCAGTCAGCCTGAGATGGGCTCCGCTGCTTACAATGGAGGAATCCGGGCCGATTTCATGTCGCACACTTTTCTTTTTTTTCTTTTTCTTTTTATGGCCGTACCTGCGACACATGGAGGTTCCCAGGCTAGGGGTCCAATCAGAGCTACAGCTGCCGGCCTAGTCACAGCCATAGCAACATGGGATCCGAGCTGTGTCTGCCACCTACGCCACAGAGCACGGCAACGCCAGATCCTTAACCCACTGAGCGAGGCCAGGGATTAAACCTGCATCCTCACGGATACTAGACGGGTTCATTAACCGCTGAGCCACGACAGGAACTCCCTCATGCCAGATTTTAAACAGGCTAATAATGGTGGTGCAGACTCAGCTACCTGCAGGAATACCATGAAGCTTCTCCAAGAGATGTCTGGGCTGAGGCTTCTCGTACCATGAGGAAATATAAGTTAAACCTGTCTTAACCAAAAAGATATAAGAAAACCTGCCAAAATACGTACAGTGTGGTTTAGTTCCCACTCAGCCCAACCCCCTGCCAAAAACATTGCTTTCTCCTCTTTCTTTTCCTTCATCCTTTTCATGATGCTCAGTTCAAACTGGCTTGTGTGTGTGTGTGTAGTCATTCCACTGAAGTAATTATGGAGAAATACTGACTGATAGCACAGTGGCAATGTTAAGGTCAAACACAAGACCTGAAATAGTCATGAGCTGACTACGTCCCCCTGAGGCTTTCTGCCTTTGGTCGATCGGGGTTAAGAAAAAGAAAAAAAATTAAAAAAATTTTTAAAAGATGGATCGGGGCCTCCACCTTGCTTTCTGAGCCCCGTGTCCGAGGCTGGGCTGGCAGCGGGCAGGCCAGAACACACGTGGCCGACAGCTTCCCAGGGTGCAGGACCCGGGAACACACTGACTGCTGGCCGGCCTCCCTGCGCCCAGCACCGGGTTGTTCCCACTGCCTGTGCCACTCTGCAGCCAGCCTCCTCCACCCTCCAGGCCGCGCACCCACAAGGGGAGGGGTGAGCCAGTCGCTACGGGGACGATGCGGTGAGGCTGACAGGCCCCGGGGGAAACCTCGCCATCTGAGGTTTCACAAGACATTCAGTGCTCGCCCACGAGCACGCGTCGGGCCCCGGCCACTGTCTGCACAGCAACAGGATGCTGAGCCCCGCTCCCCGGGGTATTTCTCCCTGCTCCGAGCCGCCCTTCCTGAGCCTCCCCGGGGGCACAGCCTGGTGTCTGAGACTCTGAGATTACCAGAGAAGGCTCGGGAATGAGACCTTCCACGGGAAAGGCAGAAGCTGGACATCAAATCCAGGCTCTGGGGGCCATCTGTCTGACGAAGGCTAGAGGCCCTGCCTTAAATAAAGACACAATTCAAGTCCTTATTTAATGAGGAACTAGCTCAGATGGAAAACAGCCGAGCTCATCGCTGGCCGTAACCATGCTTCTTCGTAACTTTTCTCGGGAGACCGCTGACCAAAGCCAGCTGGTCCCTCTCTCCTCCTCCTGATACAGGGGTTCAGGGGACCGCAGGGCAGCGCAGACAGGCTCCCACTCGCGCACTTGAGGGGAGCAAGCGGGGCACCCCAACCTCCGGAAGAGAACAGGGTGAGACCTGGGCCGTGGAAAGCAGAAGGGAGAGCCGGGCCGAGAAGAAAGAGAAGCTGAGGATGGAGTCGCACGCCTGGGTGGAGGCCCTCGAAGGTGCTGACGGAGCCAGGGCGGGTGGCCCTGGCTGCCTAGGCCGCAGGGCGGGCCCCTGGTGTCTGCGCTTGCAGGACGGGGTGTGGGGGCGGGGAGGGTCCAGCCTCCTCGGACTCCGCGCGCTTCTGGGTTCCGACCAGGGATCCTGGCTGGGGCTGTTGGGCCCCCTGCCAACCCGGGGTGACAGGGAGGCGGCAGACCTTGGGTGCCCAGGCAGCTGGGTGCAAGGCCTGGCTCTTCTGCTGGGCAGGCCACCACTTGGGCTGGGCATCCCAACGCGACCAGTGTGGAAGGAAGTACCTGCTCCCCAAACGGGTGTCTGCTGCTGCCGGAAACAGCTCGAAGCTGAGGAAAGTGAGGCAGCTGGGAGCCTCGCTCCACCCTCCGCCCCCAGCTCCCTCCGGTCCCCGGACTTCAGGGAGGGCTGGGAAACTGGCCGGTGGGGGTCGGGGTGGGGGATGTTGGCCGTGGGGGGAGGACAGACCCTTGGCCTGAGCGTGGGCGTGCGGGAAGCGGCGGGGGGACACTGCTCCCGAGGCCAAATGTCTGGGCTGCCTTCCAGCGGCTGCAGCTAATGTTAGAAACTCAAGGAAGAGGAAAGGAAAGCGGGCGGAGTGGGGCATAGGGAACCGAGAGTGCAAGCCCAGCCCTCCCCCTGCCCCCCCCCCCCCGCAGGAGAGACCGAGTGCTTGTCAGTCCCTCCCCGCCCCCGCCCCTCGGGAGCAGGGGTGGTCATGCTGTCACCAGCATTTTTAGAAAAAGGAGAACAAGAGAAACACGACACGGACCCTAAGCAGGCGGCCCTGGTTGGGGGGGGGCGGTGGCCAAGTCTCCCTCCCCCTGTTTTCCAGCCCCCAGGCGACCTCCACCTGCAGTTTCAGGCTCTGGCCCCACTGCGGGGCCTCTGGGCCCAGCTCCCATCATTCCAAAGTGGCCCGAGGTGATTCATGATTCCTTTTTTAATCTGAGCCCCGTCCTTCTGTTACCGCCTTAGCCTGATTAGAAGACAAAGGAGAAAAGCCTGTCCATCTTCCCGTGATCATCTCAATGGCATTTACATGAGGATGATGTTACCAGTTTCGGAAGCTGAAGCAAAACCCCGAGCTTCTTCTCAAACCTTGCCGGCTGTTCAGAGCAAACTCTCATCAGTTTATCTGACATTCTGCCGCGTGGATGTCATCGCGAGGCTGGTCCTATTCAGGGTCTTTCTTTGGCTGTTTGCAGCCCGTGTACCCCCCCAGGGCCGAGCGGAGCCCAGGAACCACCACAGCCTCGGGAGCCAGCCAGGGCCAGCAGGAAGGCCTTGGTTGGGGGCACAAGGGCCTGGACTCCAAGCCTCCCGGCCTGGCACCCTGCTCGCCACCTGTGTGCCCCTCAGCAGGGCGGGGGTGGGGGAGGCTCCCGCCCTCTCACCTGCACTGCGTGGGCAGGACCAGGCCAGGCCCATGATGGGCCGCACCTGTGACGTGCCAACCTGACACGGGAGAAGGCCCCTCTCCAAAGGTGGCTGCTCCCCGCATCGTGGAGTCGAGGGGCAGGAAGAAGTGGCGGAAGACAGACGAGGCGGCGGCGACCTCGCAGGAAGGGGGAGGTGTGGGAAGAAAGGGCGGACCCTGACCTTGGAAGCTGCAGAGCCCCCGTGGAGGGCCGTCTGCTTCCCTTGGCCTTCTCTCCCGGCTCGGGCTGGGAGGCCGCGCTCCGGCCAGGGCTCGGGCCCTGTCTCTTCAGAGAGCGGCTCAGCTGACTGTGGGCCCAAGGGCCCTGGAACCAGCTCCACACCCAACCCCAGGCAGGCCCGTCCCCAGATGCAACCAAGTTCAGTGGTGACGACTAAGGCAACAGCATAGCTGGAAGCGGACAGGGAACCTCCCTGGGGACCTCCGGGAGGTCCTCACCCTGAGAGTCACTGCTTTTTTGCTCAGAGCCACTCTACGCAAGTGCTTTAATTTCACCAGGAAAACACCCACCAAGAGCAGAAAACAGAGCGACCTGTGCCTACACCCCCTCGGCCGTGAACTTGGACAGCAGAGAAGGGACTAAACTGATGATGAGCTGAGAAGCTGGGCTACAGGAACCCACATTCATTCACTGCACAAAAGTCCCCTGAGCACCTACCACGTACGAGGCCCCAGGGACGGGCACTGGAGGTGCAACAAGAAGCCAAAGAGGCTGCCTCGTGAGGCTCACACCCTAGTGCAGAAGTCACTCAGTGAACAAGACCAAAACGTTAGCAAGTTAAGCGTCTGGGAGGGAAAGGAGGCAGTAAAAGGGGAGGGAAGGTATATCGGCCGCAGTGGAGTTAGATTCAGGCCACGTGGCCGAAGAAAAGGAGAGGGGAAAAGTCCTGCTAAGGGGGAGTGTTCCGGGCCAGAGAAGAAGTGCAAAGGCCCTGCGGCACGCCTGAGCAGGGAGGCCAGCGTGGCTTGAGCGGAGCGAGTGGTGGGGAGCACGCGGTCGCGGGGCCAGAGGCGCTGGACCTTACACATCCGGGTGAGGGCCTTGGTGGTCGCCCGGGCGGAGGCGGGAGGTTCTGGGCAGAGGGGGGACAGTCTGACTTGCACTCCCTCTGGCTGCTGGCGGAGAAGAGGCTGAAGAAGCCAGAAGCATAGGGATCCTGGCGAGAGAGGTCACGGGCGGGACCAGAGTGGCGGCAGTGAGCGTGGAGAGAGGGCAGCTGATGGTGGCTACGTGCTCGCTAGGAGGAAGGCGTGACGGGCAGGCCTGCTCCGTCTCGTGGCACTCGTCCAGCCCAGGGCCCGACACGGCCCAGGGGCAGGCCTGCGGAGTGGACACAGGGCTGGGTGGCTTTCGTAAGCTCCTGCGAAGCCCTGCGACCCAGCTGCCTGCTGGTGTGAGACGGGGGAGGAAGCCCCCCAGAACCTTCTAGTGCAGGTTCTCAGAAGGGGCTGTCAAGGCGCGGGGAGGGGCTCGGGGCCACGTGACTGTGGCCAGTGCCCCACCACTGAGGACCGAAACTGCAGGGTCCTGGGGACTTACCCGTGTGCAAAACTCCTCCACAGGAGAGTTTCTGCCTGAGGGGACTTCGTGCTGCTCCCTCTACAGGAAGCAGCCCCTCACTTCTGAGGAACTGGGGCTGGAAGGACGGCTGGGAGGCCGTTTCATTCTCTCTGGCCCAGCTCGTCAGGCCACTTGGCCAGCCTGGCAGAGGGTGGCCGCCACCAGGCCCAGCACCTTGGCCACCAGGCCGCGCCTTCCTTCTCCATCGCCTCCCACTCGACATTCCCGAGGCGGCAATTCTCCCTCCGACGGCCCTTGGCAGGCAACGGCCTCGTCCTGGCCCCCGCTTGAGGACCACCCTCCCTTCTGGAAGCCGCCCCCCTTACCAGGGAGACCAGAAGGAATGCCAGTCCCAGTCTGGCAGAGGTGGCAGAGCCACGCTTGGGGTTGGTGCCCAGGCTGCTGGTCCCTCCCTCCCCGCTCACCAGACCCCAGTCTGGGCCGGCTGCTTCTTTCTTGCGAGTAGGCAGCCTGGCTCGGGGTGACTCTGCCCCACGGCCCGCCTGCCAATCTCACGGAGCTCTGCTCTCAGGCCCTCTGGACTCGGTCTGCTAAGCCCGCTTGCTCAGTCCACAGCCCCTCCTGGACATCAGGCCTCCAAAGGGTCATCAGAGAAACGAGGCCACTGGGTCCTTACCAGCTCAGGGTTGAAGGTCCTGCATGCTATGGGGTCAGCTCCCTGCTTGTCGAGGCTCTGACTTAGGATCATCACCATGGTAAGGACCTCAGGCGCTGGGCGCCAGCCCAGGGCAGGCACAAACCATCCTCGGGTGGGCACACGGGTAGAGGCGACCTCCTGGGCACCTCCTAGGTGGCGATGTCAGCAGAAGCAGCTCCCCATTGGCTGCTCACCCTCGGGGTGGGGCTCTTCCAGGCAACGGCCGAGCGGGATCAGCTCCCTGGAAAGACAAAAGAAGGACAAAGGTGTTCAGGGCTGGGGAAGAGCAGGGCCCCCAGAGCGCCACCCACTCCCCTCCGTGCTGGGACACTGGTGGGGAACAGAACGGCCTCCTCGCTGAAGGAGATGCATTCTGGGAGGGCCGCAAAGGCCAGCATCACCTTCCCGGGGGTCTCATCCGCCACGCCGGCCTTGGGAAGTCCCCAAAGGCAAACCCCTGGTGGGCACTACAGCGTCTCTCAGATTGGCCTCGCGGCACCTTTAAGACGATGCCCTGGTCTGGGCCGCTCGCGGTCTGCTGTCCCCAAAGCGTGCTGAGTCCTGAGGCCTCTTACGATGAGCTGGCTCTACAGACAACGCAAGGTCGGCCCAAGTTAGACGCGCACCCACCCTGCAGTCAAAGCCCAAGGGGTCGGCCCTCGGGCAGCCGGCAAGGTGGCCCCTGCTCTGCACCCAGGTCTGAACAGCAGCTACTGGAAGGACCAGGAGGGCCCACTGAAAGGCACACACTTCCGTCCTCAGAAGCACCAGCTCCCACCGTGACACACTGGCAACACTGTCCCCTTCCTCCAAACGAGTCAAACCGACTCATGGCCTTGCAGGGCCTATGCACCCCGCTGAGCTGCCAGCACTGACGGGACCCGTGGTAGCCTCATTCCACAGAGCCCCGAGCATCTCCGGGAGCCACCGTCGCCTCCCACCAAGCAAAGGCCCAGAGTGCGGCCCTGGGTGCAGGGTGGGAAAACCACTCCTTACAGATTAACTTCTCCGATCCTATTTCCATCCCACCCGCCTTCAGCTTCACCTTCAGGGAAAGCCACCTCGATCCAAGGACCCTGAAGATGCCCATCAGAGAGTAAAAAGCAATGATGATAATAGCAAAAAATAAATAAAAAGGCAGTTCCTAATCTGTAATTAAAAACAAACTGGTCAGTGCAGGAAAATGTTTTAGAATCTGCTGCTCTGTGTAAAAATTAATTGCCCCCTGGTATTTACTTGCTGTCCGGATTGCAAATCATATTTTCCTGTTTACTTCGATTAGACTTTACAGTGGGTGTTATTGAAATTGCTCAATTACGGGCCAGCTGGCAAGCACGGGAAAATTACCTTCTACTGTTCTTCGAAAACAAGGTTCATCCAAAGTGCAGAAGCAGGGAAGGGGAGGAGGGAAATCAATACGTTTTCAAAGGCCTGCCTGTCGGGGAGAGCAGCCGGGTACAGTCCAGGCCCCAGGTCGCACTGGGGGACAGGATGCAGAGTTTCGGAGCCACGTGTCAATCTAGAGGTGACACCTTCTGACCAACGGCAAAGAATTTCAGATTGCTCCTCCGAGTCTGGCCAGAAAGCCAAGCCAAGAATGCCCGCCAGCCCCCAGGATGCTGGGCTTGGGAGCGGGCTGGGCCATGTGAGTGGGGAGCGGCCAGACTCTCCCCTCAAAGGGACCCTTTGTGCCACGGGGACGGGGGCAAGGCCTGATGGCGGCCGCCTTCTCGCTGGGTGCAAGCTCGATTCGGTTCTGGGCAGCTAGCCATCACCCCCAAGGCTGGGGGTGTCCTGCCCTCCTCCCTCCCTTCTCCCCAACAAGGCAGGAGGGCTCGGTGGTCCCAAACGCAGGTCCTGAGTCGAGCGCACCTGAGCTCTGGAGTGTATTGTCCAAGTGACCTTCTTGCCAAGTCACTTACTTTTGAGCTTCGGTTTCCTCGTTCATAGAACAGGGACAACAGGCTTGCCTAAGAAGACAACTGTCTCATAAGAAAACAGAGCTCCAGCCCTTTGCTCGGTGAGAAACCCTAGCTCATTTGAAGAACTGCTCAACAAACAGTAGCTCCTGTCACCAGTTTCATGGGGAAGCCTGTGGGTTCTGACCCTTTCTCAGCAATGGACACCCAAACATCTGCCCTGTCAAGATTTTTTTTTTTTTTTAAAGGGAAAGCCCATCAAAACTTTAAAGCTAGAGCTCACCAAGAAGAAACTGGCTCTATCATGGCCCATCCCTCTGGTGAAACAGTAGGCGGCCAGGAAGAATGACGCTGAGGAAGTCCATCGCCATGGAAACACATCAGCCCGTCTGAGGCAGCCGCTGCACACCAAGCTCTTTACAGCTCTGCCCCCGCCTGGAGCCCCTGCAAAGGGCCAGCGCAACACAACCCTCTGCCCCCAGGAGTCATGGGACGGGAGAGCCGTGAACACGGGCACCACAGTTACCGAAGACAGACAGGAGGAGGGGACGCTGGGGCTGAGTCGGAAACAGACCCCTTCGTTCAGGGACCAACGACCACAGCACTGCCCGTAAGAGCCCAGGGGTGGGGACAACCCCGACGGCCACGAGCAGGCGACGGGTCACAGGAGTCATGGGGCAGCCATGTCAATAAATGCCATGTTACCTCCGCCACAGCCTGAAAGAGCCAATTCCAGTGGCACAGACAGGAAAACTCTCCGCAAGAAATGAAAACAGTAAGAACGACAACAGCAAGGAGCAGAGCACAGTGTGGTCCCACAACCACGTGGTCCCGGAGTGAGAGACGGTGCTTTGATGGGACAGCCTTACACACGCACATGCTGTTTCGTCCAGGGCATAGAACACCGTTTTAATTAAAAAGAAAAGAGGCAGTGGAGTTCCCGTTGTGGCTCAGTGGTTAACGAATATAACTAGGAACCATGAGGTTGAGGGTTCAATCCCTGGCATCGCTAAGTGGGTTAAGGATCCGGCGTTGCCGTGAGCTGTGGTGAAGGTTGCAGACGCGGCTCGGATCCCGCGTTGCTATAGCTGTGGTGTAGGCCAGCAGCTGTAGCTCCTGTTAGACCCCTAGCCTGGGAACCTCCATATGCCGCGGGCGCGGCCCTAGATAAGGCAAAACGACAAAAAAAAAAAAAAAAAAAGGAAAAGAGGCAAGATTTCAACAGGAAGGGAAGAGGCACCTGGGAAGAGGGAAGCTTCTGGCGGCCTGGCCCATGTGGGTATGAGGAGACAGCGGGCACACTGGTAGCGGGCGCTTTGGGCACCTGGAGAGGGACGAGCAGCAGGACAAGGGGCTGAAAGGCAGATTCACACCAGAGGGAAGACTCTGGACGCCAGACCCAATGTGGACGCTCACAGGGGGCTGGAATCGGCTGAGCTGATCTGTTCCAGGTGATTTTTTCCTGAACACTCTGCACACCCAGCACTGTGCCTTCTTTCCTTTCTTTTCTCTTTCTTTCTTTTTTTGCCTTTTTAGGGTTGCACTTGCAGCATATGGAGGTTCCCAGGCTAGGGGTCTAATCGGAGCTACAGCTGCCGGCCTGCACCACGGCCACAGCAACGCCAGATCCGAGCTGTGCCTGCGACCTACACCACTGCTCACAACAACACTGGAGCCTTAACCCACTGAGCGAAGCCAGGAATGGAACCTGCATCCTCATGGATACTATTCGGGTCCTTATCTCTGAGCCACAGCGGGAGCTCCCAGCACTGGGCCTTGATACAGCGAGAGTGGCACACATTTCCAGAACTATGCTAAATCGGAGCAACATCTGAAGTGGTCTGGGGCACATTCTCAGCCCCTGTGAGGCAAATCCAGATAGGCAGAGCCTGGCACAATCTGGAATTCCTTGGAATTCCTCTGATCTGTGCCATGGGCCTGGCCAAGCTCCCCGGGGAAAGCCAGGGCCCATGGCGACTCAGAGCCCAGTCTGAGAGCGGCACCAGGGAACAGCCAGCAGGTAGGGCTTTGAGAGACCACTAGGTGCATAGCTGGGCCCAAGGTAAACAAGAGGTGCCCCAGAGCCCACAGGAGGCAGGGTAAAGGCCTCCTGAGGCCATCTCAGGTACAGACCCAGCCCTGGCCTGGTGGGTCATCTCTTAGCTCATATTAAAAGCAGCTTCAACTACCAAGCACCTGCTGTGAACCAGGGGCTTTAAACACATCAGTCTCATGACAGGTGTAACTTGTAAGAGTTTACAGACAGATGAAGCAACTCACCCTGGTAGCAGGGGTGAGCTGCCAGCCTGTGCGTCCCACCATGGCCCACCTGCTGCGAGGCCCCCACCCCACCTGCCTCTCCATCCCAAACACATCCTTCAAAGTCCCGTAGAGCAACTACCGTGCAGCCCAGCAAGTGCACTCCTTGGCATCTATCCCAGAGAAAGACAAACTTATGTTCACACAAAAACCTGCACATGAATGTTCATAACAGCTTTATTCCTAACAGCCCAAAGCAGGAAATCCAGATGTCCTTCAACGGGAGACTAGCTAAGCACATTGCGGCACAGGCAAACCATGAAACACACGGCACTGAAAAGCGACCAACTTGCTGATACCAAGTTGGATGGACCTCAGGGAATTACGGCGAGTGAAAAACTCCCAATCCCCATAGGTTAATACTGCGTGATTCCACTTACGTAACCTTCTTGAAATGGAAAAAGTATATGAATGGAGGGGTTTGAGATGGGTGCTGGCGTTGGGGGTGTGGGAGCCGGAGGGAGGCGGGTGTAGTCATGAAAAGGCACCAGGAGGGGGCCCTGTGCTGACAAAACGCTGTCTCCCCAGCATCAGAGCCCGTTTCCTTCATGTGATTTGTACTATAGTTTTGCAATATGTCACTGTTGGGGAAACAGTACATGGGGCACAGGATTTCTATTATTTCTTACAACTACATGTCAATTAACAATGACGTGGTCACAGATGTGGCTCGGATCTGGCGTTGCAGTGGCTGTGATTGGACCCCTAGCCTGGGAACCTCCATATGCTGCAGCTGCGGCCCTAAAAGAAAAAAAGAAAAAAGGGCACAGTCCAGAGAAGGCCCCAGACCTCAGTTCCCCCTCCCCTGGGCAGAAGCAGCCGCTGTGGTCAGTGCCCGTCTGCTGACATCATCCTGGCACATCTGCAGTCCCCCTGTCTGGTCATTTCCCTGTCCTGCATTTACTTCCCACTCGGCACCCAGGGGAGATGGAGGGCCTCGCACCCCGCCTTCCCACACATCCGCACACTCCCCGCCTTCTGCCAGAGGAGGGCTCGGGAGGGGTCTCCCCCCTGCAGGTGACCAGCCAACCCAAGGGACCCGCTGGGCCTGGAGGCCACCCCAGGGCCCTCAACACGGTGACTCACCGTCCCCTGGCTTCCCGTCAAAAAAGCAAAAGGCAAAGTCAGACCTTCTGCTGACAAGTGACCCCGGCTTTCTGGCCACGCTCACGCTCTCCGGGTGCAGGCGTGGTGGCGGTGGGCCCTGCCTACAGCCCGAGTCCCTCCCCCAGGGCGTCTCGCCCCAGGACAGCGCAAGCTCCTAGCACTGTGCCCAGAGCCAGGTCGACAAGCGTCAAGGGACACTGGCCGCGGTCAATGAGAGGCCCCGCCCCTGCCCCAGAGCGACGCCAGCCCCTCATGCCCCCTCCCAGCTGCACTCCCACCTTCCTGAGTGGCAGATGGACTCCTCTCATTTCATCTCTCGAATTCCCATGAATGGACACTGCTGTCGGTAGTATTCCCATTTCGCAGATGAGGAGACTGAGGCTCCAAGAAAACAAATCAAGCATTTGCCCAGGATCCTCCAGCAAGCAAGATCTGAATTGGGGCTCGCCTCCTCAGGACACTGCGAGGGACAGGGGACAATGCTGCTTTCTCACAGGAATCCTTCCTAACTGAAAAGTCGCTTGCTTTTGTTCTGCAGGCTCCGATATGACTTCACTGGCCTGCAATCCCTGAGCCCAGCGGTCTGATACCACCCTGGTTGAGACGCTCGGCTTCTGGCAAATGGGAATCCTGCCCGGCCCACTAAGTGACTTTCTACATGCAAAGAAGCTTTGTAAACTCTAAAATTCTATACAACTCTAAAGAAGATTACAGGAGTTTACCAAACGCTTCTGTAACGCATTCTGAAGAGCGATCCCTTAAAAAGAATCTGCCCACGCTGGAAATCGCCCAGACAATTCAACGTTTCCTTCTTTTAATATCCTTATCCTGTGTTTACTGCTTGTGCAAGTTAGTTTTATAGCAGAAGAATATCTCACCACCCCAAACACAGGACTCAGAGGAAAACCTAAACACGACCTTGGCCGCTGGCCGCGATTTTCCTGATGGCTCGAGCTTCCATCTCCCTGTCCCATTAAGCCAAGGAAGTGGGCGGGAGACGGCAGTGTGACAAGGTCTTCAGGAAGGCCGCGTGCACTTTCAGACTTTCCTAACTTCAGCTGTTGGTGTGACAAACGCAATCTGTGGGCGGATCTAGACGCAGATGTACGAATGTTTGAGGAAGTTCCTCTTGCAGTGGGTCCCCTGACTTCTGCCAGATCCTGCGACAAACCCGGAGAGGGGTGCAGGGGACAGACGAGGCCGGTGGTCGGGACTCGAGGTCCCTCTCTGCCCAGCGAAGGGAGTTTAACCCGCAGGAGGATGCCCCCTCCTCGCTGTGTGCAGAGCTGCGGGGCCTGGGAGTGACAAGAAGGGTTAAGAGATGCCGCGGAGCTTTATCAAGAGCCTGGACTTTCCCAGACCGAGCTGATACTGGGAAGAGAGAGTCTGGAGTTTCAATAAGAGGACGTGCCCGGGGAATGTGTTTCCCAGACCGCAGCAGAACAGTAAACTGACTTCCTCAGCCCAGGGTCCCGAGACTCGGGGCCTACTGACATTCACCCGACAAAAGACAGCGACGCCTTCACCACCGTCCCTGCAGCGACAGGAAACAGACACAAACGAAGCCTCTGGAGTCAATACTTTAACACCGAGGACACGCTTAACAGCAAACTTTGCTGAGTTAAGGAAGCGCCACAACCAAGGCAGGGTCCAGAAAAATGAAATTCGCCATTTTCCTGGTATCCTCTTGGTCTGTATTTGCAGAAATAATGGATGACAGGAGTTTATCTATTTTTTTTTTCCTTTTCTTTTCTATGGCCGCACCTGGAGCACACGGAAGCCCCGGACCAGGGGTCAAACAGAAGCCACAGCTGTGGTCCACACCACAGCTCACAGCAATGCCTGATCCCCAGCCCACTGAGCAAGGCCAGGGATCAAACCCGAATCCCCAGAGATAATGTCAGGTCCCCAACTGGCTGAATCACAACAGGAACTCCTATATCTTCTGACAGAGCATGAATAAAATAAGAACACTCAGAGCAGCAGCACCAGCCCCATCCTTACTGTATCCTGTGTACCCCACAAGTGGGCACGGTGTTATTCCACTTTACAGAGTGACAAGCTGAGGCCCAGGCTCCAGGTCACCCAGCTGTGAAGGGTAAAACAGAGACTCATGCCACATCTGCTGAATTCCAAAGTCTTTGTCTTAACCACAACCCTTCTACTGCAGGATCTGTAAATTCTGTCATAATTCTCCCATAAGTATTTGATTTCTCAGTTAAACCGACCAAAATGCTGAAGCACAGACGCTAGGTTTGCAGACACCCCTTCTCTATAAGCTCTTCCTGAGGTGCACTGGGCCACACCTCAAGCTCCTGGACTTAACGATGACACGGCACTAGTGGTTCCTCGGAGGTAGTGGGGGGGGGAGGGGTGAAATATAAAAGCAGTGCTTCCCAGCCCTAACCACACGGATGGGCAGTGGGGCCGGGTGCCACGCAGAGGGAAAGGGTCCTCTAGGAAGGCCAGGATGTCCCCGGGCTTGGGGGTGCTGTGGGCTCCCTGCCACATCAGCCGGCATCTGTGTCCGTCGGCCCCCATCTCCCTGGGCGTCTGCCTCCTGCAGCCCCTCCCCCACAGCCCACCCCACCGTTCTCTCCAAGTCCATTTCCAGGGCGATCGCGGGGAGCCCTCCCCTCCACAGGCATTGTCTGGGTGTGGACTGGCCTCAGGCCTCCTCTGGTCTCGGCCCAGAACTTGCCGCGGCTGGAAGCCGGTCAGTGTCTGCTGGCTGATCAGTAACACAATGGGGGACAAGCCCTGGTCTCAAAGCCAGAAGCCACACTTCCACTCCCAGCGCAGTTCCAGATGAGGCAGTGGCACCCTGGGCGAGCCGGATGACTTTGCTAAGTAAGATGACTTCGCAATGTAAGCAGCGACCCTTGTTTGCCCTCGAGTGGAAAGTTAAGGAGGTAAAGGGGCACCCGAGGAGGTGCCTGGGGCACCAGGTCCTTAGGTGAGCAGTTTCAAGCAGCCACAGGCCTTTATTAAGTGCTTGCAAACTGGCTAACAAAGCTCATGTCTCCAAAGCTACAGCAGGACCTGCTGGGCAGGGGACACCTGCTGGGCAGGGGACATGCCTGGAAATCCTCTGAGCCTCTCACTGGGAGAAGGAGCTGCTGGACCATCAGATTCATTATTTTATTTTTTTGCTTTTTAGGGTCACAACTGTGGCATATGGAGGTTCCCAGGCTAGAGGTCAAATCAGAGCTGCAGCTGCCAGCCTATGCCACAGCCACAGCAACACGGGATCCGAGCTGCATGTGTGACCTACACCTCGACTCACGGCAACGCCAGATCCTTAACCTGCTGAGCAAGGCCAGGGATCAAACCCGCATCCTCATGTATTCTAGCTGGGCTCTTAACCTTCTAAGCCACAATGGAAACCCCCGAGATCCTTTTTTTTTTTTTTTTTTTTTTTGCTTTTTAGGACCACACCTGTGGCATATGGCAGTTTCCAGGCTAGGGGTCTAATCGGAGCTACACCTGCCGACCTACACCACAGCCAAGCAATGCCAGATCCTTAACCCGCTGAGCGAGGCCAGGGATCACAACCTCATGGGTCCTAGTTGGATTCATTTCTGCTGCGCCGCGATGGAAACTCCCTGAGATCCATTATTGGGGTGGGGGACGTAACACTTTCTGGCTGCAAGAATAAGGCACCTGCTGCCCTTAGAGGGCACGCTCACCCCACCCCTACCCCTCACCCCAGACTAAGGCGTGTGCTTCAATTACTGGGATGAATACATGTTCCCTGAACAAGACCTTCAGGCGATGAAAGGCCACCAAAGGCCTGCGCTCAAGGAAGGACTGGCGGTCCCCTTACCTGCTAGAAAGGGACCCGCCCTGTACCCTGGGCTGAACAGAGGCCGTCCTAATGGAGGGAAAGCAAAACAAAACAAAACAGTAGAATGAGCTGTTGAACTAAAGTGGGACTCTGTTCTCTGCGACTTGACACAGTCACTCTCACAGCATCATGGGGATTTTCTGGGTTTTTTTGTTTTTTTTGTTTTTTTAAGCAAATAACATTTCAAGAGGAGGAGGAGGAAGAAAATGATTCGGGGACATGAAAGTGCGAGACCCAGAGCCAAAACAAATCTGAACCTGGGAACGAGACCGCCCGTGCTGCTTCTGGAAACTGAAGCCAGCGGCACGCCTGACCTGCCGAAAGCTCATTCATCAGCGGGACGTGACTGACGGGCCTGCAACTGCTGCTACCGCTCCAGCCATCTCACCCCACCAGCTGCCACGGGAGGAGAGGTCCCACGGACGAGAACTCGCTACGCGAACTCAAAAGGAAGGAAATGCAGGCTAGGGGGAAGGAGGGAGGACGCCGTATCACTTACTGAGCAAGCACAGACTAGACACCGCCTTCTCCTCCAGACCAGAGAACGGAGCGCGACACGGCGAGGCCCCAGATAATCTGCTGCAACGTTAAGCCACTTAGCCTAAGGCGACCCTGACCTGTTCCTCGCACAGAACCAGTTACAGGTCCGGTGAATTTAATCAAACCGTGATTAAAAATCAAAAGAGAGGAAGGACTAAAAAAAAAAAAAAATTAAGCAAAAAGAAAAATGGAGAAGCCCGAACAAGAGGCAGTGCGGCCTGTGTGAAGACAGCAGAACTCAGGAAACATGGGACCTGGCCCCGCCACGGAGCAGCCCTGGCCCGTTTGCCAAGTCACTTCCCCTTCCTGGCCTCGGCTCCTCACCTGACAGGGAAAGGCTCAGCCAGACGGGCTCTGCCTCCGCGCAGCGAGCGTGCACGGGCCGCGCGGCCACCCGTGGGCCTCAGCCGGGTTGCGCTGCCTCTCTGAGCCTCTGTTCCCTCACCTGCGACCTGCCGCGGGAACCCGGGGTGAGCGTCAGACTCAGCAAAGATTTGAAGGTGCTGTGGGCGCCGGGCGAGGACGACACGGCCGACGACCCCATCCTGCAGCAGCTGCGCTGGGGGGCCACGTGTCAGCCGGCCCTCCCGGTCCCACTCAGGCCTGACCTGCAGCGTTCCAGGCCCCAGGAAACCGGACAACAGCAAAGGCCAAATTCCCCCTCGCTCCCATCCCGAGCCATGCCGAGCCTCAGCCGTGACCTTCCACGCAGCCAAGTGGGGAGCGGGCAGCCCTGCCCACGTCCTCTCGGGACAGGTAATGTCTGGGTGGCCCCCCTCTCTTACCTATCTATGGGTGCAAATGGAGGTGTTTGCACACGTGCATTTTTCAAGCTCAGTCCTTAAGCACCTTAAGGGCACAGGGGCACCTTGCAGCGTCTTTCAGGGACATCAACAACCTTCGGAACTAAGGAGTTTCCTGGGAGGCCAGTTTGCACACCTTCATCTCCGACCTCCCACAACAAGAACACCCCCTTCCTTTCCAGAGTGTTTATGGACTTTTAAGGCCCACAGACAGAGACATTTTCTCCCACCTGCAGGGCGATCCAGCCCTAGCCCAGGCCGCACACACACTTTCGTGCCAGTGTGGCCCAGAAACCCCTTGTGTGGGGAGAAGCGATCCTGTTCCGCCCCAGCCAGGCTCCAGCCCTGCTCCCAAAGAGCCCCCAGGCCAGCGCACTGGACCAGCGTAATCGCTCAGCACCAGGCCCCTGGGACACAGCTGGGAGGGCAGCCGTGTCTTTATCTCGGGGCCCAGGGGGCTGGTGGCCCAACACAGCAGCACAAGCATCAGCCTGGAACACTGGAGGGGACGCAGGAGGGGGCCAGGAGTGCTATTAGCACTGCCAGGGACGTGGGAACCAGGCTTCTCATTTGCCACCCCCTCAGAGGGCACAGCCTGGCCTTATCTCACAGACCAGGACTCCACTCTCTGGATCCGTCCGAGTCACATCTACGAACCGATTTTACAGGGTCCGGGCTAGAAATTAATCAGCTGGGGTTAACCAATCTACACTGAGGCTTCCGCCCTCTCCCTCCGCCCGCCTCACACCGCCAGCTCTGCTGCACGGTCAAGAACGCCATCATCTGCCGGAACAAAACCCTTCAGAGAGGCCCGGCTGCACGACAGGTCCGTCACCAGGACAGGCACACCCGAGCTCCGCGGCACCTCTCACTCACATTCCCAAAGCCGCCTCTCTGGTTCTTCCCAGGGGGCTCGTGAAGAAGGGGACAGACTCCAAGATGGCTCTGCCATGAGCTGCGGCACCGCCCCTGCGTGTGACAGCAGCCACCTGCCCGTAGAAAAGCCACAGCAGCACCGGGCCGTTGACTGTTCAGGAGGGAAAAGGGGCTCCGGTCAGAAGGGCTTCCCCGAGGTCCCAGTTCAAAGCAAAGCCCAGGGATTGTGCCCTGAATTACTTAGAGTTGGTCGCAGAATGAACTGGAAGAAGCCTGGGGGAGCCGCTGCCAACTGGGTCTTGAGCTAATGCTTTACTTTCTGGCGGGGCCCTGGGGGCGGGAGAAGGGAGGGCCCCTCATTTGCAAGGCCGTTCCCCACTTCCTTCCCGCACTCAGCATAGGACGGCCCGCCCGCCTGTGCTCAGAGCAAAGCCCTCCAGGGGCTTAGAAAGGAAATGACATGGCCAACCAGATTCAAGCCCTGCTGGCGGGTTCCAGGGCCTTCCGTGACAGCTCTAAGGAGACTGAGAGCCTGAAGGAGTTAACCCAGATTTCCAAGGCGGGCAGCTCATCTCCCTCATCAGAGACGGCCCAGGCCCCAGAAGAAGTGGAGGGTCGCACAGTTTGTCCACAGCACCCCCAAAGTACCTGGGAAAGTGCCGAATGTGCCAGCGGCTGCCCTCACTGTCACGTTACTGTCACTGTGCCCTAGTGGGACCCTCAGAACCGGGCTCTGGTGCAGGCTTATCTTGCCCTCAGAAAGCTGGTTTCACTAAGCGGTAAAACGCTGCAGCCAGGCCCCGGGGCACCTCCCAAAGCCACCTTCACCTCGAGGGGGAGGGGCTTCACGCTGGCCAGGAGGCTGGCCTGGAAGAGTTATCGCACCGGAGAGCAGCAAGCTACCCCCGGAACGGAGAACCCAGCCTCCCTGACCAGGCGCAAGCCCAGGGGAGGAGGGCATAAAATATCAGTGTCCTCAGAGTGAAAAAATAACAATAAAGTTTTTTTTAAAAAAAGCTCTCAGACCAGAGTTCCCACTGTGGCTCAGAGGGTTAAGGACTTGTCTCTGTGAGGATAGAGGTTCCACCCTGGCCTCGCCCAGTGGGTTAAGGATCTGGCGTTGCCGTGAGCTGCGGTGTAGGTTGCAGAGGCAGCTCGGATCCTGCGTGGCTGGGGCTGTGGTGTAGGCTGGCAGCCGCGGCTCCAACTCATCCCCCAGCCTGGGAACCTCCATGTGTTACAGGTGCGGCCATAAAAAGAAAAAAATAAGCAAATAAATAAATAAAGCTCTAAATAAACAAAGACTAAATAAGGGGACAAGACCATGATGGATGAAAGCTAGCAGAGGTCAGAGGTCAGCATTTGGACACCAAAACCAAGTTCCAGGTGCTCTGGGTGAACGGTCACCAGCAGGCCGTCCTTCCCACAGAGCCTGATGGGACCGGAGTTTGCTCATTCACTCAACAAGCGCTCATCCAGCAATTACCTGGTGCCTGCAAGGGTGATGACAGGGGCCGCTACTTCCTCTGCCCAAGGAAGTACAAATTATTAACTGATGCATGAATGAAATAAAAGTAAAATAAAATACAGTAAATAAGAGAGCACATTTTAAAAGACAAATACCATGATAACATACCCGGGCCTTGTAATGTTTAGAGGGTGGGTGCAAAGCCGGGCCAGGGTCTTCCTCTCCCCCCCCGCCCCGGTGGGTTCTCGTCCCATGCAGATCACATCAATTATTAATAAAGCCACAAAACATTTGCTGGAGCCATGACGTTCGTGAAACACAAAGCCCGGCAAGCGCCCAGAAGTGGCATTCACGTCCACCAGGAGCCAGGAGCCAGATCTGGCAAAGCCGCTCCCCAGGCTGCTTCTCAGCCCCTGGTCTGGCCTCGCCCGGCCACTGTGAGTGGCAGCAGGGTCTGAGTCTGGCACAGGTGCCCAAGGGACAGTCCCTCTGAGCAATGCTGACCGGACCCCTGGGTGAGTGGGTGGCATTGCCTGAGCCCACAGTGGGTCCCCTGAAGCAGAGGTCCGTGCTGCTGCTGGAAAGCGGCAGAATGAAACAGGTTCTCCTTCAGACTCTCAGCAGAACCCGATTTTCAAGTTACCCGCCTTCTACAAGGAGGAAGACGTCAACTCCTGAAGAGAGGAAGCCAAAATAAAATTTGGGTAAATATCTGTGTGCCATCCTACTGGCATCCCAGCGGCTCTCCCCGGGACTTCACAGGCCTCAGATGCCCAATTAATCTTCCCTGCAGACAGTCCTGCTCATGCGCCCAAAACACACACCTTACAAACAGCTAAGACCGAAAGCAACTTAACTGCCTAACAGTAAGGACAGGATAAACAAATGCCCGCCCATCCACGCGAGGACAAAATGCAGCTTTTTAAGACTCTATATGGAGTTTCCACTGTAGTGCAGTGGGTTAAGGATCTGACTGCAGTGGATTGGGTCACTGTGGAGGTTCAATCCCTGGCCCGGAGCAGTGGGTTAAGCGTCCAGCAGCTGGATCTTCCAGGTGCTGCAGTTGCAGCAAAAAAAAAAAAAAAAAAAAAAAGACTCGATATGTACCAACAGGAAACCATCTTCCAGTCTAGTATTAAGTGAAAAAGCAAAGACAGACAGTGGACAGAGTAAGCTCCTATTTGGGTAAAAGCAAATAGATATAAAGATAATATAGAAGTCTCTGGAAGGACACAAAAGAAATTCAGCATCGGGGTTTTCAGGGAGAGGAAGTGGGTGGCTGAGAACACAGGGAGAGGAGACTCTTTGAGGAAAACCATTTTGCACATTTTGAATTTTGGAGGTATGACCGATGCAAAAAATATGTAAATATTTTAAATAGAAATTACATACATATTTATATGTGCTTGCACATGAATGGAATGTCTCTGGGAAAACAAAACGGCAACACGAGTTCTACAGAAAGGAGAGGTGCAGCAGGGGATGAGGATGGGGGAGCAGTCATTTTTCACAGTTGAATTATTATTTTTTCTTTTTTGGCTGTTCCCATGGCATACGGAAGTTCCCAGGTCAGGGACTGCCTAGGCCACAGCTGAAGCAATGCCAGATCCTTAACCCACTGTGCCACAGCGGGAACTCCTCTCGCAGCTGAATTTGTACCAACTGCCTATTCTTAAAAATTAATTCACACACACGCACCTGCACAGGCGCATGCGCTCGCACTCACGCTGCCTGTAGTTCCCAGATACCCCAGGCGGTTCCATGTGTCCAGACCTTTGCTTGCGCTGGGCCCTGTGGCTAGAACTTGCTCCCTGCTTCTCCCTGCTCCCCTCCCAGCCTCCTCAGCCTCCAGCTGAGCTAACTACCCTCAGCTCTTGGCTCAGGTGTCTCCTCCTCCAGGAAGGCCTCACCTGCACCACAGAGCGCAAATCAAAGGAGCATGAAATGCAGGGCAGCGTGTCGGTGAGCTTTGGGAGGGCGTGAACCCAACCATGGTCCCAGGACCTGGCACGAAGAGAAGCCGGGGGAATATTTGCTGAACCAGAGAAAACGCATTTACTACATTAGGTCAGGTCGCAGCTTTCCCGATGACAAAAGCTATTGAACCCTCTCTTGCCGGTGGGGTTTCCCACAGCTACCAAAACCGTGCTGTTGACACTAATTCAAAGCACTACACCTGCTGACCCTCAGAGGAGCCGGGCTCAAAGCCGTCTGGGTTCCACAGCATCAGAGCACAAGCAGAACCTGCAGTTGCCCCAAAATCACCCCGGCTGCAAACACGCACCCCCTGGAAACCTGCAGACTCCTCAGAGGCTCCCTGGGCGGGCGGGCAGGCGGCTCTTCGCACACCCAGTCCTGGAAAAACCTCAGCCCAGGGCCCTTCCCTAAGGTTTTGACTTCCAAGTTCTGCTTGTGGGGCAGGCACCTGGCTGCTCTCAGGACTTGTTGGAAGGCGGCATTTCCAGCAGTCCGGCTTCTGCAGCATCCCCCGCCCCAGGCGGGTGTCCCCTAAGAATAAGGTCCCAGCAGCCTGTACCATGGGCAAGAAGGGTCAAGGGGCAGGATCATCCAAGAGTGCATGTGACACTGCGCTCCCGAACAAAGGGTGTCTCTTGACGGCCGTTTTCCTTTTAGAGCTGCACCTGCGGCATATGGAGGTTCCCAGGCTCAGGGTCAAATTGGAGCTGCAGCTGCCAGCCTACACCACAGTCCCAGCAACACTGGACCCAAGCCACACCTGTGACCTACATCATACATAGCTTGTGGCAACGCCAGATCCTTAATCCACTAAGCGAGGCCAGAGATTGAACCCACATCCTCACGGACATTATGTCAGGTTCTTAACCTGCAATGCCACAACGGAAACTCCTCGAGGGGCTTTAACTCAACAAGCAGGTCCTATGCACACTCTGTGCCACCTCTCCCATCATTATTTCCTCACATACCAGAGCCCCCCCGTCCCAAGTCCCAACCCCCTCCCCCCTGGGGCTGGCTGTGCCAGGGACTGCATAGGGAGGCGGATGAACCCAGCTAAGTAGACACAAACGACCAGGTGTTCAAGCAGATACACCACAAGCCACACGGAGGCCAGGACAGGACACATGCTTCTGGGCAAGAGAGAGCAAAATCCCGAGCAGGGAGGTATAGATCTGAGGTGGGGTCCTGGTGGGGGTGAAAAGCCTTGGGCTTTACGGACAGATAGGAGTTCAACAGGCAGAGACAGGGCGACAGCACCCCCAGAGGAGGCCAATCAGTGCTGATGAACACCCTGAGGTCCCTCCCCAGTCCCAGGGGGATGCAGCCCCAAGCGGGCACACATCCAGCTGATGTCCACTCCCCACACAAGGCCCCAGAGTGTGGGGGCTCTGCCACACGGGGCAGCCTCAGGCCGTGCTGGCCTCCCCACTCCCAGCCGGGCCCTCTCTAGCTCTCAGGGTCTGCCCCACGCCTCTCCTGTCCTCCCTTCTGCCAGCAGCACATTGGGTCAACGCACTGAGCCATGGGGGGGCACGGGCTGGTGGTTTCCTTGGAGGATCCTGGCAGGGCACCCGCAAATCTGCCCCCTCATCAACTGGCAGTGTAAAGGTCCACAGCCGCACAGCAGCCACTGCTACCTCCGGGGACCACGAGCCCCGGGCTCCGACCCGCGGCTACCCCAGGAGGTCAAGAGACAATACAGCGATTGTGTCCTCTCCTGGGAAGGGGGCGTGGCCATGTCCAGCCCCACATGAGAATGTCGCCATCATCTCAGACTCCCGAGTTACAAACACGTGATCAAGGCATGTGCCGAGCACGCGCTCACCACGTGTTGGCGTGGCTATGAAAGCACAAAGGCACAAGGGCCAGTGTGCTTCAGCTGCTGGGGCCTGGGCCTCAGGACCGCAGAGGGCCGGGGGCAACCGGAACGGAGTCAGAAAACCAGCACAGAAACACTTCATTTAAAACCATGACTGCTTTATTGTCCCCCAGTTTTCGAGAAGCGGGCGTAGAAGGGGGGGACACTCCTTTTACAAAACAAAACTGCAGGGAACACTGCAAAGCCAGGCAAAGCTGGAGACCGCCATCTCCTCCCAGCTAGTCCATCTAAGCTTAAGACACGAGTCAAGCGGTGATTTCAGATTCACTCTGGACAACCGAAAACCAAAAATGAGATGAAACCAATCTCTGCAGGTGGCCAACCACCACTGACTCTGATCCAGGCCGCCGCGGGCTGCCTCCATCTGGACTCCGGCACGTCCCTCCCTGGCTCTAGGCCTCGGCTGCCCAGAGGTAACGGGGACTCCTTCATCTCCCGAAGCCCAAGCTGGGCCTCATCTGTTGGCAGGTGGAAGAGAGAAGGAATGAGGCAGCTGACTCCGGGCATGGGTGGTGCCCCAGTTCCCACCACTACATAGTGACATGGATTTGGGACACCTGAACCAAAGAGTACTTCAGCCTCAGGACTGACACCTGGCAAGTCTTGGGAAGCATTCAGAGAGCATGTCCACGTGAAGGGCACACACGCAGGTGCCCAGGAGGCGGGGTTACCCAACATCTCCCTGCCAGATGTTGGCTCACCCCAGCCGGGGCCTTTCTCTGGTAAGAACGGTAAAATAAACCTATCTGGGAAACCAAAGTTCAAAACTCAAAATCACTGGAGTTGTCATCATGGCGTAGCAGAAACGAATCCAATTAGAAACCATGAGGTTGCAGGTTCTATCCCTGGCCTCACTCAGTGGGTTAGGGATCTGGCGTTGCCGTGAGCTGTGGTGTAGTTCACAGATGCAACTTGGATCCCGTGTTGCTATGGCTGTGGTGTAGGCCTGCCACTGTAGCTCCAATTCGATCCCCTAGCCTGGGAACCTCCATATGACACAGGTGCGGCCCTGAAAAGCAAAATAAAAAACAAAAAAACCCTCAAAATCACCAATGCTGCCTCCTTTGAAATCCAAGACCCAGATTCAAGGGGCTGAAGGCAGGGGCAGACGGCGGTGGAGAAAAAGAGCTGCCTAAAGATAGGAAATACATGTTTCTCGAACTATTACAGTGAGTCTGAAGATAAGCAGCTTCCTTAAAAATGGCTGGTGTCTTAATCTGCTCGGGCTGCTGTAACAAAATACCATTAACTGGGTAGCTCAAAAACATTTATTTCCAAGATCGTGCTGTTGGCTGATTCGGTGCTGATGGTCTCTTCCTCACTCACGGTCCTCTCCCCGCTGTGTCCTCATACAGCAGAAGGGACAAGGGCACTGATTCCACTCACAAGGGCTTCAACTTCGTGACTCAGTCACCTTCCAAAGGCCTTACCTCCTAACACCATCATTTTGGGCATTAGGTTTCAACACACAAATTCTGGGGGGATGCAGACATTCGCTCCAAGGCAACTGGAAAGTGGTACCTCTCTGGGCATGAGGTGAAGTTTCCCAGAAGACAAGATGCGAAGCTTTATACGAGCGTACCTCTGCACAGCGAGACAACGAGAAGGGAGACCCGGCTCAAAGCAGGACAGGATTCAAGTCGCTGCCTGGGACCCACACCCTCACCGATGTAAACCCGCTTCAACAACGAGGTTCTAGGGCAGTGGTTTTCCAAGCGTGACCCTGGGACCACCAGCAGCAGCCTCACCCGGGAGCTTGTTAGAAACACGGAGTTCACGCTCCGCTCCACACTGGCTGATCGGAGGCTCTGCGAGTGGAGTGCGGCAAGCAGGGTTTTAACAAGCCCTCCAGGTGATGCTGCTGCTCCCGAAGGTTTGAAAACCAGTGTTTGAGTGGATTTGGTACCTAGAACCCTGATATTGGGGAGGACAATTTTGCAGATGAAAAAAACGGGTCCATCAAGATTGAGTCTCTTGCAAACGGCCAAGAGCTCAGAAAGGGGAGGAAGGCCTGGGCGCCGCCCCCAGTGCTTCATCTGGGCCGGGACCTGGGTGGGGATCTAAAGAGGACCCAGTGCTTGTCCTTAAGGAGTTCCCAGCAGTCCCTAGGATGCACTCGAGTCAGTCCCGGCATGGTCAGGGCCTTTGGGTCCCTTGTCAGGAGTCTTGGCCCAGCAGAACCCGAAGTGGGACAAAGCCCAGGCAGGGAATGGCCTGGCCGGCAGGGACAGGGCGGATGAGGACGGCTGCAGACCAGGCGGCGGGAGGGCTTTCAGGCAATGGGATGTGGGGCTCGCGCTTCTCAAACTCAGCAAACACTCCAGAATGACACTGAAAAACCCACAAGTTGACCATGTAGTGAAATACGTGAGAATTAGAAGCAAAAAAAGTTGTTCGCAGAATATTTGCCCTGGGGGAGGAAAAAAAGGGTTCGACAAAAAAGAAAGGAAATGAAAGGGGTGACTGATATTAAATATTCAGAAGAACATGAGAAGAAAAACTCAATTCCTGAAAAAAAATAAATCGCCATTTAGGGGCTCTTTACTTTCATTTGCTTCACTGAGTCTCTGTTGAAAAGAATAAGCTAGCAGGCTCTCAAAATTTTTCTCTCTCCACCACCAGCAGAAGTCATCTACTTGATACGTGGCAGCAAGACTGCCTGCCAAGATAATTTAGAGATTAAATCTTTGTTTAAAAAAAAAGCAAAAAAACCTGCATCTGTTAAAATCATAGAAGCACTTTTGGACGAAGAAGGTTAAACTGGGTGAAGCACCTAAGTGACTTTGTGGGGCTCAAGGGGGACAAAAAGGGCACCCAGGTTACTCAGGGTCACAAGGCAACCAGAATAAACCCTGGGGTGGCGCTGGGCTGAGACTGGCTTCCGAGAGAGTCACAGCCGTGTTAGTGGAGCTGTATGGTTCTCGGGGCTGAGTGATGCGTCGCCCGCCCCTGCTCTGAGCCCAGCTTCTCTCTCCCGGTTTCATTGCAGGTAGAACAGATGCCGGAGGAAATGACTGTGAGCCCAGGCACTTCCACCAGCAACTGCCACCCATCGCTGCCCGCCTTGCACCATACAACCTGGAGGGGCCAGAGACCCTGCAACTATCCTCTGAATGTCCTGTCCGCCCCAGGGAGCTCAAACACAAATGCCTTCCAGAGCCAAGAAGGGAACACACATGAGGGAAACGCGCCAGGTGGGACCTGCGATGCCTAACAGAGAGCGTGCCCTGTGGGGAGGACCCAACGCTGCGAGGTGTGCAGGAGGGAGGGCCCAGGACAACAACAAAGATCTTCTATTGCAAGCTGAAAATCTAAACTTTACACAATCCCATTTTTTTGTCTTTTTAGCGCCACGCCTGCGACATATGGAGGTTCCCAGGCTAGGGGTCGAATCGGAGCTGAAGCCGCAGGACTACACCACAGCCACAGCAATGCAGGATCCGGGCCGCGTCTGCGACCTACACCACAGCTCATGGCAACGCCAGATCTTTAACCCACTGAGTTAGGCCAGGGATCGAACCTGCAGGAACCACAACCGGGACGCCATACGATCCCATTTTTTAAATGTTGTCAAGAAATGCAAAAATGCCTATAGCATCTGGCCCCCAGACCGCAGTATACAACCTCTGGTCTAACAGACACTGAGTTTCAAGCTCTGAAATCACCTGGACAACTGTGTTTCCATCTTGGCATGAAAAGCTTGCTTGTCCTGAGGGCCCCACAGTCACGAATACACATCTGCAGCATCTCTCCTGGTTCATTCTGAGTTAGCTGAAGGCCTAGAAAGGACTGGAAAGTGCAGCCTGTCTTAAATCCCAAGTCCATCAGAGAAGAGCCGGGTGGCTCCCAGTCCCAGACGATGGAGGCCTGCCTTCCCAGACACGTCCTCGGAGAGGTGGGCGAGCTGCGGCACTGTGGGCAGAGGAGGGCCCGGGGTCTGCGCTGCCCTCGCCAACAGAGCCCCCTCCAGGCCTGTCCCACGGCGTGGGGCTGGGAAAGGAAACAGTTTCCACGCCAAATACTTTAAACAAATGCAAGTAAAGCCAGCAGATGGAATAGACGATTCTGGATCCCTGATGCCTACGGATGGCCGGCTTTGGTCGGGTCGCCGTGAACAGAACCGCTGCTTCCTCAATCAGAGCTCCCGTACCGAACACAGTGTCTGCTGTGACGACTCCTGTGCAAGATACAGAAATGAGAGCGGGGCTTCCTGCCTTGAACTTGCAAAAGAGCCCGGGGACAAACAAAGACTTCTTGTACCATAACAACACTTTCAAAGGAAAGGCTCCATGAAGTAGGTTTTCTTAAATGTCAACCCACAGAGCAACCTACTTCTCTGCCCACAGGCTATGATAAAAATGCGAGTGGAGAGCCCAACCAGACCAGTAAGACTCCTCCCGCAAACGGCAGCGTGGTGCATGACGGGGGATAACACTGGATACCGAGGAGAGATGGGCTTCAAACTGGGGTCCAAGGCAGGCTCTGGCCTGTCAGAACCCGAACTCTCCGGGGTAAGCCTGGAGCTCAGTTCCTTCCTGCAGAGCGGGGCTAATGCTCCAGCAGCCGGTTGATGATGGGACGGTCAGATGAAATACGGGCACGGTGCTTGGCACATAGCAGGTGCTCAACAAACACCAGCTCCCTCTGGGAAAGACGACTTCCACTGGAGCAGCGTTCTATGGGGGCACACGTAACTTCTCGCCTTTTCTGGGTGTGGAGACGGCCGTGGGTGATGCCGGGCGCCACCCAGTCTGCCACCATCTCAGCCCTCCACCAGCCATAGAAGTGGACACTGGGGACCATGCTGGGAAGGGCTGGCTGGAGGCAAGCAGACTGTCAGGGCGGGACATGAGATCACATCTGGGCTTCCAGGGCAATTCTTTCCCTTTTTAAAGCAAGAAGGGGTTAAAAAAAAAAAAACCCTCTGTGTGCATCCTCTGAACACCAACTTCCTCCTTACCAGGCACTTTCATGCAACTCTTTTTTTTTTTTTTTTTTGTCTTTATAGGGCTGCATCTGCGGCATATGGGAGTTCCCAGGCTAGGGGTTAAACTGGAGCTACAGCTGCCAGCCTACGCCACAGCCACAGCAATGCGGGATCCGACCTACACCACAGTTCACAGCACGCCTGATCCTTAACCCACTCAGTGAGGCCAGAGATCGAACTCGCGTCCTCACAGATAGCAGTCTGGTTCGATAACCACAGAGCCATGACAAGAACTCCTCATGTACCTCTTCTATGGCTAAATTCAGCGAGTTAAGCTGGTTTTCTCCTTTTCTCGCTCTCGCCCAGGGTCCTGAAAGCCCCTCCTTCTGACTTGCTGTTCCATTTCAGAAGTGCTTTCATCCTGATTGCAAAGGGAGGCGGCACTTGGCTAAGTCGGGGAGATTCGTGCAGACTGGACCCACGTCAACCCAACACGGACAGGCCCAGCTGTTCCCAAGAGCGGGAGTGGAGCGGACTCCTGGCAAAACGCAGCATCTCATTAACGCAGCTAAGACCGGCCTGGACACCCAGCGGCAGACAAGCCCAGAGCCCCTCCCGGCGCCCAGCCCCTCAGCGCGCACCAACGACGGGGAGATGGTGCCGGCGCCCAGGCCTTTAAGGTCAGGTCCAAGGAGCAGAATTCAAACCCGTGTTTCTCCACATCTGGCCTCACACCTCAAAAGAACTCCGCCCCCAATTAGCTTCCAACGAGATTTCTATTCAGGTAACATCGGAACCAAGCAAGACAAGACGAGCTACCGCGGAGCCCAGCCCCAGGCTGGTGCGCAGAGGGTCTTGGGGTGGCGGCTGATGGCATCTGGAGGAGGAGGCCATGTGACCTTCGCAGCCGAGGGGCCTGGAACTCGCCTTCATTCCTCCCGCTATGCGGGAGCCCCTACCCTGAATGAATGAAGGAGTTTCCTTATCTGGCCCGTGCAAAACAGGGCCATTTCATCAAAACGAAAATGCTGCCATCCCAGCACGGGAGGAACAATGAACGGTACGGCCTCTCGGGTAAGGATGGTCCAGAGCAGAGCGGGCTCCGAATGCAGCAAAGTTGGGATTTCTGTGCATTTCTGCAGGGCCCAGTGCGCACACACACAGGGGGCGGGGGGGGCGCCAGGCACAGCGGAGCTGATGTGGCCACTGGCCCAGGCGAGCCCGGAGCTGCAGAGAGAGGAGCTGGGCTCACTGGCCAGACAGCGGCGAGGCTGAGGGTCCCCAGGCAGCAACTGGTCACTGGAGGTTGGGGACTGGGGCCTGCACAGCGTGGGTGGCTTGTCCACGGTCCCACAGAAGGTCCGCGGGCAGCGTCTTCACTCCAGGCCCAGGCTCCCTCTGTCACATTCTCCATCACCTCTGAGTCACCGAACTCATCCGTAATTCTGGGGTTTGGGGCCAGGAAAGGCGGTGGCCTTTCTTGCACTGGAATGCCTCCTCTCAGAACCGGATTTTCCACACAGAGTCTAGTGCCCTGAGAGAACGCTCTGTGATGCTAAGTTTCGCATCTGCGCTGTCCTATGTGACAGTGAAGAGCCACATAGCTCCCGAGCACCTGGCAAGTGGCAGTGCAAGCGCAGAAGTGAATTCTTAATTCCGCTTTGTCTTAGATTTACATAACCATCATGGTATCAATGATCCCTCAAGAGAGCTGCAGGAAGTTTAAACAGTTACACGTGGGTAGCGGCTGCCATACTGGACAGCACGGCACACCGGTGTCCTTATGGGAAGGCGTCAGCCAGTTTCTTCTGCAAAGGGCTGGGCAGGAAGTATTTTAGGCTTGGTGAACCGAACGGTCTCTGCGACCACCGCTCAGCTCTGCTGCTGTAGCACAAAGGCAGCCACAGACACACAGAAATGGATGCGGCTGTGTGCCAATCAAACTGTACAGAAACAGGCCATGGGCCAGATGCAGCCTGGGGGCTTAGTCTGCCAACCCCGACAGAGTACAGAGCTGGAGCTGAAACCACAGGACCACTGCCTACCAGCTGGATGAGCTCGGACATCTTCATCTTACTAAACCTCAGAAAAAGGGGACAATCACAGACCCACTTCTCAAGGCAGCTCTAAGAATTAAGTGGGAAGCCTGTTAACGCCCTCAACACAGGGCGCACACACAGTGGGCATTCACAAAGTACCTGGGGGTGAAAAGCTCTAATTCAAAAAGATACATGCACCCCAGTGTTCTGAGCAGCACTGTTTATAATAGTCTAGACATGGGAAACCTAAATGTCCACTGACAGATGAATGAAGAAAGATGAGGAGTATAAATACAATGGAATATTACTCGGCCATAAAGAAGAATGAAATAATGCCATTTGTGACAACATGGTTGGGCTTCGAGATTATGATGTTAAGCGAAGTCAGAGAAAGGCAAATAATATATGCTATGACTTTTACGTGGCATCTACAATATGGTACAAATGAACTGATTTACAAAACAGACAGACTCACAGACATAGAAAAAACCAACTTACGGCTACCAAAGCGGAAAGGGAAAAAGGGTAAGTTGGGAGCACAAGATTAACAGATACACATGACTTTATATAAAATACACACACAACAAGATTTTTACCGTACAGGACAAGGAACTATATTCAATATCTTGTAAGAAACGATAATGGAAAAGAATTTTTTAAAAAGAATAAGATATATACATACATACATATATATATATAAAACCAAATTACTTTGCTATACACCTGAAACTAACACAACATTGCAAACTAACTATACTTCGATTAAAAATTAAATTAAAATTTTATTTAAATTGAAAGGTCAGGGGACTGGCAACTGGATATGTACTGGGTGCTCTGACAAGGTCCTACCGCTTTGTCCCTCTCCTGTGAGGTGGACACTCTCAGCCCCAGTCTACAGAGAAGTGGCTGCTTCAAAGTCAAAGGCAATGAAGTGACAGGAATAGAACCCGGGGCTCTGTTTCCTGGCTCCTTGCCCTGGTTTCTTCTCCTCTCAGGCTTTCCCAGCAGACGTCGGCCCTGCCCAAGCTTCTGCCGGACTCACATTTGAACCGCTTTGACCGGTAAGAGGCTTGACTCCTCTGTAAAGGAAACTGTTAAGAAAAACGAAGTCGATTTCCTGCAGGCTCCGCGAGGTTGTGCTCAACTGATTCCTGTTCTGTCCACTCTTCTGGAGCCCCTGTCACCGCAAGGGAGCAGAGACCCGCCCTCGCGGAAGGCTGTCGGTCACCGGGACACCACAGCACATCCCAAGGTGGCTCCCCTTTACGGGGCAGAGTCGTGTGATGATGTGTCTGGCGCTCTTCGCAGCACCCCCAAGTCCTCTGAAACCAAAGACCGCTCCCTGGTGACGGGGTCACAAAGAGATGCTTCTGCAGTTCCTTAGAGTCACACAATCTCCCGGGAGCAGGCCCAGCTCGGACGTGACCTGAATGCTGCCTTCCATCTTCTTGCAGGCTCCTCAGACCAGAAGCGGGTGCCAAGGTCTTCTCCCCCATCTCGCAGAAGGTCTGCGGGGTCGTCCCCGAGCAGAGGAGAGGGCACTCAGGGCCATCATCTTCTCCAGGGCCCTAGGACACACCGGCTGTGACCACCATGATGGCTCTGCAGCAACCAGGTGGTTCGGCCAAAACACAAGCAGAGGCCAAATCCAAGATGGGCGGCCAGCCAGCTGGGGGGCAAGCCCCTGGACCCAGCCCTCTCTTTCACCCATGGAGAGGGGCTGACAATCAGGCCCCTTGTCCCCAAGAGCACCCAAAGCCTGGCCAGGCCACTGACTGCCTTCCACGAGGGACTGCCTGGTCTCCCCACAGAGCCACCTGGAAATGAGGCAGAAGTGGCCGCTAGGTCTCTCTCTCACGCGTGCAGGGGAGGGCTGGTCAGGCATCCACACACAGGTTCAAAGCCAAGGAGAACACTCGCAGGCCAGGAGCTCCTCCCAGTAGCTGGCCGTGGCCTTCCTTTTGCAGCTGAGCAGAGGCCCTGTGCCACGTCCCAGGGCACAGATGTCCTGGAGCCTTTTCTGCAGTACTCAAGGACATGCTCGAACCTTACAAAAGTTTAAAAAACTGGTTTAAAAAAAAATTAGAACTATCCACCATACCCCCTCAGCCAGCACTCTGGGCATCTGACGGGTTCGGGTCTTGGCCCCGCTCGTGGCAGCCGGCTCCTCCACTGCAGTCTGCCGTGCACCTTTTGTCCTATTTAGCCTCAGCCAGGCCTGATCTCTCTTTTTACTTTTCTTCCTCGTAGGTGGGGGTGTTTGCTAACTGCGCTGGGAATCTGAGGAACAGGAGGCTGACTGCCAAACTTAAGGCCATTTGCAGCCAACTTACTTCTCTCCTCAAGGCCCAACACCCGTGAGCAAAAACCCCAACAAGGCTCGGAAAAGACACCCCAAAAGCCAAGGTGAGCTGCTGAACTGCCAGTCCTTGTGGGCCCGTTATGTTCCTTCATTGTCCTCCTCGGGGCCCGAGTCACACGCCGCACGGCCAGGGGGGCCCAGAATCTGGGCTGGCATCTGAGGGTGTGGAGTCTGCAGGAGCGCCAGCCGCCAGGAGTCAGGTGACCCAGGCAGAACATTCTCGAGTGTTGTGTCAGCCACTCCCCCACCCTTGGAGAACACCAGCGAGAACACGCTACGACAGGGCCCAAAGGGCGCGCGAGCTCTTTTTTTAATCACACCAACATGGGTACTTTCTTTTCTTTTATGGGGTTGGGGGGGGGTAGTTTTACACCGAATCAGGCTTTTCCATCTCATGCAATGCCAAAAGGTTTTTGTTCGTTTTCATTTCTTTAGTTCCAGGACAGGAACAGGCAAGAAACTTTGGAAGTTCTTGGGAATTCCGAGTGCCCCCACCCATCCCGAAAGCAAGGGCTTCAACTAAAACAAAGGCCACACCCCTCTGGCCAAGCAGGTGGCACTTGGTGAAGAATCCACATGTTAGGGGCTGGGCTTGTGCCCTTCAAGGAGGTCACTCCAAAGTCAAAGGGACGGGGCCCCTGAGCAGTCTCCCCGCTGCCTCCTCCTCCTGCTTCCTTCTCAGCATCCAGCTGGGGACCAACCCACCAGCCACCACCCCTCTGGCCCTCGCCCTGCCCTGGGTGGCCGCCCCTCTCCCAGGTCACTCTGTGGTCTCCCAGATGTCTCCTCCAAGCCCGGCTCAGCAGCAAGACCGCCCGGTGCCGAGCCTTCCGCGGCGCAAGCACCGGCACGTGGCTCCCAGCTCCCAGCCCTCCGGGAATAAAGTCCGGCTCCGTCTGGCTCCCACCGCCACCCTGCCCACTGGCACGCCTCCCACCCTGCAGCCAAGGTTATTCTCCCCCGCGAGGTGGTCTCGAGCTGCCCTGCCTCTGCAACACAGCGCTCCCTGGTCCGGAACAGCTCCTCCTCCCAGCTCTGCATCCGTCTAAGCTGCTCATCCAGGAGTTCCCGTTGTGGCTCAGTGGTTAACGAATCCGACTAGGAACCATGAGGTTGCGGGTTTGATCCCTGGCCTTGCTCAGTGGGTTAAGGATCTGGCGTTGCCGTGAGCTGTGGTGTAGGTTGCAAACGTGGCTCAGATCCCGCGTTGCTGTGGCTGTGGCGAAGGCCAGAGGCTACAGCTCCTGTTAGACCCCTAGCCTGGGAACCTCCATATGCCGCGGGTGCGGCCCTAGAAAAGGCAAAAAGACTAAATAAATAAACAAATAAATAAATAAATAAACAAACTGCTCATCCAGGACGCAAGCAGCCTTCCTCAGGCCTCTTCGATTTAAATGACCTGCCTGTGACGCGCCCCGCCCCAGCACCCTGTGTACCCACGCCTCTGTTGCACTTACTACACTGTCGCTGGCACCTGGTGGGACATGGATAAAAACAACTGCGGCCAGAGTGTCCCAGACACAAGCCTACGAGCTCCTCAAAGACAGGGATTCAGTTTACGCATCTCTCAAGTCTCCAGGTCCCAACCACACATAATCACTGTGTGACACTGAGCTGGATGTGCCTGAGGGACCACCAGCACGGCAAAGCCTTCTGTGGTCACCAACAGAATCAGTGACACGTCTGAAGAGGAACAGAGGGCAAGGAAGATGAGTTCTGTCCCCTCCGCCAGGACCAGAGGCAGCCTTGCCTGCCTCCCTCACACAGCCCCCGCCCCCACCACCAGGAAGAAGGCCTGTGTCAAGGTCACCCAAGCCCAGACACCTCTCTCTCTGGAGAGCCTGCTAAGGCCGGCCCCAACCAGCGGTGCCAGCTTCTGAGGTCAGGGGCTGCTGCAGCGTGAAGTCGGAGCACCCGCCCAGACCCCAGTGAGTGATGCAGTCTTCATACTCCTGATGGAGGGTCCCCCCCGCCCCAGAGCTGCCCAAAGTACAGCAGGTGACCTCTTGAGCCAAGACTGCCCGCTCTGTTCACCCCACAGGATGCCAGCCTGGGGCTGCCGAGGGGTGACGCTCAGAAGACACGGGAAGCAGAGACCATCAGGGGCCACTGGCCTGCACCACGGGAAGCCAGCGACCATGGGGACAGCCCTTCCTGCCATCATCCTAGTCGAGGACACGTTTCAGAAGCTTGGATGAGCCTGGATGAGCTCTTGCTCCTGGAAAAGCTGTCACCACGTTCAGGTGGCAAAGGGGTCCGAAGGCAGCGGAATCACACCCCGGGAGTCAGCGAAAGTTGGGCCAGGCTGTGGGCAAGCACCTCAGCTGCCACCTTGTAACCTGTACCAAGAGGACGCTGGCCGCAGCGGTGCAAGGCAGCTTGGCAACTCGAAAGAAGTGGCAAAACGAAATAAGGAGTCAGCTGCACAGAATCTAAAAAGAATCTCACAGGCGGTACATGGACTTCCTTCTCTCAGTACAGACACAGGCGTGCGGCCACTGAGCTTTCCCAAGAATCCGTTTCACAGAAGTTGGTGAGAGCACAGCCAGGATCTGAGGCTGCATTGTGACACTGTGTGCGTTTAATTTTCGGTATTTAGGGCCAAATTAAATCACTTTTGGTAACCAGAGATTTTTATTTCCTAAAGAGAAAGCTTAAAAGATTTCACTAGTTTTAACTCTGGTAAAGAGACACCCTGCGAACTGAACTGTACCACATGCTTTCAGTTCTTTCTCTGCCCCCATCACGAGACATCTGAGCGCGGGGAAGGCTGGTGAGGAAAGGCTGAGCCCGTCCAGCCAAGCGCAGCTCAAGTTTAAGTCCCCTCTGCTCTGTCCTCATCCTGCTGCCCACTGGGGCCATGAGACCAGTGGCCCTGCTCCTTCCCCTCGAGCTCCCAGCCCTCCATCGGTCCTCCCGACGGCACACCTGCCACAGGCTGCCCACCGACGCCCGCTGGGCTCCAAATGTCCCCAACCACGGTCTCACTCGGTGTCCCAAACCCACAGGCTGGATGCCACGGTCCAGACGAGGGAACTGGGAGGGAGAGGCAGTCGACTGCCTCAGAGCAAATGGTCAGCAGGGGGTGGACCTGGGATCTGAACCTAGGTGCTGGTTCCAGGACCGAATGCCACCCTGTCTCTAAATGACACGGCCCTGGGTTTCACCTCCACTCTGCCCAAAGGCCCTCTGTGCTTGGCTGGCACGCAGCCCGCCCTGATCCGCCTGGCAGAGCTTCTGCCCGTCCGGTTCAGCTCACATGGCCCGGCGGCACCCACCCCCCAGGAGGGGCTTCCCAGACGGGCGGGCTCGCGCACGATCCTCCTGCAACCCCCGGAGGGCAGGGCCAGCCCGAGGGGAGGGCCCCGCAGCAAGTCGGGTCCAGGGAGGAGCAGCCGTGGGCCCGTGGCTTCCTCCCCACCGGGGTCCCACTGTCTGACTGCTCTGGGAGGGGGGCCCCCAAGACCAGGCCGCCGAGGGGCCCCTGCATCCCACCCCCCCGACTGCAGGCTCATGAGGACCAGAGATGCCCTGGCCCCCCGGGCCCCTCTCCTCACCCGGAGCGTGGAGGCGGCCGGCCGCAGAGGACGCTGTCCCTCCACCTCCAAACACGCAGGGAGGCTGCGCCCCGCCAGCAGAGGAACCTCCCTCCACTCCCAGGCCCCTGGCCAAGGTGAATGCCAAAGCAAGGGGAATTCCAGGCGCGGCGGAGGCCTCTCCCAGCTGGGCCTTGTCCGTCAGGGCACCTTGGCCAGAGGGCAGCCGGGAAGGAGGGAGGCCTGCTCGGGGTGGGGGGCGGGCGGGCGGGCAGCGCCAGAGGCCGCAGGAGCTGCCTGTCTATGCGGGACTCCAGCTGTCCGACTCCAACTGCTGGGACATAGAGAGGCCCAGGGAGACCCTATTCTCCAGGATCTGCCACCCAAGACCCTCCTGAAAGTAGCAGCCTGGTAGCCTGTCATTGTCAGGGACCACCCCCTGGGCAATGCCCCCCTGCTTATAGCTCGAACCGCACCTCCACGGCACGGGGGCAGCCCCTGGATGCAGAGGAAGGACCCGCCACCAAGAGTGGACACCCACTGCCCCCCTGCGGGGAGGCATTTCTCTGAGCAGCAGTGTTTCCAGCAATAGATGGAGGTGGTCCCTCAGCCAAGGACTGTGCTGAGGATTAAGTGGACTAACGAAGCAAAGTGGCAGCTTCACAAGGACCCCCAGCAGGAGGCCAAGCAGTGAAATGGACGTGGAGTAGCAGTCCCCCCTCCCCACCTCATCAGGCCCCGACCCAACTCCTAGCCGAGGAGAAAGAGCCCTCATTCACCACCGCCACCAGCGCGCAAGAGAGCAAATGGACAAACCTTCGCCAGAGCGACCAAATCCCTTTTCATCAAGCTCAGGGTTCCAGCGCTTTCCGTCGGGACTCAGTTTCCCTGGCTGTGGGCTGAGCAAGCCAACCCTCTCAGTGACCTACACGATGCCTGCTGTGCACGCATCAGGGCAGGAAGCAAAAATTGCGACGCACCGGCCAAGCCAATCAAGAGCGATGGGTGGCACGTTTCACCAGCCTGAAGAACTCTGAACCGTGACCTTGTTGCCCGGGGGTCTGTGCTGCAGCTCTCGGTCTGCAAGCAAGAATGTGTCTCAAAGTCTCAAAGGAGAGGGAACGGCACTCAAGCAGGGGACCCGGGAAACACAGTTTCTGGCCCCTCTGTGCACTGTCCATGTGCCCTTGGAAAAGTCACTGCATCCGTCTTGGTGGGACTTCCCTTCCGTAAGATGACATCGGCAGGCCACGGCAGCTCTTGCTCTCCTCGACCAGCCCCTGGTCACCCTAAACACGGTTCTAGGACACAAAGTCAACCCCAGGTATGTAGGAGGCCGGGTTCCCAGCAGTCGGGTACAGCCAGGTGGCTGACAGTACGACACTCGCTGCAAACCAAGGAGAAAAGGAGCAGCAGCTCACGGAAAGTCACCAAGATGCGCCCTGGTCCCAAACTGCACCTTCCCTCCCCTGAGCCCAAGGGGATACCATGTGCCAAACCTCCAGCAGGAACAAGAAGCTGGAAAGACCAGCGGGAGCTGGATGGTGGCGGTGCAGGGCACGCAGGACAACCAACCTGAGACAACAGACTGAACAAAAACCTGCCCTCTTCCTTCCAGAAAGAAGGTGGCTCAGAGGGGCTGTACTGATTCCTGTGCAGGGAGGTGCACCTAAGACCTGGCCCGAAAGAAACAGGCACTACCTGGCTGATGCCTGCAGCAGGCGCTTCGCCCAGGGGCAGGTACCTTTCAGATTCTCCTTCACTGAGACACGGCGGTGGCCCCAAAAAATTTCAATAGGTTTATTCCACTCAACAGGCAGGTCCCTGACCCCCTGCTAAGGGAAGCAAGGCACAGGCAGGGTCCATTCTGGCTCTCATTCTCCATCTTCGACGCCCAACAGAAGCAACTTGGCTTTAAAAATACCAACACTGCGTGGTACGCCTTCCCTCCAAGATTCAGATGTAACCAGTCCTGGATCTGGTCTGGGCATCTGGTCTGTAAACCTCCCCAGGTGATTCTAATGTGCTGCCAAGGTCAAAGACCACAGCTGTCCATCCTAAAACCTCGGGGACGCGGTCCCAGACCTCTCCCACAAACTCTTTAGGAGCAGAAAGGGCAGCAGAGCAAGCCAGGCAGCCCCTGCAGGAGACCAGTATCCTCACCCCAACCCACGGTCAACCTGCAAAGGGCCATCTGTCTGGGACAGAATGCAGGACCTCTGCCCAGCCCTGGCTGGGGCACACCAAGTGCCCACACGCTGGAGGATACACAGTTGTATCCCGTTATTTGACTGCCTTAGGCATGTAAACAAAACATGATATTGGCAAGCACCCCAATATGATTTATTCTGGGACGTCTGAATTACGAATGAAAAAAAAAAAATCGTGGAAACCCTTTTAACAATCTCTTTAATGGAAAATGGGATCTGGGAGTTCCCGTGGTGGCTCAGCACTTAACGAACCCGACTGGTATCCACGAGGACGCAGGTTCGATCCCTGGCCTCGCTCAGTGGGTTGAGGATCCAGCGTTGCCGTGTGCTGTGGTGTAGGTCACAGACTGGGCTTGGATCCCGCGTTGCTGTAGCTGTGGTGTAGGCCAGCAGTTATAGCTTCGTTTTGACCCCTATATGCCTGGGAACCTCCATATGCCGCAGGGGGTGTGGCCCTAAAAAGACAAAAAAATAAAAAAAAAAAGAAAGAAAATGGGATCTGAATAAATGGTGATGCTTCTGAGGGCGGCCAGATCGATTCCCCACTTCCCCAGAAGGTCACTGGGAATGATTGTATTTTCTTGTGAATCTGTCTTTTGTAAGGATGAAGCAGAACATTTCAGTCTTCCCATCTGAGGCACCGCCTTTGGTCCCATGGTAAAAATAGAAGCCAATCACTCCTTTAAAGAAAAAAAAGGTGCGTGTGGGGGTGCTGTGGAAAGGGAGGGGCAAGGGAAAGAGGCAGCTACAATTTCTAAGTTTCCCCATGGTGTTAACAGACTAAACAAAATTTATGTTTTGAGATAAAACAGAGCCCAGTGCCTCCACCTCCTGAACGCACCAACCAATAGCTTGGAGTATGGAGAGCAGGCAGGCTCTGAAGCCAGACAAACCAGGAGAGAGCCACCAGATGCCTGGCTTCCCAGCTGTGTGGCCTTGGGCCAGTTACTTGGCCTCTCTGAGCCTGTTTCTTAAGCTCTAACTGCAGGCTGGCTTTGAGGATTAGAGGGCGCGTCTGCAAAGCCCCTGGCCATGGGTGAGGTTTCCACCACCAGTGGGTCCTGCTATTATCCTTTGAATAATCCACACCCACCTGGGCTAAAGCCTGCTGAACACTTCTTTTTGTGGGCCTGCATCCTGGGCTCTTGGGAACCATATTATACATACCAGTGCAGGGGGAGAATCTCTTTCTTTGTTTCATGGGAGAGCGAAAAGAGCCAGAGCAGCCAGGAGTTGGCCCGCTCCAGCATTCTGGGATCAAACGGGCTGTTCACCGACAGCCCACTGCTTTCACCTCCTGAGAGGGGCTGGTGGGAAAAGTCCCTCCAGGGACTAGAGATGCCTAAGGGGTGCTGCTGTTCCCGCCGTGATATTCCTGCGCAGTCTGGCCGGGCTGCGCCCTCCTCCCCCAGCCCAAGGCGGCTTCCCAAGCAGCCCCCACGAGCAGGAGAAGAGAACCGAGCAGGAGAAGAGAACCGTAAAGAAGCGGGGTGCCTGTCACACTTCTCCGTAACCCCTGACGTGATGTGAAATTCTACAAGGTAGACCCTTTGAAATGCAAAATCTTCCACAGTCCTTCAAATGTGTTTTTATTTTCTCGGGTTCCTACGGCTGCTTTCAGACCCACCCATCAGCATTTCCCCTCTCAATCAACCCACACTTAACAAAAAAAGGAAGAAGATGATGAGGGAAAAGGAGGAGGAGGAGGAGGAGGAGGAGGAGGAGGAGGAGGAG